>NC_061160.1:17575251-17907751 GCF_022113875.1 Hydra vulgaris | reverse complement strand
TATATATATATATGTTTGGTGTTTTAAAGAATATTTTGATAAACAAACAAAAAAGGATAAAAAAAAAAAGAAAGAAATTTTTTTTTAGATTAAATTAATTTAATTAAGTTAATAAATTGATAAATGAAATAAAAAATCAATAGAAGGTTCAAGGAGCATGAAAGAGCCTGATTATAAAATAAATAAAAAAATAATAAATAAGATTAATCATGATATGCATGATAAACTTTTATTTTTAATAAAAAAAAAAAGGTTGTAATATTTTAGTAAAAAAAACAAACAAGATCAATAAAACATTGAAAAAATTTTACTAAAATAAAAAACAAAAAAAGTTATAATAATACTAAAATTCAATTCAAGCAATAAAATTTTACTTACAAATTATATTTTAAAACAAGAAAAAAAAAACTTTTTACAAATAATATACAAGCTTTTAACACTTAAATAACTTACAGTTTGATAAGATAAATATTTGAAATATACACTGAGATTTCTTTCAGAAGAGTTACAGTTTAGATTTAGTAAAAACTAACTTAGGTTCATAGAAAAACACTTCAGGTGTAAATGTTCCATGGAAACCATATGGAACATGATGCTTAAGTTTAATTCTTGCTAAAGGACCATCATCAACATGTTGCGCATCAATAATACAAAAATCTGTTTTATGCGTATCCGGGTGATAAAGTTGAACTATTATATAGCCATCATCTTCGCTACCCTTTTTATTAGATTCATAACCATGCCGTGGGATGAAAACAGGCTCTCCTATAATACCATCTGAATTCCAAACTGTCTTTTTTAGTGATTTAATGTCAAGCTAAAGTTTTTAAATCTTTAAAAATACATACACACACAAATGCAAATAAATTTAAATATATATACATACACACAGAGATAAAAATATATTTAAATATATATACATACACACACTGGGATATAAACATAATTATATTACTCTGGATTAGAGTCTGCATGATGTATGTAAAAACCAAACCATAATCCTAAGCTACAAATTAATTTTAAAAAAATTTTGAATTTACCTTTACAACATCTTTAAATGGCAAATTTTCTTCTCCATCTGATGCCATTAAGTACACGAATTTAGAACCAGACTCTCCATGTCTATAAGGGTGAGTAATTGGAAATTCAGCAGACTTATTGTAAATAAGTTCTCGTTTGCATTCATTTTTGGAGAGATCTATTGTGAAATTATAAACCTGTCCCGGACTTACATCTGCATTTGACAACCATAGGCCTTGAGCAAATGACATATTCATTGTTTCACTTAAGCAAACAGAACTAAAGTGTAGCTTATCACCATTTTGCTCAGCTGTGGCAAAATGAAATATCTAGAACATAATAAATTTTATTATTTAAATATTTGTATTCAAACTTTATAAACCAATAAAACTAACAATAACATTTTAAGTGACACAAAAAGATTTTTTAGCTAATTATTGTTAATTTTTGAGTAGCCAAATAAAAAGACATGAATCATAATAAAAGAAAGAGACATAAAAGAAAGAATTAAATATTATTTTAATTTTTGATTTAGCCAAAGTAACAGCAAAAAATGTAAGGAATATAGAAATAAATATTTCAAAAAGAACTAATGTATTAAAATGTACATTATCCAATTAAAATGTGCAGGTAGGAATACATCAAATTTGGCAAACCATCTTTGAGCAAAACATAAGATTGTTATTTAAAAAAATAAAGATTATACTCCTACTCATTCCTAATCAACACAAAAAAGCAAAAACAAATATGTTAAAAAAGAACGCCAATAGAAGAATTATCAGCACAAAGTGCAGAGAAAAAAATGAATTAAAAAATGTGGATATGAAATGCCTAGGAACAAAAAAAGTTAAAATATCAATTATAATCTTAAGAGAAAAAATTTGAATTAAATGATAAGTAAAAATTAAAAAAATTCATTTCTCAATAACATTAGATGAACGAACCTGTAATTCCAAAAGATAATTAAAAGTAACATTGCATTCTCAGCATTAGGCCTTATTATTGAAGAAGGTAATTTATACAAAGAGTAGTCATTAGTTGAACAAAAAGTAACAAATAAAACTTAGAAATATATTTGCATCAACACTAGGTGGAGCCAGCATTCTAAAATGCATAATTAAATGGAATTAAAAACCAATTCTGTATCAATTGTCATTTATTTGGTTGTTTTAGATTTTAGCTTTTTGCAAAAAGGAAATATAAATTTGTGGCATAAAGAGAGGGTTGGGTGGTCTTTAAGATTAAAGTAATGTAAAAAAAGGGTTCAGTGGTCTTTAAGATGAAAGTGGTGTAAAGTCAGGGTTGGTCTTTGGAAAAGAAGAAGTAGTTTTTAGTAATGAAAGTAACTTTCAAATAATAAAAATAAAAATAACTTTTTATTAAAAGATTAAAATCTGGAAAGTAATCTTTTACAGAGGCTGCAAGGTAGGTTAAGAGATTTGGTACTTAGGTAGGTTAAGAGATTGGTACTTAGGTAGGTTAAGAGATTTGGGGCAGCTTTAATTTTGAAGGAGTAAGTGTGTAAAATATTGAATACAAATTGGATCAAACAACACACTTATATAGAGACACTACTACATGTTTCATCGGTAGTCATGCAGATTGATTAAAGCAAATGGTGGTAGTTTCAACAAAATATGATGTCAACCCACACAGCTAATTCAGTAAATGGATGGATGAATAAAGCAAAGTAAATCTATTGCCCTGGCCAGTCTAATTACCAGATTAACAAAAATGGTCGCTTTTAAGTTTTTACATAAAAAGTTTTGGGTTTTTTTTAAAAAAAAAACTATTTTAATTACTGGAAAAAATTTAAAAAACTTTTTTTTTAAAGTTTTTTTTTTTAATTATTTGATAGACTGTTTGCCCTAACCAAAACCTCAGTCAATGTAGCAGCACTTCCTTGTAGCAGCAGGCTTTAAGATAGTTGATGTAGCATCACTCTGCGCATGTTTTACAGTAAAAAAATAAAAATATTAAGAATGTTTTTATTTTTAAAAAACAAAATAAAAACATTCTAAATGTTTTTAAAAACATTGTAGTCTTTTAAGTTGCGCTTTTGTGGTTTTTTAAATTTAGCTAGTTTCCACAATTAAACAAATGTGTTTTATTATAATCTAACCTTAATTTTGTCAGTTTAAAAACCATAGACAAGCTACGAGCTGTTTTTGCAAACTGTATATTTAAGCCCTTTATTATATATTAGCTAATCCCATAATTTTTTTTCGACAATCAATTTTTATGCGGAGTGGCGTAGAGATGATATTTATATCAAAAAAAATTTATTTATTATTTTTTCTTGATAGAAGTATTTGCGCTGATTGTTCAAAGTTAGGCTTTTTGTGATTTTTGACTAAATTTAGGGCAATTTCCAAGCATCGACGCAAATAGATTATGATGTCAAATCCAGTTAATTTGTTCAACGATGATTTCTTTATGTGTTCCTGTATTAAAAAAAAATACTGTGATTATTAATTTAAGAAATATGTAGTGCCTATCTTTCACGGATTTCAATAAATTAACACTTTTTTGTTCATCATACAACAAATTTTATAATTTTTGTCTCATTTTGTTATCAAATGATGTTTTTTTTTTCAAAATACTGTTACTGGAGCCTTGGATCAAACAAATCCAAATCCAAAATAGTTTTCTTGAAAGATTGGGTAAATGATTTTGGACTTTGTTGTACACTAAACTAAATCAAAATGTATCAATATGACTCAAATGTATATATATATATATATATATATATATATATATATATATATAGACATTTTTTCTGTGATTTTTTAGGTGCTCCAAGAAGACCTAATGGTCGCACTGCAGAAGAGCATTTAACTTCAAAGTTTACGCTTCCTTAATGTTGAAAAAAAGCAGTAGGCATCAAACCACAGATGAAGGATCCAGCATTTTTTGGTGTTTGAGCTAACAGACGTGGTACAAACTTGAAACATTTGTATGTTTATACTTATGTCAAATAATGATGCTTTTTAAAAAGTTGCAATGATTGGAGGCTGGTAACAAAAAAATCTCTAAAATTTTATCGCCCCTGCCCCAAATGTGAAAGCAACAAGTTGATGAAATAATTTTTTTGCTATTCTAAACTAAATTTATATTCATCAATAAATTTTATGTATTGTTTTATTTATTGTTTTTACAATCTCTAAGCGTTCAAAAATTATGACTATATAAAATTTGTAAACCCCTCAAATTGAGGAGGTTTAAACTTTATATGGTTACAAATTATGAACTCTGAGAGATATTACTATGAAACTTTAAAATTTATCAATGAATATAAACAAAGTTAAGAAGTTCAAAAAAATTATTTTACCAACTTGTTGCTCACACGTTTGAGGCAGGGGGATGAAACATTAGGGCTTTTTTAGTTTCCAGCCTCCAATCATCGCAATATTTTGCGATGATCGGAGGGTGCATCATCACTTTTAATAATGAAAGCAGTTGCCTTAGCTAGCTCCGTAAAAATCCACTCTTCTTTTTTTAATGGTTTTTTACAAGAAATCTTTATTTGAAGTAGCTTCTGAAGCTTCTCCAAGCTCATCACACGCTCTACATTATCTTGAATAAATTTTACTGAAAGCACAGCAAAATTGATTTTTTTATTCCAAAATATTATTCTTAAAACAAGAAAAACGGTTCTTGTTTTAAGAAATAAATATCCTACCCTACAATTTATTTTTAAAAACAAGAAATATATTTCTTGTTTTGAGAAATAAATTTCTTAAACTATGCTTATAGATTTACAATTTTGCTCTGAGTTCTGATGAGTTGTTAGCAACTTTGAAATATTTTAAAAGTTTTGAAATTCATTGTAGCCAAAAAGTCTGAGGGAGTCTCATCTGTAGGTATTTTTTCAAACTATGACTTAGAATATCAAAAATTAACCAGTAGTCTGGTGAAATATACAATTCAAGACCTAGTGGCTGGTCATTATCAACAAAAACTGCTTTCAGAAGGATTTCACCTTTGACTCTATCCGTTTTTACATTTTTTTAGACCTCCATTTGTTTTAGAATACAAAACTTTTTACCATTTTTATATTGTGATCTCGGTCAAAAGATGCTAATGCCAGCACCAAACACCCCTAAGGTTTTACCATGATTTGAATTTCACCTCTACAGCAGGCTCAATATACGTCTGCCAAAAGTCTTGTTGATCATAAAAGTGTAAATTAAAAATAATGCAATGTAGATAAAATAAGGTTTAAAATAACATTGCTAAATACTCATTACATTTATTTTTGACATTATAAAATTAAAGTGCTATTTCTATTGATTTAATTTTTATTATATTTCTACGGATTTTAAAAAAAGTCTGGAAAAAAAATTAGAGTTATTTTCTTTGTATTTTGCATCTGATTTAAGCCTTTGCATTGTTTTTAAACAATTTGTTACTTTATGATACAAATTATTCTTAAATAATAAGACCAAAATATCAAAACTTTAAGAATTGCAGAATCAGAAAAGTTGCAGGTCATAAACCGCGATTCCCTGGAGAGAGAAAGTCAGCCATTCTATTGATTTCTTTGAATATTTTATTACTCAGAATAAAAACTTGCCTAATTTTAGAGAAATGTAACTTGAATATTATGAAATTCAAGGTGTGTAAAACAGCTCCATATTTTTTAATTTTTTTCTGCAAATTCACAATAATCTCTGCACTTCTCAAAAGCTTAAATGTAAATAATTTTAAAATTAGAAACTTATTCATTTTGTTTTCGCAAAAAGTTTTATCTTTACCTTACTATTTTTTAACCTTTTATGGTTATATGATATAAATAGTTTATTCTCCAGCTTAACAGTTTTATTTACGGCTACAGCTATATGAAGCTCTCCGACATGATGGCAGGAGGTTAACAAGAATAATGGTCAGCCAGGAAACTTAGCTAATCTTGTACAAACTCGTTTTAAATAGCCAGGGCTTGAAGTGGGTGAACTGTATGAGATAAAAAGTATCGAACAAATTTCTAATTGCTGTGAATTGGGCCTCAATGCTATCGTGTTTAAAAACAACGCTTTTTTAATTTCATAACGAATATGTGAGTTTTTAAAATACCACTAGTTAACAAAAATAATAGCAATAAAAATGCGCACAATCGGTATAGATAAAAAACCTTCCATTACTTGTAATGACGTTATTATATAGTTAATGATTTGTAAATTTCTAGTCGCGCCGATTATTTGAAAATGCCCGTAAAAACTCAAAAAATGTAAAAATGTTAAACTTTAAAAGAGTGGCGTGAGTATAAATAATCTAAAATAAAAAATAAAAAAATTTCATTAAAAAAACAATACCTTGGGAATATTTTGTGACACTCTGCGTATTAAAATTTGTTCTGCAGGTCAAAATGGGATGGGCTACTATATATATATATACATATATATATATATATATATATATATATATATATATATATATATATATATATATATATATATATATATATATATATATATATATATATTTTATATATATATATATATATATATATATATATATATATATATATATATATATATATATACACACATATTCATATACATAACACCCTATAAATAAAATTTAGGACAAATTTTAATTGCATTTATTATGTAATTTATTTCATGCATGCAAAAAACCTTTATACTTATTTAAAAGAAGATTTTATAATTTATTTAAATTTAATTTAATTAAGTTAAAAATATTATTTAAATATTGAAAATAAAATGGTCAAAGTAAAGGACCTCGAAAAAATGATGGAAATTTTTTTCCAAAAAAATTGAGAAAAAGGTAAAGTGTTTGTTGCTAAGCAGTTTATGGAATAGGGTTTACCCAGATCAACTGCTTACGATAAAATCATAAAATTGGAGAATGGATCTCTAAAAACAAAAGTTGGATGTGGTCGAATCGCTAAGGCTAAAGCTACTAAAGAAAATATTCCAAAGATTGCTACCTTTTATGAAAATAAATCAGGGTGCTCCCAAAAGAAAGTAGCTCAAGTTTTTAACTGTAGGCAAACTCGAATTTCCCAAGTATTAAAAACAATGAGCAACATTTGAATTTTCAAAAAAAAAATTGTCCAGATCGTAGCCATCAGGAGAAAAAAGCTATGCGTTCTAAATGTCGTAAATTGTACGAAAATTATAAAAACTTGGATTTTGTTATGGATGATGAAAGCTAAGCTTTTACTTTAAACAATAGCACATTAGCAGGTAATAATAGGTTTTATGCTGCTGATCCTTCTTAATGTTCTGACAAAGTAAGATACAATTTGCGTAAAAAGTACGAGGACAAGCTCTTAGTTTCTTGTTGCATCAGCCCTCGTGAAATAAGCCCTCTTTAAATTCATCAAAGTGAGAATGCAATCAATCAGTACACTTATAAAGAGATACTAGAAAAAATTTTACTTACTCTAGTATCAGAATATTATAAAAAAGACAATGAGTTTATCTTCTGGCCTGATCTAGCTCGATCACATTACGCAAAGTCGGTCATCCACTTTTTAAAATTGAAAAAAATTAAAGTTGTACCCAAAGATATACCCCCAGCTAACGTTCCAGAAGCAAGACCAATTGAAAACTTTTGGGATGATTTAAAACGGCTAGTGTACGAGAATAATTGGAGAGCTGAGAATTTGGAAAAGCTTGAAGCAAGAATTAGATATTGCTATTCAAAGATGAATAAAGAAATTTTCCTTACTCAAATAAAATATCTTTCAAAAAAACTTCATAATATTGCTAAATATGGTATTTGAAATAACTATTTTAATATATTTATAAACTATATATACTAACATATTAACAGTTGAAATATTAAATAATAAAACTTATTAGTTCTTAAAATATTAATTTTAAAATTTTGTCTAAAATTTTATTTTTGAGGTGTTATATTTATATATATATATATATATATATATATATATATATATATATATATATATATATATATATATATATATATATATATATATATATATATATATATATATATATATATATATATATATATATATATATATATATATATATATATATATATATATATATATATATATATATATATATATATATACTCTTGGATGGTCGGCTTTAAGTTTTTACCATAAAATATCTTTTGCAAGTCAGGCTATAAGATAGTCGATATAGCAACACTCACACATGTTTTACAGTTAAAAATAAAAAAAAATGTTCAGAATGTTTTTAAAAATATTTAGAATGTTTTTAAAAACTATCTAGTCTTTTAATTTGTGGTTTTGTGCTTTAATTACATCCTGCAATTAAATTAATGTGTTTTGACATGATCTAACCTTAATTTTGCCAGCCTTACAACCACAAACAAGCAAAGAGCTATTTTTTACCACAAACACATTTCAAAAAGTGATTTTCTACTACGTTATAATTTTTCTGTTCTTTAAGAACATTGAGCACTCTATTTTGTAGAATGCATTTTAAAATTGTTTAAATTTTGTTTATATATATATATATATATATATATATATATATATATATATATATATATATATATATATATATATATATATATATATATATATATATATATATATATATATATATATATATATATATATATATATATTCATTTTCATTATTTTTTTTTCCCTCTACTTTTGAAAATTTTATAGAGGATATAGTCGATGAAAACCAAAAATTAAAAAAAAAAAATTATTATTATTTAATACTTAAATTATTACTATAAATCATTAGATAACAGCACATTAATTTTCTATTTGGTTTCCCAATTATAAATACTGTCACATGAGCATTAGTGTTTAAACAGATTACCATTAGTAAATAATTTAGACTTTTAAAGACATTTTTAAAAGTTAATATTTTTCAAAGTTTATTAGTAAGTTTTATTTATATTAAAATTACTTATACTTAATAAAGTTGAAGTTAAAGTTTTACTGAATTATTGATAATTTTTTAAAGTAAGTGGTGTGGTAAAAATTACTTTGATTTATTAAAGTTGAATTTTAAGCGCAAGTTTTAACGGGTGGTTACTAAAAATCCGGACAAACTTTCAAGTGCAATTACTCCCAAAGTTTTTATGGAGATTAAATAAAACTATCATTAAAAAGAGTTTTTAGTTATTTATTTATTTTAATTAAGTTTGTCTTCAACCAGTCTGTTTCTTCGGATTCGGCCAACTCTAACACAAGTTGACCCAAAAAGTGAAAAAAAAAAGTGAAAAAGTGAGGCAAAGCTTTATTCTGGTTCGTAGTTGTTTCATGTCTTTTGCTTGCCAGTTACTCTCATACACTTTGCCTTTCAAAATAGCCCAAAAGTCTTTGATTAGGAGACACTCCGGTACGGCTGTTATGAGTCTCGTAGCAGCTGGTCACGGTTTTGGCATAATGCGATGAAGCCAGGTCCGGCCAAAATATGTAATTACCATCGGCATGATAAGCGTTGATGAACGGCACTAATCTTTTCCTAATACAATTCATTTCATAGATGGCTTTATTGACTGCAAGGCCGCTGGGTATAAAAAATGGTTTTGAAACACCTTTGTCAGAAGCGGCCAGCCAGACAAGCACCTTGGGTTCGAACTTGCGCTTTTTGCGATATTTAACACTTGGTGGAGTCTTGTCTCTGTTGCTAGAGTAGTAGGTGCTGTTTTCATTAATTGTTGAGTGTGACAGCGTGAAGTAAGACTCATCGTCAAGGATGACCGATTTTCCTTTAAAAACGTGATAAAGACGATCAATGCTAGTTTTGATTCGCTCATTCTGGTTCTCTTGTCCATGAGGTATACCCTGTTTTGTATAACTTTTGATGTCAGTGTACTTGGCAAGAGTTTTAATGATATGTGAATGACTGCATCCAAATTTTTGACCAGCTTGCCTCATCGAAACTCGGTCACTGTGATCAAATATGGCTTTCAGGCGCTTGATCCTCTTAGGGGTCATGATTTTGGCCACACGAACACTTCCGTGCACTCTTTTGTGCACAGAATCATTCTCAACACGTTTGATTATATCATAGATAGTGCTTCTTGGGATTTTTTCAGCATTGAAGTGAGCTACTGTGAACTTTTTACCTTGCAATTTATTATTCAAATAGAACTTGTAAATCCGTTTTCTTACCTCTTCTTGCTTGGTCATCATTATTTTTTTAATTATTATTAATTATCTAAAAAAAAAAAATTAACTTATAGAGAATTAAATAAGCTATAAAATGGATATAAACATGAATAAAAAAGATTTAGCTTGTGGCATTTAAAATTCAGTTAAAGTTTGTCCGGATTTTTAGTAACCACCCGTTACTTATTGATAACGAATTGTCATATCATTAAAAATTGTCACCTCATTATTTAAAATTATTATCTCATCATTAAGATGCTTTGTTAAGAAAATTTTTATAGCAATAAAATATAAAAATATCCAGAACTATTTTTAATTAAAACTTTTGGCTTTATTTGTATATTGGTGGTAGTAATAGTGACAAATTTTAAAGTCAGAGTAGGTGCGTGTTTGACAAGGAACTTTTGGCAGAAATTTAAGCCAAGTTAAGATTATGACATTAAAGCCATGGTAAGAAAAAGTCTTTCAAAACTTTTTTTTATACAAAGTGTAAACAATTTATATACAGCTACAGATATGTAAATAATTAAATGTAAAACATTTAAGTGTAAAAATTCCATTTTTTTAGCGTTACATATAAATTGCAAACATCTTTAGCATAAGTTGAGTAATGATCATATAACTTTAAAATAAAGACCAAAGTGCTAAAATTACATTAGTCACAAAATAAATGTTTTGAGAAAATCTACTTGATCAGCCATTTTAAATGTTTTTTTTCTGAAGTGTTATATCTCTGATCAAAGTAGATTTTCTCAAAATATTTACTTTGTGAATTAAGTATTTTTAGCACTAAACTCTTCAAATGTTTTCTAACAATTATAGGTCTTTTTGCCTAAACTGGTTCACTTTTATTTAAAAAGCGATTAAAAAAAAAAATTTTTTAATTAAAAAAAAAATTTTTTTGATTTAAAAAAAAATAAGTTTTGTTGCTCAGTGATTTGAACCCATTTTCTAACAATTAAAAGTATTTTTGCTAAAATTGTTTTGTTTTAAATTTTTGAATTATTATTATTGTATTTAAAAAAAAAAATTTAAGAATAAAAAAGAAGATTTGAGCCTTTGATAATTATTACCTTATCATTCAGAGAGCATTGCACTGAGCTACAACTGAGCTACAAATACTCAAGCTAAGGTATTAAAATAAATTCTTCTATAAAAATTATAGCAATCAAAATTAAGGTGACCATTTGGCAATGCTGACCTAACAGTTGACCTCAACAGTCGACCTGTTTGAGGTCAGCAATAAAACTGCCAACCTCGTTTCTATTTTTTTTGGTAAAACCTTTGTATGAAATTTTTTTTTTTAAACATATTCAATTCTAACAAGACTGCAAGCAACCACTATTAGAGTTGGAAGTTACTGGAAGAGAAAGGATGAAATAAATCAAGCAAGATAGCAATTAACTGATGACTAACAAGATTGCAAATTATATGAATCAGGAAAACCAGGTGAAGAGAGCAAATTTCAAAGAACTAATGTTTGAGAAAAAAAACTAGACAAATAAAAAAATTTTAGAGCACTTAGGATCAGTTACCATAAAATGATGAGACTTAATTAAATGACAAGTAACATAAGAGTGAATTTTATTAGGTGGCACAAGAGACATTACCATAATAGTATTTATAGAAGAGAGAGAGAGTTCTTTACAAGTATTTATAGAAGAGAGAGAGAGTTCTTTACAAGTATTTATAGAAGAGAGAGAAGCAACATTACGACGATGTGACAATGGTTGAAGGTTGGCTGTGAGAACAGGTTAATAATACGTTTTTGCATCTTATTTAAAAGAGTAAAGGGCGTCATTTGAAAATCCACTTTTGATATGGCAACAGTTTTCCATAGATTGATGGATTTGAGATTTATAAGGATAAATAATAGAATCTGGAATAAGAAAGGCGAGTGGCAAGCACAAAGAAATCTGGAGTAAGAAAATGGCAAGCATAAGCAGATGCAACCTTAGAAAATGGTAATTTTGCAATAGATTTAATATATGGTTTCCAAGAAAGATTAGAAGTAAGAATTAACCCTAGAAGACAAAGGGTAGATGATTCATCAAGTACATTTTATTACTGTTTTATTACCATTTTATTACCAGTACAAATACTGTTCATAAATATAGAAAAGTGTAGATTGTTGTGATAAAGATTAGCTGAAAAAAATTTAGTTTTATCTGAGTTAAAGTTCATCAGTCATCGAGAGCACCATGCTGTTACAGAAGTGAGATCCTTTTCAAGCTCAAATGCCCTCTCAAAGCAATTAGAGAGTGTTGGTTTCTTATCGGGCTAAGAATAAATAGTAGTATCATCACCGAACAATGCCACCTTAGATAGGAGAATTTCTGGGAGATTTTTAATTAAGTATAGTAAAAAAGTATTAGGGCCAAGGATAGAACCCTGAAGAGCCCCTGAAGATATAGAAAATGAAGAACAGTTTTGTCCATTGAGGAAAACTTTTATACTATAATTGGTAAGGAAGGATAAATAATATTAAAGATGTTACCTAATTCACCGTAAGAATAGAGCTTATGGAGAAGACCAGCATGCCTAACTTTATCAAAGACTTTAAAAATGTTGAGAGCGATAGCCTTAACCTCTCTTTACATCTTATCACCATCATCTAATGCACAATAAAACCTATCAGTTATTACCGTTAACAAATCAGCAGCAAAAAAAGAAGAAGGGTATCCATTTTGATAATCAGAAAGTAAGTTAACAGACTCAAGATGAGAGATAAGTGTTTGTTAATTAAAGACTCAAAGAAGCTAATAGGATGGTAGTTTGACGAGTCAGATAACTCTTCACAACTTTTGAAAACAGGGATAACATATACCGCTTTCCAGAAGGCTGGAAAAAAAGACTTTGATAAGCATTTGTTAAATGGTTATGAAAGTATATACAACAGCTCTGGAGAACACATCTGAAAAACCAACACAGGTATGTTGTCTGGACCACAAGCTGCAGAAGAGCCTAATAAGGAAATCACTTTAGACACACAAGCTGGAGCAATACAAATGTCAAGAAATGGATCTACCTGTTTGTTAGCTATATCTGGTAGGATTTGATTAGTGGGATCAAGAGATAAGATTGATAAAAAGTTTTCAGTAAACAACTCAGCTTTGTCTTTAGGTGAGGTGACAAAATCTGAACCATACAAACATCAGAATTGTCTTTATTATGAACAATGTTAAAGAATCTTCAAAAGTCTCAGGAGCCTAACTTGTGAGTTGAATATATGAGATTTTGTGACCTGAGATTAGCAGGCTTCGGCGTTAGACAAAATATTTTTACAATGGTTTTTAGCAATAGTAAACAGATGTCTGTTTTATGGAGACCTGTTTTGATGATAGATATGGAAGTTTTTGCTACAATTGGAAATTGCAGCAGCACCATGAGAGGAAAATCGTGTAGAGGAATAAGGTTTGACTAGGAATCATCAAGATGGAATAAAAGATTCCAGTCTGAAGTCCAAGAAGTCCCAGCCAGCTTTAAAGTAGTTGTAAAAGGTACATTAATAGGGAGATAGTGATGATGAAGAATGAGATTTTAGAGAGATCAAACCATGATGAGAAGTACCTAAAAGTAAATGTGGAGAAACTGAGCACTGACAGAAACAAGACATTAGTCTAGTAGAGAAGGTAAATGATTCCGATTGTCTGGAAAGCGAGTTGGAAAGTTGACTATTCAAAAGTTGAGATATAAAAGATAGGATATTTAGTTTCTTTTAGGTTAAAGTGTCAGGCCTTCTCGGAGGCGTGACCACGGCTCTTAGCATATTTTGATAATTAGCGCGTTAAAAAAATGTGCTTAAAAAATCAAAGCAAATTAAAATTAAAATTAACAATCCATAAACTGAAAAGATAATAAAATCCTTAAAATAATATATAATACAAAAATTAACCTAAAAAATTAAAATATTCAAAGAATGATAAAATAAATAAAGGAAAAACCAGAAAAAAAAAAAATCAAAACATTTATTAATTAATGTAAACTCAATTGTAAGCAAAAGTAAAAAAAAAAAAATCATCAAAGCTCTAATAATCTTTATCATTCCTTCCCATGAATAATTAGGCTAATACAAAGGCAAATCCATTGTGAGGGAAAGGGCCCCCCTCCCCTCAGAATTTTTATTTATTTTTTTAGAAATTGATGTTTAAAAACGTAAGTAACTTAAACTGTTTAAAAGTGCCATGAAATTTAATAAAATGTTGTGGTGCAAGTTTAAAATTAAAAAAAAAAATTAATAGGATACAGGGTGCGACAAATCGACAAATGTGCGCACATTTCTTAAAAGACAGACAGAAAAACAAACATCACATTTCTTTAATTTTGCTTATGCAAACGTTGCCGTTTAATTAGGATTTTTCAAAATGAACATATTACTTCAGCAAATTCTTTCAAATTAATTTTGCCATCATTAGTTTTTTATTTATTATAAAAAATACATATTTAATATGAAAAACAATTAATTCCACAGACTTAAACTAATGCCAAAACATAAGTACTTTTTTCAATTGCGTCACTTTTAAGTAAAATAACTAAATACGCTATAGAAAAAAATAATTATGTTTTAGCATAGTTTTTGCATGCGCTTACAAAAGCATACACAATTTTACTTAAAATGAATACTTTTGCAAAAATATCAAGAGAAACCATGCTCAAACATTTCGATTGCTTTCTATTGAGAAAAGCGATCATAACATTTAACAATGGTTTCTTTTATGTTTTTTACAATTACATTAAAAGTTTAAGACAAATGTATTCATTATAAATAAAATTTATCATGCTTTTTTTTAAATTTTCTTATTTTCCATAAAGTGAAATAATGTTTGTTTGCATATTCAAACTGTTGCACTTTTAAAAGTTTTTTTATTGTGCATTTATCATCAATTTGCGCGCACTTTGCAAATGTGTAAAAAAAAGATTTTTAAAAAATAAAAATTGAATAAATTTACCAAACATCTTTGATATATTTAATAACTTATTAACTAGAATAAAAATTATTTGAACTTTATTTGACATAAATCTCTTAAATTTGACGTTCGTCAATAAATAAAGATACACAAGTCAACGTAAATTAAAATAAAAACGATATTCACGCTCTGGGGTAAAAAATAGTTGGCAGATGCGATTGTTTCAAGATTATTGTAATTCCTTTTTTTGAGTAAATAATTTCTTAATTAGAAATTATATTTCCATGATAAAATGGTTTTTAATTATTTTTTGATAGCTTCTGTACTCATTTTGCCTTAAACTCTAACCTGAATATTTTTTTCAATGATTGCCTTTAATTAAGTTGCATTAAAGTACTAAGGAAATTTTGTTAATTGTACTTATGGAATCAATTAAATTCAAAATCAAATTTGTTTTTTTTAAGCGCATTTTTTAAACGCGCTAATTATTAAAACTTGCAAAGAGCCGTGGTCAAGTTGATAAAACAAAGAACTATATGCGTGGTCATCTAAGGCGTGCAATCGCACGCCACTTACAAGAAGGCCTGAGTGTTAAAGATGGCCTAATGGTCTTGTCATAGGCCACAAGCGAAAAACATTCAACTAGGAAGACTTGGCCATAATTATGGCCAGAGTAGTCTTTGAAACTCAGATCTCTTGACTCTAAAGCATGTGTTTTAGAAACAAAGCATGTGTTTTAGAAACAAATTTTTTTTTTTTTAATTTTTAAATTTAATTCTCCAACCTTTATGGATTTTTTTTCTTCCTCAGAAATTAAACAAAAAAGTAAACATAAAGGGAAAAAAACAACTCAAATGGTGTACTTACATGACAAGGATCTGTTTTAAAAAACATTATATTTTCTGATTTTCCCTTTCTTGGTATTACAACAAACATTGATGGTTTGTCTGGATACCAATGCATTGATTCACCAGGTGAGCTCCATCCTATTAATATCTGGAAAGCTGTCCACTTTGAAACATCTGTGAATGGTGTCATATGAAACAAAAAGTAATCTGGAAACAATAAAAAGTCATGAGCATAATTTAAACCAGGAATTTTATAGTTCAACTTGTTGATTAATGTCCATTGTTTATCAAACTCATAAATTTCCAGTGAAGCAGCATTTTCAAGATTTACTCGGAGACCAAACATGATAAGATTCTAAAAATATAGAATAACTACTGAAAAAAACTATTTTAAACAAATACTTTATATATTTATATATATATATATATACATACAAATTATATTATATATTTATATATATATATATAAATTATATTATATATTTATATATACATACAAATACTTTACTTAACAAATTTTAAAGAATAAATAAAAATATCAAAAGTTGTTTGAATAAAAAGTGAATTTTACTTTCCATAATCAAAATCTATCTAGTAATTCTTTCTATTTTAATTTTTTTTTTGACACTTGACTAAATATAATTTAATAAAATCCTATTTTATCTTTAGTAAGATGAAAAACATTTCCAAACAAAATGAAATTAATAAGATAAAGATTCTTTATATACAACAAAATAAAATTTTTTTTTACTTTATTTAAAGAACTTTAGAAAAACTTTTTAAAAATACTTTACACCTAATTGTATTTTATTTATTTTTATATTTTACTTATTTGTTATTAATATATTTATTTTTATTACAATAAAAAATTTTATACCTCTTCATTCTTTTAGATTATTAATAAATTTCCCCAAAAAAATTTACCATTGAAATAGGATCTATTCGAAAATGGGCACCAGCACAATTTAATGTTAATGAATTGTTTAAATTTTCTAAGCCCAGTGTTTCAAGATTATATGGATCCAAGCAATGAGGAAGACTTGTTTCATAAAGAGTAAGAATCTATAAAAAATTACAAAAAAAATACAAAAAAAAATACAAAAATACATAAATACATAAATAAAAATATAACACATACATAAATAAATTCATACATACATACATGCATGCATACATACATAAATACATATATAATACATAAATTCATACATACATACATACATACATACATACATACATACATACATACATACATACATACATACATACATACATACATACATACATACATACATACATGTTCAAGAAAAAAGTGATTCTGTTTCCAAACAAAACAAAAAAAGAACAGTTCCTATTTTCAACATTAGGTCTAAAAAGCAAAGAGCATAAATGCTTCAATCTACTATGCCCAGTTGGATTGAAACCAGCAAAAAAATTAATTCAAACTCAGTAAAAGCAAAAAAAATTTCATAAGTCCATCTTTGAAATGATTATTTTTGAAACGCAACCACGGTCAGTTCTCAATGAAGCTGGTCATTTGGTACACCATGCCCTAATTGCTCCAACTTACAAAATTGCAAGCGCAAAATATTACAAAAGCATGTCAGACCCTACATACGATAAGATAAAAATTACTAAGATAAAAAAGATAAGTTTAAAAAAATTGTTTAGCGGTAGAAAAAGTCATAAATGTATCAATTGGCCATAATACGTGGTCAAACTTTCATCATGATAATTTAGGGATGACAGTTCATTTTATTTCAAAAGACTGGGAACAAATGAGGTTCTGTTTGTCATGCTTCAAGTTTGATGAACGACACACATCAGCAAATATTTATCAAATAATTCAAGAAACAGTCATTTTTAAATAAAATTTTCTAACAAAATTAATTTTGACTAGCCAAAATATTTTTATTGCTTTTGGTAAAATATTTGCAAAAAAATAAATTTAAACTAAATTTATTATTAAATATTAGGAATTTAAAAAAAATTATAATGCTTCATTTTACAATTGTTTTTTACTGCTAAAATTTTCATATATAACACTAAATATTGCATTATTGTAAAATAAAGAAGTAATCATGAATAAAAAATAATTGAAAAAATTAATACTTTGTATTTGTCTCATTGTTGTTTCATTCTAGTGATATTCAAAGTTTATAGATAGTTGAGACAAGGGGTGGATTTTGTGTTTTTGTTTTGTTTGAGAAAGCTAACTTCCAAACATAAGTAAAATTCCAAACATTTATATGTTTATGTTTATGTCAAATAAGGATGTTTTGCATATTATTGGGATGATTGGAGCCTGGGAATAATAAAAACCCTAATTTTTTGCCCCCCTTGCCCAAACGTGAGAGCAACGAGTTAGCAAATTATTTTTTTACTATTCTTAACTAAGTTCATTTTTTAAAAGAAATTTTAAATTTCGTGCAATAATTTTATAGCATTCAAAAATGACGGCCATTTAAAGTTGTAATCCCCCTCAATTTGAGGGGGTTACAAATTTAAGATTGACATACTTGAACTATGAAAGATTTTTTCATTAAATTTGAAATTTCTAAATTAATATGAATTTAGTTAAGAATAGTTTATAACAAAAATTATGAACTTGTTGCTCTCCCCTTTAGGGCAGGGGGCAAGATTTACAAGTTTTTTTAGTTCCCTGGCTCCAAATATTTCAATATTTTTACAAAACTTCCTTGTTTTGACACTAGTATAAACATATAAATGTTTGGAGTTTACTCTATGTTTATAATTTGGTATCTAAACACCAAAAAATGCTTGATCCGCTACTGAGTTAAAATTTCTTTTTGCAAAGTGATTATTTAAAAAAGCGTATAAATCCAAAAAAGGAACGCTTTTTATTTTGTTTTCAATGGAATATATCTCATGCCCACCCAAAGTATTGATAGCTTTTGAAACATCTTGAGTATCTTTAAGGTCAATCTAAAACCTCTAAATCGAAGCAGTGTGCTATGCTTTTTAAAAAGCACGGTTGTTGCATAAAAAACTTAAAATTAAAAAAGAGCGCTGATTTAAATAAGGAGAAGCTCGCACAGCTCCCCAGGAGAGCTTTTTTTCGCTCTCGTGCTCCTTTATTCCTGCTGAGGCCTGTATACATATATATATATATATATATATATATATATATATATATATATATATATATATATATATATATATATATATATATATATATATATATATATATATATATATATATATATATATATATATTAATAATAATATGATAAAACAAATGAATTTTTAGTTACTTTTAAACAAAAGTCACCACTTTTTTATACAGGAAACCGAGGATACAAAAATTTGATGACCCTAATATATATATATATATATATATATATATATATATATATATATATATATATATATATATATATATATATATATATATATATATATACATATATATATACCACTGAGAGTCAGGCTATTTGTCAGTCGATGTATGTACTGAAGCCCCCGGCAGCAGGCTATTTGACATTAGGTGAGTATGACATCATCATGCTCACCTAACTCAGCAGTATAAGATATAATACAATATTTGTTTAAAAACAATAAATGCTACGTTTTTTTATAAACAATAAAAAATAATAGTACCAGTTCAAAACAAAAATAAAAAATTTACAATTGTTTTAAAACAAATTGAATCAAAAAGTTGATATTAAATAATACTATTTAGTGCAGCTTCGGTATGATCCAACTTTTTTCTTCCATTTCAATTTCTCTTGTATACATGAGTAAAAAGAAATATATCTTGTCTTTTCTCTTCAGAATGGGCTTTGTTAACAAGTTGTTGAACTAACTTGACTGTTTTCTCTGAACAATTATTCACAACATCAAGATTCATAACGGCTGTTTCAAAACCTTGATAAAAATCATTTAAAATCCAATACTCTGGAGGAAGCTTCATCCATTAAATCTCAGCTTTTCCATGACCAAACATGTCAAACACAAGCCATGACTTCTCTGTAATTAGTTGAACTAAACTGGGAGGCTCATCCTGTGAAAAGTTTAGACTCATTAGAGTGTCTTTATCCAACACCTGTCTTTCTAAGAAATATTCTTTTATGGGACCTTGTTTCAAACTAATAAGTCTCTTAATTGTGTCACCATTTTCTTATCTGCAATTGCTAAAATAACTAAATATGGATCAAGGTACCAAGTATGTCGTTGTATGGATTTAGAAACAGTTTCAACGCCAGCTTTACTCCATTCCTCGAATCTTTTCATCTGCCATAATGCTTTCATGTCCTAATAGTTAAAGCTTAAATTTATCAATGTTTAACTTATAAAAATAATATACCTATTTCATGCATTTATTCAAAATTATATATTTATTTTCAAACTTCTATTCAGATAGTGTACTTGTCGGAGCAGCTGAACTTAACTCGGCTCTGAGAAACCACTCAGTGTAAAAAATAGAGTCATTTCTGTGATTTCATCCCTGCTCTCTTCATTGATTTCAGGAATTCTTTCCATGAGTAGAAATAGTTTTAAGTAAAATAAACTATTACCCATAAATCCAGCATGATGAACAGCTCCAAGATTGTGAAGTTTGAATCTGTCAGTGGGTGATAGTACCATCGAAGTAAGTTCAGCCAGTTCTTGATAATCTTTAAGATACTTTCCATCCTAAACAATATTTATTAACAATTAATGATAACCTAAATAACTTAAAATAAAATTAAAGTTCAGATAAAACTGAAAAACTATAAGTGATGTACTATTTTATTCTATTATTTTTTTGAAATTGTAAGAAATAATTCGATTTAATTGAATTATAAAGGTTTTAATAAAACTATTTATTACTCTCACCTTTTTAAAAACTTTAGTGCTAATTATATCAGGGGCTATTCTATACCATTTTCGACAGCGCCGACCATATTTGGGTGCCGCCCAAATTAATATTTGCGGACTTTTTTTTTACAGCAAATATTGTTATTTTTGAGAAAAAACCGCTGACTTTCCGCTAAAGTTTGCCGGAACGAGGGGGTACCGCCACCCAAATTTTTTTCCTAGAATAGGCCCTGTATATATCTGCAAAATTGATTTGCATTCAGCTTTTGTAAATTAATCCAGGAACCAATCAGAGTTGATAATCTTTTCAAGTCTTGCTTTTCAGTATCTAGATCATTCGTAATTAGATTTAATTGAATTATTTATAAAGATTTTAATAAAACTATTTATTACTCTCAATCCAGGAACCAATCGGAGATAACCTTTTCAAATCTTGCTTTGCAGTATCTAAATCATTCAAGTTTATTAAAATGGTTTTTAAGAAGTTTGAATAATTTATTTTCTAGCCCTGAAGTATGACTGCTTGGATAAAGCTCCCAGAAATGGGTAACATGACACTCACAAATATGATGTCGACACGCAGTTAACAACAAAGAGCGCTGTAGGTGCATAACTATTCTGCTATAAGCTCCTTTTATTTTACCTGTGATATCAAAGCAAAGACACTGAACTTTATCATCTAATCCAAAGTTAAAAATGAGTTCTTCTATAGCTTCTTTTTGGTGTTCTCCAGAATCGGAGTCAATAGCTGGAACTCCATGTAACTTGGTTTATCCTTTAATCCTAGCAAGAGCAGCTAACCTATCTTTTGAAAACTATTTTCCTTCAGTAAATTCTTTGACAATTTTTCCATCAAAATGAATTGTTATTATTTATTTGCACCCATAAACACAGCGTCCTCTGCTGCTCTGTATGAAGATGAGTTTGAGCATACAAAATTAGACGCGCATCCTCCAGAATTGACTATAATACTGCTAAGAATTGCTCTGCGTTGATGTGGAGTTAAACCCTCTCCAACTGCTGTGTGAGCAGTACGGTGCAAGATATCCTTGGGTAGGATGACAGAACTAGGAACTAGGATCAATGTGTCTCAATTTCAAAATTACTATCAGTTGAAATACTTTTATTGGTATTAAGAGAACTTGATGAAATTTCAGAATCTGCACCAGATACATTGTTTAACTTACTACAATTACATTTAGATTTATGCTTTCTTTTTATTGAATACTGAAATCTTTTATCCAAACCCCCTAACCTTGCTTTCCTTTCCTTTAACTGGTCTTTAAGGAAAGCTATGTATTCCTTTTTGTCATTTTAATCTTTACTTATATTTTCAATCATATTTATTGGGTTTTCTCCAATCCAGAAAACCTTTTTCATATTTTCAATAAAGTTTTTTCTCTTTTTCACTTCAGCAGGGTTATTTCTTTTACTTAAGCTTTTCAGCTTCATCCAGTTCTTCAATATTTTTTTCTACCTTTATCCTATAAAAAAAATTATTCTTAAGTGCTTAAAAAAATTTGAAAATATATTTTGATCTTTTTATAAAGCATAAAGTTTTAGCTATTATTACCTTCTGGCTTCTGGGTTGTAATGACTTCAAAGCCACCACGTATCCACGCAACAACAAGCTTAGATATTATGCAGCAATGTAACTGACTGGTAAGACAGTTTGGTGAGAATGATCCACATTTGTTTCGGCATCCAACAATAAACTCAGTTTAACTTCAGGTTTAGATTTCCTCAGAAAGTTGTAGTGCTGAAAAATTTCTTGTGTAGTAGCAAACTTGTTGTTGGGAATAGTACAATTTATTTTTCCCACAAGAAAAGTTTCATCAATTATTTTAATTTTCTTTTTGGGCGGCATCTTTTAAATTATTATAAGATATTTTGATACTAAAAACGCGCTTTTTGTTGAAAATAAACAAATACCTAAATATGAATTATATAAAAGAGCCCTTTAAACTTGAGTATTAGAACTTATTACCATGTTAATAGATAATTTCTTTTTTAAATTGATTGAGATTTAAGGGTCCCACAAGCGGGGCAAAGTTTTCCTAAAAAAGGGGCAAAAATTGACCCTTTTGCCCTCTGTGGGGACCTTTCGGATGCTCAAAAAAATTTTGTAAAAAATTTTAAGTACTAATTTGCGGTCAGGGCAGATTATAAGCTAGGGCTCTTATCAAAATTTTGACATGACCTATTTTTGAATAGCTCTAATATATATATATATATATATATATATATATATATATATATATATATATATATATATATATATATATATATAATATATATACATATATATATATACGAATAGTATTGCGTACTAAGGTAAGCAATCTGACATTATACTGAAATAGTCTGCTGCTGGGGGCTTCAGTACATACATCGACTGACAAATAGCCTGACTCGCAGTGGAGTGCTGCTACATCGACTGAGGGTTTGGGATAGGGCAGCAATTGTTTAATTCACATTCTTTATACAATATTTATTAACTGTTAGACGTATTTAAAGTATTTTTTTTTATACTTATAAGTAAAAGTGTTTAAAAATTTTAAACTATTTTTATTATTGATTATTATATATCATTAAAAAGAGGCTAAAATCAGCATTACAATAATGAAAATTTCATAACAGAACAACAATTCTACAAAAATTTATGCTCATTTAAGTAACAAAATTTGATTACAAGGATTGCTTAAAAAAACTATGACCAGTTTTAAATTATCAGTTTCGGCTAACGGTAGTTTTGTTATGGAACTTTGTTGATAGAAGCGCAATATTTTGCTTTATTTACAATATTTTAACTTAGGTACATATTCTGCTACAAAAAATTAGGTGTCTGCTACCTTTTTTCGATAACCTTTTTCGATAAAATTTGGCATGTACGTAGAAAATAAGTTTTTAAATTTTTCTCAATAGTTTCAAAAATGTTCTCAACATTCTTTCAATATTAATTTGACGTGTAATCAACAACGAAGTTTTTAAGAAAAGTAAATTCAATAAAAGCGGTTGTTACTTCAAAAAAAAAACTATCCAAAAAAGAAGTTTAACTCTTCCACTTTTCAAAAAAAGTCTATGCTGATATAAAATCCTAAAAAATAACACAACAAAATACATTCTTACAACTCAAACGCTAAGCATGCTTTTATAAAATAGTCGAAGATTTTGATTACGTAATCGGTGCTGTAACTCATTGGATACGCACGTACTTACTATAAGATTTTTATTCTAGCATTTTATTTTACTAGAAATAAAATTCCTTGTAAACATTAAAAATCTATTCAAAACGTTCGTTAAAGTTTTTTAGTAATACGAGTGATTGCGCTTATCAACCGCTTTATGAAAATGAATAAAAATAAATAAATAAAAAATATTATACAAAATCTCTGGTAAAAAATATTAGCTATTGCACAGTTTTTAATCCTACAATATTAAAATTTCCATTTTATTACTCGCTGACTTTTTAAAAAGAAAAAGTAATTATTTGAAAAACTTTAAATTACATATTTGAGAAGAAAAAAAATCAAATATTAGCATATTTTATCTTTTTTAAATGTTTAGTTATGTTTTTTATTCGTTTAGTATAGACAAAACGTGTCAAACGTCGAGAAAATAAACAAATGTTTTTACATTTTAAAAAACGAAGCATTCCAAAACATTTTAAAATAATAACATTTCTACATTAATGATTTAAAGTAGTTTTGCGGTAATTAAGTAAATTGGTGCAGTTAATGTCGATAAATATGAAAAGCAAATAAAAAGAATTTAATGACGTCAAAAATCACTTCGTGCTTATGCGTCGCGCAGTTTTTATTCATCACAAGGCCTGATATATATATATATATATTGATATTTAAGGCTGTTTTGTATTATAATAATGAACAAAACTCATAATCATAAAAGAGTGGTCAATATTAAAAAGACAAATAGAGTGCAATGGCTAAAAAAGATATATATATATATATAAATATATATATATATATATAAATATATATATATAAATATATATATATATATATATATATATATATATATATATATATATATATATATATATAATATATATATAATATATATATATATATATATATATATATATATATATATATATATATATATATATATATATATATAAGTTTGCTAGCAAGAAAGTTACAAAAAGCAACACAAAAACAATAAACTTACAATTACAAAAGTAATAACACTTTAGTCACTAAGTGCATTTTCAAGTAATAAAACTATAATAGTGTTATTACATTTATAAAGCACTTATTACTTTTAAAGTTCATTCTTTGTTCAAACAACATTATTACTTCCAAACATTTACTAAAGTAGAAAAGCATCTTGAAAAAATAAAGCGGATATTACAATATTAATAAAAATTAACAACGTTATAAAAGAGTATTTTATAAAAAGTGTAGCATCATGAAAAATGTTACATAAAAATGCGCAATAATTTTAAAATCAAACAATAAAAAAATTTTATTGGTTAATTTCATAATGCTAAAACTTTTAATGTTACGTTTTTATAAAGTTGTTTGTCATGTTTTTATAAGTTATTTAAGTTTTAAATATTATCAAACTTCCACTTTATTCTTCTAGATATTTTTCTACTTCAATTAAAATTTGGGATTACTTATGTTGCTTGAACAAAGAATGAATTTTAAAAGTTATAAGTGCATTTTAAAAGTATTAACACTACTATAGTGTTATTACTTTTGTAATGCAGTTAGTGACAAGAGTGTTATTACTTTTGTAATCGTAAATTTATTGTTTTATTTTTTATTTTTTTGCTTACAAATTTAAGTTGATTCGCCCCTTAAAAACAAGGAACACGGTTTTGTATAAACTAAAATTTCGAATACTCGATACTTTTCTAGATTTTGCGTTTCGCATTCACTTAATTCAACTCTCGTTATTACATTATTATTGTTGTTACATTAAAATTATACAAATATATTTTATAAACACAATGTAATTTATATTTTTGCTATACTCTTAAAAAAAAAAGTTAAGAAAAGGAAAATCATTCTTTTTATTTTCAGGCTTCAAACTGTTTTTTTTTCTGCTTCGCCTTATCTAATTTTGTTGCTGAATGTAACAAACACTTTAAAGAAACAAAAATAAAAACAGTGCAAAATTAATTTAAACTATTAATGTGTTTTTATTTCTTTCTATTTTAATCTCTTTTTATTTTGTTAGTTTTGTTTTTTTTGTTTTAGAAACTTTTTCAGCATTGATTATTATAAAACTTGCTAATGGCCATGTTCAAGTTGTCTAAAGTAATTTTAATGAGGGGACACTTGTTTATGGTTGATTTAAAGGGAGTTACATGTACTACAAAACTACACAACTAGATAGGGTTTTCCTCTTTATAAAAAACGTTTGCGCTATCTAAAGCATTTTAGTAACTGGCTCTTGATAAAATAAAAATTGTAATTAAACAAAGATTACCGCTTTTCTGCTTTGTTTTTTTTTATTTCCATTAAAATATTTTACTTTTATGTACCATGAAACCTGATGTATTTTTACTAATTCTTGCTAGATCCAAAAAGTAAAATAGTATTTTCGGTTTTAAGATGTTATTAGCTGGACTTTTAACAAATATCAGTATATTTTGAAATTTACGTATCTTATATTTATAGCACTAGTATTAGTTTTGTTTTTAAAATAAAATAAATATAAGTTGGGCGTTTAAAGAGTTTATTCATTGATCACATAATTTTTAATCGGTTTAAAATTTAGTTTGTTTTATAAAAAAAATAATGAAAGTGTTCTATGAAAAACTGGCTCGGCCAGGAAGCAGGAGCAATCGCTCTCGAATACTGACCACGGAAATAATATTTAGTTGCGAAAAACTGGCCAGGTTTTTTAGTCGTTTTGAGAACATTTAAGTTTATGTACGTTACAAAAAATTTTGTTTTACAGACATACATGGAAACATAATAAACTTAAATGTTCTCAAAACATTTTGATGTGGAAGAATAAAAAGAATATTCGCAAACACTAAAAATCTGCCAAATTAACAAATCAACTAATTCTATTAATTCGAAAAATGCGCTGACTAAGCGAAATAAAGTTCTAGAGTATTCTGTTGAAATATTTTAGAAATTGTATTATTCACAATTAGTTACGTTTTGAGATTTCTAGCATCAACTGTTTTAAGAATATATTTTCAATACTATGGCTCATTCTCGGAGCGAAACTCGGAGTCTCGGAGCGAAACTGTAAATCTTTTCAACTATTATTATTTGTTTACAAAAATAAATGTTTTATAATATATATTTTTTAAATTGTCAAAATTTCGAAAGCTTACTATAAATTATAGATTTTATTAGTATATTCTTATTTTTTATTTAAAAAGTATGTATTTTTTATGTGAATGTAATTTTGTGAACCTGTTTTTTATTGTAATGTAATCTTTTAAAGCAACTTTTATGATTTAATTTGTAAACAAAGACTAACAAAAATAATTGCATTTTTAATGAAGTTATTAATAATCATTAAAGTTAATAAAACTAATTACGTAACAAACATATAAGAAGTTTCTGGTTACTAAACACAAACAATGCATACAAAGTAACGCAAAGATAAACAAGCAGCCCGCATAAGGTCTTGACAGAACACAAATATATATAGCAAGTTATTAGATATAAAGAAAAGTTTCTAGATATTGGTTTACTAACTCTAATTATATTTGCTTCAGTTGCCATTCTATATAACTCGCTATACTTTTTTGTGCTTTAAATACTAATTAAAATTAAAAAGCCCACTAACTAAACATCATCAGGAATATTGTGAAGCAGTTTTGCTTCCACGTCATAAAGTATTTTTAACCTTTTTAGTTCATTTTATCTAGTATATAAATAAAAATTATTTTACACTTTTTGTTAAATAAAGAACATTTGTTTCCTTTTTAAACAATCATAAGATGTAACTTTATTTAAAAAACGTCGCTGAATTTTATTTAAAAAATTATAAAAGAGCGATGATTCGAAAATAATTGTTCTAAAGGTAATTTATTTTGCTTTAAGTTTTTTCGCATTAAAAGATATTTTATTTTCCTAATTTTTTTTTTGTAATTGTCTCTCATCGGTCCAATTAATCTTTTGCGCATTTTTTTTTTTTTGCTTTTAGAAATATTCTCAAAATGACTAAAAAATCTGGCCAGCTTTTCGCAACTTAAAATTATTTCCGTGGTCAGCAATCGAGAGCGATCGCTCCAGCTTCCTGACCAAGCCTGACATAAAATTAAATGGCAAAGGGAAAACCCAAATATAACCTTTTTAATCAAGTTAAAAAGAATTTTTTTGTATTGACGTCAAAATTATTAACTACAAAAGCGCATTAATCAGACCAGTATTTGGAACTGGAACTTAGCTTCGAGAAAAAAAAATGGCATTTAAAATTATAAAGTTTTTCCCTAATATGTCAACAAATAACTTGTTCTGGAAAGTTTGATTAGCATGAAACTTATTTTTCAAGGATTTATTATGACATGAACATAATTTATCTTAGCACTTAGGGATCACATAACGGTCAAAGAATAAATAAAAACTTGCCAACCTTTTTTTTAACATTTTGGTTTTAACAAAATCTTTAAATACTACTTATAAACTAGTTAATCATTTTTAATCGACATTCAGTCTATAATCAATTCAAAAAATTAGTAATAAAGAAAAAACTTTTGTTAAAAAAAACTGAAATTAAAATAAAGTTATATGTAATATGAACATTTAAACTTGAATTAAATTTATTAAATTTTTTTTTTACTTTAACAGTTTGGAAATTTTATCAGTAAAAAAAATTGTAAAACATAGCGTTTAAAAATTTTTAAAAGCGTTTTAATTACATTTAATAAAATAAATTACTAAAACTATGATTAATAATAAATTTAATTTAAATATAATAAAAATAAATATAAATTAAAAACTTTTTAAAAACGGAAGTAGAAAAAAAAATTCAAACTATCTAATATAAAAAATATTCAATTTATCTAATATAAAAAATATTCCACAAATGTTTTTTACAACAATTAATTACAGCTTAATGTTTTCCGCATAATCTGTTATAAAATAAAGTAATTGAAAAAAAGTTTTTGCCTAACCTATATTGCAAAACGTGCACATGAAATCGTGAATACATACATAAAATTCAAATAGGGAAACACTTCTTAACAAGTCTTAATATATATATATATATATATATATATATATATATATATATATATATATATATATATATATATATATATATATATATATATATATATATATATATATATATATATATATATATATACAAATAGTATTGCGTACTAAGGTAAGCAATCTGACGTCATACTGAGATTGGTGATGGCGTCAGATTGAATATTTCATAAGAAATATTCAATCTGACGCCATAAGAAATATTCTTCTTTTTCTAAAAAAGCCATATGGGTTAAGGTTAGCAAAAAAAGTAAGCAAATGCTTATAAAAATACACTTTGGTAAGTGTATACATATATATATATATATATATATATATATATATATATATATATATATATATATATATATATATATATATATATATATATATATATATATATATATATATATATATATATATATATATATATATATATATATATATATATATATATATATATATATATATATATATATATATATATATATATATATATATATATATATATATATATATAAAATATGACTGATACACCAACCTTTATTGTTTAAAACTGATTTTATTTTAACTACAAAAAAAACTTTTACTTACTTTTCCACCCCAGTACAAAGAATTTGTATTTGATGGATTTCGAAATTTTAAGTTTGGTTTTGAACCATAAAAAACAGCTTTGAATGCATTTAATGTATCTGCAGCTATACTATGAATTCTTGTTCCCATCTGACCAGGAAAAATAAAAGTGTTTTCTTTGGCTTCAGCTTTCCTATGGAAAGAGCTGACAAACTTTGAATGAAAATGCACTTTCCCATCATATAGAGTAAGTTTGCAAACCATTCCATCTCCATCAATAGCTTCAAATAAACACAAAAAGTTTTTATTTAATAACCAAATATATTTTATTTCAAACTAAAACATTAATACTTATTAAAAGAATCCCCAAGCGTCGAGACAAGTTGTATTCATATCAAAGATAAACATTAGAAAATAAGTTAAATGTTAATTAAACCTTCCTTTTGTTAATATCTCTTGAATGAGATATTAACAAAAGCATTTTCTGTTTTGCGATTATACTTCCGGTTGAGAGCCTAATTTAAGGCTCTCAAATCTGCAAGTTTTTTCGGTTAAAAAAACATCTGGTTTCAATAATAGATAATTTCTCTCACCGCAGAGTTTTTTGAACAGTTCAGTTTTACATAATCAGATTGGGTTTTCCCCTTTAAAAATAGTCTGTGGTGGTTAAATGAAAATGAGGTGTCTGATTTAATAAAAAATAGTTTACAAAATGGTAAAAGTTTTGGACCAAATAGTATCCCCACAGACCTTCTTAAACTTACTTCTCATGTTATTTTCAAGCCTCTCTGTACCGTATTGAATAATTCTTTTAATAAAGGTCTTTTCCCCGATGTTTTTAAGATAGCCAAAGTTATTCCTATCCATAAAAAGGGTTCTCTAATGGACCACAAAAACTATCAACCAATTTCTCTTCTATCTAACATTAGTAAAATATTTGAAAAAGCCATGTACAACAACAGACTTTATAGCTTTCTTGACAAAAACCAATGTCTTTACAAACATCAGTATGGATTTCGTAACAAACACTCCACAACTCATGCACTTATTAAAATAACTGAAACTATTAGAAATGCTCTTGACAATAAACTTTTTGCATGTGGAGTGTTTCTTGACTTTGAGAAAGCCTTTGATTCTGTTGATCACTCCATCCTCTTAAGTAAATTGGAACACTACGGTGTTTGAGGTAATACTCTCCAATGGTTTTCATCATATATTTTTAATAGATCGCAATTTGTCTCCATCAATGATGCCAAATTTTTTCCAATAAAATGCTCCACGGGTGAACCCCAAGGTTCTGTATTAGGACCATTGCTTTTCCTTATTTTTATATGATCTTAATATCTCTCTAAAATTTTCAACGGCTTACCATTTTGCTGACGACACCAACTTACTCATAACAAATAAATCATTAAAAAAAATTAACAAACATATTAATCATGATTTATCTAACCTTCCTCAATGGCAGCGCTCTAACAAACTAAGTCTTAATACCAACAAAACTGAACTTATTATTTTTAAATCTAATCAATCTAAAATGTATAAAAGCCTAAACTTTAGACTAAGTGGACAAAAAATCTTTCCCTTAGTTTCATAAAGGTAACAAGAATTTAATAATTAGAATCCAAATTTACTCAGATCTATCTTTTTCCTCTCATCTTAAAAACACAGCAGTAAAATTGTGTAGATCAAATGGAATGCTAGCCAAAATTCTACTTGAAATATACCATGTAATTTTTGGATCACATCTTAGATATGCTTGTCAGGTTTGGGGACAATGCAAGTCTAATGCTTTTTTAAGGCTATGTAACCTACAAAACAAAGCTTTAAAAATAAAATTCTTTCAACGGTATCATTCTAACTCTGACATCCTTTACTTTCTATTAAAAATACTCAAATTATGTGATCTTGTTTATCTATTAAATTGTCTATTTGTCTGGAATCATAAGCAAGTAAACCTCCCTCCGTCATTGTCTAATTTTTTTACCACTAAAAAAAGTTCTCGTTATTACCTTCGATCTTTGAGTAACTTTAAATTATCTATCCTAAATCGCTGTTCAGTAAAATACGGTGATAATTCTATTACAAACCGATGTGTAAAATCGTTACTATTGTTATTAGTATTATTATTATATGTGATGTTAATATTATTTACATTTTATTTACATTTTTATTACTGCCATTATTACTTATTAAAATTCTTTAATATATAAATGTGATATTTGTTAATATTATTATTGTTATTATTATTGTTAATTTTATTGCTATTATTGCTATTATTACTATCATTGTTGTTGTTATTTTATTGTTATTATTATTTCTATTATTGTTATTATTATTGCTTTTGTTATTATAATTACTAATATAATCATTATTATTGTCATTATTATATTTAATAGTATTATTGATATTACTATAATTGTTTAATTTACATTATTATTATTATATGATTGCTATTATTATACAATTGGTGTTTACCTTAGATTAGTACTCGTACTATTAGTAAACAACCATGAAATGTAAACTTTTATTTCAAAATAAATTGTTATTGTATTGTTATGTAAAACATTTACTGTAGCATGTTTTTGTTTTTTGTTCAACGTATTGTGAAGTGTTTAAGTTAGAATAAACTAGCGTAATAAAATTAGTAATTAATCGAAGCAAACTTGTTACTTTTAATAAAAAATACAGCAAAGTATATGTTTTCTTTTACAACCTGCAATTTATTTGTACTATTTATCACTAAATCACAAAAATAAAATAGTATTTTTGTGAAAGAATTTATTTTTTATTATATTAATTTATACTTATAATTCATAATATCGTTTTTAAAATGATCTAATATATACTTATTATACTGATATTAAAAAATTGAATCTTATATTTTCATTTAACCGCAAAAGGGAAACCCCAAACATACTCTACATGTTTAAGTTGATTTAGGTTTTTTAAAAGAAACTTTTTTTAATGACATAAAGTATTAAATACAAAAACGCATTGATCAGACCGGATTAAAAAAATATTAAATAGTCTAAGAGCCGGATCTTACCTTTGCGAGAAACAAAATGGCGTTAAAAATTAAAAGTTTTATTTAAAATATGGAAGGTTTAATTAACATTTAACTTATTTTCTAATGTTTATCTTTGATGTGAGCACAACTTGTCTCGACGCTTGGGATCCCTTTAAAAGGTAAAAAAAAACATTTTTTTAAAAAAAGTAAATATAATAAGAAATTTAAAGTATTCAAACTGTTCAAATATTTTCATTCACATTTTTTTTTTGTTAACAATTTTTAGACTACAAGTTGTTATGTTAACTAATAGGGGAAAAATCGTTAGCAGGAAACTAGTTGCAGACATTACAATACCATTGCAAGGTAATTTCGCCTATGCAATTATCAAAATGTGAATAATTTTGAGAACTGTACATATTTTACTTTATGTACATTTTTTACTTTTTTGCAAGAATATAGCAACAATTTGTCTTTTTGCAAGAATAGAGATTTTATATAAATAATAATATACATTACAATTAATTCCAATCTTCTTAATCTGAAAACATTCATAATTCAATTAAAAGCAAAGTCAACGTGAAATGCGCTTAAAAAATTCTTACGTTTAACTTTCTATTATTCAAATCTCTATAAGTCAAAAACCTCCAAAATTCGAATGGATTTTTCAAAAAAATTCTCTCTGTAAATCAACTTTTTTTATTTTCTGATGTGTAAAAAGCTTGTTAAATCATTGAACTCTTTTTTCAAATTTCGAATGTTTTGAGTTTTTGAAAAACAATTAGTGTGAATTATTTTTTTCTGTTTAAAAAAATTCATGGAATCAAAAAGACTGTATAAAGAAAACAACTTAAAGCAGAAATATGATACTCTACTGGAATTGGAGAAAGGAAAAACAAACAAAGAGGTTTCGAAAATTTATTCCACCAAACACTCTTTCAAACTGGAAAAAAAATAAAGATAAAATCTTTGATGCTTTTTGTCAAGGTAATTTGGCTAAACGGGTGAAAGTTGATATATATTACTAAGTAAACAAAGCTCTACTTAAATGGTTCAAACGAATAAGAGTTGATAATGTCCCAATTAGTGGTTTTAGTAAAAGAATTATTAAAAACAACTATTAGTAAAAGAAAAAGCTTTTTATTTTGCAAAAGGATTAAGCTTTAAAAATTTTCAAGCTTTGGATGGATGGCTAGACAAATTTAAGAAAAAGTAAACTAATTTCTTATTTTATTTTATCCGATTTTTATGAATAACGACTTTACAATATATGATTATTTTACAGCGTTTTTTTTTTTCACTTTAATTGTTTTAATAAATAAAATAAACTTTTTTTCCAGAATCAGATATTCTCGAAGTTAGATTTAAACATATGCATAACTTATGTCTAACCAATTATAAACTTTTTTTGTAGGTATGGTATATCTTCCAAAACCATTTCTGGAGAGGCCAAGTCAGTTAATGAGCAAATGGTTGCTCCATGGATCAAAACCACACTGCCTACAATTTTCTCTCGATACCCACTTAAAAATATATTTAATGCAGATAAATTTGGACATTTCTACCATTGTTTGCCAAACAAAAGTTACACAACAAAAGAGCACAGGAGGCAAGCATAGTAAAATTCGCCTGACTGGGATGACCGAGGGTACTGTTAAAGGTGAGAGACTTTTAATGTTTGTTATTTGAAAAATCAAAGTCTCCTAGATGTTTCAAAAGTGGGGAAAATATTCCGTCGTTATCAAGCTAAATCAAAAAGTTGGATGTCTGCAGAATTATTCGAGGAGTGGGTTAAAGGAATTGACTTAAAGTTTAGTTTTCAGAAAAGAAAAATTGCTTTAATTATAGTTAATTGTTCTGCTCATCATAACATGCAGAAACCTGATTGGGTGGAACTTATCTTTTGTCCACCGAATACAACCTCAATCACCCAACCTATGGATCATTATCTGATCTCTTAAAGCAAAATATCATTTACTTGCAGTGAAAAAGCAGATTGCTCCCTTAGAAAAAGAGAACAAGACGCATAAGTTTTCTATTTTAACTATTTATGCTAACAAAAGTGTGGAACTCTATTCCAGAGCAGACATTTATAAACAGTTTCAAAAAATCAGGAATATTATTAGAAGCAGTAGAAAAGCATATAAATGTTAATAACAATCCTTTCTGTGAGAGATGAAGAGGTTGTAATGGAAAACTTAAAAGACAGGCTTGGACAGGAATGGCATGCGATCGAGTGCTATTGCTGACCACACAAATGCTTTTATTTCTTGACAACTTGACCACGATTGTTTATATATTTTCATGATTTAAACATTTCAGAAATGTGCTGAATATAAAAATGCTAAGCTAAACTTAAACTATGAAAAAAGTTTAAAAAAAAACTAATGAAAAAAAAATTCTTTACGAAAAAGAAATTATATAAGCACTAAAATAAAAATAAAAATTAAAAACTTAAACTCGAAGCGAAACTTTTTGTTATGTTTTTAATTACATTTGAAATAAATCTTTTTAAACGTTTGATTAAAGTTACACCAAATGCTTTTAAATTAACAAATTACTACTAATGATTGTTTAATAAATGAACAAATTTTATCAAATTTATTAAAAAGTGTTGTATATGATATTTTTAAATTATATAAACATTTATTTTTTCAAAAAAGTTGCAAAAAAAAAATTGTTTAAAAAAATAATGTAGTCTTTTTAAAATAGTAATTTTTAATAATTTTATGCTCTAATTATGTCAATTAAAAAAAGGTTTTCAACTTTTTTATTTGTAAAAATAGGAAAAGAATAAATAAAATGCGCTTGCAATTTAAGTAATTTAAACTCTCGTCAAGCAATTTAATTTAGTTTTAATTTGAGTATTACAACTTTATTAATAAATGCTTCACAAACAAACAAAAAATATTTATTTAAAAGATTTTAAAAAACCGTAAGTTTAATTATAAAAACTAATCGTATGAGCATTACAAAATGCTTTAAAACTTTAACATAAACGTAACACTTTTTATTGCATTTAAATTGTTAAAACATCAAAATAGCCATGGTCAAGTTGTAAAGAAAAAAAAATTAGCGTTGTCAGTTACAGAGTGCAATCACACGCCATTCCTGTCCAAGCCTGAAAAGATGATCTTGAATTGTTAAAATCAAAATTTAAAGCAGATTTTAACCACACATCCGACGAGTTAGTAGCAAGCTGTAGAAAAGTTTAATTAAGATATGATTTTAGCAACAAAAGTAATTTGTAATGTCAAAAAAGCTGGAGTAATTTGTAATGTCTAGCAGTAAGTTAACCTGTTCAATTGGAATGGCAGAAAAAGCATAGCCATATGATTCAAGAGTCAAATTAGAAAAAAAGGCTTTTTGCAAATAGTTCTGCCTTATCCTTAGGAAAGGTAATAACATTAGGCCTTTGAATTAGAGATGGAATGCTAGACTTACCTTAATGAGACTTGAAGATTTTTCAAAGACCTCTAGAACTTTACTTCTGAGATAAGACTTGATATTTAGTAAACTGGGAATAATGGACCTTAGCATCAAACAGCATCTTTTACATGGATTTTTTGCAATAATAAATATCAACTGCTAAATAGGACATATCAGGTGTCAAATACTTTCCTTCAATAAGGTCTAAAAGAGATGTAACCACTGATTTGATGATATGGTAATTCACCAGCTGAGAATGCTGCGGGTGAAATACCATATCTTTTTGAAACATCTGCAGTATGACTAATTCACAAAACTTTTTGTTTAAATCTAAATCATAATCATAACAATATTTAACAACATTGTCATTTCTCTATCTTTTTTTTCCATTTCTAATTTCTTCTCAGCTCCAGACTTCCTCTCTCCTCTGCCTGGCAGGCATTTTAATATCATAGAAATCTATTTTGTTTTGTAACTATATAGCTATGATTTTCATAATATGAGTTTATATCCATTAGTTGCAACTAGTGTCAATATGGAGGTCCTTAATTCTTCAGATTTCTGCTACTAATCACAAAAAAATCATGGCTCTTGGTCCTTATAATATGCTAAATTAAAATTGAATATAAATGAATGACTCCTTCCCCCTCCCACCTTCATCAGAATATTGGACTTCTAATGAATTCTACTAAGTTTCGGGAAGTCATTTATCATCTTGCTGTTGTCAGCAATTGCTCTGAAAGAAGTGTTAAACTCAAAAAGATAACATTGAATTGTGAGGAAGATAAGAAAAAGGATTCACTGTTATTCCGGCACAACTACAAAAGTATGGATGAAAAAGCAAGACCACCAAACAACATCTATTTTTTAAATAAACAAGTCATTAACAATTTTGTTTAATGAAATTAATAGACATATCTAGTGTTTTTTTTTAATATGACTTTTTTAATATATATATATATATATATATATATATATATATATATATATATATATATATATATATATATATATATATATATATATATATATATATATATATATATATATATATATATATATATATATATATATATATATATATATCCCCCCTTCCAAAAAAAAAATAATATTTTCCTAATTTTGTAAAAAATTATTTTAAAGTCATTTTGAGGGCAATGATAAATGTATACTTTATTTCTAAATTTTTGGTACTTGGGGTAGGCTTTCCCTTAAAAATATATTTTCTTTTTGCCAACTCAATTTCTGAAAATTTGTATAGACAACCACTTGTTGTAAACGTCAAATCAATGGTACATAAAATATGATTTGATGGGACCCAACACATATCTTCTGGTGCAGGCCAAGAAAAACTAGGACTGGGACCATATGGATGCATAAATTGAATTTTATAATCTCCTTCTCCTTCATCTTTTTTGTTTATAATTCCAATCCACCAAAAGCTGTCATACTTGCAAGCTGCATAGCCTTTATATATTTTAAGAAAAAAAAAAAAGTGGGGGGATTTGGTAATATGCATAATTGTAACACCCCCCCAACCCAACCCAACCTAGCTGGCCTCCTAAAGCTTGATGGAAAAATTTTAACAAAACAATCTTAATTTTATTAGCATAACAAAATTAGAAAAATAAATTTTTTTTTCTGGGAGGGCAGGGGGGAAGCCTACCCCAGGTACCAAAAATTTAGAAATAAAGTGTACATTTATCATTGCCCTCAAAATGACTTTAAAAATAACTTTTTACAAAATCAGGAAAATATTTTTTTTTTGGAAGGGCAGGGGGATGGGGGGGAATGACCCATATATATATATATATATATATATATATATATATATATATATATATATATATATATATATATATATATATATATATATATATATATATATATATATATATATATATATATAGACACACACACACACATATACACATAAATTAAACTTTTTAATTTTAACAAAGATGTTCAGTGTTTGAAAAAAAAAATTTTCCTAATTTTATAAACACTTTTTTACTGTTTATATGGGCTAAAAATGGGTTGAGACTCCCTCCCCCTTAATTTTACCATTTTTCCTAGTTATGACTTTAAGCACTTTTGTTGGATTTTTAAAAAAACATTTTGATTCCTACAAGAAAAATACTCTTGAATAAATAAGGCTTCATTTGAGCAAAACAACATAAAACTTTTCAGTCTCTTTGGCCACCTGTGTAATCTGACTTTCCATAAATCTTATTATTATTACTTATTATTGAAAAATATTTTTATCTTATACTTACGATGCTTAAGTTTTTTTCCATAAACTTCATTAATCCCTGGCCCATTACGTATTAAACTTCCATGAATATCGAGAGGAATTTTTCCTTCAATATCACAGTCTGGTATCCAGTATGATTTTTCATCTTGGCTTTCCCACCCTCGAGACATTGTGTGTGTGTTATAGTATTAATATACTTAACTACAAAAAAAAATTGTTTCATCACTAAAATTTCATTACTACACTACATTAATATGCTATTACTATACATAGTAATATTATGCCATATTTCAATAAATATATATAATATATATATATATATATATATATATATATATATATATATATATATATATATATATATATATATATATATATATATATATATATATATATATTTACTCATCATCAGTTTTTAACTGTTTGTAAAGTATTGTATATATATATATATATATATATTTATATATATATATATATATATATATATATATATATATAAATATATATATATATATACAATAGTTTGTCCCTCACTATTGTATATATATATATATATATATATATATATATATATATATATATATATATATATATATATATATATATATATATATATATATATATATATATATATATATATATATATATATATATATATACAATAGTGAGGGACATTTACAAACAGTTAAAAACTGATGATGAGTAAATATATATATATATATATATATATATATATATATATATATATATATATATATATATATATATATATATATATATAAATATATATATATATATATATATATATATATATATATATATATATATATATATATATATATATATATATATATGTATATAAATATATATATATATATATATATATATATATATATATATATATATATATATATATTTACATAGTTTAAAAAAAAGCTATTATAATTATATTTAACATTGGTAGATTTTACAAATTTATTATACAAACTAAGTTACAGTAAAATACTGAACTATATAAACCGATGATAGTGATCTTCTAACACATGTAGATTATGATAACCTACATGTGTTAAAAGATCACTATCATCGGTTTAAATAGTTCAGTATTTTACTGTAACTTAATTTGTATAATAAATTTGTAAAATCTACCAATATTAAATAAAGTTAAATAAATAAACACATTGTCTTTATTTATATTTTTAATTACAAAATCTTAATTTTTATTAATAAAATAGTAAACAAACACATGACGAAGAAAAATATTCTGTGACGCAAATTAATTTTCTAAAATGATCAACAATAAGCTCCCGTTAAGTTCGGTGACGCTACCTAAAAACGAGTAAGCTCTGTCACGGAGGACAGAGTAAGTGTCACGCAACTCCGTTTAATAAAGCTCCTCGGTGTCACATAAATAGTCTTCCATAAATGACCACCGCTCTGAGGAAAAGGGATTAGTGGTTTTTATTAAAGCTTGTTGGTGTTAAGTAAAGGGTCGTCCATAAATTATGTCAAGCTCTGGGAAGCGGGGCAGAAGGAATTAGTGGTTTGTTGACAACTCGTACGGGATTTATTACTAAAGAGTTACGACGTCGAGACAAGGAGGGGAAAGGGATCAAAATAAACATCGTGTTCTTGACCAAATCCTTTGCGTAATAATGAATGAAAAACTTGGAGCAAACAACATATCGTCCAATATCGAATATCTGTTTATCCCGGAGCTTTCAAAGAACTACGAACAGCTCAGAAAGAATTTCAAGATTGGTAAAAAAGTGATTACTGAAACAGCAGGATGGTGTGAAAATATGAAATTTCTATTTCGTTCAATTCCACTTTTTTGAAGAGTCTATTTTATTTTCCTAAGTAAAGTTTCAGAAAATAAGTTAAATAATGCAAGATGGAACCCCCAACCAATAACCGCTTTTTTGGCAACTTTTCTTCCACCAAATATAAGAGACTACTCGATATTTGTAGATTTATCTCTAAAAATAGGGCGGACCATAGGTTTCTTTCCAAAAGTACAATGTAGATAACTATCTGAAGCTATATAGCAACTTGTACCGTCATGAAAGCGTTAAACTCAGTGAAAAAGTTAAAGAATCAGGAGCCATTAAGATTAAATACCCATTTTTAAATACCTAGAAGTTTTTGTAGATAAAAATTTATCTTGGTTTTCTCACATAAAATACATCGAATCAAAAATAAACAAAACAATTGGCATAATGTACAGAATGAGCCCATTCATAAATACTCAAAGTCTTAAACTAATACACTTTAACTTAATTCATAGCTACATTAATTATTGTAACATTGCGTGGGCTTGCATACAACCTGCTAAACTTAAAAAGATGTTTAGTGTGCAAAAACATGGTAGCGCAATTATAACCAAAAAAAAAAAATAGATTTGAGCATGGAAAGCGATTAATGAGGGAAATATTGAATGTATATGAGATAAACAGATTTCAACACATGATTTTCATGTACAATCATTATAAAAATTTTATACCAAATAACTTTGAAACAAAATTTAAAATAAATCAAAACAATAACTATTCTCTAAGATCAAATGAGAGGCTTACATATACACTGCCTCATAAATTAATTAAATATACCGAGGACCTAAGATATGGAACAGCTCTAAAAATAGCCATTTCAATATGGTGAAATCAGTAAATTTATTTAACTTTCATATAAAAAAAGAAATTTTGAAGTCAAATGAAAGCTTTGAAACTTGATTTACAAAACCTTTTTGATAAACCTTTTTGTTAAACTTAATTTCTTATATTATGCTTTATTTTTTTATTCAACTTATTTATACTTATAGGAGTTGATTCTATTTATGGTCTTTTACTCTACAGGGCCGACGACACGGGTTTTGGAGTGGGGGTGTGGGGGGGTGGGTGGGTGGGGCTGGGCACAATCATCAATTTGTGGAAAAAGTCCTCTATATCATGATTTTTCTTTCAAAAAAAAAAAAAGGTTCTTTAGAAAAAAAAAAGGGGGGGCAGACACGCAAGGGCAACGACACCCCTGGCTCCCGCGGTGTCGTCGCCCTTGCTATAAATATATAAAGAAGATGCTAATTTTTTCACACGGGCTCTATAAAAAGATTGTCACAATCTTTTCATAGAACTCGTGTGAAAAAATTATGAAAAATATGACTTTCGGTCATCCATATCTTCGTTGAGTCTTTGTCTGTTTATATAAATTGTTTTTTTTATTTTTTTATTTTAATGAAACGTTTCTTCGTATTTTTTTTTTTAATTGTATGAGCAGCTAAATATATGTTAAAAAAAAAATCCAGAAAAATATTTGACTTGGGCAGTCCCAGTGGGCAAGGAATGTAAAAAAGACGTCTTTTAACGTATTTTAAACAACTTTTGCAAGTTTTGGACGTCTTTTGAATGTACAAAAAATATCTCTTTTAGGTCTCGTGCCCACTGAGGTTTTATCTAATAAGGGACAATATAAGGAATAAATTTTTATATCATACGACTACTTAAAAATAAGTAAATGTGTTTTTTTCCAAAAATATCAGCACGAAGAAGATAACAATAAACAAATCAATACATAATGCCATTAATTTCAATGGGACTTACCTCCTCTAAAAGTGAAAACAATGTGTTTTACGTGACCTTCAACCCTTATGTTCCGTTTCTAATGAACTGCTTTTATTGAGTCGTTTGATTCGACAATTCGAAAAACGGAATTACGAAAAAACCATACATGTTTTCTGTCATTATAAAGTAACAAAATTCTCAAATATCAAGTGTAAGCCAGAATTCTTTAAATACTTTAAATTTAAATACTATAAATGCTATAAAGTCAAATCTGGGAAAAAATTTCCAAGAAAAAAATTCCTTGGGAAAAAAAACATCGTGAGAAATCCACCTCCTCAAAAAAAATAATGATAATAACAAGCCTTTTTTCCATGAAATTAACAATGAAAAATTCTAAAATAATAAAATTTCTAAATATAGCCTTTAACAAGGAAACGCTAAAAAACTTTTTAGAGTCGCAAAATAGCTGGAAAAGTTAAGTTGGGGCTATCAATTATGTCATTAATTTTTTAGCGATTTTACCTCCCCCTCCCCGTTGTCAACAACTTGTCGAACTTCCAAAGACTTTCCCTTCTCCCTATAAAGTTGAATCAACATTTGATGTTAAAGTTTATTTAATGCCTTAAACTGCCAAACTGAATCTACTATTTTTAAGCAGAGCTAAACAAGCAATATTAATAAAACTCATAAATGGGGTCGTTCATAAATTACGTCACGCATATTATGGCCTTTTTTCACTCACGCCCCTCCTCCCACGCCCTTGTTACAAATTCGTAACTCTTGGGTAACAAGTTGTCACAAAACCACTAATTTTGTTTTCGAGTTTTTTAACGAGTTTTCCTTTTGAACTATTGTGCAAACTTTTTATAAAATTTAAAAAGCTTTTGATTTATTTCAAACTATTTCTACATTTTTTAAGGACCAAAACTTCCTGAAACATATTTCATTATTATTATTAAATTTTTAAAAAACAGCATTCAAATTAAAACGCAAGGAAGTTCAGTTTTAAACTTTTCAAATTTTACCCGCTTTTCTTTATATTACATTTCGTATAACTTTACCTTATAAGACCACATTTACAAACAATAACATTTTTTAAAAGGAGATATTTTGGACGCGTAGTTAATAAATCTATAGTAAACATATATAAATTTGTATGTATATTTTCCATTTGTTTTAAAATATTTACACAAAATAAGATGGTCATGTTCTATCATTTTTATTAGCCGGCTACCGGGTAATTAGTAATATTCACATGCAAAAAATGGCGGTTATTTGTATATTTATTTAAACATTTTTTTTAGTAATAACTATTACATATGTTGCATTTAATGTAAGTAAACATAAAATAAAATAATTTTTTAATATTTTTATTTGGAACCGACGTGGTAATTTGTAAATAGCATGTTTATTTCTATATAAGTATTATTTATATGTAAAATACAAAATGCCAAACTAATTTACCTTTAGAAAATAATGACAAGTTCAGCTACAAATACGGCAGCGACAGCGACAACAAAACAATATGGAATAACTTCACCTATAAATTTGTCAGGTCCTAAAGAAATTGTAAGAATGCTGCGTTTTTTTGTTTACTGAGTTATTTTAAATAATTCTAATTGCATATTCTCTTTTTATATAATGCTTATTATATGCATGCTTTATAATTAATCTATTTATATATATGAAACATAGTTATTACCTTTATTATATACAACCATTTAGCCAAAATGTGTTCTTATACAAAAAAATCTATTTCAAAATATTTCTAATCCTCAAATAATTTGAGTGATTGATTACCGCTATCAATATCAGTTGGAGTTAGCGGTCAGTACACCAATTACAATATCATCAATTAGAAGAAGATAATAATATTCCTAGCTTCATAGTGGTTTGAATTGTTTTGGGTCGAATGCTGAAAAGACTGAAATGTTCTTGATTTCAAGTAAAGCACAGATATAAAGTAATACAATAACCATTTCTGGTATTTTAAAAAGATCTTTAGAATTAACTAAAACACTTACGGTTCATATGCAATACCGAACATTTAATTTTTGCATGACTCAGTTGTTCAAATGTGGATGAAAAAGTCTCAAACTTTAGAGCTGTTGAACAAACTCTTATTCAATCTGGATTCTGGAAAAACTTGTATTCAATCTAGATATCGCTTCCATTAAGGCAAAAAAAATTAAATGTATGCTTTATGAATATTTTTAATGCAGTGTTATAAGTTATATCATGTTTACAAGTAACTTAATATTTTATTATAAATAAAAACGAACACATTGCAAGAGCTATATTGCTTTAAGTGTAAATTCAAGCAAAAAAATTAATAATATTAAAAAAAGAAATTTTTCAGTTTTTTTTCATCATAAAAAAATAAACTTTTTATAAGATGTTGTTTAAAGTTTGTAATAATTAATGTTTTTTCATTTTTTTAATAAAATAATAAAAAAAAAATGTTATAAAATCATTATAACAAAACAAACAAAATATAAAATGTCAAAAGTGGTGCTAATATAAAATAAAAATTTAATATATACTATTTTTCAGCTACTATTTTTTATTGTTATGAGAAATCGCCTAAATAAATTATGAGAAATTACGAAAATTAAATAAATTGCCTGAATAAATATTTTTGCTTTTGCAAGATGATTAATAAAAACTTTTTTATTATGCTTGTTTTATGATTTCTTTTTTTTACGCGCCTATAACATCTTTTTTTCTTTACATTTTTGATGGAAAAGTTAGGTTAATAAAAATAAAATTTTCTTTGTTTTTTCTTAAGTTATTACATTTGAAAGTAGCGCAAATATCAAATGTAATTGTCATGCAAACTTTTTTATGTAATCTTCATTCAAACTTCATATATTTTATAATGTTACTTACTGCGTATGTAAAATGGTTTACGACACGTAAATGGCTTGCCAGTTTATGCTTAAAAACAAGGCTTGAGGATTGTTTTTCTCCAAAATTAGATTTTAATGAATAGATTAAATTTTATAATTTTTGTATAAATATATTAACTTAACAGTATATAATAATAAGTTTTTTTTCCTTAAAAAATGCAATCTTATATAAAAAGATATGGCATTGTTATTTCTGTATTTTTATAATGGTATTAAAAAATTACTAGTAATCTGCAGTTTTCACTGTAAACTTCAGATTGCATTTATCACATATCTTTTGGGAAAAACAAGAAGTGATATGTATATGGTGTTTTGCTAATGATTTTTAATAATAGTATTTTATGTAAATATTACGTGTATGAATATAAATAGTATCAGATTTCTATATTTGTCTTATTTGATAATAAAACAAGAAATAAAAAACTGTCAATTCCAGATCTTTTTTTTCTCTCACTAAACAGCAATATTGTTAACTGAATTTGCTAAAATATAAATAAAAAAATTAGCACCAGAAAAGAAAAATACAAAAAGTTATTGTCTGGTTACAACTTCAAGATTTGCAAATTACTTTGAATTTGCAAATCTTGAAGCCTTTTTTACCAGATAATAGTTTTTTGTAGTAATTTACAGACAAGCTTAATATCTTTCTGAAAAGATACTGCAATGCCCCAACCCAAACCCTTTTGCTATGTAGCAGGTTTTACTTGCATATTATGCCTACATAATCAGTCAATATATGTACTAAAAGAAGATCACACAGATACCTATTTTAGTATGATATCACTGTGTATCTAATGCTGCATTCATATGTATATATGTATATATGTAAATATTTATATATAAATATCATCATAATCAACATGGTCATCATACCATCATGGCCATCATAATCATGATCGTCATTATTATTAAGCATTAATCTTGATAATGATAATGATTATGATGATCATGATCATCATTATCATCATTTTGTGCTGTTTCTCTAATATAAACAATCTTGAGCATCTTTTTTCCTTAACTAAAGCATTTATACCATATGTAACGCACTCTCTCCAAGTTTTTTTACTTTTAACTCTACCTTTTTTTGCTGCTACTTCTGCTGCTAATAAATCATTATCTAAATAAATAGCAAATATATATGTTTATATGCATATATATATATATATATATATATATATATATATATATATATATATATATATGTATATATATATATATATATATATATATATATATATATATATATATCTCCATATTTTTTACGCATAAATGTGCCTTTTATTTAACCTACTGAATTCAAGTCGGTAAGGAAGCTTTTATTTTTTCCGTTTGGTTTTAAATTAGGCCTCATTTTACTCATGACCTCTCTAACTATCTTTTGATTAGTCTTTTCTCAGTTATTATATTCTTTACATAAAAGTTTCAAGATTAGTAAACCATTTATTTCTAACTGCAGTATTAAGTCATTCTCGAAGGTCTTCACTCTTCTTCATTTCTAGTAACTTTAAGGGTGCTACAAGGTTCTATCCTTGCTCCTGTATTATTTCTTCTTTTTCTGACAATCGAAGATCTAAAGTGACTCTACTTGCTGGCAACTCATTTTTATACTCTAACAGAAAACTTGACAAAAATTTTTCACTTTTTGATTGCTAAGAACATGCACCAGAGCTTTAATCTAATCTCTCATCTGTAACAGCTTTGTGTTTGCAGTGGTTATTTATTGAAAACAACTATAGCAATATTGTTGACATTTTTATATTGACAAATAACAACCCTCTCACTCTCAGACAAGGTCCAAATGCACATTGTAAATGTAGTTGTACAAGTTTTATCTGTCAAGCTTAATCTAGTCTCCCATTGTCATAAGGTTGCATCTCTTTCTTTTTCCTACAAATATTATCATAGTTGCTGTTCAAACAAGCTATCACCTCTAGTTAGATAAACCAAAACTCAATCTCGCTTTGCTTATCATTCAGCAAAATTGCATCCTATTACAGTATTTGTACCTCATTCTATAAAGTTTTTTATTGTTTCACTCACTTTTATAAATATTTTTTGATATTTTGCTGAATTTTTGTGGTTTTTTTGATGCTGATCAAAATAGATCAGCATAAAAAAAAAAGAATCAAAAGTATAATAAATTAATTTGTTTTAAGTAAGTAATTAAAATATAAAGTAAACTACTAAATAAAAGCTAGAAATAAAATAAAAGCTAAAAACAGAATAAAGTGCAAAGAAATATTTAATTTCTGATGTAAAGTAAATTTAATAAAAAGTTGCCAACAGATTTTGGATTTCGTGTTATAATCTTCATTTAGAGTCCTCTTGCCACTTCCCAATTTTTAGCCAACTCTGGCTCTTTTGTTTTGGAATGTTTAGCATATCTTAATCTTTTAACTTTATTTAGTTGGCATAGTAATGTTTTTTTTTTGGCAGCAACACATCCTTTTAAGCCATAATTGCAAAGGTATTTTATGGTTGAAAAAGAAACTGGTGTTTCCAGCATGAAATTAAGTTCTTGGCAAATTTCAGGAGCAGTTCGACTACAATTTCTTTTACTTTGAACACAGATAAATTTTTCAATATGATTCAGCATTGCTTAAAGCCTCCCCAAATGATAGCAACTCTGATTACAACCAGTTTCGCTCTTTTTTTGCAACACCCTCATGACTGCATTTTAAAGCAGTTTTCCGTGTTGAATAACCTTGTGTAGCAGCAAATTTATCTACACTCTGCTTTGCTTTTTTATCCATTTTTCTTCAAATAAAACATAAAGTTTTTGCAAGTTTTAATTCTATGACAAAATTCTTTAAATTATTTGAATGTGCATAACAATTATTCAATATTTAACACTAACAATGTTTCAATATAAAAATACCTTAACCTTTTTGTATAAAAAATACTTTAAAACATGACAGTGAAAAAAAAAGTTAATATTACAATAGAATAACTCCAATTATTACAGCAAAATATACCCAACTTTAATAGCTGTATACCCAAAGTATTCATCATTGTATATTATGATAAACATATTCTCTACATGTCTTCCCAGGAAGTGTGTGTGGTTGCACGCCTTGTTCATCTATGTTTAAAGTAATTTTTTAAGACATCTTGACCACATTTTTATTTAGTAAACATTAACAAAATTTGCTGCAAAATAAAGCTATAAGAAAATACAGAGAATAAAACAGAAATACTCGAATAAAGGAAACAAATACTATATAAAATAGAAAATGTTAATAAAATAAACTAAAAAAAAAATTGAAAATTAGAAAAAGAAAAGTTTAGTCAAAAAAAATAATATACCTAAATATTTTATTGTTTTTTTTTTTAAGGGTGTTAGTAAGTCAAGAAAAAAAGCAGATAAAAATATTAAAAAAATAAAACATTTTTTGATATACAATTAATTTGTGACTTTTATCAGTCAGTATATTGAGGAATTACTCTATTATTTGCGCTAGAAATATGGACAATTTTTAAATTTATTTTTCAAATGTTTTTGCTAAGCTTTTCTGTTTTAATCAAAGCACAGGACAGCAAGAAAAACAATTGCTATTTATTTGTAAAAAAAAAAATTAAAAATTTCTTAAAAAGTTTTATATGTAAAAAATAAAATGTCATTAATACTAATATTCAAGAAGACATTCCAAAAGCTTGTGGGCTAGTGCATTGTTTACTGAACTTTTTTAACGAAATTTTTTGGAGCCTATTTAAAACTTTTTTTAAGTTTTTAAATACATTTTTTCAAATAGAGCAATCGTTATGTTTATTATCTTTAGTAATTCGTATTAACCTTGGAAATTGGGCAATCTAAAGAAAACAATTTCAGACAGGCATCAAGTGTGGTAAATACATTTATAAAAAAAAACCATGCTATTCTTTTATTTAATTTTTTCTGTCATTACAAAATTTATTAATCAAATAATATAATTTACAAATAAATAATTCCTATTGTATAAGTATTGAGAAAATATGTAATATACAGCAAAAACATTTTTAAAAGAGGAAAGGCATGAAAATGAATAAATGTAATAAAAAAAAATTAACAAAATTTCTCTTTCTAGTGTACATATCAAATAAGTTTTTAATGATACGGAATGATAAAAATCAAAACTTTCAATTATTGTTAAATTGCTATAAAATGTTATTTTCCCTCAACTTGTATTAAATTAAGTAGCTAAAAATAACAACCCCCCTTAAAAAAAAATAGAAAAGTTGTATAAAAATTTTATAAAAAAGTTTTTTTTTTAATTTTCTTTTTTTAATTATTAAATTTTTCTTGTTTACTTAAATTAAAATGTAATATTTTGTTACAATTTTGTTTCCTTTTTTTAGTATTGTTTTTTGTTTTTTTTTTCGGTTCAGGGTTATTAAAGCAAAAAACATAAAAGCAAAAAAATTACTGTTTTCTATTAGCATACTTTAAATATTAGATAAAAACTTTTAAAAAAATGAAAAGAATATATATTCAAATATATTTGAAGCAGCTGATAATATTGAGTTTTTAATAGATTATTAATTTAAATAAAAAGTTAATTTAATGCAACATTTTGAAAATTGTTGAAAAAAAATAATAAAGGAGGTATTCAGTTTAACATCTATTTGCTTTTAAACTTTTTTGCTTTAGTTTCTTAATTCCTTTTTTTCCTCAATAAAAAAAAGTTTAGCATTTTGCTGCGAATTATTAAAACACTTTAAAAGTTAAAAGATAGGAACTGTTGTGGTCAGTGTGTCTAAAAAAGTTACTTTACACATGGACAAAGAAGGCGTGCATCCTCACGCCCTTCCTGGGAATGCTTGCTCTATGTTCACAAATAGGTGTGTGAATTTCTTTTTAATGAAAATGCATAATAAATTTGTAAAATTATTGTTAAGCTAGTGTAGTAACTTTGATCGAAAAACATTTTTTTTAGCTAGATAAAACAGTTAATTCCCAGTAAGTTTAACTCAAACTTTTGTTATCTCGAACTGTTTTATGTATACCTTTGAAAGCAAGAATAATTGTTTCAGATCTCTTAAGTCGAACATTTGTTTAGTCGAATCATTTTCCTTGGTACCTTGGAGGTTCAAATTAACAGGAATTTACTTTTGTATTTATGCAATGTAGATATATAAAATTATGTTTTATGTCAGGTTTTGCTTTATTGTTAACTTTACATGATAATGTTTTTAGGATGAAGAACTCACAAAATCTCTGGAAGAAACATTGAAAGATTATGGGGTCTTTGAGACACAAGAGCAAATCCAACACAGGTAGTTACATTTTAGTTAAAGGTAAATAAATTATAATTCTGAATACTATTTACAATGACACTTCAAATTTTATATTTAATATACAGGATGGTTGTTTTGGGAAAACTGAACAAACTAGCTTTAGAATGGATTGTTAAAACGTCAATCGCTAAGGTTTATTATAATACATTTTTAAAATTATTTTTTAAGCATAAAATTTACAAAACTCTGAAAGAGTGACTCAATTATTAAATATATATATATACGTAATAAATAGCCAATGAAACAAGTTAATTAAATTTTATAAAATCATGTTTCTAATGATGACTTTTTTGTTTTTATATAAATTTTATAAATTTAGACTTATACTTAAAAAAATAATTTGATTTCACAAAAAAAAAAAAAAAAAAAAAAAAAACAATTAGTCATTATCTCTTAATCAAACCATAATATTTTCAGAAATTTTTTGCTGATAAGCTTATTCTTATTGTGAATTATAAACAAATAACAACAATCTTATAGCAATTTTTTATTTTAAAATACAATGTAAATAACAATGGTTGCATGTTGATTTTTAATATCTTTAAAGGGATCCCCAACTGCCGAGATAAGTTGTAATTATAATTAAATTATAAGTAAATTATAATTTTTAATTATAATTAAATTATAAGTAAATTATAATTTTTTTTTTACTTGCTTTGTTATTACTTTCTTTTAAAAGCAAGCCAAAATCATGAAACAATTATATTTTGTGATTATTAGAGTTCGCAGGCAGAGAAAAAATAAAGGCAGTATGATGCTGTTTCTCGTTTTATATTTAGTTCATATAGTTTAATAGAGTTTTTTAATTTGTGTTTAAATTACATTTAGTTATGGTTTAACTCTTTCACTACCGCAAGCCACTGGTAGCGGCTTTCAAGTATGCTTTACAATTTATCTTTTTTTGTACATATGCGGTAGTATATGTACATTATGCGGTAGTGGTGTAGTGGTAAAACACTCGCTTCATTAGCCAGAGGTTCCAAGTTCGATCCCCACTACGTCCCTGATAGTACCTTGCTCAACTTGTTTCTCCGTGTAGCAGCCTTGTTCATCAAGGTTCGTGTTTTGGAGTTATAGAGTTAAGAGAGGATTACAACCACTAATGAGTAGCCTCCTCGTCTGCAGTGACCTTCTCGGCCTTGAGGAGGTGAATAACCAAAAAAAAACAACAAAAAAAACATAAATTTTCATTCTAGACACATAATTTGTTTGTTCTAAAGGTTTAATTAATTCTCTACATAATCAAGAAAAAATAAGGGCTATATTGTGCAATTATGAAAAAGTTATCACAAAGTTAAAAAATCTTGAATAATCCTTCTTAAAAAAAACCTTAAAATTAGTTATAAAATAAAACAGTGTTAACACTGTAAAACTTAACTTGTAGAAGTGTTAAGTATTTAGTTAAGTAATTACCAAATTATTTTGAAAAAAATATATTATTTTTGTTCATTAAATGAGGTTTGTTTTGGACTTGTTTTAATTTTGGACATGTTTTAGTTAACTAGTTACTACTTATAAAAACAATAGTTTTAAGCACTTTGCATTTCTTATTGTTTAATGATGCATGTTAAAAACTATTATTATCAAATTTTAAAAAATTGTCAAATGTTATTCAAAAAAATGTGCAGTTGCTACAAAAAGATTTTTGTTTGGCTGGTAGCGAACAATTTAATGCGATTCTTTGTTTTTATATTTATATTATAACTATTTTTTATATATTTTAGTACAAATATTTGTTTTAACTTTAATTTGATTTATTTTAAACAGTTATTAATAAAATAATTTGTTTAATATTTATTTTCTATTTAGTTCAGTTTATGTGTTTTATTCAAGTCACTTGTTTTTTATTCAGTTTATACTTAAAAATAATTTATACGTTTTAGTAAAATTATTCTTTTACTAAAGCGTACTTTTATCTAGTTTATATTTAGTTTAAACTAGTACGTTCACTGAAAATATTCATTATATATTAAATTTTTATTTTTATAGATTTTATAAATTTAATTCTTAATATCATCATAAACTTTTTTTGGGGATTTAGTAAATAGTTATACAATTAACACGATTTGGTGATTGTGGCAAAAAAAAAAAAAAAATAGTACGACATCTTGAAAGAAAAAATTTATATGATGACATCATATACCGAAACTGTTATGAATTAAACACGCATGGAATAAATTATCAAGTCTGCAGATTGTGGCTTACATTATACAGACTCTGAGAATAAATAAAAAAATGGAGACGGCGAGCTAAAACGTGAATTTTAAATTTAATGGTGTGCATTCATTATATAGTTTTAATCAAAAAAATTAAGCCCAAATGTTTTTTTTAAACATTTTCTTTAACATGAACACAGCTTGTCTCAGCAGTTGGGAATCCCTTCAACTATTCTAAAAACGATGGATTTATAATTAAACAATTTTGATTTTCAAACGACAACTTTTTCATAAAAGAGTATATATGCACTCATTATCAAGTATGATTTATATATTTTTTACAAGTTATTATTTATTTAAATTTTAAAACTATTAAAACAAAAAGCTAGTACAAATCAATGCAGTAATTTTCTCTGGAGTAATAATGGAAACACTGAAACACTTCCAAAACTAAGTTGTAACCTTATCTCTGTTATCCTGATTCAGACAGCCATCTAAAGGTGCACATTTATGAAATATCTCTTTAATCCCTTTCACAATAAAGTAAAAAACATTCTCAAAGTAGAAGTTAACGATTTCAACTGAAAAGTGAGAGAGGCATTAGATGTGTCTTGAATGGATTTAGGCTGCAATCTAAATCAGAATGGCAAAGGTTATATGATTACTTCGCTTTGAAAATAAATATGATATTTGTTACTTGAGTGATTTTTTTTTTGTTTGAACAGTTTTTATATCATATTATAACTAATGTATCTATAGTCTCTTATAAAAAAGCAAATTAAATTTTTTTTTTCTTCCCTCATCAATGTTGTGTTTATAACCAGAGTAAGAACTGAACCTCAGATATATTAGTTCTACTCCATGTGACCTAAACTTTTTCACATATTGGAAATTATGCAAAAAAAAATTTAAATGCACTTAATATGGTATGCACATAGTTATATTTACCAAAGAAGAATGTAAACTAATAAATTATTTCAGATGTTTTATCAGGAAATAGATTTTATAACTTGTTTTACCTGAATTTTGATCCCATTTTTATAGAATTGTATAATAATATTTAGAATATGCCAGAGTCTGTTGCAAATTCTGTTGGAGGCAAAATTTTTACATTTGGATCATTTCGTCTTGGAGTTCACACCAAAGGTAAAAAAATTTCATTAGACTTTCAATAGTAGATCAATTGTAACCTATTAAAATTATTACTTATAAATTAATATTATATTGTAATACTATTAGCTTAATATTAAACAAATTTATTTGCAACAGTTAACAAGCTAAAGTGATGATTTTGTTACAATTAAAAGTAATTTTTTTGCTACTTAATATATAAAATTGTTTATTTTAAAATAGGCGTGTTGACACAACACCATTTTAAAGTAATCGACGTTATTTTTAAATATGCATGTTGATGCAACATTTTTTAGAGTAATAAATGTTATTTTAAAATAAGAGTTTGACGCAACATGTTTTTTAGATTAAAAGTAATAGTAATACAAACTGCTGTAACTATAATAGTAATATAAACTGTGACAACTATTGTCACAGAGCATAAAGTTTGAAATTTATACTTTAACAGCTGTAAACAAATGTTTATCTAGTCTAGCTTAAAAAAAATTTGCTGTCTTTAAAGATACCACATTTTCAAGTAAGGCATTCCATTGAGGTATCACTCTGTAAAAAATATGTCTCAGGGTCGTTTTTGAGAATTCCCTTTCAAATTTTATTGAATGACCACTTAGACTTTAGGAAGAAGCTTTATGAAGCTCTTTATACCACCATATCTTATCAATCCCAGTTTTTATTTTTAAAAACTCAATAAAATCACCTCCTATACGTCTTTTTTCCAGTATAACTTTTATGTTTTAGTTCAAGTGCTAATTTTGTTGCTTGTCTTTAAACTTTTTCCAGGTCATTAATATTTTTGTTATTACTTAAACGTCATACTGGAGCTGCGAATTCTAGGTGTGTTCTAACCATTGATGTGTTTAACTGCCTTACCATTTCAGTTTTAAGATAAGTAAAGCTTTTTCTGGTTAAGCATAAGATTCTTTGTGCTTTACATGTAGCTCACTACTTGATGATTCTATTTCATATTGCATGAAACGATTACACTTAAGTCTAATTCTTCTATTGTTGTTTTTAGAGGAAATCTTTGATTGCCTTGTTTCATTGTTTTAGTTAATATTTTTTCTTCCGATGTGCATAACACTGCATTTACTTTATTGCATTAACTATAAATTTGACCATTCAGTCAACAAATCAGTGTCATTTTGCATATTAATTAAATCATTATCTTGTTTTATAAGTAGATAGTTATATATACTTATAAAACATATAGTTTTGCAATTGTAGAGATACATTTAGGAAGATAGTTGATATATAATAAAAAGACAAGAGCACCTTATTCAGAACCTTGTGGTACACTACAAATCTTGCACCACTTTTATATAACTTCACTTATTACCACTCTTAGTTTTCTGTCTTTTTAAAAAAGTCTCAATCCAATTTAAAGTATGTATAAAGTGTCAATACATATTAATGTTATTTTAATATAGGCTAAGTGTTTTTTTTTTTCTTGTTTTTTTTTTTGTTGAAATTCAATTTTATTAATTTGAATATATAAAATTTTTAGTTGAATTATTATAAAATAATAAAATGGTTGAATTATTATTATTCAACCATTTTATTATAGTTTATTAAAAAACTATTTTTTATAGTTTATAATTTAATTTTAATTTTATTGCATGTATAGACATAAAATTTAGTCACTTAAATTTTAGCATAAATTAGAATTTGAAAATTTTGATTTCTAGTTGGTAACAAATTAAGAGTATGAAACACCTGTACTCTATTTTGTTACAAAATTAAATTAAATAAAAAGATTAAATATTAAACACTATTTTATTTTCTCAAAACTGAGGTTTTTCCCAAACAGAGGTTCAGGAAGTTTTTATTTGAAAATATTGTTTAAAAATCTGGTTTTATTTTCCAAAAAAAAAAAAAATGATTTTAATTAAAATTAAATTTTATTGCTGGTTACATTTTTTGTGATATAAATGCATTTTTAAAAATGTTTTTAATAAAAATGTTTTCTAAATAAACATCACAAGGCTCAAATTAATCATATGGCTTTCCAAATTAGGAAAAAGCATATGATAAATTAGTTGTGTAAAAAGTGCAAAAAGCATAAGGTTAATAAAATTAATCGTATGTTTTTGCACTTTTGCGATTAGTATTTTATTTAACAAAAAATTCTAATTTAGCTTTTTTTTGTGGCCATTCTTGAAAATATAGAATAAATATTTTTGTCAAGTTTATCACACTAAATTTATTAAAAAATTTATTTACAATTACAAAATTAAGTACAAAAGACACTGTTTTCTACTGGCGTACCCCTCCCCCTCATCCTACTGCAAATTGGGCAGGCAGAGGGAATTTCAAATTAAAGATTCAAAAAGTTGTTGCAATTATTATTATTAATTTTTTTTTGCGTTAATTCGAGCCCTGCATCACATAACAATTTCAAGTTTTAACATTACAACAGATATAAATAAAGTTAGCATTATGCTTATGTTTTTGTATGTGATGTGTGTGCAGTTTAATGCTTCTTAACAAGGCTTGAAACAACATATTAGACCGTCCCCTATTGTAAAATTGCAAGTTATTCAAAACAGTAAAGATCCAAAATTTTTAGCTATTTTGGCTTTTTTTTTTTGTATTTAATTAGAGTAGGCAGATTTTATCAAGGAAAAAAAAAATTCAGTTTTCCCAAAATTTATAAGAACATCCCTACTTTTTTTTTTACATTCTGCCTAACCCCTCCCTAACTGCCTATGGGTACTTACTGTATGGATGCTTCCAAATCAATATTGACATGTTTAATAGACTGAGATTTGCACTTTAATTAATTTAATAACAAACTTATCATTTAATCAAAATTAGATTATCTATAAAATTATTTTTATTTTCTCATGTTTGAAAACAATATAGATACTATGTATATACTATATAGATACAGCCCTCGAAATTAGGGTCGTCATTTGGCAATGCTGACCTTTCTACCGACCTAAAACTATTTTAGGTCAGCAAAAAATTGCTGATTTTCCTACTATGTTTTATAGTAAAATCTTTGTGTGAAATTTTTTTTTGTCGACCTTAAATAGTTTAAAGTCTGCAAAAAATTGCTGACCTCATTTTTCCTAATTATTAAGGCTGCAGATGTAAAATTATATAGATGCCAAACATATACATTTATCTATCATTTATTCATTACTAAATTAAAAGATTTCTTATACAAAAGAATATTTTTGATTTCTTGATTTGCATTGTAGATAATTTTTATTTCTTTCAATATTTTTAGGTGCTGATATTGATACTTTGCTTGTTGCACCAAGGCATATTGAACGAGCAGATTTCTTTGGTTCATTTTATGAATTTTTAAAAAACAGAGAAGAAACAAAGGATTTGCGGGTACTTATTTTTTTTAAAAGAACGACTGAAAATGATAGTGCTTTTGTTTTTTTAAATATTAAACATTTATATATTTTGAAATATTATCTTTGCATTTACCGTATGCGATCGCAAATTTTGTTAAAAAAATTATTTTTTGACCAAAATTAATGCGGAATGAAAATTTGAAGCTAAAAAGAGGTTTCATATATTAAAAGGTGTTTAGAGACATATACTACATTTTTATTCAATGTATTCTCTGTCAGCATCAACCACAGCTTTAAGACGACGCCTGAACCTGGAACAGGTGGTCTGGATATAGCCCTTGAGCATCTTGTTCCACTCCTTCTTGATGACAGCCTTCAAGGGTTTGACACTTTTATGGGGACTTTGACAATCCCTTAACTCTACATACACCCAAATTAATCAAGAGGACAAATCTGGAAATCCAGGTGGCCATAATGCTTTTAACCATTGTTTTGGCAAGTTCTCCTGGAGCCATTGCTGGGTCTTATGAGATGAATGTGGTAGTGCTCCATTTTGCTGGAACACCACATTGTTGTCTGGAGAATAGTGGCCATCGATCCAGGGCTTGACATAATTCTCCAGAGTTTATATGTATTCATTGGTGTCAACTGAAAACCGAATCCATTTTGAGACCATCAGATGAAACCAGGCCAAACATCAAAACTGAAACAGAATGTTTTGTATACTTTACATGTCCTGAAGCTGCTTAGACTAGTTTATGACTAATAAAACCATTGGTTCTACTGTTTGACACAGAATCATCAGTAAACAATTTTTTATCTGAGAAGAGGAAGGCTGTTAGCCTCTTCTTTAAGAGGTTCAGAAGTTTCTTTGATCTTTTTATTTTGAAACTTAGGGAAACCAGGTGTTTCTTAATCCTGGCTCTTGACTTTGCTTAAGATCCTTTCTGACTACCATCCTTTCTAATGGTGTGCTCACTCGCTGAGAGCTCTTTAGCCATTTTCCTCATTGACCTTACTGGATTCTGAGAAATTTGGCCCTTAACAGCCTTGATTTTTTGAGAAGTTCAAACTGACCTCTTTAAACCACTGCTAAACTTCCTCTTAACAGGACCAATCATTTAAAAATGCTTAATCACAGTGTAGACAGTACTTAAAGGCTTAGCATCTTAAAAATGTCTTTGGTCGTGGTGACATTTATCGCCAGGTCAATTGGTTTATACTCATATATAGGTCAATTGGTTTACTACTGATTTTCACTTTTTGCCTTTTCTTTAGTTTATTTCTATTTTTATTGTCAACAAAAACAAACAATGTATGTAAAAATACCAATTGAACATTTATTTTGAAATTACTAAACTTATTACGAGATTTGCGGTCGCATACGGTATTAAAAAACTGTGTTATGTGAAGCATACTGTCATATGTTAATATATATTATATATTATTATATTATACATGTTATGAAAAATAGTTGTACCTATTGATTACTATTTACCATTATCTTTTGCATTATAGGCTGTAGAAGAAGCATTTGTTCCAGTCATTAAAATGAACTTTGATGGTATTGAGGTATTTTAACAATATAAATATTTATCAATTCTTTTTATTGATAATATATTTTATTTAAAAAACAAATGGTTGTGCCGTTTTTTACTTGCATATTGAATGCTCTGCAGGTTTTGAAATATGTTTTTGTTATTTTAAACAAAACACTTTCATATTTATTAGCTTTGAACTATTGCACATTTACTGTTAAAGTTAAAGTGCACAAATTAACTACAAATTTTTTTTTTTAATTTCAAAAATCTCTATAAATATCTGTAAATAATTTGATTTACTAAACTTAAAATGTCACAAGCTTACATAAGTTGGTCATTAAAAATTTTTTTTTGAACACAAGTAATTCTAATTAGCTAATTAGTTTGACCAAGTAGCTTTTAAAGAATTTGACCAAGCAACTTTTAAAAAGTCTTTTTTTTTTTTTTTCAAATAGTTTTACCTTCTTAAAAAAAGAAATCAAAGAGATCAGATTTCTTACAAATTTAAAAATACTTTTAAATTTGTAAAGAAAAAAACAAACAACAATTTAAATGTTTTTTAACCTAAAAAGAATTTTTTAGCCACTTTTTATAAATTTTAGGGAATTGTGCAAAGTTTACACTAATTAATGTTGCAATTATATAGTGTATTGCAACACTCTATAATGCATTATATTGCTACTTCATTGCAACATAAAACCCATCATATATTTGCAACAAAATTAAAATTGCTATTTTTTAAATTTCTAGAGAGTAGGATAAAGAAATAAGTTGGTATGAAATCAAAATTAAATTTTTATATTTTAAATTAGGGCTTTACAATAAACTTCTCACATAAAAAAAGATGATAGATTTATTTGTTTCAAGTTAATTTTTTATGAAGTTTATCAAAAGAATGAATTTAAAATTAAAAAATATTAAATATAAATGTTGAAATAAATAAATCTTTATAACTCTTTAATATACCTTTTTATGAAAAACAAAAATAATAAATATAAATTTATAAAGTATATTGAAATCCTAGGTCAGGTCAGGTTATCTTGCTACTAGTAACATGTAACCCAGTACAACCTGCTTCATGTCTTGCTGTCTTTATGGATACGGTTTTTTAGGCAAAAGCTAGTAAAAAGCCGACTCTGACTTTAAACACTCCCTGCCTTGGGGCTCTTGGTTTAATAAAGGTTGGAGATGGTGTCTCAATAGAAATGCTCATCTTGGGTTAATACATCTAGCTAACATCTTGTAGAAGACCTCCTAGGCAAAGACTTAAGGGGTAAACAGATTCTATCTGTTGACCAGCCTCGCACCGCTTCTTTATCTATTAGGCTGGCTTAGATGTAGTCACAAGTAGCAAGCCCTTTCTCCTTATCCTTCAGCCAATATCGTTGTTGTTAGTGAATAGCTTGGCTCTAGCGTCAGTGGCTGCAGGAATTAAGGCCACAACATTTGCCTTTCTCAATCTATAACTCAAGTAGTCAATTTTCCAACTTGCTATCAAGACAATCTGAATCATTCACCTTCTCTACTCGACTTATATCTTGTTTCTGATTTTAGTCAGTGCTCAGTTTTTCCACATTCACTCTTAGGTGCTTCTGATCATGGCTAAAACTATTATCTCATTCTTCTTTATCATCAGAATCTCCCTATCATCATACCTCTTACAACTACCTTAAAGCTGACTGGGACTCTTGATTTTCTTCATGATAACCCTTCTGCTTTTATTCCCTATTGAATATACTAAGTCAAGTTTCACTCTTCTCCTTGGTTTTCCTCTCATTTTCAATCGAATCTCATAACCTACTTTCTGATCATCAATATGGATTTCGATCTTCTCGTTTTACGGCTTAAAAGTGGAGAGGTTAAGGCCATCGCTCTTGACATTTCTAAAGCGTTTGATAAAGTTTGGCATGCTGGTCTTCTCCATAAGCTATCAACTTACGGTGTATCTGGAAACATCATTAAGATTATTGAATCCTTCCTTTCCAATCGTAGTATAAAAGTTGTCCTTGATGGACATCACTCTTCTTCTTATTCTGTAATCTCAGGGGTTCCTTAAAGTTCAATCCTTGGCCCTATACTCTTTAATTTACATTAACAATCTTCCAGATATTCTCACATCTAAGGTGGCATTGTTCACTACTATGATACTACCATTTATTCTTGTCACGATAAGAAGCCAACTCCCTCTGATTGCTTGCAGGGGGCATCTGAGCTTGAAAAGGATCTCACTTCTGCTACAGCATGGGGCTCATAGTGGCTGAACTTTAACTCAGATAAAACTCAATTTTTTTCAGTCAATCATTATCGCAATAATTTAGACCTTCCTATATATAAACAGTTATGTACTCGATGAGTCTCCTACCCTTCATCTTCTAGGATTAACTCTTACTTCTGATCTTTCTTGAAAACCATATATTGAATCCGTTGCAAAATTAGCATCTGATAAAGTTCCGTCTCTTTATCAAGCTCGATACTTTCATACTCTGGATTCTATTCTCTATCTCTATAAATCTCAAATCCGACCTTGTATGGAATATTGTTGCCATATCTGGGGCAGATCTTCTAATGATGCCCTTTCTCTTTTAGACAAGGTGCAAAAACGCATTGTAAACATAGTTGGACCTGCTCTTGCAGCCAACCTTTAACCTCTGTCACATCGTCGTAACGTTGCTTCTCTTTCTCTTTTCTACAAATACTATAATGGGCACTGCTCTAAATAGCTATCGTCTCTTGTGCCATCTACTAGAATTCACTCTCGTGTTACTCGTCATTCAATTAAGTCTCATCCTTTTTCTGTTACTGTTCCTAAGTTTTTTTTTTGTTTTTATTTGCATTCACTCCCAACAAGGCTGCAAGCAACCACTATTAAGTTGGGAGTTACTAGGAAAAAAAAGAACAGAGTTATAGAGCAAGGAAACGATTGACAGAAGACTTGAAAAGTTGAAGGTTGTATGAGTCAGGAAAACATGAAGATTGGAGAAAGTTCGAAAGGATTGAAGTGCGGGGAAAAAAACTAGATGAATAAAAGTTTTTAGAGCATGCAGGGGCAGATACAGTAAACGAATGAGACTTAGCTGAATGACGAGTAAAATGAGAATGAATTTTAGTTGATGGAACTACAGATAATAACTCCTTTGAGCAGTGACCATGATAGTATTTGTAGAAGAAGGAGATGCAACTTTACAACGATGGGAAAGAGGTTCAAGCTTAGCAGATAGTCCAGGTCCAACAACATTTACAAATCATTTTTGGACTTTGTCAAGAAAAAAAAGTGAATCGTTAGAAGAACCAGCCCAAATATGACAAGAGTATTCCATACAGGGACGAATAAGAGATTTGTAGAGGTAGAGAATGGAATCAGAAGTAAGGAAATGGCGAGCACGATAAAGAGAAGCAACCTTAGCAGAAGCTAATTTAGCAATCGATTGTATATATGTATATAAAGGTCAGTAGTAAGTGATAATCCAAGAAGACGTAAAGAGGAGGACTCAGTAAGAGGATTGCCATTCATTAATATAGGAATGTTGATTTATATATAAGATATAGGAAGGTTTTTTTAGAGTTGAAATTCACAAGCCACTGTTAACCCCAATCTATTACTGAAGTGAGATCAGATTCAAGATGCTTGTTCTAGGCAATCGAAAAGAGAAGACTTTTTGTCAAGACAGGAGTATAAAGTTGAGTCATCAGCAAAAAGAGCTACTTTAGATGAAAGGTTGTCAGGAAGATCGTTTATGTAGATAAGAAACAAAACAGGGCCCAGGATAGAACCTTGGGGAACCCCAGAAGTTACTGGAAATAAAGAAGAGTGTTGGCCTTCAAGGATAACTTTAATAAACCGGTTTGAAAGAAATGATTTGATAATCTCAAAAACTTTCCCAGAAACACCATATGAAGCAAGCTTTTGGAGAAGACCAGCATGCCAAACTTTGTCCAAAGCTTTAGATATGTCGAAAGCAATAGCCCTAGCCTCACCGCCTCTATCTAATGCACGATAAAATCTTTCAGTTACAGCAGTTAGCAAGTCGGCCGTAGAGCGAGAGGATCGAAAACCGTAATGATTGTCTGACAGCAGTTTATTTGACACAAGATGAGATGTGAGGAATTTGTTAATCAAAGACTCAAAGACCTTGCTAATAACAGAAAGAAGACTGATGGGACGATAATTGGAGGGGTCAGAATTTTCTCCAGAGTTTTTGAATATTGGAACCACAGATGCCATTTTCTAACAAGCAGGAAAACAAGACTCAGTCAAACACTTGTTAAATAGTTTAGAGAGAATTGAAGAAAGTTCTGGAGAACAATTCTGCAAGACTGTGACAGGAATGTTGTTTGGACCACAAGCTGTAGACGAGTTTAGTTGAGATATGACTTTAGCAGCAGAAGCCGGAGTGATTTGAATGTCTAACAATGGGTCAACCTGTTTGACTGGAATGGAAGGAAGAGAATGTCCATAAGATTCAATAGTGGAATTAGAAGAAAAGTTCTTTGCAAATAGTTTTGCCTTATCCTTGGGAGAGGTAATAAAATCAGTCCCATGAATGAGAGATGGAATGTTAGATCTACCCTTGTTAATAATGCTGTTGAAAATTTTCCAAAAGTCTTTAGAGCCTAACTTCTGCGATAAGATGCGAGATTTAGTGAACTGAGAATAATGGAGTTTAGCATCAGAAAGCACCTTTTTACATCGATTTCTTGCAATAATAAATAGGCGTTTGTTCTCCAGAGAGTTGTTCTTTTGAAAAAGATGAAAAAAATGATTACGATTGGATATAGCAGCCGCACAAGAAGGAGAAAACCATGGAGTAGAATGAGGCTTGACTTGAAACCAACGAGAAGGAATAAAAGCTTCCATTCCAGCCTGAATTCAGAAGGTAATGTAGGAGGCCCATTTGTCAGCTGAGAGAGAAAAAACATCAGCCCAAGGACCATCACGAAGAAAATCACGAAAGGAATCCCAATCAGCATTAGGGTAGTAGTAGGTGGTGCGATGATAAGGTGAGCCCAAAAAAGAAGTACGAGAAGAAAGATTTATAGAGATCATTGCATGGTCAGAACCACCTAAGGGAGAAAAGGGAGAAACTGAACATAAGCTAGGGTCAGAGACAAGACATAAGTCAAGGAGTGAAGGTAAATGATTAGGGTTGTCAGGAAAACAAGTCACAAACTATCTGAGTAAGAGATTGAGAAACGCAGAAGTTAAAGGCTTTAGTGCCAGCAGGATCAGTGGTGTTAGAGCCAAGCCATTCGGTGTGATGGGCATTAAAATCACCAACAACAACAATATTGGCAGAGGGGTAAAGAGAAATGGCATGGTCAATTTGATCAGAGATAACATCTAAGATAGTGCAATCATGGGAAGAAGGAGAACGATAAAGAAAGGTGATAGAGTGAAGAGGTGCTAGGCGAAAGCACATAAAAGAATGGTCAAAGGATTCGAACCTGATTTCACGACAAATAGGGGAATTAATGCGTATGTATACCCCTAAACCTAGCATGTGACTATTTGAGTCTTTACGAATCAAAGGATAGTACCCATCAACACTGACATCTGAAGAAGGAATTGCAGAATTTAAATTTGTTTCACTGACAGCAAGCAAGTCTGGTGAATTTTGCAGGAGGTAAGACTCAACTGATGGAAAGTTGCTTCGGAGACCGCGAATATTTGTAAAAGATATACTAAAATATTTAGGTGGTGGGGATGGTTTTTTAGGTTTTAAATTTTTGGTTACTTTGGTCATGATTTGGGTTTAATGAGAACTTGACTCATTCATAGATAGAGCACAGCCTCCTAATCAATGAGCTATGCAAGTGCTCCAAAAACTCTTACTCGTCTAGTTTTTTTCCTCAAACATCAGTTCTTTGAATTTGCTTCCTTCATCTTGTTTTCCTGATTCATATAATTTGTAATCTTTTAAGTTGTCTGTCAATCGTTATCTTGCTCTACAATCTTCATCTTTTCTCTTCCAGTAACTTCAAACACTATTTAGTGGTTGCTTGCAGCCTTGTTGGGAGCAAAGCTGTTTAAAAAAAAAAAAAAAAAAATTTTGCTGTTGCAATTTCCTATCAAAACCATTGCTTTCATATCTATCAGCACAACAATTCTCTAGAAAAACAGACATCTGTTTACTATTGCCAGAAATCATTGTAAAAAGATTTTGTCTAACACCAAAGCCCATTATTTTTATGTCACGAAATCTTATATTTCATCTAAAAAGTTGTGACTTCTTGTGACTTCTGGAGAATCTTAAACAGTATCTATAACAAGAGCAAATCTGTTATTCCACTTCTCTTATGTGGTTCAGATTTTGTCACCTCATTTAAATATAAGACTGAGTTGTTTGCTAAGAACTTCTCATCAATATCATCTCTTGATTCCACTAGTCGCATTTTAACTGATATAGCTGACAAACAGGTTAATCTATTGCCTGACCTTCATATCACTCCAGCTTTTGTATCTAAAGTGCTGCTTAGACACTTATACAGCTTGTGTTCTGAACAACTTGTTGTAGTCTTGCAGAATTGTTCTATGGAGCTACCGTCTATACTTTTATAACTGTTTTACAAGTTCTTATCAGAGTCTTGTTTTCCGTCCTTCTTGAAATTAGCATCTGTTATCCCTATTTTCAAAAATTCTAGAGCAATCTGGCTCTTCTAACTACCGTCTTATTAGTCTTCTTACTATCATAAGCAAGGTTTTTGTGTCTTTAATTAATAAACACTTTTTTTTTTTTTTTTTGTTATTCACCTCCTCAAGGCTGAGAAGGCCACTACAAACGAGGAGGCTACTTAATAGTGGTTATAACCCTCTCTCAACTCTATAACTCTGAAACACGAACCTTGACGAACAAGGCCGCTCTGGGGAGAAACAAGTTGAGTGCAGTACTCCCAGGGACGTGGTGGGGATCGAACTCGGAACCTCTCGCTTATGAAGCGAGTGTTTTACCACTACACCACTACCGCATAATCTACTAAAATTCATTCTCTTGTTACTCGTCATTCAACTAAGTCTCATCGTTTTTCTGTGACTATTCTTAAGTGCTCCAAAAACTCTTATTTGTCTAGTTTTTTTACTCAAACGTGTATTTTGATATTTGCTTCCTTCATCTTGTTTTCCTGATTTATATAATTTGCAATCTTTTAAGTCGTCTGTCAATCGTTATCTTGCTCTATAAACTTTATTTTTTCTCTTCTAGTAACTTCCAACTCTAATAGTGGTTGCTTGCAGCCTAGTCGGAAGTAAAATGTCAAAAAACAATAATTTAAATTTAAAAAATATTGGCTCTAAATTTATTTTAAAGTTTGTAAAAAAATTTTTTGAGTTTTTCTAAACATTTCTCGTTTGTACTTGCTATAACTGAAGTTAAAAAAAAAAGTTAATTTATATTCAATTATTTATATAGGTAGTTATTTTATATTGAAATTGTAGACAACTTTCTTTAATTTAACATATTTTTAACAGATCCGTATAAAGTTAGTATGGTGGTTATTTATTTTTGGTAGTTTTTATGAATTTAAAATTTTTTTGTTATTTATTTTGTTTATATTCATAATTTATTTTGAATTTAATTTTTATATTATTTTTAATAATTTTTATATATAGCTTTTATATAATGTAATACAAGTTTGGTTAATATCTATGGCAGGGTGCATTTAATGTCCCCTACTTTTAAAAAAAGACCTGTCTCTATTTTTAAATTATTTTATTGGTTCATAAAAGAAACTCTGTAAGAAATTTAAAAAAATGTAACTGGAATTTAAAACATAAATTTTTTGAATTTTATTGTTTAGGAAATGACATTATAATAAATTATAATAAAAGTTAAAAATGTGCATTTGAAAAAGATTTTTTTAAATTATAATTATTTTTTTGTAATGTATTTTACAAAATAATGATTTTTTAAAATTAAATTTATATATAATTTTGCTTCATTTGAGATCCAACATAACTTACTTAAAATAAAAACTTTTTTTTGGCATTTTTACAGTCAGATTGATAAGTTTAAACTCAAGGTGGCCCCCCTAAACCCACTTACATTTTAAAAAAATTTAACAGTTGCTTGTGAAAACCAATAAAAAAATTTTAAGAAAAGGGACATATCTTTTTTTTTAAAGAGGGCGGCATTGTATTTACCCTAATATATTGAATAAATCAAATTACTTATGTTTAAAAAAAATTTGTTTAGATTGACTTGTTATTTGCACGACTTGCTCTTACTACGATTCCAGAAGATTTGGATTTATTAGATGAAAATCTTCTCAAAAATTTAGATGCTCGTTGTGTTCGCAGTTTAAATGGTATTTATATGAAGAAAATTAGAGTTGTAATGAGTATAATAATAATAAAAAAATACACTTATCAAAATAAAAATTTTTTGTTTTTAATTTTTATGGATAACACTATAAAGAATTTGAAACTAAAAAAAAATTGAAAATATTTTACCAAAAAAATAAATAAATAAAAAAACTTTAGTTTAACTTGAGTTTTTACGAGAATTAATAATTAATGGAATTTTTTTCTTTGTTTTGACTATAAAATAGTGCTAAAAGCATGTCTTTTTTAAATTGACTTTTTAAAATAAAGGCAGAATATTAAAAAATCCAAATCATTTCCTTGTATTCACAAAACCCCTTTTATTCTTTTCAAAACACCGCTCTTGCCACCAAAACAACCTCACTATTATCACCAACACCAAACCATTTTTCTAGTGGCACAACTCCATCTTTACTAATAACACTAGCGTAATTTAATTTGCGACATTTATCAATAAACCTTTACCACCTTAGGTACATCACTTTTAATAACATTTAAATTTGTTCAGAAACTTTTTTTACTTTTTATTTTTAGGTTGCAGAGTCACTGATGAAATTCTTCATTTAGTTCCTAATATTGCCAATTTCAGAATGACACTGAGAGCTATTAAACTTTGGGCTAAAAGTTTGTAAAATTTTTCTTATATTTAGTTAGTTTTAATAATTTATATATTGATTTAGATAAGTTTTAATTCTTTTATTTTAAAGTTTACAAAGATATATCAGATACATACATATATACATTCATACATACATGCTGTTACAGGAAATGTGTGTGACTGGTTGAGTGACCACAAGCACTCCCTGTAACAGCCTGATATATATATCAGGCTGTTACAGGAAGTACGTGTGGTTGGGCGTCTTGTCTGTCCATGCATAAAAATTTTTCTATAGAAAACTTGACCGCAGCTGTTTGCTTTTTTTCACAATTCAAGTGTTTTAAAAATGTGCTGATAGAACTACTAATAACAAAAAAAAAGTAGAAGTTTCTACCTTATTTTTAAATCTAGAGAAAGAATTAACGTAAGTACCTATATGATATACATTTAAATCATATTAAAAACAATGATTTGTCATACAATTTTCTCCTTAAAGGTATATTTATACTTTAAGGTATAAACATTTTCCGTACTAAATAGCTTTAATATAGAAAATTTTTATACCTTGAAGGTATAAAAATTTTCTATATTTTTTTATATTAGAGCAATATTCTTTGATAATTTTAATAGACATTTTGATAAAACAGCAGTAGTCAAAAAAAATTTTTAATTTTATTTCAAATATTTTTATGTAATATGAAATTTTTAGAAAAAATACAAATTTTTATTGTTATAGTTATTTGAAGTTATTCGAAATTATTTGAAGTTGTTTATTCAAAATGTAAAATATAAATATTTAAAATAATTTCCTCTTAGACTTTGAGTTTTAATTTAATATATATATATATTTTTTATATTAATTTACAATTTTTTATTTATTTTTTTTTATAGTTTTATTTTTATTTTCACTTTAGTTAACTGTTATTTTTTTTTATGCCTAATTTTTTAGCTTCATTTTTTTCCGCTAATTTTTAAAATGTTTAAAATTTTAAAACATGCAAAGAGTCTTAGTCAAGTTGTCTCAAGAAAATGCATGTGCTTCCTGTAACAGCCTGATATATATATATATATATATATATATATATATATATATATATATATATATATATATATATGTGTGTGTGTGTCTATATATATGTATATGTATATATATATATATATATATATATATATATATATGTGTGTGTGTGTCTATATATATGTATATATATATATATATATATATATATATATATATATATGTATATATATATATATGTATATATATATATATATATATATATATATATATATATATATATATATATATATATATATATATATATAGACACACACATATATATATATATATATATATATATATATATATATATATATATATATATATATATATATATATATAGACACACACACACATATATATATATATATATATATATATATATATATATATATATATATATATATATATATATATATATATATATATATATATATATATATATAGACACACATATATATATATATATATATATATATATATATATATATATATATATATATATATATATATATATATATATATATATAGACACACACATATATATATATATATATATATATATATATATATATATATATATATATATATAGACACACACATATATATATATATATATATATATATATATATATATATATATATATATATATATATTAGGGTGTCTCAAAAATATTTCATAAATCAAGTTTTAATGTTCGGAATATTACATTTAGCATAATTTTGGCCATAAACAAAAAAAAATAAGTTTCTAGGTAAGGGGGAAGGTGGCTAACAAAAACAATAAAAATCAATGATTATAATTAAAGTAGAAATCAAGTTAAAAAGTTGTTTTCAACCAAGAAATTCTTCTAAAACACAGGTTTGAACTTGTATATACAAGTTGTTTACCAGTTTCACTATTTTTTCATTATTAGTTGTATACTATAATCCTGATTCAATCAACTACAATTAAATGCACCTAATTATGGATTTTTTGAAATGAAATAAGTTGGTTTTAGAAAATGTCTCTAGGCATTAATTGTTGTGCTAATTCACTGAAAACAGATATTGATAATGCCTCAAAGCTATAGGGAAGAAGAGACAATTTTATTTGTTAGGGGTTTCTTTACAGAGTTTTTCCCCTAATGGACCTTCTACAAATGGAGAAATGCTCAGAAGGTATTACTGGCTTGATCTCGAAAATAGCAATAGGTAAATCTGTAATTAATTAACAAAATCATTACATTTTTTAGATGTTCAATGTTGACTTTTTAATTTTTTTTTTTTTTTTAATTTTTTAGCACCACACAGATTAACATCAAAATTAGTTGTCTAGTTGTTTCCAGGAAGACGTATTTACAATGCTCTAGGTTTGCTTATGGAGTGTGCAGAGAGAACACCAAGCAGATAATTACTGGTGTCTGTATTCTGAGGGAACCTGTCAGTTTATAGGAACTATCAAGACCAGAATCACCAAGAAAGTCAAAGAATACCACACTTTTAAAATGATAAAAACACAAGTTTGAGAACACGGACAATAAATTTTGGGAAAATGCTCACAGGGCACAAGAAAAAATAATTCAAATATCTGAGAAAATCCAAAGAAATAAAAGTAAAAAAAAAGAAAAATAAGAGTAACTATTTGGACGGTGAAAGCACAGATAGTGACAATAAAACTGATTGTGACTATATTTACCTCCAGCTAAAGTCCATAAAAAACAGAAAAGATTTCAGAATGAGATTAAAGTTTACCTTCAGTTAATTATAGAAGACATTCTTCACAATTGGATTCAATTATGACCAGATTTGGGATTGGGATCAGGCCGAGTATGTCTTTTTGTCTTCTCTTTACAAGGCTGGTGGAGTTAATATTGATAAAATCTCGATATCAAGATCAACTCTAAACAAGATAATGTTGTAGAGTCTGAGACACAGATAATTAGAGAGGAAAACATACAGTTGCGATCAAAAGTTTGGAAGATTGCATAACCAAAGTTAAGACCAACATGTTAAACAAGCTTTTCTTGATATCCCAGATTAAAAAGATCTGATTGAAAAGAGGCCTGAAACTGAGGTTGAAATTATTCCTACATCAAAATTAGAAGATTTTGTCAAGGAGCAGTCCTACCTTTTGTTCTTGCTATTGCAGATCTCCAAGAAGGATCTTTTGCTATGGAAAGAAAAAGGCATTGAAGCATGTGAAAATAAGGAAGATTCCAGTCTTTTACTTTTCAATATGTGTAAGAACACTTATAGTTGTATATGACCCTGCAAAACGCCAAATTAAGTTAATTCAAGATGTCATTGAGAGAACACACATTGAAGACAAGCTTCATGATGCTCTTCAAGTATTTTGTTCAATAACAGGAAATATAAATGGGATTTTTAGTTGTTATTAATAATAATAGTTGTTGATGTATAAGTACTACTTTTTATAAATTTATGTATTTGTAATTTAGGTCAGAGAAACCAAATTTCAAAGAACGCTACAAAGAAAGATCTTAAAATTATTTAGTTTAATATTATTTGTATTAATAATATTAGTTTATGTTATATTATAATGCTATAATAAGATAAATTTTTAGAGTATAATTCCATTTTGGTTTTAGGTAAATTAAATCTTTATTTATTACAATAAAGTTAAATGATGGATTTGAGGTTGAAACATTCCAGGGGCAGATACAGCATTTTTTGATGTTTGAGATAAATGATTAACCCCCTCAAATTGAGGGGGGGGGGTTCTAGTTTTTTATTGCTCATAGTTTTCGAATGCTAAAAGATTGTGTCAATTTTAAATTTTATTGATGAATATAGGTTTAGTTAAGAATAGTAAAAAAAATAATGAATCAACTTGTTGCTCTCTAACATTAAAAATGCTTTCATTTTGTTGCATTTAAAACAAATTTCACCTTAGAACTGATGGTTTATTTTGTAAAAAATTCACTTAAAGATTTTATGACAACAATATTTATTTGTTTAACACGCACTAATTTTTTTGTTTGTTTAGGTAACAATTGTTTAGGTGAATTTATTTTTATTTTATTAAGTAAAATTTGTAAAGTCAAATTTTACTTAATAAAATAAAAATAAATTCACCTAAACAATCTTTCGCTTTAGCTAGAGACTTATTTTTTTTTTTGTTGTTGTTATTTATGGACAAATATTATTGATGCCAAATGCAGTATTTCGCATATCAAAATTCAATGTATGATATATTTTTGGGACACCCTAATATATATATATATATGTGTGTGTGTGTGTGTGTATTATTTTTTAAATGGTTACTACAACCCTCATTTAACTAAAAAAAATAATTTGAAAAACAAGTTATGCTACTATTCTACTATTGTACTACTTAACAAATTGATAAAAATTTGATAAAAAAAAAATAAAAAATAGATGAAAATTATTTTAAAATAATATATCACCAAGTTTTAAATATTTTCAGTTTTGTAAGTTCAATTTTAGTTTTCTAATTCCAGATCAATTTGTTTATTCAAATGTTCTTGGATTTCTTGGTGGTGTGTCTTGGGCCATGCTTGTAGCTCGAATATGTCAGCTTTATCCAAATGCTATTGCTGCAACTCTTGTGCAAAAGTTTTTTCTGATTTATTCAAAATGGTTTGTATATAAAATTTTCTGCAATAGTGGTGATATATATTTTAGTTATCATATTTGTAGCATTCATATTTGTTTATATATTTTATATTAATGTTTTACAATATCTATATATTTAGGGCATGGCCTCAACCAGTCCTTCTTAAACAAATGCCAACTGAAAACAAACTTAATTTTCCTATTTGGGATCCAAGAGTAAGTTTTGTTGGTTGTTATTTAATTCATCGACAAATGTCATCGACATTTAATAAATAAATTAAATGCTTGCTTTTTTGACAAAAAATTTAGAAAGTCTATTTCTTTTTTAAAATATCATTCCTAGCTTCAGTTTATCAAGTTCTCTCTTGAACATTTTTTTAACCCTAGTTAAATTCTTATTTGATTTTTGAGTTGAAATTAATCTTTTTCAGTTTTGCTTACTTAAGGTTTAATGATTTTGTGTTTAATTTTAGATGAATCCAGCTGATCGATTTCACCTTATGCCAATTATTACTCCAGCATATCCACAACAAAATTCTACATTTAATGTGTCAATGTCTAGTCGTACTGTAATGCAAGATGCATTTAAGCGAGGTAGATATTTTTAGAGGATTTTTAAAGAGGTTTTTTTTTATTATTCTTATTAAAGTATCATTTTTTTTTCATTCTTCTTTTGCTTGTAAAGTTTATAAATTGTTCTTAATACCGTAATAACATATAGTTTATGTTCATGTTTACAAAGTTTGAAGTTTAGGTTTAGATGAATCAAATGGAGATAAAGATCATGTTTGGCTTTTACTTGGCTTGGAGAGGGTCTAACTACATTTGCAATGGATTTCGAATCTGTAAGAGAAAGAGTATAACATAAGAAGTATCAGCACAATAATGACAACATATGATGATGGATAAGAAATATGAAAAGGTAAAAAATGATTGATGAACATTCCATGATGATTGAATCAGGATACAATGATGGAATCAGAAGTATATGAATGATGATGGAATCAGAAGTAAACAAATGGCAAGCACAATAAAATGAGGCAATCTTAATAGATATTATCTTTGCAATCAACTGATAATAAGATACTCTTTCATAAGATAGAACTATTAAAAGAATTTGAGTAATGACTCAGTAAAAGTGTTGGGATTTATCAATATAAGAAATTATTATTAGCAGTAAACAACTGAGTTTTTTATGGAATAAAATTTACCATTCAATGCAAGCTCCAAGCTGTCACAGAAGCAAGATCATATTCAACATATCTAAGTGATTCAAAAGCAATTTTGCTGAGACTGAAGTATATATTTTTCAGTAAATAAAGCCATTTAAGATTATTAGGAAAGTTGTTAATATTGGTAAAAAATAAATGATCAAGGAATTTTATGGTACCTCAAAAACAAATGAAAATGAGAGAAAATGAAAATGAGTGTTGCGCATCAAAAATGACTTTAATACCCAATTAAAGAATTAGAGAATCGTTTTTTAATTTTAAACATGTTCCTTGAAACACCATATAAAAACAGATGGCTATGGAGAAGACCAGCAGAATGCCAAAATTTATTGAAATTTTTTTATATGAAAAAAACGAGAACCAAAATCTTTTTGTTAGATAATAGGTTTTTGAAACCCAGAGGTTTGTTGATTATAGACTCAAAAATCTTGTTAAAGGGATTCTCAAAGACAAATGTTTATTTTGTAAATAAACATTAGACAATAAGTTTTGAGTTTTCCAAAACTTAGTTAATTTATTTATTGAGATATTATTAAAAAACTCTTGTTGTTTTGCCATTATACCAGTTGAGAGATTAATATTACCTTCATGAATCTGCATAGTTTTTTCTAATGTAAAAATATCTAATTTGAATAATAAATGTATTTATTGCAGAGTTTTTTCGTGTAACAATTACGCAATTAGATGGAGTTTTTCCATTTTATATAAAAAACGTTTACACTACATTAAGCATTTTAGTTCAACTGGAGACTAGAGACAAAATAAAAAGTTGTTGATAAATAAAGAATATGGCTTCTCTTATTTGTATTTTATTTCTATTTCTATATTTACCTTGAATTCAAATTTATTTGTACTAATTCTTACTAAATTAAAATATATATTTTTTAAATTTAGTAAGAGTATTACAAATTAATTTTCAATTTTTCATTAGCAAAACTTGTTTATAGAAAATAACACTATAATTTTTAAACTTACATATATTTACAGCACTAATATTAATTTTTAAAATAAAATAAATACAGGACTTTTAAAGCGTTATTAATCTTGTTATTTTTATTCTGTTTTTTAAAAGGTACTCATTATTTTATTCTGTTTTATAAAAGGTACTTGTTATTTGGTTAAACATTTATAAAAGGTATAAAGGAATTCTTCTACATAAAAACTTTATCACAAATAATAACATAAAATTTATAATTTGAGTTTAAGTTATTTGAAAGAACTTTTTTGTATTTACTTATACATTTATTAACTACAAAAGCGCATTAGCAGGTGCTATTTAGACTATTTTCGACAGCGCCAGCTGTATTTGGGCACTGCCCAAATTCAAAATTAAGGGTTTTTTTCTTTTTTACAGCAAGTACTGTTTTCATTTGGAAATATTTACACCAATTTACGCCGCCTAAATTATTTTCCTAGAATAGCCCCTGATTAATCAGACCAGTATAAAAAAAAAAAACTTTACTTAGAAAAAATATTTTTTTAAAAATTATAAAGTTATTTGGTAATATCTCTATTACTAGTTTGTTTAAAAAAGTTTATTTAAAAAAAATAAAAACTTTAAACTGCTATTTTTTAAGGATTAAGATGGTAAAACTTGTATTGGCACTTGGGAATCTTTATAGTTTTAAAAATTATAAACTTATTTGGTAATATCTCTATTACTAGTTTGTTTTAAAAAGTTTAATTAAAAAAAATAAAAACTTTAAACTGCTATTTTTTAAGGATTAAGATGGTAAAACTTGTATTGGCACTTGGGAATCTTTGGGAATCTCTTTAATAATAGTAAGAAGACTTATCTGGTAATAGTTAAAGAGTTCAATGTGATTTCCAGAGCTTTTTAAAATTTGGAAACGTTGACTATATTTTCCGGAATGTTAGAAAATTTAATTAATCACTTTTTAATGTTATTCTGATTTAAAATAAGAATTTAAAAAGTTCTTAAAACATGATCAGATCTTAACATGAATTTTAAAATGTCAAAACCACCAGCTGAAGAAGATTTAAAGTAGAAATAACTCAAGAAAAAAATTTCAAAGTGATATGTTTCTAATAATGAATTAATTTGTTTCTCTAGGAAGACAGGAAAAGTGTGGTACTTAAATTAAAGAAGTAATTTAATGTAAAATCTATTTGAAAAAGGTTCTGCTTCATTAATAAAGGTAATAAGATCAGACCTATATATATGATAAAAGGTTAGACTTGCCTTTGTTAATGATACTGTAACAAAAACATTTCAAGTATCTAGAACTCAGCCTCTGATATAAAATATAAAATTTAATAAAAGAGTTATGGTTGTGTTTTTCCTGCAATGGTTACAAAATGTTTTTTCTTAGAAAAGTTATTCTTGTGAAAAATATAAATTAAATGATTACAATTAATAGTTAATTATTACAAATACAAATAGCAGCTGCACAAGAAAACGAAAATCAAGGGTGGAGTAAAACCAAGGATGGAAGGGTGGAGTGAGGTTTGCCTTAGAAACAATGAGAAGGGATAAAAACCTTCATGCTTGCCTAAATCTAAATGGTGATTTGCAAATGGACAACTTTCAGCTGCTTATTGAAAGATTAATGCTTGGACTAATGTCCAAGGATCCCATGAAAAAAATAAAAAGATTGTGAGGCAGTCTTAATGTAGTTTGCAACCTACATGGCTGTTTAAATTTACTATAATTTATAAATAAAACTGAGTTATAGTATTTAATCAAAAGTTTGTTTTATTTTTATTTATAATTATTTATATTTACTACTTATATTAGATGTTACTATTTGTTTTCTTTTTCAATATTATGTTTTATTTTTTATCATTAGTAATTAATACAGGTCTCGAATTAACCCAAAAAAATCTTGTGATAAAAAAAAATATTTTTTTGCCCCTCCTGCCTTCTCATACCTCGTGCCGCTTTGTGGAAATGGGGGAGAGGTGTGCATTAGAATAAAGTTGTATCTTTTGTACATAATTGTTATTTGTTTAACATATTATCTCTTGTATTTAAATATTATCTTATAATTTTCTTGTTTGTCTCTTGTATTTAAATATTATCTTATAATTTTCTTGTTTGGCAGGTATTTTAAAATAGCGTAAGTTACTGTTATAATTTACAGCTTAATTTATAATTTAAAGTTTAAGTTCCAGTTTCAGTGTTAATGAGCAAGTAACATATTTAATACTATCAAGATAATTTAGTAATTGTTTTTACTTAACATGATACTTAAAAAAGTAAAAGTAAAAAACTAAGAGTAAAAAGCAAACACAACAATATTTAAACCACTTTAATTAGTCATAGAAAACTATTTAATACGTTCATGCTGGCGATAAAACACTTTGTTGTTTTTATAGAGTATTTAATTGTTATTGTAAAAAGCTATAAAACAATAAAATAAACTGCAAAGTTGTTTTGAAAATATAAATAGCTTGTGTTAATGTAAAACAATTTCGTGAAGCTGTTTTGTTGCTGTTTTATACAGTTTATAACCTTAATAACATAAAACACGTTTAAAATAAAACGAAGCAAATAATAATAATTTACAGTTTTAATTAACAAATAAATAAATTATTGTCATATAACTTAATATTTAAGTATATATATTAAAGAATAGTTCTAATTAATAAATTAAAAAATTATCATTATATAACTTAATATAACTTAAAAACCAGGCTGGTTTGTTACAAAAAAAAGAATGAAGAAAAAGTTTGCTTTAACGTCTTTTCCCTTTTCAACTTTTCGCTTTAACAACCTTTTTAATATTATTGTCTTCCACGCAGAGATTTTAAGTAATTTAAATTCAAGTGTCATACATTGAATGAAAATCTCTGCGTGATAGAGCAAATGATTAGCTATTCAGAAGATAAATTTAGTGTGACGTATTTTATGACAATAACATTACTTTTAAGAATTGCCAAAAAAAAAAAAATACTTAACTAGAAAAAATGTAAATAAATAACAAAAAAAGAAAAAATAAATCACAAAAATTTGTTTTTTAAGAAACAACAAATCCCGAAGCAATCATGGTCACGATACACTTAATTTGAGCCATGTAATATCAAAATAAAACTTATCATAGCAAAGTAGTTAGGTTAAATGTTATTTTTTTACTTGGTAACAGAGTTGATTTTTAAAAAATTGATTGTGGGAAATTGTTTCAAACTCAACAAATCATCTTTTAAATTAGAACAACCATTCTTTATCAAACAAGATACAATCATTCTTTTTAGACAGATAAAAATTATTATTGTATAAAATTATTATAATAGTATAATTACATTAGTATTAGATTTTCAAATTACTCAAATTCCATGACTTAAATTTGAATTTTTTTCAGCTGTATTTGCTTTAAATATTGTAGTACAAAATATTGTCTGTTGTTAGATAAAAAGGAAGTAGGCCTTTAGATGCTAGCTTATATTTTTTTTAAATATTTCATTTAATTTGTGTTTCTACTATTTAATTACAGGTTTTCAAGTAATGGAAGAGATTTATTCTAAAACCTCAACTTGGAAAGCGTTATTTGCACCAGCTAATTTTTTCCAAAAATATAAGTAATATATATATATATATTTTACATTTTAAATGTTTTTTTTTTGAATAATACATATAACATATAGTTCACTTAATAGAAAAATTAAAAGTTTTTATTAGATGTTGTCTAAAGTATCCACGTAAAGTGTATCCATGTAAATGTAGATATTCTTATATATAGTTATTTGTAAAGAAAAAATAACACTATTATTTTTTTAATCTTTAATAATTTAAATGTAAATACAAGTTAAAGAAAAGACTTATTTCTAGCTTTTACTTGTTTAAGTTTAATATAAAGTATTACCTAACTTCACTTAGTGATAGGAAGTAGCAGGATCCAAGCATCCAAATTTTCTCAACTGGTAGTTTAGTTTACCCATACTCCACAAACATGGCTACCCCTTTCAGTTATAAAAATCTCAGGGTCTTAAGTGGCAGTTCATAACTAATATTATAACTGTTTAGTCTAGTGTTGACATCAATGCAGTATTTATTTTTACATGATTAAGAAAAGAAGAAAAGATTTGAAAGAAGGGCAGTTAAAAGTGGTGATTTGTATTTTGATTAGTTCAGCAATTACAATAAACAGTTTAAATACCGTAAAAGCTATAGTGATTCTTATTTTATTGATTTTTGAAATTTAACTATTTGTGTAAAAATAAACTTGAACTAAAATATTTTTGTTTTCGAATAATTTTTAGGGTCCCAGTAGGATTGGAATTGAAAACATAGTATTTGAAAGATCCTTATTTTTTTTTTTTTTTTTTTTTTTTTTTTTTTTGAGACTTTGCTTCATAATCTAGTATTTGCATGTTTATAGACAAATTGCTTCATAACCTAATATTAGCATGTTTATAGACAAATTGCTTAATAATCTATATTATTGTGTTTATCAACACGGTATAACTCATAATACACAAAAGTTCATTTTAAATATCTTGATTTTTGTATTTCATTTTTTACAACAATTTTCAATTGTTGTTAACAATAAATATTATATTAGATTATGAATATAATATATTAGATTATGCAATGTCACCAGCCAAGAATCATGAGGCCATATGTCTATTTTTTGTGTTTTCTTGAAAATTAAGTTTTTTTATTAGCATGTTTATAGATAAATTGTCAGCTGAGAACCAAGTGGTCGTATGTCCACATTTAGTGTTTTTTTTGTTTATTATCAATATATATTGTATGTGTTCAATAAAACTAATTTCAAGAATGATACAACTTTTAAAAATATTTAAAAAATTAGTCGGACAATCTGGCAGAAAGTCTTGACAAATCAGGTTTTAAAACTTAATTTTCAAGGAAACACAAAAAATAGGCATATGGCTTCATGGCATAAAACTTAATTTTCAAGGAAACACAAAAAATAGACATATGGCTTCATGGTTCTCGACTGATGAAAGTGCATAATCTAATATATTATATTCATAATCTAACATAATATTCATTGTTAATAACAATTAAAAATTGTTGTAAAAAATGAAATACAAAAATCAAGATATTCAAAATGAACTTTTGTGTATTATGAGTTATATTGTGTAGATAAACACAATATAAATTGTATTAAGTTCTAGGGTTTTTTTGATATGATAATAAATCAGATAAATTTTTTTTTTCCTTTCCTTAAAACCCCTAGAAAAAAAAAACATTTTTTTCGTATTTCACTGTTCTCAAATTAATAAATCAGATTAACAGACTAGACAATAAAAGTTTTAGATCAATAAATTTCTGTAGTATTTAATTTTTCTCTGAGGGTATTTAAAATAGTGATATAGCTACTTATATCTATATGTTTTCTCTGAACTTTGTGAAGAGTTTTTAATATTTAAAAGTCAAATATATTTAAATAAACTTTATACTTTGACAATCTATTTTGTTGTATGTATCAAAACCAGTTATATTCAAGACAATGCAAAAAAATGCAAATATTTCCATTTTCTTACTTACTATTTGACAAAGCTGTCAAGCCTAAGTAAATTGCTAAGAGCGTTTCAATTACAGAAATAACAACTGCTACATATGAGGTAAATTCAGAAAAATGTAATGTTATAAAAATAAATTAAAAAATATATAACTCAGCAAGTTAAATCTGATTAATAAATAAAGGCAATAATGATGTTAAGTTCAACAAAGAAAAAAATTACCTTTAACCGTGTAATAATTAGATAATAATTTAACAATAAAAGCTGTAACAATTTTAAAATATAAGAACATATCATAGAAAGAAGATGTAGTGAAAAATATATTTCAGTTGAAGATTTTGCCTTTGTTAAATATTATATCGTTAAACAAAAATAAAATTAAAATGTTAAATAATCTTTATCATTAAATAAACTTTACACCTTTTTTTATGAGTGCTTATTGCTAACATTTTTTTTACTACAGACATTACATTGTTTTGAGTGCTTATTCCAACAGCAGTGAGCATCATCTAGAATGGGAAGGTTTGGTTGAATCAAAAATTCGTATACTTATTGTTAATCTTGAAAGAAATCAATTTGTAAAACTTGCTCATGTGAATCCTAAATCGTATGATCCTATTCTTAAATCTGAGTAAGAAATAGTTTTTTATATTATTTTTATTTGGTAGCTGGTTTTTGCTTGTTTCAGTTTGTCTTTATAACAGTTTGTGTTTATATTAGTTGGCCTTTATACCTGTTCATGTTTATGTTACTAAGCATTTATAGAAGTTCATGTTTGTATTAGTTGCCATTTGTATCAGTTTATGTTTATATTAGTTGGTATTTAGATAAATCTTGTTTTTATTTTGGAAATTAATATCAAATTTTTCAAGTTGATTTTCAAGTTAGCCATTTAATCAAGTATTCGTGAAGTCAGCATTTAATCAAGTATTCGTCAAATAAATGAGTTGTTAAAATGTTTTTTTTTTATGTTTATTTTTTTACACAAAACATTTTAATATTTAAATAAAGTTAAAAGTATGAACATTATTAAGAATAATTTTAATAAATAATACTTAATAAAGAATCTTATTGATTTTTTTATTTATGGTTATTTAACAAAATTTTCTAAACACGAGCAGGTGTTTTTGCTTGAAAATATTTATTCTTAATGAATTTAAAAATTTTAAAGATTTTTAACTTGTTTAGAAGTGGCACTGTATCTCGTTGGTTTATTGGTCTAGAATTTCAAAAACCAGGTATTTAATTTGCATTCCCAAAATTATAATTTACATATTTGTATATGTGTATGTGTATATGTGTGATAGTTATAAATTTCAACAATATAGTTTCAAATATATTTTGACTTAATATATTACTAGAAAATATGTTTTAAAATGTACTAACATTCCTTGCATAAAGCACATTTTTTGGAAAAATAATAATTTTAGTGAAAAATTTTTATTTCAAATAAATACTTGAGAAATAATTTTAAAATTATACCTTATGCGATTGAACAGTTTCATTCCATTTAAAGAATTATTTATCTAAATTTAAAGTTGTTGCCAGCAATTTAGAAATATTAACAAATAAATATTTGATAACAAAAGACTTATATGTTAAAGCAAAGATTATATGAATCGGTGAATGTTAAAAGGGTGGAAGCCCAACTATGTAATCTTTCAGGAAACTAAAAAAACTGCATTTTTCCCCATAGTAAATTTTTGTTAATGTTTTAATAATTTTTTTTTTGATGTTTTTCACCTTCAAAAAAAAATTATTGAACCATTAACAAAAATTTACTACGAGGGAAAATGCTGTTTTATTTAATTTCCCATTACATTTTTTACATTATTGGACTTCTGTCGTATTAACATATATATACTTAAAAAATTTTTATTTGCAGCTATTGAACATTTACCTTTTTTAGAACAATATCCATCGAGTCTAATCTATAAGTTTCTTTCTTCTTACTTTTTACATAACCAATATTATATTTGATACTTTGTTAAGTTTGCTAAGACACTGTTTATTTTGTTATTTAACATATATGTCCTTAAGGCTTCAAGACAAATATAATCTTGAATGAATGTCACTTTTCTTACAAGAAATGCATAAGCAAATTATTTTCTGTTTGTTTTTAGAAGGCACTGAAAATGTAAATGTGGATATCACAGCTGAAATACAATACTTTACCAGCACTGGTGGTTCTTTTAGTTTTTAAATTTGTTTTGTCTTTTATTTTTTTGAAACAAAACATAGAAATATAAAATGAAATACAAACTACATAATAAAAAACAAAGTTTTAATATTTTTAATAGTACATAAACAAGCTTGTCAAATTGCAATATTTCGAGAAGGAATGCGAACAGAGGCCAGACATGTAAAAAAGTAAGTTTTTGTTTGCATTACTGTCTGTCTTATACTAACCCCTATGTGTTGTTATACATTTTTACATGTTTACCTCTTTGGATCTTGCTATACATTTGAAAAGTTTTTATTGCCTATTATTCCATTATAATTAGTTTTACTGATATGGTCTTGCTTTTATGTTTTTTAGAAAGCAATTAAGTAATTATCTTCCAAACACAGTATTAAGATTGAAAAAAAAAAGCTCTTTGAATGGGGTAATTTATTTCATTTTTGTTTGTTTATTGTACTATTGTTTATTTATTTTTTGGTAATTATATAAACCAGTAAAATAATTGATTCAAGGTTTAGAAACTACAATTAAGAGAGTAAAACATGAAATGTTACTGATAATGTTATACTGAATTAGTGCTTCAGTACATATATCCACTGAGGTTTTGGGTTTGGGCTAGCAGTATCTATGTATAGAGGACAGTTGTAACTGCAAAAAAAAATATATATTTTTCTTTGTCTAAAAAAGTCTAAATCTAAATTAAAGTCTTCTTTTTAAACCTATATAAAAATTATTTTATTGTCTGTATTTTTTCAGCAAGTGCTTAATGAATAATATCAAAACTTTATATATATATATATATATATATATATATATATATATATATATATATATATATATATATATATATATATATATATATATATATATATATATATATATATAAAATAATTTAAATATATAAATAATTTTCAGTTTATATTAGCTACCTCTTTTTTTCTTCAGGACAATAAAATGAGTTAAAAAGAAATTGCTTTTTTCATTTAATTACGTAACGTAACTGTCCTTTGGTTACTGAAACTTTAAAAAAATGAGTGTTGTTATGTAATTTAATTTTAAAAACTTGTTACAAAATTTTATAAGAATTTGAATGTATAAAAAATTTGCTTTTTTGAAAAATAAAACGATTTTATAATATCTATTCAGAGTAAAGTTAACATTTGTTTTTTGGCAATTAAGAGTAAACTGCTTTTGATAACAAAAGTAAAAATTTCAGTCTTAATAACTCAATCACATAATTTTAATTTTTGAAAGTTTTGTTTCTTATCCATATTCTTTAAGAGTATAAAAATAATAGAAATAACCATTACAATAAATTATTTTTTTCAATGTCTTTGTTGTTAAATATAAAGTTTTTCAATCAAAAAATATAACATTTTTAATATTTTGTTTTCCGTAATAATCTCTTCTTTAATTATCTTTATTATAAAAGGCGCCTTAAAATCACTTCAAAAGTTAATAACTTTTTGTAAAAGTTAAATGATATGCTAATATTAAAATTAAAACTAAAATAATAGTAAATACATTTATTAAATGCCTATGTTTTTTTATTCAAACTAATGTAATAGTAAATACATTTATTAAATGTTTTTTTATTCAAACTAATGTAATAGTAAATACATTTATTAAATGTTTTTTTATTCAAACTAATGTAATAGTAAATACATTTATTAAATGTTTTTTTATTCAAATACAAGACGAAAAACTATTATTTTAATTTTACAAATATTACTCGATTTAATATATGTAAATATATTATGCAATGTAAATATTGATTAAAAATTATTTAAAGTATATAGAGATTTAATTACTAATTATTTAAAAATTAATAACTACAAAAATTTTAAATAATTATTTACAAATAGCGTGGTAATTGCAACAAAAGCGTTTATTAAAATCTTTAGTAATATTACTAGTTGTAAACAACCTTGAAATGTAACCAACTAGTTCAGAAATATATTGATTTAAAAAAAGAAGTAAAATAGTTTTCTTATAGTAACATGGTTACGTCCACCAGTAAATTCATGTATTCAAAGAGATGCTAGCTCTCCTTATCTTCGGATAAAGCTAAACATGATAAACACAAATGATTAAAATGATTAAAAATCATTGTTGCGGCACCGGTTTTAACTAGGGACAGAGGGGGAATCTTAAGAACATCACCAATGTTGCTGAAAAAAAGCGGTATCCCCAAATAAACTCTGGGTTCTTCACTGATTATGATGAAAAAGCCACAAAAAAATTGTATCTAAAAATTCAGATAAACACCCACCATGCAATTGCATAAACAAACAAAACTGCCCGATGAAAAGAAAATGTAGAATTTCAAATGTTATTTATACATGTATAGTGTCACCCCCTAACATTCCAGAAAAAGTATATATTGACTTATCAGAAAGCGAATGAAAGAAACGATGGGCTAACCACAAACACTTCTTTACAAATAAAAAACTGAAAAATTCAACCACTCTTTCCAAATAGAAATGGCAAATAAGAGAAAACCTTAAAGTAACAACCAACTTAAACTGGTCAATAATGAAAAAAGTTCCTGATTACAATAACATCGCAATGATTTTTGAATTATAAAGAAATAAATGTAAATATCTTGATGTAAAATTTAACAAAATGAATAAGTATTAATGGACCAAGGGTATTGGTGAGTGGTTCTCACTTTGCAAATCAGGAGTAAGATGCCACCATGTATATATATATATATATATATATATATATATATATATATATATATATATATATATATATATATATATATACACACACATACACACTTACTAAAGCATATTTTTATAAGCATTTGCTCACTTTTTTTGCTTACCATAACCTATACAGCTTTTTTAGAAAAAGAAGAAGAAAAAAAAAGAAGAATGATAAATGAAATGATTGCTGCCCCATCCCAAACCCTCAGTCGATGTAGCAGCACTCCACTGCGAGTCAGGCTATTTGTCAGTCGATGTATGTACTGAAGCCCCCAGCAGCAGGCTATTTCAGTATGATGTCAGATTGCTTACCTTAGTACGCAATACTATTTGTATATATATGTATATGTATATATGTATATATATATATATATATATATATATATATATATATATATATATATATATATATATATATATATATATATATATATATACACAGTGGTGTACACTGGACTTTTAGATGTTTGAGTTTTGACACTTACAGGTATTGTGCAAACTCTAAACTTTTGTATGTTCATACATATGTCAAATGAGAATGTTTTGCAAAAAGTTGTGGTAATTGGAGCTTGGGGACAAAAAAACCCTAATTTTTGGGCCCACCCAGCCCTTAACGTGGGAGCAACAAGTTGATAAAATAATTTTTTAGTATTTTTATCTAAGTTTATATTCATTAACAAATTTCAAATTTCATCCAAAAATTTTTTATTTTTCGAAAGTTATGACCATAAAGTTTTAACACCCCTCAATTTGAGGGGGTTGTAAATTTTGTAGGGTCATAAAAACTTAAAACTAAGAGGTTATTGCATGAAATTTGAAATTCGTTGATGAATATAAACTTAGATAAAAATACTAAAGAAATTATTTTGTCAACTTATTGCTCCCACATTAAGGGCTGGGTGGACCTGAAAATTGGGTTTTTTTTGTCCCCAAGCTCTAATCACCACAACTTTTTGCAAAACATTCTCATTTTACATAAGTATGAACACACAAAAGTTTGGATTTTGCAAAATACGTGTAAGTGTCAAAACTTAAACATCTCAAAATCCAGTGTACACCACTAATATATGTAAAATACATACTAAATATACAATAAAGTATATCACTTTGCTTTAGTTTTAAAAGTGAACATAATACAGATAAAGTAAAAGCCTAAAAATTTACTGCTAGTTCAAACCCAAACCCTCAGCTGATGTATATACTGAAGTACTAAGACTGACTTTTTCTGTATAACAACTTTGATGTTTCATGTGCAGCTATATACAAATTTATATATGTATATATATAAATATATATATATATATATATATACATACATACATACATACATACATACATACATACATACATACATACATACATACATACATACATACATACATACATACATACATATACATATATATAGATAGATAGGTAGATATATAAAAAATGAGGTAAAATACATTTTTGATTTTAGGGGAGCGAAAAACAAAGAAGTTCTTTATCGGAATGTTATTCAGAGAAAGGTATACTATATATTTTGCATTGTTTTTATAATTAAAACATAGTTAAATGAAGTTAAACATTTGTAATCAAAGAGTAGTTTGGTTACTAATGCAAATTTTAGAAAAAAATTATCAATTGTTTAGTTTTGTCTAAGTTGTTTTAATTGGCTAAACGTTTGCTGATGACACTTCATTACATAAATTTAAAAACTTAATTTTTTTGCTATTTCAAATAAATTAAAAATGGCAAAATGAATGCTTATTTAAATTCTAGATAAAATAGTTTAAAAAAAATTGTTATATTTAAATAAAATGATAATTGAGTTTATTTATTTTAAAAAATTAGAAAAACAAGCGTATTCTTTAAATTCTGTGATAACTAATTAAGAAATGCAACAGCAAATGAAACGTTTTATTTAAATTCTAAATAAAAGTTAATAATAAAAAAAATTTTTTTGATTTCAATTTTTAATAAAATTCTTAGAATAAAATGTCAAAAGTATTTTAATTCTAAATAGAAACCTTTGATTTAAATTCAAAAAAAAAACAAAAGATCAAGTATAAAAAAAAACAGAAAAACAAAAGTTTTATTGATTCTAAATAAAATCATTATAGTTAAGTTAGCAAAATATTTGTTTTTCAGATTTTTAAGCAAACATAGATGTTTGAAAAAATTGCTAGCAAACTCATGGCTTGTTTTTCTGCAAATTTTATGCTAAAATTTTTCACGTTTGTCAATTTGTTGAAACTTGTTTCAAAAATTCATGCCAATCTGATTCTAACCTAAAATGTTTTTAGGTCTGAAATTTTTTCGCCAACCTTATTTTTTTTAATTTTGAGGGCTGCATTACATATTTCTAAAAATAGTTTTAAATATGATTGATAAAAAGTTAAAAATTTTTAAAAATATTTCCATAATTTATAATGATCATTGTAACATGTCTATAAAATTATAAAAATTTTATTATTTTCATAACTTATTTGTAAATTCGTCATTTAATACTCAATTTGTTTCCTTCATTTCTAGAATTGTTTGTTTGTAGAATTTAATATCAAAAATTATATTAATCTTCTTTGACTATTTGACTTCAGTTTGCTGAACATTTATACATTCTGTTGATTTAAAATTGTTTAGGTGAATCAAATGATGCATTCAGCCAAGATTCTATGCAGGTTTTATATTTAATTTATGTTAAAGCATGTTATTGTTAAATTTGGAACAATGAATTTTGTTTTAAAATTTACTAACACATTTAAATATATATATATTTTTTGCATAATTACATTAAGTAATGATAGTATTAATTAAAAACATCAACAAACGAGTTAAAATATTTCGGTTAAAATGTCATCAAAACAGATAAAAAATGATAAATCTGCACAACTATCTACAAAATTCTTCTGCATTGTTACTTTCAATCGCTAAAGCATCTGAATCTAGCAAAACTACTGTTTATATGGTCATAAATCAATACAAGAGCTCTTTATTTATAGATTGAGCAAAATAATCTGGAAAAAAGAGTTACTTTAGGGATAAGAAATCAGCAATTAGTATTTGACGATCATTCACATAAAAATCCCAGCTTATCTAACAGAGAACAAGCCAAAAGGTATAAAGTTTCAGAGTTTTTCCTCAGGAAATTTAAGAAATTTTACAGTCTCAAGTCTTATCGATCCATTAAATATCCAAATCAAGCAGATAATCAATCACTGATTGCTAAAACTCGAGCTAGAAAACGTTATGATAAAGCGCTTACAAAATTTGCATAATTATGGATGTTGAAATGTACATCAAATGTGACTTCAAACAGCTCTAACGTTCAAAATTTTACACTTCAATTGTTTGGGGACATGTCAGCAACATTTTTAAGTATAAGTCATTGGATAAATTTAGTAAGAAACCTCTCTTGTGACAAGTAATATGCAGCTGCGGTTTAAGATCTTGAGCTTCTGTCACTTTGTCAACTTTAAACTCAGATTTTTACATCAAGTAATGCTTGCAAGCTAGTCTTAAGCCATTTTATAGAAGTCACTATGTCCCTTTTTGGTTCTGGCTTGATCTTGTTTCTTGTCATTATTCTAACAAGACCGTAGAATGGTAAAATTCGATAGACATCAGATTCATACCTTAAGTTTGAATCTACCAAACTGGATATTTGCGTAAGAGTGGCAAAACAATAAGTACATCCAAAGATTTGATTAAAGAGTGGACATAAATAGGAAAAAAAATTGCCTGAGAGACTGTGCAGAGCTTGGTTTGTCAATTAACATAAGTGTTTACTTATTTATTCTAAATAATAAAAAATATTAAAACAAAAGTTTTATAATCTTCAAGTTTCTTAGATTACAATAAATATAAATAAGTTTTATTATTGGTTTAATTATTATTAATTTTTTTTTTTAATTTTTTATCATTCGAAATTTAATGATCTTTATGCTTTACCTAAGTTTATTGCGTAAAATTTTTTTCCATTTACTTATTTTCTTTATTGTAATACTGTTACTTATATTATATTTCTTTAATATGATGTGATTTTATAAAAAGTTAGATTGTTAATATTTACATTACATTCTTTTGATTCTTTTTCCTTCAATAATTTTATAATTTTATTGTTTCCTTCAATAAAACAATTCTTCTTTTTCTGTTTTCCTTCAATAATTCAATAATTCTTTTATAATTTTATTGATTAACTGATTTTTCTATGTGAGAATTGCAATTTGAAAATGAAATATTTGCTGTAAAATCACCCAATTCATCGATCAAATAGACCAATAAAAAATAAGCACCTAAACTATAAATCATTAAACCATTTTCTTTTAAACTGTAAAATTCTAAATTACGTTTCATTAAAAAATGGTTCAATTAAAATTCAGTTCATTTATCCAAAAACTAAAGCGCCATAAAAACAAGTATACATCAGACTAAGGGCATTTTAGATGAACTACAAACATTTGAATGAGGTTTTAAAACAAGAATACATCAGACTAAGGGCATATTAATTGAACTACTAACTTTTGAATGAGATTTTGAAACATGGTAATTTGATTTGTAAGTTACCTTACTATGATTGCATGATGGTTTATTTAAGTAAGGCTAATCATGTGTAAACATGGGTTATTAGATGTTTACACATGATTATAATATTAACTGGTTTAATATTTAGCCATTGGTGATGTATTGATGAATTATTGAATCATGGTAGATCATTATTGATAGATCACTTCCAAATTATGGGATTAGGGTGCTGGTCCAGTTTTTTCTAGCCATATTCCAGTCAGCCATATCTATAACTTAAATGGGATAAGATAAGATGATTTGAATTTGTAAATGTTTGGCATAGGATTTATTCCTGCAATGACAAAAATCAACGGAATATATGTCTGTCAATGTAGACCATAGGTAATTTATTATGGGGTCTGGTTGTGGCTCATAAGTTAATCAAAAACTTGTAAGGTTTTGAATCGAATCAAAATGTTTGATAAATATGTCTTATTACATTTTAAATATTATTTTTTTAATTTTTTTTTTAATTGATTTATTATAAATTATTTATAATAAATATATTTATTATAAATAGTTTATAATATTTATTTAGACTATTTTGATTTATTTACTTAATAAACCTTTTTGTGAATTTTTATTTTACTGGAGAGTTTCATCATTACCATTTTATCTATTAACATTAAGAAGGAAATTAGTTTATTAGTAAATTTAGTTATTAATTTTTTTTTCAGGAAGCTAATGACCTAAATATGTCAGAAAAGTTATTTGTAAACGATCCTCCATCAAGTAATGAAGAAATCGAAACACTTTATCAAGTAATTTTATGTATTATTGTTATAAATAAAATTTTGAACATTTATTTTGTTACTATTTATTTACTAATGAACAACAATTTAGTTTGCAGTTAATATAGATCATTTCATAAACTGTGGAGATAAAAATATATCACTTCATTAGGAGGTTGCAGTTGATGTAGATCATTTCATAAACTGTGGAGATAAAAATATATTACTTCATTAGGAGGTTGCGTAGAGAGTTTTAGTAGTAAATAAAAGTAAGGGCAAAATGATAATAAAAAATATTGGTTCATATATTAATTTATATGAAACTCAATCCTCAAGTGAACAATAGATTTACCAATGGTGTGTTTGAGAGCCTGATCAATAATGTTTTAGAGAGCCTGAAAGTGAACTAGCCTCACTCAACGGAGATGTATCCTTGTAACCTTAATAGTAATATAGTAATTTAAAAAGGAGATTATATGATCAGGAGATTCCACAGAGAGTTTGAAAGTATTTTTTTTGTGACCAATAGTTTAGAGATCTGCATTAAGATTTTTTTATGAACCATAAGTTAAGGATTACTTTAATGTACTTGAAGCTTAAAGGTTATATTTACATGCTTATTATCATATGATATCATAAATTAAAGAAAGTTCAGACTTTACAAATTAAGTACTTTTTTTATTTACTTATTTTGTATATAAAAAAAAAATTACAAAAGAGTTTTAAGGGTATTAGATTGTAAAAACTCTTATAATAAATTTATAAAAGGCTTTCACCTTATTTCGATAAAAAAAGTGCTTTGTACCTCTTATTAATTTAATAGGAGGTCGTAGATGTAAATTTAGGCGTAAGTGTAAATATAGTGTAGATGTGATTATTTTCTGCCTAAGATTAATGCTGGATGTTCTTGGTTCTATTATTGTTTTTTTGTTTGTGTTTTCTAAGTAGTTGGATTAGTGGTTCCTGTTATCTCCTTATGAGGGTACAGCTGTAAAACTCATTTGAGTTTTAATAAAAAACACACTTACCTCAACGATTCTGAGGCCAGCTGGTAGCAAGATTTCTCAACTCTAAAAGATTTCTCAAACTCTGTGGTAGCTCTAAGAAAAGCTGATTCCATCAGTAGATATATAGCTTTTTCTTTTTTTATCTCTCAGCCAATATTGTCATTATTGGTGACATGCTCATACTAAATGAACATGACTTTAGTACTACTGGGATAAATAAAATACTGAAGTAAACTTAACTGACCCAAACTTTATTTTTCCTTTTCAATCTCTCAAGTCGTTTTTTCAATATCTTACTAAGAACTCTGTGACTTTTTTTTGATACAACCCTTTTCACTTACCTTTTTTTATTTATTTCTGACCTTAGCTTGTGTTCAGTTTCATTCCTGTCACAGCTGTGGCAGATATATTCAATGTTTCAGAGCACCGCGGAAGAGCATTTAATAGAAAGTTCACGCCTCCTTCTCAACCGGTTTTGCCTAGAGGTGGGGTTTGAACCACCGATCTTACGTTTCTGAGGCAAGTGCGTTACCACTGCCCCACGGCTGCTTAAATGCCACGGCTGTGTGTTCAATGGTAGATCTTTGTGATATCCCAGAAGTCACTGAAAGGATAGTGAGTTTTGTTCATTAATGATGACTTAAATACTGAGGTTGGAATGCAATGTTTTAATAGTTTAAAAAAATTCCTGAATGTAATAAATGAAGAAAACTTATGGAAAAGTCCAGCATGGTAAACTTTATCAAAAGCCCTCAATATGTCTAGAGCAATAGCCCTAACTGTTTTGACTAAATTCACTATAAAAAACATTCTGTTATTACTGTTAAATTCACTATAAAAAACTTTCTGTTATTACTGTTAATTTCACTATAAAAAACTTTCTGTTATTTATGTTAAATTCACTATAAAAAACTTTATGTTAACAAGTCAGTAGTAAAATAACAAGATTAAAATATTGATTATCAGAGAAATTGTTAAACTCAAAGTTAGATATTAAAAGTTTGTTCATTAAAGACTCAAAGGTCTTGCTAATAATAGTAGGATGACTGATTGGTCAGAAGGGTGAGAATGATCTCTGATTATATATTAATTAGTATTAATATATTATCTATATATTAATATATAATCAATAAGTAATATATATATATATATATATATATATATATATATATATATATATATATATATATATATATATATATATATATATATATATATATATATATATATATATGTATATATTAATATATAATCAATAAGTAATATAACAATCATAAGTCTACAAATATGTAAAAACAACAAAATAAATTAAAACAATTCAACATAAAACTTACAAGTCTCTTTTGTTTATTGTCTATTTGTTGCTCTTGAAGAAGACAAATATACGTATTTTGTGTTTTGACAAATATGTTTCTTTAACTCAGATCAGGAGTTCTCTATTGTGCTTTTTTAAAAGTTTGTTTCTCTATTGTGCTTCTTTAAAAGTTTGTTTCATTAACTGAAAATCTTTGCATTATTCAGTATTTAACTAAGTTGTATTCTTTTACTTTACTTTTTTTTTTTTTTTGCCAAAAAACTTTTATTCATCTTGTTTTTTTCTTACAACATTTAAATTTTAAATTTTTTCTTAATTTTTTGTTTTTTCATTCAAAATTTATGTTTTTTTAAGTCTTCTGTCTGCTTTTCTGGCTCTTTAAGGTTCTTTTTTGTTTTCTGTTCAAATTAATGCTTGCTTGGAGCCTTGTTGAGAATAAATTAGTTAAAAAAGATTAACAAAATTCTTTTTTTTAGTATTGTCTGAATTTCAAGACATGTGTTAGATTATTTTTGGGCTTTTATGCATTAGTTTTGAAGTCCAATTAATGAAAAACACCAGGAAAATATTTCTTTTATTGACTTGGAAATGGTCAATTGAAAAAAAATTTTTTCAGTGTTTTGTTATGTATGAGTGGCTGAAGAATCATTATTATTTTTTTATTTAACAAACCAAAGACTACATTTAACAAACAGACTAGTAATTTTTGTTAATTAGGAAAACTTTGCCAAAAGAAAAATTAACTAGCTGAAAAACAATATTTTTTCTTCTTTGGTTCTATTCAATCTTAAATGATGATTACAAGAATGACTAGTGAGGTAGTGGTGTAGTGGTAGAGCGCTTGCTTCATAAGCAAGAAGTTCAGAGTTCGATCCCCACTACGTCCCTGGTAGTACTGTGCTTAACTTGTTTCTCCTTCAGCGGCATTGTTTGTCAAGATTCATATTTTGTAGTTAAAGGGTTGAGAGAGGGTTGTAACCACAGCACTCTCTCAACTCTTGTTATTCAACAATTCCTCAAACTAGTTAATTTATACCTCAAGATATCAAACTATTTTTACCCCTAAAGTACAATTATTTTTTTTTTATATTTTCAATGTTATTCAACTCTCAAGACCAGGAGGGCCACTACCATTAAGTAGCGGCCCTCCTGGTCTTTGGAGTTGAATAACATTGAAAAGTTTAAAAAAAAAATTGTACTTTAGGGGTAAAAATAGTTTGATATCTTAAGGTATAGATTAACTAGTTTGAGAAATTTAAAAATAAACATCAAAATATTTGTTTGAAATTTAACACTGTTTACATTCAATTTAGTTATATATATTTTTTTTAGTTTAAAGCTTAACACTATTTAGAGTTAATCTAGTTGAATTTTGCTTTTTTTTTTTAAGAACGATACACCAAAACAACAAGGACTTAAACAACATGGAGTAAAGCGACCAAGTTCGCCAATATGCTTAGATGAAAGTCCTTTAAAAAGAATAAGAGAACAAATGGTTTGTTGACAATTTATTGAAAGTATTTATGATTGCATTACTATAGTATATCATCATTTTATAGTATAATGTGAAAATTAGGCTGCATATCTTATAGATCCATAAAGTTTTTAACCCTCCGTCAGGCGCAACTGATCATTTAACTCTACAACTTTCTAGTAATTTCCTGTTTTTATAAGACTTTCAAAACTCTATTACTAAATTACTTTTCAGATAACAAAAAGAGTATTAATTGACCTGTGTGTTCTGATAGGTTCATTGCGCCCGATTAAGTCATTTTATTTAAGTAGGTATTTTTAAATTTTTTTTTTAGAATTGTTTAATTTGCTCATTTTAGACTAGTAATATTAAACTAACTCTGCGTATTTGATAAAAATAAATAGAAAATCTTCTAATGGCCTAACATGCACATTGCGCCTAATTATGTCATAATTTATTTTTTAAAGAAAAATTTAATGGCGTCTCAATTTGATGAACTAAGGACGTTACTTGAGGAAGAAGTTGAAGACGAACCCGCAAAAATAGACAATTTTGCAGAAGAAAGTGATATCGACTCTGAAGATGAAGTTGAGCAATGCATTCTTAATTCAGAAACTGAGCAATCTGAAAACGAAATAAAAGAAGATGACAAAAAAGAAGGAAACTCTTTTATGGGCAAAGATAAAAAAACAGAGTGGCTAAATAAACCACGAAAAAAAAGTCGACGTTCAAAGTCACACAACATTTGCATTCATCTTCCAGGAGTTATTGGAAATGCAAAAAATGCAAAAACTCCATACGAATGTTGGAGTAACTTTTTTACAGACAATATAATTGAACTGATTGTCACATACACAAATATTTATATTGACTCTGTAAAAGATAGGTTTGTGCGACAGAGAGATATTAAATCCATGGACACAATTGAGGTAAAAGCATTCATCGGGCTATTGTATTTAGCAGGAGTATATAGAGCAAATCGAATGAGTTTGGAAGATCTTTGGGGGAAAGGTGATGGAATTGAAAAGTTCAGTCTTGTTATGAGTCTCAAACGGTTTAATACACTTATTTGTTGTCTTCGTTTTGATGATCGAAGAACTCGAAACCAAAGAAAAGAAAATGACCGCCTTGCTCCAGTTCGAATAATTTTTGAAAAATTTGTTGATAACTGTCAGAAAAGTTTTAGTCCAGGGGAAAATCTTACTATTGATGAAATGCTTCTGGGATTTCGTGGTAGATGTCAGTTTCGACAATACATACCCTCAAAACCAAACAAATACGGTATAAAACTTTATAGTCTAGTTGATGCAAGAATGTTTTAAACTCTCAAAATGGAAATTTATGTTGGGCAGCAACCACAAGGCCTTTTTTGTTTTAGCAACAAACCAAGTGATGTGGTGATAAGAATGGCTGAATCTTTATTTGGATCTGGCCAAAATATAACGGCAGATAATTGGTTTACTAGCTTCAATCTCATAGATAAATTAAAAACTAAGAAGCTTTCATATGTTGGCACTGTCAGAAAAAACAAAAAACAGCTGCCAATTGCATTTATAAATGTCAAAGGTAGAAAAGCAAAAACAAGCTTGTTTGGTTTTAATAATGATAAAGTTTTGGTCTCCTACATCCCGCGCGAAAGAACGTCATTCTAGTTTCATGTTTGCACAATGATGATGCCATTGACCCTCAATGATGTGCGCTTCTTATAACGTGAGCCGAAACACCAGACGGTGGCCTATGGTAATTTTCTATACAATACTTAATGTTGCAGGCATCAATCCACAAGTAATTTACATTGGGAATAACCTTGACAAAAAAAGAAGGTTATTTCTAAAAGAGTAATCACATGAAACCAATTCATGTGACAACTCTTTTAGAACACCTAAAGAGAAGAAGCATGAACACAGTTGGAATACCTAATAGTCTACATATTAGGATGCAAAGATTCCGTCTAAGAATTGATTAAAAAAAATCACTATCTCCTCCAACTTCTAAAAGACGTAGATGTGTCACGTGTGCTTTAGAAACGGGCGTAAGAAGGTTGTCTTGATACGAATGTCGAAAATGCAACCAATCTCTTTGCATAATTCATCAGGTTTTAGTCTGTCAACCATGCTTTTCTTTGTGTGAATGCTTCAATTTAAGTCAACATGAAATATCTAATTTAGAATAAATATGATTTAAGTAACATTATTGTGACTTACAAATAGATTATTTTGAAAAGTATTGATGTTTAGAATTAATTATGTATATGGCTATTTTGAAACTAGATTGTTTTTTGTTTTTTTACTTAAATTGTAATACTACTTAGTATTTGATGATTAGACAGACTTTTTTTTATAAAACATTTCAAGTTCTATTTATAAACATCCCTCTAAAGGTTAGTAATTACTTTTGGATGGTTTATTATATTATGGGTTGTTAAAAACAACACTTTAAAACTCTGTGTCTAATACGCACATTGCGCCTGATTTCACACGTTTTAATATTGCGCCCGACGGAGGGTTAATATATTTTATGGAAATTTTAATTTTAAAAATAAATAGAAAGAAAATGTAAGTAAAGGAAAAAACATGCATTAAATTGTTGTTAAAAAAAATATTTAAACCTAAATTAAAACCACAGTTCAGATTTAATCAATAAAAAGAAAAGAAAAAAAATAAGAAAAAACCCCTGAAGAATACAGTTTTTTTTGAAAGAGGTTTTTTTTTTTTTAATTTTATATAAATATGAATATGATATATGATAAATAAATATAATCACTCATTAATTCGATCTTTTTTAGACTTTACAAATTAAACATTTTACTTGAGAATATTTATTATCTTGAAGAGATTAAATTGATTAATTTTTTTCATTAAATTGTTGAGGTTACTAAAGTAACAGTCAATTTATGGGTTTCCATTTTTATGAAAGAACATTTACATTTTTTAAAGTTTCTTTAAATCCTGTCTTCTTATGTGTTAGAGTACTAATACCAGTTTAATTCATAAGTATTAGTTACTTAATTAACTATCCGTAACAATAAAATAGTAAGGTATACCACCAAAGTTATTTTGCATGGTTTAAATTTTTTTCACTGATTTAAAACAAATACTTTTAATATAAAATCTGTTTCTACTTAAATCATGCTCAAAAGTAAGTTAACTATAGTTAGTGTTTACAATCCCCTAAACTAAGGTCGGCATTTGGCAATGTAGACCTAACTGCCAACCTAAAGGTGTTTAAGGTTGGCAAAAAATTACTGACCTCGTTTCTATGTTTTATTGTAACCTCTTTGTGTCAAATTTTTTGCTGATCTAATGCTTCCCTCTAACCTTTTGAGGTTGGCAATTTATTGCCAACCTTACTAATTCCAAGGGTTGTGTTTATTAAAGGTAAATGCAAGTTGATAAATGAAAAATGACTTTAGGGGTATAAAAGTAATAGTTTGATACCTTGAGTTGTATTTTCACTATTTTGAAGAATTTAAAAACTGCAGGTCAAATATTATGAGTAATAAAATATTCTTCGAAATTCATCACTGTTTAGATTTAATTTAATTGAACTTTGCTTTTTAGTTTAAAGTTCAACATTATTTAGAGTTATCTAATTGAATTTTGCTTTCTTTTTTTTTTTAAGAATGATACAGCAAAGGACTTGAATGATACATCAAAACAGCAAGGACTTGATAAACATGGAGTAAAGCGACCAAGTTCGCCAATAAGTCTAGATGCAAGTCCTATAAAAAGAATAAGAGAACAAATGGTTTGTTGACTATATATTGAAAGTATTGTGTTTTTTATTGCACTAACAAAATAATCACCTCAGTTATTTTTGTTGTTTTTTTTTCCTCACATTTAATGATCTTTTTTTTTTTTAATTAAGGATAATGAATTAGTTGATGATGGAAGTGATATTCCGGATACAGAAGTATTGGTAGTTATAATTTTTAAGTATACATTATTTAAAGTATATTTTTAAATGAAAGATTTCTTAAGAAATAGTAATTTGTTTTTTTATTTAGATTCCACAAGATGAATTATTAGACACTAACCAATTACAACCAATCCAAGTGAACAATGTTAAAAAAGGAGCAATTAAACTTAGACTTAATAAGTGAATTTCTCTTTTTTAAAGTTTAATATTCGTTATACCATCAACATCTGTCATAAAGTAGTCGATTTGATAGCATTTATGCATTTATGGGAAAGCTTTATGTTAGGCAGCTCAAGATACAGTCTTAGAAACCCCAACAAATATGTGAATGAAAATATTTGAATACATGTTGTTACGTTAACGTTCTTCTATCAACACAAAAATATAATAAAAAAGAACATAAGCTTCATATATTTTTATATGATCAAACTATAAACATTTGTTGTTTTATCATGTTGACATTTATAGTTTAATATCAAACATTGTAAAATCTTTTTAGATGTATTGATAAACATGATCATAAACATTCTGTTTAACATTATGTTTGTATTTTTTTAGTTTTTTTTTATAAGCTCAAAATAAAAATGTTTACATAAAAGTTAAATTTTTTTAAATATCAAATTTATCGCAGCGCAATACTTTTGTATCAACATAGACAAATAGAATTCAGCAACTTTTTTTAATCCGTGACTAAAGTCAAGGTTTACAGTTTAAAAAAAAGTACCAAAAAAAATTTTTTTTACCTAATTTTAAACTTTCCTTCTTCTTTTTTTTGAAAATAATTCTTCGAAAGCATGTAAAATATTTTTGTTAAAATATTTTAATTTTTTTTTTCTTGCATTTTAAAGTCTACACAGCTTCTTAATAAATTTTTGCCAGGTTCACTTTTTTGCTTTCCTTTTAAAAGTCTTTTCAGCTTCTGCATTAAAGACCATCAGACCAAATCTCTGTATTATATTTTATTCATTAAAGATTTAGCATTAAATTTTATCCAATAAATCTTTTTATTGCAAGTAACTGTAAAAATAAATTTATTACTGTTTATTACAAAATATTTAGTAAAACAATGGCTTGGTTCATAGTTTGGACCACGATTAGAGTGATCCATATATTTTATAACAAGTATATTATATTCCAAAGAAATTATTTTAAAATATTTTTAATTTAAAGTTTTACAAGAATATGAAAAATCATGGTTGCCTTAAAGTTAAAAGTCTTGCTTGAACTTAATAGTTTTAAAGAATTTTTTTTAAAAAATGGACTCGTTTAGATTTGACTTTTTGTTGAATTTTGAGGAGATCAAACTTTTTTATTATTGCAATTACTTGTTGAATCTAATATTTTATTATTAATCTGTGTATAAAAACGAACACTTTGGTTCGTTTTTATACACTGATTAATTATAAAAGCCTTGACAAACAAGATTGCTGTGAGGAGAAACAAGTTAGAGATTAATCTACATTAAAACTTTGGTCTATACATGATATATTTGATGTAATTTTTATTTTGTGTCAAAGTTTTGGTTATTATAAAAATAACTATTTAATTCAATTATCCACTATTAAATAATTGTTTTAGTTATGATAAAATCATATTTTTATTTAATATTATTTTAAGTTTCTAGAGTTTTTAATGTATTCAAAAAATATTTACTGATCTTAATTTAGTTACAATAGTTCATAAAGGAAAAATATATAATGAAGTATCAGAGTACTCAAGGGTTTATGCCATATTTCACATTTGAAGATACATTATACAATGGTTGGTTACAAAATAATGGTTTAATTGTACCTGTTTGTGTGCCTAGACTAACAAATGATGAGCTCCTCAAGTTTTGCAACCTTTCATACAAAGAAGTTTGTTTGAAAATATTAACTCTGTTTATTGATTCAGATTTTATTTCTGATGTTGAGTTAAAAGGTTAATAACTTAAATAATTTGTTATAGGTTAATTTTGTTTCTGAAGTAATTGTTCTAAAAGTAAATTCTTCACATATTTTGTTTCTTAATTAATTGAAATAACAACAAAAAAAAGTTATAAAAAAACTTTTTTATTTTAAAACATACTAACTATGCACAGTTGTTGTTTTTTTTTAAACTTTTTTTATAAATTTTTTTTTTTGTTTCAATTACTTCAGAAACAAAATTTGTTCATTTTAAGAGTTTTAAGAGGTAGTTTTTTTTTCTTTCTTCCTAGGTGGTAATTTTAAAATTGCAGGAAATTCTTGCGTTTTTACAAAAAAATAAACAAAAAAGAGATTTGTGAACTTTTTTTCGGTCATTTTATTTACATCAACATATTTTATATACATTAATATGCTTTAATGAAATGCCTATAAAGCACCAGGTTGTATGAACGCGTGCAGCAGTTTTGTTGTGGTAAGTCTTTACTTATAAATAGTGTCATTAATCATTTACAAAATTATTCAATGGAGCTATTTCCTAACCTATTACCAACCAAGGCTCAAAAGGTTATGATATTGCAAAAATGATAGCAATGGATTTTATAAAAAATACGGCAAACTGTGAAGTTAAAGTTACCACTATGAATATTATTATGTGGTAAGTTGATAAATTATGCTTCATGAAGAGAAACCAGATTAACCTGAAATCTCTTTCTAAAGTTAAGTGTAATAACCTTGGAAAAAGTTTAGATCTTTTTGTTATTTCTGCATGCAAGTCCATCTCTTCGTTCTTGTTATGTTAAATGTGTAGAAATTATCAAAAACAACAAATAGTTTGCTCATGTCCTCTCAATAGAAAGGTTGAAATATTTTTAATAGTTAAGTCATAAATATTTGTTGTGAAATATAATCACTTTGTGTTTTTTTACTCTATAGACTTACTGCACACTATATTTATTATCTTGTATATTTATTATGTACTATATTATTTTACACATTTACTTGTAAAAAAAAAATATAATGCATAATGTATCATTGTGAGAAACTCTTAAATATACCATTGCAAAAAAGACAAACATACCAATGCCAAAATAAATTGAGTCATCAATCTTAATTTTGATTGAAAGGTCTATGTTGTCAAAAATATGATGCAATCTGAGTAGGATATTAAAGTTTGACAACAAATAAATTTCTCATTAAAGCTTGTTTTGTTTGTTGACAAAAAATATTTAAAAAAAAATCTATTTATTTTTATATAGTAGTTAATTAAGTTTCCTTAATTTTAAATTTTCTTATCAACCCTCATAAAAACCGCTAGTTTTTGCTTTTACTTGGTATTGTTAGTTTGTTCTCAATGCGTCCTAAGCAAAAATCTAAAAAAAAATTTATATTTATCCTACTCTAGTGTGTGTGTGTGTTCTTTTATTCTTTTTTAAAATAAATATATATTAATTGATATTAGTGTGTAAGTATGCTATTTATATATTGATAAATGTGTTTTTTTTACACAATTTTTTTGGCCCTGACTTACATGAATATATATATATATATATATATATATATATATATATATATATATATATATATATATATATATATATATATATATATATATATATATATATATATATATATATATATTAGGGTGGTCCATAAAACAACTTTTTTGAGAAAAACCTGCTGACACCCCCTAAATGTGTTTTATCTAATGCAAAAACACTAGGTTTAAAATTTTTTTGAACAAAAATTATTTTTAGGGGTAGCTCAAGGCCCTCAAAAATTTGACGGGTCCCTAATATTTTGAAAAAAAAACTTTTTCTAAAGTATGTCAACCTGGTACTCAAAATAAGCAAAATTATATAAAAAATTTAAAAATGATAATAATTTTTTATAAAAATAATTTTTTTAGGTATAAATGCATAAAAACTATTGTTTTTAAGCTGAAAATAAAAAAAGTCAATATTTTCAGGTTTTTTGAGAATAATTTTTTTTAGGCATGTTTTTTATGTAAAATGATTATTATTTTTGAAGTTTTTATACAATATCGCTTCTTTTGAGTACCAGGTTGACATACTTTAGAAAAAGTTTTTTTTTTCAAAATATTAGGGACCCGTCAAATTTTTGAGGGCCTTGAGCTACCCCTAAAAATAATTTTGTTCAAAAAAATTTTAAACCTAGTGTTTTTGCATTAGATAAAACACATTTAGGGGGTGTCAGCAGGTTTTTCTCAAAAAAGTTGTTTTATGGACCACCCTAATATATATTTAAACAATTTAAAATGTATTCTACAAAAAGAGTGCAATGTTCTTAAAAGAACAGAGCAATTACAAATTAGTAGAAAATCACTTAGCAAAATTTTTTCTCATTTAACACTGTGTTTCATCAATAAAGACTCATTAGAAATGAAGATTCATTTCTGATGAGTCTTTATTGATGAAACACAGTGTTAAATGAGAAAAAATTTTGCTAAGTGATTTTCTACTAATTTATATATATATATATATATATATATATATATATATATATATATATATATATATATATATATATATATATATATATATATATATATATATATATATATATATATATATATATATATATACACACTTACTAAAGCGTGTTTTGATAAGGATTTGCTCACTTTTTCTGCTTACCTTAAGCTATACCGTTTTTTTCGAAAAAGAAGAAGAAAAAACGAAGAATGATGAATAAAACGGTTGCTTCCCTATCCCAAACCCTTAGTTGATGTAGCAGCACTCCACTGCAAGTCAGGCTATTTGTCAGTCGATGTATGTACTGAAGCCCCCAGCAGCAGGCTATTTCAGTATGATGTCAGATTGCTTACCGTACGCAATACTATTTGTGTGTATATATATATATATATATATATATATATATATATATATATATATATATATATATATATATATATGTTCATGTAAGTCAGGGCAAAAAAAAATGTGTAAAAAAAACACATTTATCAATATGTAAATAGCATACTTACACACTAATATCAATTAATATATATTTATATTAAAAAAGAAGAAAAAAACACCTAATTGATTTTGAGGAAACTCAATTTCACACCATTAAAAAAGAATAATATAATGTTGCTTTAACAAATACAAAAATATTGCAAGATATATATAATTCAAAATAATTTTTGGCAGAATTATTATAAAGTTATTATTTACAAAATTTACTTAATCAGTACTTGGTCATAGCACCTTTTACAGCAAGGGCTGCTTCAATTCTCTGAGGCATATTGTCAAATAACCTTTTTAACACAATTGGAAAGACAAGCTTCATCATTACAGTTTCTTTTTTTAATTTTATCTTTGAGTATTTACTATACGTTTTCAATTGGATTTAAATCGGGTGATTTTTGTGCATGTTTTTTTTTTAACATATGCTTTGTTACGTTTCGCAGTGTGCTTAGAATCATAATCTTGTTGAAATAGGTAGATACCATAAAAAAATAATTCTATGCAAATTGGCTTTGCTTAATGAACAAGTATCCCACGGTACTCGTATTGAACCTTCAATTTTGTGAGTTCTTTCCCTAGCATGTGCATCTAAAGCCATAAGGCGATTCATCTGACCAAACAACTTGTCTCGATTGGGCAATAGTCCAGTTTTTATGTTTACTGCACCATTGAAGTCTATGCGCAATGTTGACTTTCGATAGAAAAAACTGATATATCTTAAATAACCCAATGAAAATCTAAATTTTTTCTCTTATGTAAACATTGAATTATAGTTTTTCTTGAGATATATATATATATATATATATATATATATATATATATATATATATATATATATATATATATATATATATATATATATATATATATATATATATATATATATATTGTTGTTGGTAATACAAGTTTCTAATATATGATGTTGGTAATACTATATGATGTTGGTAATACTAGTTTCTAATTTTATATCATCTGTAAAAATGCGATGGTTTTTGAGGGCAGCTTGAATAATGCATCTATCTTCTCTTTTTGTAGTTTTTCTCTTTCTTCCAGATCCAGAGCTGTTTCTCTTGTGTCATACTTCTTCAGAAAATCAGTAATGGTGGTTTTTCCACATCCAATATTTAAAAAAATCACAGTTCCAAATGATGACATCTCAATAATTCTTTGTTTATTGACATCATTTAGGACCATATTTATTTATTAGTAATATATTTATATACCTAATCTATTCATATAGTCTAATTACAGATTATCATACTCCAAGTAAGTTTAAAATTTATTTTTGAGTGTTTTAGAAACTAAGACCTATGCATAAGAAAAAAACTTATTATTATCAATTCGCATCATTGTAAAAACTGAACAGGTCGTCATACTCCAAATAAGTTAATAATTTTATTATCTTATTATTTTATTAAGTAATAGTTTTGTTAAATAAAAGTTTTAGTTATAATTTTATTATCTTGATAATTTGATAATAATTGATATTAGTAATTAATAAAAATTGATAGTAATTAATAATAATTGATAGTAACTAATAATAATTGGTTGTAATTAATAATAATTGATAGTAATTAATAGTAATTTGATAATAGTTGGTAATAATAATTAATAGTAGTAAATAGATAATAACTATTTATTTACAATAATTGTAAAAAGACAATTATTATCAATTTTGCAAAATTGTAAAAAGTGTTATAGGCAAATCTGCATTTTTAGAAAACCCTGATTCAGTTATTTTCATGGCTAACACATATTGTTTTGTGGAATTAAGAAGCAATAAAAAAATTCGTAGTTGAACATGAATTATTAAATAACAGGTGCAAAGTTACAGTCTAACCATCAAATTCTTGCAGTACTTTATTTTAACATTCACAAAGTTCAATTTACTGTTTGTGAAAGAGCAAATTTTGTCATTAAAGAGTGTATTATATTTTAGGAAAAAGTTAGAATCCCTATCAGAGCTATACTTAACTGTGTAAAAAGACTTGTAGATCTTCACCATGATTGGAAAGAGTTGCAAAAAAAAACTTCCAAAAAAACAAGATGTTTACAAGTGCCATGAGGAGGACTTTCAAAACAATTTGATAATTTATTTGATATAGCACATGCTGGTGCTTTAGAATGGATAAAAATAGAAGATAAAATATTTTTACAAAAAGAGAACCAGGTTGCCCAGGATGTTTAGTGGGTGTAGACAAAAAATTAGCCAAAAAAGAAGAAAGGGTGACAGAAAATTAAAAAAAGGAAAAAAAGACATGTATTTCGGAAGTTTATCATCATCTTATACGGCACAAGATTTTATACAAATGCAAGAACATTACAATCAACTCACCAGCCCCAATGAAAACCTTGAGGAACTCTTACCATATCTAATGTTCTGAAACTACGGTGATGACAAAACTACTACTGTGGTGATTTTGTGAAGAATAAATCATCCATTCAACACATTGGCACTTAAAGTAGAAAAGATAGAGTGGCGTCTATAAAATCAGATTTAGGAATAATATGTCTGAAATGGTGACCGTTCACTGGAATGGATATAAGAAGTTCTAAAGAAGAATGTTTGGCAATTCTAATTTCATTTGGAGCAAAAGAACAACTGCTAGCTTTACCCAAACTCGAGAGCTCTTCTGGCTAAGATCAAGCTGAAATTGTGTTATACGCACTTTATGACTGAAACATAGATTAGAAAGTACTAATAATGTGCTGTGACACAACAGCGTCTAATACAGGGCCATTAAAGAAGCTGTGTACTTTTAGTACAAAATCTAGACAGGGAATTACTACTTTTTTCTTGTCGCCATAAGGTTTATGAACTGGTTTTAAAATGTGTGTTTGAAAAAAAAATCCACCAAGTCACAAGTAGCCCTGACTCTGGATTCTATTCTCTATCTCTATAAATCTCAAATCCGGCCTTGTATGGAATACTGTTGCCATATCTGGGGCAGATCTTCTAATGATGCCCTTTCTCTCTTAGACAAGGTGCAAAAACGCATTGTAAACATAGTTGGACCTGCTCTTGCAGCCAACCTTCAGCCTCTGTCACATTGTCGTAATGTTGCTTTTCTTTCTCGTTTCTACAAATACTATAATGGGCACTGCTCGAAAGAGCTAGCGTCTCTTGTGCCATCTACTAAAATTCATTCTTGTGCTATTCGTCATTCAATTAAGTCTCATCCTTTTTCTTTTACTGTTCCTAGGTGCTCCAAAAACTCTTATTCATCTAGTTTTTTTCCTCGAACATCAGTTCTTTGGAATTCGCTTCCTTCATCTTGCTTTCCTGATTCATATAATTTGCAATCTTTTAAGTCTGTCAATTGTTATCTTGCTCTTCTTTTCTCTTCCAGTAACTTCCAACACTAATTAGTGGTTGCTTGCAGACTTGTTGGAAGCGAAGATAAATAAAATAAAAAAAGACAAGTTTATTCATTGCAGTTGTATATGTGAAAACATGGCTTGGATGTTGTCTAGTCGTAAAACCCAAATCAAGATTTGTGCTTTTTAAAGAGGAATACAAAACTATTGATAATTGAATCAGCCCAAAACAAATTTTGTCAAAATCTTTGGTACTTTTAAGAAATTACAGTTTTATTTAAAAGTCTTTCCTTACAAGTTAATGATGCAGCTAAAAGAGCAGTAAAACTTATTCAAGATTTTCATGGTTTGATCACATCAAAGGAAGAGCAAAAGCAGTTTTTGCTTTGCTGCGTTCAAAAGCATAAAAATCTGTATCCAGACTGTAAAAAAGCATAAAAGCATAAAGCATCCAGACTGTAAAAAAGAGACCCTTAAAGATTTTCCTTTGAATCCTGTCTAATCTGCAATTTTATATTGTTTTAATAAATTTTTTATAAAATATAAATGTTTCAATTGATTTAGCTAAACAGGAAAGGTTAAAAACAACAATTTTCTTAATCTTTATAGTTCTGTTGGCATGCGTTAATATTGTCATCTGAATATAAAATTTTGTATTTAAGTAAGTCTAGATAGTTTAAAAAGAAAAAGGGGGTATGCAATTTAATATCCAAAAAAAAAAAAAAAAAATTCACTTATATAAGGAAGACCCTAATATATATATATATATATATATATATATATATATATATATATATATATATATATATATATATATATATATATATATATATATATATATATATATATATATATATATATATATGTATATATATATATATATATATATATATATATATATATATATATATATATATATATATATATATATATATATGTGTATATATACACATACACACAAATGTATGTTTGTGTATATTTGTTATATTACGTTTTAGCTATCATAGAAAAAGCAGTTAGTGTTTTTCCAGAAAATGTTGCACCTTTAAAAGAACTTTATCCTGGTGCTTACATTCTTGAGTTGTTCCATGGCCCAACTCATTCATTTAAAGATCTTTCTCTTAGTCTTGTTGGACCTCTTTTAAATCATTCTTTGGAAAAAAGTGGTAAGCGTGGAATTGTGTATGTATGCACTTCAGGGGACACAGGGAGTGCTGCCATACATGTAATGAAAAATCAACCTAACCTTCATACCATAGTAATGTTTCCAGGTGGAAATAGGATTAGCAAACTGCAACGTCAGCTTATTACATCTGTTAATCATAAGAATATTCACACATTTAGTGCTGATTGTTCATGTGATGACTTTGATTTCTTCAACCAAAAAGAATTTGTTCCTAACTTAAAAAAAAGATATCCTAATATTGTTGTGACATCATTGAATTCATTACTTTGGTCAAGAATATTGGCACAAATGTGTCACATTGTTTATGCATATTGTAATACATCTTTTAATTTGCAACCTTTAAGAATTGTTATCCCAACTGGAGGAGCAGGACATTTAACTAGTAAGTGTCTAATTGAAATTTTTAAATATAGATATGTTAAAGCTTTTATTAATGCACAATGATATATTAAAAGTCATCTTTTGTTAAATACTAGTCATATTAGGAAAAAATGTTTTTGCACTATCTTTTATTTTATTTATATATATTTATGTAACTCATTTTTTTTTATATAATTGTATATATATATATATATATATATATATATATATATATATATATATATATATATATATAATATTAGGCTTGGACAGGAATGGCGTGCGATTGAGCGCTATTGCTGACCACACAAATGATTTTATTTTTTGACATCTTGACCACGATTGTTTAATAAACAATTTTTATATGTTTTGATGAGTTAAAAATTTCAGAAATGTTCTTAATGTAGAAACAGTAAGCTAAACTTAAACTTTTAAAAAATTAAAAAAAAATGCTAACGAAAAAAGAAACGAAAAACAAATTCATAACGGAAAACAAATTATATAAGCACTAAAATGAAAATAAAAACTTAAACTCGAAGCAAAACTTTTTGTTACGTTTTTAATTACGTATGAAATAAACGTTATTAAAGTTACGCAAAACGCTTTTAAATTAAGTAACAAATTACTACTAATGATTGGTTTAATAGAAGAAAAAATTTTATTAAATTTAATAAAAAGTCTTTTGTTTAATATTTTTAAATTGTATAAAAATTTATTTTGTCAAAAAAGTTGCAAAAAAAAAAATTGTTTAAATATTTTATATTTTATGTTATATATTTATATGTTAAATATTTAATATTTAATAATATGTTAAATATTTTAAAAAAATGTAGTTTTTTTAAAATAGTAATTTTTACTAATTTCATGCTCTAATTAGTGAGCCTAATTAAAAAAAAAGTTTTGAACTTTTTCATTTTTAAAAATAGAAAAAATAAATTAATAAAATGTGCCTGCGATTTAAATAAAATAAACTGCCAACAAGCTTTTTAATTTAATTTTAATTTGAGCATTACAACTTTATTAATAAGCGCTTCGCGTAACGAATTTAAAATTATTATAAAAAATTTAATCTCATTTATTTCTAACGAAAAAATGTTTACAAAAAATAAAATGTTTATTTAAAACATTTTAAAAAATCGTAATTTTAATCATAAAAATTAATTGTATGAACATTACAAAATGCTTTAAAACTTTTTCATTAAATCAACAAAATACATGCTTATATAAGTAAATAAAGTTATTTTATATTCTTGTGTAATTCACATAAAATTTGTAAAAGTTAGTATTCACGAAAGCTTTTGAACTTATTCACAAATTAAGGTAACTTAAAAAAATTCTTTCTAAAAATAATGGTTTAAAATTGTTTTAGGAAGACATAAGAAAATAGTTTCAAACGTTTAAATTTATCATAAAAAATTAAAAAAACTTATTTATAACGTTTTTTATTAATTTACACAAACGTTTATGTAAACAATAATTAATTTTATGGTTTTATTTAAAGCCTTTACGTAAAATAAAAAACCTTAAAAAAGATTAAAAGATATTTATAACGTAACACTTTTTTTATTGCATTCAAATTATTAAAACATCAAAATAGCAGTGGTCAAGTTGTAAAGAAATAAAAATATTAGTGTGGTCAGTTACAGAGTGCAATCGCACACCATTCCTGTCCAAGCTTGTTGTATTTTTGTATTTTTTAATGTATGAAAATGTTTAAAATGTATTTTTTAATTTTTTTTGTTTTGATTCACTCATAACAAGGCTGCAAGTAACAACTATTAGGTTAGGAGTTACTAGAAAAAAAAGAATAGAGCTATAGAGCAAGGAAAGGGTTGATAGAAGACAAAAAGTTGAAGATTCTATAAATCAGGAAAGCATTTAGGTAGAATAGAGTTCAAAAGGGTTGAAGTGTGGGGGAAAAAACTAGATAAACAAAAGTTTTTAGAACATGCAGTTATACAAACAGTAAAAAAATGAGACTTTGCTGAATGGCAAGTCAGGCGAGATTGAGTTTTATTCGATAGAACTAGAGATGATAGCTTCTTTGAGTAGCAGCCATAATAGTATTTGTAGAAAAAAGAAAGAGATGCAACTTTACGACAATGGGAAAGAGTTAGGAGATAGAATGGGTCCGACTACGTTTACAATGTGTTTTTGGACGTGCAGGGGAAAAAGCTAGGCGAATAAAAGTTTTTAGAGCATGCAGGGAAAGATTCAGTTAAAAGAATGAGACTTTGATGAATGACGAGTCAAGCGAGAATGAGTTTTGGTTGATGGAATTAGAGATGAAAGCTCCTTTGAGCAGTGGCCATGATAGTATTTGTAGAAAAGAGAAAGATATGCAACTTTACTGCAATAGAAAACAGGCTCAAGCTTAGCAGATAGACTGGGTCCAACTATGCTTACAATGCATTTTTGGACCTTGTATAGAACAGAAAGAGCATCATTAAAAGAACCACCTCAAATATGATAACAGTATTTTATACAGGAACAAATAAGAGATTTGTAGAGGTAGAAAATGGAATCAGCAGAATGAAAATGGTGATGAGCATGATAAAAAGAAACAATCTTAACAGATGCTAGTTTATTAACCGATTCTATATATAGTTTCCATGAAAAATCAGTCGTAAATACTAATCCAAGAAGACGTAAAGAAGAGGACTCAGTGAGAGGGTTGCCATTCATTAATATAGGAATGTCTGCAGTACTGCGATAGTTGTTTGCAGTAAATAATTGAGTTTTGTTGAAGTTAAAATTTACAAGCCACTGTGAGCCCCAATCTGTTACAGAAGTGAGATCAGATCAAGACCAGCTGCCTGTTCTAAGCGATTAAAAAGAGAAGACTTTTTGTCAAGACAGGAGTATAAAGTTGAGTCATCAGCAAAAAGAGCTACTTTGAATGTAAGGTTGTTGGGAAGATCTTTAATGTAAATAAGAAACAAAATAAGACCAGGAATAGGACCTTGAGTTACCCCAGAAGTTACTGGAAATAAAGAAAAGTGTTGGCCTTTGAGGATGACTTTAATAAGTGGTTAGAAAGAAACGATTTGATAATCTCAAAAACTTTCCCAGATAGACCATATGAAATAAGCTTATAGAGAAGACCAGCATGCCAAACTTTGTCAAAAGCCTTAAATATGTCAAGAGCAATAGCCCTAGCATAGATTATTTTTATCAAGACACCATCTCTATCCTTTACTCAACCAAGAGCCTGAAGGCAGGGGGTTTTGTTTCTCCTAGCCTTTGCTAAAAAAAGCACACTCTACAAGGCAGCAGGGTATGGGGCAGGTAGTACTGCCTTGCATAATACTAGTAGCAGGATGATCGTGATGATCCTGAACCTAACCTGACCTTGAGTAACTAAAAGGAGCTACTTCCTAAAAACAGTACCTTAAAACATTAGGCATGATATTTTAGAAATGCGTTAGGAAAAATATTATATCTAGCAAAATAGTAGAGATAAGAGTGAGCATAGGTTTTATAGTTGGAGTGTCTAGTCAGTTAATGAGTTCACACTGCATCAAAGCAGATTTAAATTGAAAATTTAAACATTTAAACAGAACATATACATACATAAAGTAACTTACGGGTGAACCAACACCCTGCCAGAGGTCCAGACAGAACACAAACATACATATAAGTATAAACAGACAGAACACAAACTGAATACAAACATACAGGAATTATCTTTTTCCGGATATTTCCTGAATTCCAGATATTTTTTTCAACTTTTAGTTTTTCTGGATATCCAAAACGTTTTTCATACATACAAGTTTAGGTATACATTTTTATAATATATTTCTTTTTTAAGCTTTTCAATTATCACTCATACAAAACTAAGAAAAGTTTGAAAAAAAAATTAGAAACAACAAAGCTAAATACAAAATTAAGAAGAAACATACATATAAAGTAGATTACAGGTGAGCTAAAACAGTAACTAAGGCACCTCTAACTATATGAAAGACACTATATAAAGAATATATATATATATATATATATATATATATATATATATATATATATATATATATATATATATATATGTATATATATATATATATATATATATATATATATATATATATATATATGTATATATTACCTTAGCCAGCGTATTACTATAGTTCATGGAACAGGTTACATACACCTGACCTGACACACAATATACTTGTTCTTTCTAATAATCCCCTCAATGCAGCTAATATTGTGTTCTATACCTCTAATTGACAAAACATAGTTAACTTAAAATTGTTTTGTTTACCTTCTTAATTACCTTCTTAATTTACCTTCTTAATAAATTACTACTACTAAATTTACCTTCTTAATTATCCTTGAGATATTACCTGTTTTTAAACTCTGAAAAAGCTACAGATTCAGGCCGTCAAAGTTTCACATCGCCTGTCCACAAAAATGTCTTGAATTTGAACTTGTGTGTTTTAAAGGAATTTTTGTTAATCATTTTGGGATCAATTGTGTTGTTGCCGAAGTTATTTCTGTATGGATCAAAGCAGGCTTTGAAGATTATATTCAGAAAGGAGCTCAAGTAAGGTACTTAGTAAATTTCGAAATAAAGAATGATTTTTCAGTTTGCACTTTTTTTTTGTTATCAATTAAATAATTTTTATTATTATTTACTTAGGGACAAATTAAAGAAGTTCATTAAAAAATACACTAAAATACTAAAAATGAAATCACTAGAGTTTAAATATAAAACAAAACATAACATAATAATTTAACTTCGAATTAAGTATTTTTTTAATATTTCAAAAATGGATTTTGAGCAGAAATTATGAGCAGCTAATAATGATTTAGATGTAGTTGAAAATGATCTAGAATTCTTTAAAGACCAAATGAATGAAAGGAAAATGTTGATTGAGGAAAAATATGATACAGCTTACAGAGCTAGAGCTGAAAAGAGGAGACTCAGATTTCTAACTATAGAAAAACAAAAACCAAAAAAAAGAGATTCATAGAGTTCAAGAAATCCAGGATAGTAGTATATCAATTGTAGTGAAAATTTAGATGGATTTGAAACAGCCGATTGCAAATTTGACGCTTCAACAGATGATGAATTCGACGAAAAACTTATGAAGAAAAAAAGGTAATTGTAAACTACTACATTTTTAAAAATAATTTTTATTTATAATCAAATATTTATTTTATTTCCAGAACAACTTTATTATTAATAGTGGCATATTAACTCAACAACAAATTTAAATAACAAATTTATTTATTGAACACTTTTAGATTAAAGAAAATCACTAATGTAATCATAGAACTTACTCCTGATGAGCTTATTGAAGCAACGTCAATTGTGGCTTCAAAATATAATATTGGAATACAACCTCAGACCGCAATTATGTCTGCCATTATTTCCAAATCTAATGTTAATTTTAAAGAAATAAACATCTATAGGTCTTCTGTTCACAGAAAACAGTTTCAGATAATTCAGTCAACAGGGGACCTTCTAAGAAAGCAAATAATCGATTTACAAAAAGATAAAAGACTAGATCTACATTTTGACAGATTGGCTGTGAGCGTTAGTTCTCCAAATGCTCCAGATTGCGACGATATATTGCTTGGCATTGTCCAATTAAAAAATAGTACTGGAGCATGCCAGGCAATTGAACTAATAAAATCATTAGAATATTACGAGTGTGTTAATCAACTGTTTGCTTGCTGCTGTGATACAACCAGTAATAACAAGGGAAAATATGCTGGAGCAATTCAATTGCTAAGCGTAAAGCTTAACCTCCCTTTAATATGGTTGTTATGCAGGCATCACATATATGAGCTGCATGTCTCACTTCATGGAAGTACTCACAGGAAAGACAAAAAGTCCCCATAGAGCATTATATTTAAAGTTAAAAAAAAAGTGGAATGAAGTTTGTACAGAAGTGAACACTCTAAATAGTATTGTAAAAATGAGTTGGGATAACCTAGAAGTTGATTCAGTGATGTACATTCTTGCAAAAGATGCCCTTATATTCTGTTCAAAAGCTCTGCTTAAAAATACTTTTGCAAGAGGTGATTATAGAAACCTTTGCCAGCTTGTTGTTTTTTATCTAGGTGGAAATGTAATTAATTTTAAATTCCATCAACCTGATGCTTGTCATGAGGCACATTTTATGGCAAATAGACTTTACCTCCTTACATTAGAAATGACAAAAAATGTTGTTAAAATAATGACAGAAAAGGAAGAAAATGAGGTACAGAAGGGAAGTTTTTTTGCCGCCATTCTTTATGCACCATGGTTTTTAAAAAGCTCTCAGTCTTCAAAAGCACCCAAGAATGACCTTTATACTTTCAGGGCAAGTCTTAAAATACAAGAGCAATACGATGACCAATTAGGACAGTCTTTAATAAAGAGTATAAAATGACACTCTTGGTACTTAACTCCTCAGCTTGTTGTGTTAGCAATTGGAGATCGCTAGGTTGAAGACAATCAAAAAATAAAGATGATTAATAACCTAGTTAAATTTCCTATGCCAACATTTCATATTGGGTATCCTCAAATTATTCCAGTTCTTGATTCTGAAACAACATTATCTCTTCTGGTTGGTCCAGAGTCTTGGTATCTTTTTAAAATTATTGGAATTTCAAAAAGCAAAGTTGAACAATGGGTTTACGGTGGAGTAAAATCTTAGGATAATACTGAAAGTTTTCGTAAGTTCTGTTTATTTGTAAAATATTTCTCTACTACTAAGGATTGCGCAGAAAGAAACATAAAGCTTATAAAAGACTTTTTGAAGGCATCTACAAATGATGATCAAATGCAAAATATAATTCTTGTTGCAAAAGATCATAGAAAAAAATTACAAGCCTAAATCCTAAAAGATCAACTCACAAAAGCATATACTTTATAACTGTTTTCCTATGCATTTAATTTAATAAAAAAAGATTTTTAACTTAGTTATTTTTTCTCTCTGTAATGGTTGTTTAATTCATTATTTAATTCTGCAAAATAAAATTGTAAGTTGGAGTTTTTTATATTTATTGAAGGAAAATTGTCTCAGTAATATGCGCGTTTAATCATAAAAAATAAAAATCTCTCTGAATTTATAATTACACATCTAGCAAAGTTGCAAATTTTGGCTCAAAATTTTTTATATATTTTATCTTTATAGACCAAATCACATAGTTTAGAGGATATAGTCTCTTGGTTTTCAAATTTTCATCATTTTTTGGGACACCCTAATGCACACACAACTTTTAATGCACACACAACTTTTAATGCACACACAACTTTTTGAAGAACTGTTATATTAGCTGTAGTTTTCTAGACTTTCTTAAAAATTTTCAGAATGTTATGGAACTTGTTAGAATTTTTTAGAATTCAAAATAAGAAGGTATTTTTCAGTGTCAGAATTTTGGGTTGTCTGGTATTAATGGCCCATTTGCAGCTGTGGGTTGTGTAAAGTTGTTGGAAAAGAAGCTTGAAACTTGCCATTGAAGTATTCACAATGTTATTTTGTGCATTGTGACTGACAGTGCCTCAACGATGCAAAATGTGAGTAGATTGCTACCTTGTCAACAAATTTTACGATTTGATAGATAGAGGGAGAAAAAAATTCATAAGAATATTTCTGTTCATCCTAAAACAGAAATAGTTTATTCTAACCCTAGTCCTATGTCTTAATAAAGAAACTTCTCTGGAAGTCTGAGTCCTGTGGAAGTCTGAAAACAAAATGATGAAGATCTAGTTTTTCAGAAAAAGGAGATAATGAAGCTCTTTGATTTCTTTCACAAAAAGAAAATGATAAAGTTCTTTGATTTTCCTACAGCTTTCTACATTGCTGTTGAAAAGAAGTTCCACCTTAAAAGGAGGAACTTTTTAACTTAAACAATGGTTTAATAGAAAGTTGTATTTGTTGGATAGAAGTAGACAAAATGTGTTTTTATTATTCTATGTAAAAAAAATCATTTGAAAGAAACAGTTTCAAATTTAGAAAGACAATTAAAAAAAAAAAAAAGATTAAAATATCAAATTGTTAAATTCTGAATGTCATGAAAATGCAGATAAAAATTCTTATCAAGTAAGATATGTACATGACGCAGATTTCAACCTCTCCATTTGCACAAAGTTATTCACAAAGGAAGTAATATTACTTTAAAACATTTTCTATGACCCTCAGATAGTCAAGGAGGCTGCGCATTTTTTTATGTGATGTTACAGCCCTCTTGCAACCTTTTAATTCCGTAAAACAAACCTTGACAAGGATGGCTGCCCTGTTGAGAAACAAGTTAAAAACGATAGTAACAGGTGAGAATTGAACATAAACCTCCAAGCAATGCTCTTGGTTTTCAATTTTTAAGCACCCAGATTGGAAAGTTTTTGTGGCTCCAGTAAAAAAAACCAGCTCCGGCTAGGCTTCACTAGCCTGGTTACATGTTTACAATATTATCATTTTTTTTAAAGGTAAAAATTCAGAATAACGTATTTTTATCTTGTTTTGTTTTCAAGCACTACATCACTACTGCATATTTTACTTCATGGGATAAAATTACTATGAAACATGTATTTGTGGTTTTCTTTACTTGCAAACATCGTTTTCCAGAGATTATCATAAGGGAATTATGCAGTTGTAAAAAATAAATCTCATCAAGAGTCTACAAACTAACAGGGTCAAAATTGACAAAGAAAAGCTTATGCGCCACTACTTGGTTGATATAGAACAAGAATAAGGTCTACAAAACTTTCTTTTTTTTAATGAAAAATTCTTTAAATTTAAAAAAATAATTTAATTTAAAATAGTTTTAAATTAGTTTTGTTCCATTAATAAGAAGCATGGAATACATGAAACTTCAGAGCTAAGTGAGATGTAAGGGTTGTGATGGAAGTACTTTACACATGTTATCATAGAAATCAAGTTTACCAGACAATTTACATATCCTATGTTTAAATAGTAAAAGAATATGTATAAATATTAAAGAGTACATACACACTTTTTAATTTTTTTTTGAGTAACTCTTATATGCTGTGTACTCTATATATATAGAGTTAAATGAGGGTTAATTTGTTTTTATAAATTATGCTAATACATTGTCAAAGTGTTTTGTTTTGTTTTCTTTTTTTTTTAAAGGTGCTGTGTTGGTGCAAAAACTTGGTTTTCCTATTCATATTGTGGCAGCGTCCAATGACAAAAATCCTAATCTTTATAATTTTTTATCTGGTCAAAGTATGTCAAAAACTAGTTCAGTCACACAATCTTTTACTGTAGCAATGGACATTCAAGTAAAAATTTAAATTTTTTATGTAATTCATTTTGTACTGCAAATTTTTTTTAATATTTATTGCTTGGTTTTAGTTTCCTTGTAACTTGGATAGGCTTTTATATTTTTGGAGCGATGGCTGCACAGATACTGTTAAAAAAATAATGGATAGCTTTTATAGCGGTATACCAACAAAGGCTGATCAAAAACTACTTGAGAAGGTAATTTTTAACGTTTTAAACTTATAGTATATTTTTTTCAGCCCCTTTTTTTGAAATTTTTATGTTAAATATTTTTCTTCATATATCAATCACTTTTTATATATCCACTTGATTATTTTGTATGGTCTTACATGTTAGCTAATCTTAACGATTATAAGTATAATATAAATTTGGAGCAATTTAAGAAAGTTATTAGCAAAATTGAGGACAAAATGCCGTTTGAAACTGTGCGTGCCGCGTGCAATGATTTTGAAAGAAGATTGAAGCTGGTCATCAAGGTTAAAGGGGATATTATTCCAAAACATTTACTATAATTTATTAAGTATTATGTCAACTTTTAAATTCTAAATAAAGTTTTTTGAAGTATTGTTTTAAAAAAAAGATATACGTATTTTTGTTTTTACCAAAATATATTTGTCACGATGTAAGAATTTTCATTTTGGAGGCTTTCACTTCTTTATACGTACTATTGGTAGAGAAATTTCTTACTTTAGCATAATGAGCGCTTTTGCACCAATGAGAGAGCATCTCCATCAACTTACTGAAATCGAAATTGAGAATAAATAGGACATTATTTTTAGCCAAATTTGAAAACTTTCAAAAATGACTTCCCAATCCCAGTTTCTTTTATTATTATCATATATTGTCAAAATTCACATCTTTTTATTTTAGTCAGAGTAAAAAAAGGCAAAAGTAAGGCAGAAATATAATAATAATATAATAGTTTTCATGTTTTTTTTTAAAGTTGAAAAAATGTTAATCTAAATAATTGTTAATCTAAATGAAAAATAATCTGTTGTTCTTTGTAAAGAAAGAAATGTCATTATGTCAGTATGAGCCCGCTCAAATGTCAGTATGTTAGTACAAGACCACTGTACAAAAAAATATATTACTCATCAAGGTCGCTCTTGTTTCCATATATTCTTTAATAGCTTTAGCAAAGGTAGATTTCTACAAATCACCTTTGCTTAACAATATAACACTGACAAAGTGGTGTGAGATCCTTAGAGCAGCAGTGGCACAGTGGTTGTGCATTTGCCTCAGAAACAAATGATCCGTGGTTTAAACCCCACCTCTGGGCAAGTTTTACGACATCGGTTAGGAAGGAGGCGTGAACTTCCAATTAAATGCTCATCCGTGGTGCTCTGTGATAAGACCGTAAGGACTTCTTGGGGCACCTAAAATAAAAAGATTTAAAAAAAAAAAAAAAAAAACTGAAAGTTTTAAGTTAAGTTATTATTATTAAAATTTTAAAATCAAATTATTAATAAAAAATTTAACACTTTTTTCAAGTTTATAAACAGAAGTGATAATGTTATTCCTTAAATGTTATATAACTTATGTTGCAGTTAGTAATATTTTAAAAGTAAAATTTAAAAAATTATTTACAAAATAATAGGGATTAAAAATTTTGTGAGAGCCCAAGATTGAGGAGCGAGAGAGGGCAAGATTTGGTAGTATGTTGTTATATTAAAAACTTTTAATAAAATATAAATTATAACCAAAGTATTATTTTGAGAAATAAAGAAGCAAACTAAAGTTCAATAAATTTCAATTTAAAGTATTTAGTTAGTTTTGAAATTATATGCTATCTAATTACAGAAATAATAAATAGTTTAATTTTGATATAAACTGACTGAAACATAGATACAAGACAGTGTGACCCCTATGTCTGTTAATGATGATGACGTTATTGCAACAATAAAAAGATGCTTTAAAGAAACGCAGTATATTCTGGACCCGCATACTGCTCTTGGGTTTTCACACTACTATCGGTAAGTAAATAAAATATTTTTTACTTTCATCAAGACTAACAGTAATAAATCAAGAAATAATATGCTGAAACTTTTTTAATTTTTTTTTTAATCAATTGTAACCAAATTAGAAATTCTTGCAATTGTGTTTGTGAAAATTGTAATTTGCATTTGCATTGTTAAAATTTGTTGATGTATTTATTCAATCTTTTTACAATTTTTATTTCAAATGATGTTATTTGTTTGTGACTATTTTATATTATTAGTTTATTAAATTGCAAGTAATTTAAACAGTAAATTTTCTTAAATTATAATTGGTTTTTATATGTCATATGACAAAAAAAAAAATTATTCTGTTTGAAAACATTTCTTACGAGAAGAAAAAAGGTAGACAGCAATGTATAAGTATACTGACTGCAAAAAAGTTTTAAGGTGAAAATTTTGTTTTTTCTGTGGCTGGTCTTTTTGCTACAAAAATAATATGCAGAGGTTATAAGTTGTAAATTAAAGGCGTACAGATATAAGTGGAACCCTTCAGTATCTGCACAATGATAGAATTGATGTTCAGTCCTAATCTGAAATTGTGCTAGTAAAGTACCATCTTCAATAAAATGCCACATGTTATTAGTGAAGTTACTCAAAAAACTAGATGCTTCAAATCCAGCTACATCATTAACACCTTATGAGTATGAATTATCTAAAATTCGCTGCGAGGTTCTGTTGGTAAAATTTCATTTTTTATCAAAAGAGAGAGATTTTTTGCAAAGAGCATATTACTTTTTATTGACTATTAAGCCTGCCAGTGTAGAATTTGAAGGGCTTTTTCTGCAGCTCATCTTTTTGCAACAAAAAGTTGCTTGGGCGATGAAACTTTGAATGTGCTTTGCTTCCTTAAAATATTTTTTTATAAATAGTTACATATGTATTTTATATCTATAAAAACAATGAACTCGTTATAATTTAATAACTTAATAAGCATAACATTGAAAACGGATTTCCTTATAACTTAATAAATAGTTTGTGTTAAACCTATTTTAGAATGTTTCATGTTATTAATTTTATTCAAATTTTACTAAGATAATATGTTAATATTTTTCAAAAACAGGTATTTTGAAAACCCTGATATCAATCCTGGTATCTCGGTGTAGTATGAGATTTTTACTTCCGCATTTTTTTTACTCCTCAGTAAAAATTTTATATTAAACTTTTACTCCCCAGTAAAAATCGCATATGGTATTTTCACTCCCCAGTAAAATTTTCATATTAAATTTTTACTCCCATTATGAGATTTTTCTCCCATAAAACATTTTGCGGCAAAATTTATTTTTGCAACCAAACCACGTTGTACTTTGTGAATACCTTTAAACATTTTAATTACTGCGGTCTATTGAAAAGTAATAAAGAAACAAGTGTTTAAACAAAAAGATTAAAACCTTTGTATTCTATTATTGCAGTGGGATATATATTGTTGAAAATTTAACGATGCATACTAAATTTGCAGAAATTTGTAATTTAAAAAAAAAGGTATATATCCAAAGACAGCTATTAGTAAAGGTAATAAATCGAATTTTTGAAGAAAAATAAAACCATTTCATAAATGAAGAAGATAATAAGTTGTATCACCTGATCTGGCGATAAGGTAAGTAGTTTATATAGTTATAGTTTTTTATACTAACGTGATTTGGATAAATTTATAAATGTGTGCGGCAAAGTTGAAAACACCCCTTCACACAGTGAGGGGGTTTTCAAAGAAATCTTTTAAGGTTCTTGAATAGTAGCTTTTTTTATATTGTCTTTTTTACATATTGATTAATAAATTTTTAATCTATATAAAAAAGATAAGGCATGCTTGCATGCTGATGGTATTTAGACATCCATTAACAAGCAATTTATTAATTTATTAATTTTGAAAAAAGGGATTTGTTGACATGCTATCGAACTGCTAGATGTCATGCTGAATGAATGTTTTTTTTTGCTAATACAATCAGGAGCATTTTTAAGAATAGTATTGGGAGCGGGGTGGTGGAAAAGGTCAATTTTCAAAAAGAAGCAACTGCTTTTTTTAAAAATAATAAAATGGTTCTCAAAACTCCTTGTTTGCCGACTGAGTTTAAACTGCTGACTATATATAAATACCAACTATAACTTGATTATAACTTTCTTGAAGGGGGTGTCTCAAACACCCTTAAAGTCTCATCTAAATACAATAGGCAAACTTTTATGTATCATGTTTTACATGATTATAAAGTCACTTTAGCAGCCGTAGCGCAGTAGTTAGAGCGTTTTACTTGTAAGGGGATCGAAGATTAGAAATGGGAAACCTACTCATTAAATGCTAAATCCCAACCTACTCATTAAATGCTCTGTGATAAAACCATTATACCAAATAAACAAAACAATGAATTTTTAATGTTAATTTGGTATGACAAAGTTTTTAATGTTTTAAAAATTTAAAATGTTAATTTGGTATAACAAAGCTATGTATTTAACTAGTTAAATACATGTTTTATACATGTATATGTACAAATACATATAGCTATTTTAAAATTTATAAAATTATCTTATGTACAGTGGGTTACCTTGAAAAAAATTTGGCCTACTTTAAAATCAATTTATAAATGAATATATTTTTAATTTTTTTTATAGAGAAAAGTTATTTGGTGTAAGAAGAGCAACACCATATAATTTTGTCTGTACATTATGATAATAATATTTCTAACGCATTATCTAGTCACATAGGCATCAATTTAAAAACATGTTTAAAATATTTTTTTTTGGTTTGGAATGGTAAAAAACATTACTACCTATGTTTCAGAATGTGACAACTGTCAATAAGCAAAAAACAAGAAAATTCTAGTTAAGCTACTATTACAAAGCATATTAATTCCAAAAGGCATGAAACAGGTTGGAATTGATTTGAGGGTTGGGCTTGAAGTGAGTGGTTATAAACATCTGATTGTACTAGTAGATTATTAGTAAATTGGTAGAAGATGATCTTTTTATAATAAGTTGGTTATAAACATCTGATTGTACTAGTAGATTATCAGTAAATTGGTAGAAGATAATCTTCTTTTTGATAAAACAACAAAGTCTGTGGCATTTTTTCTTGTATAAACAAATACGTAGGCACAGTTGTTTAGAAATACAGATTAAGACAGTGAATTTGGAAATGAGCTATTCAATGAACTTCATAAGAAAACTAGGACTCGTCAAAATGTGATGAGTGCATATCATCCACAAGCTAATGGTTTAGTAGAACATCAAAATCAATCAATAAAACGCACATTGGTAAAGATGCTAGAGGATGCTGCTCTTGAATGGCCATTTATCATTGGTGCTTTAAATAAGAAAACACAAATCCACTGGATTTTCAACTTTTGTATTTAATCAAAGAGAACCTATTATGCCGATTGATATAGATTGGAACTTAATTGAATATAATGGTGCTACAACTCTAATAGATGATGGTTCAACTAACAAAAAAGCAATTTTGGAAACTTTCAATAAAATAAATGAAATGAAGAAGTTCATTTTTGATGTAGCTTACGAAAACATCCAAAAGTCAAAAATAAGGCAAAAACATGACAAAAGAGTTTAAAGAATACTATTGCTGTTGGAACAAAAGTCTTATTGCAAAATCATAAACATGACAGAAAAGATGAAAAGCTTGATAGGACCATACATGGTAACTATATCAAGTACAAATAACTGTAGTTTAAAGAATAAAATAAACGCGGTTTTGAAAAAAAAAGTATAACCTAACAAGTTTGTCCTTATACAAAGAAAACCCTAAATAATGACAGCATTCAACTAGAAGTAAATAATAAATTATCAAATGATGATAATGTTAAAACTGAACCAATTGAGTTTGTCATTTCGAAAAGGACACAATTATTTACAAGTCCATTTATTAAAACTTATTTACAAAGTCCATTTATTAAAACTTTTTTAAAATCAACAAAAAATTGATTCTTATTAAAAAAATGTCTCAGTAGCTAAAGAAATTTGGTTGAATATATATTTGAAATTTGGATATATATTTTATTGTATATGAAAACAATCATTCTTTGTGAATATGGAGCAACAATATATATATTTTTTTGTCATTTTTCTTCAACAATGACAAATAGACCTAGTCTAATTTAGATAAGTAAAATATTATTTAATATATTATATTGGACATAAATATTATTTAAATATATATTATTTGAATATATATTTGAAATTTGGTTCACTTGAATAAAAAAACGTAGCTAAAGAAATTAAACTTAGGAAACTTTTCAAAAACAAATAATTAATTTTTATTAAAAAAATGTCTACGCTGCTAAAGAAATTAAACATAGGAGTAGATAAATAAAGAACGTGTATAACTATGTAAGTTTTATTTACTATAAAAAAAACACATAAATCATACAGAAATTTTTGTTTTAAATTAATAAACTGTTAAACATTTTGTACTTGTGTCCTTTTTGAAATGATAGGTTCAGTTATCAAAGACGTCTAATCAAGCAACACATACGATAAAACTCAACAGGAAAGCAGTGTAAATGTTTCAAACGCAAGAATAGCAAAATGTGCAACTTTTAATATGAGAAAATCAATTGCAGAAAAGTTTGGAATTGTTAGGAAACACAATGTTGCCGTAGGAAACATCAATCTAAGGGGCCATCCATTAAGTAAGTACCCAGGTATGGGGGAGGGAGATTATCTCAAAACGTACGACATATAAATGCGTGTAAGTGGGAGGATGTTTATGCGTATGGGGGGGGGGGGAGATGTTAAAGACAGCGAGTACGTATTCGGTTTAACTATCTCTCCTAACTATGTGTAAAAAATCAATATTATGTTTTTTTTTCTGACTTCGATCACCATTGTTTTTTATATTTCTTTATAATTAATGAGGAGAGAAAAAAGAAACCGAGCAATAATATCTCCAAATAATGTTTTTTATTTTTTGCAATGTAATTTGATTGTAGCAAGTTGAGAAGCAAAAAGACGGTAATAAAAGCAAACTTTTTCTGAATTTTTTTTTTTTTAATTACGCAACCTAGTTTTTACCATTTCTCTTAAAATGTTACACTAAGTTAATATTTTATTTTTAAATAATAATAAAATAAAAAAAGGTAATATTAATTTTTTTATCATTAATTCAAGTTAATATTAACATGCATTAAGATCGCTAGGGACAGGCGAAGCAAAATGAACATACATATGACAATAATTGTAATAGTTGTAAAAAATATTTACTTTAATGCTAATGGAAACCAATACCTTTTAATATGCAATGTAAAGGCAATTAACAAATTGTAACTGAATAAACCAAAACAAAACAAAAACTTTTATCATTCTATTCGAAAACTTATCATTTATTATTACCAAGACGTAGCACGGATTTGTAGAGAAGGAGAAAAAATATCTTTAATTCCTTGAGTTGTATAAAAAAGCAAATTCAACACTTGAAAAACAAAAGCAGTATCAGCACTCACGAGAATTGTGGAAAATATAAAAAAATGATCAATCCTTGTATGAAAAAAAAAATGAGTTAAAATTGAAAGCAAAAAAGTCGAAAGGATCACTTATGTCGTTCTGGGGAAATGCCTTTTCACTACCTAGCAAAAAGAGAAAAAATATCCATCCAGCGCCATCTTCGTCAAATGAAACACGAAGTTCTCTAAATGCTACTACGATAGAGCCTGCAAGGGTTGAACTTGGTAAGTTAATTTCTGTAATATTTTACAAACTTTTTCTCTCTTGTGATTTTCTATACATTAAGTTCAACCAAGTTGTAAATCAAACTACATCGTAGTTTGATTTACAATTTGGTTGTCACAGAAATTTATTTATCATTGACCACTAGACCTATTTTTCTATATCCAAAATAAATTGATTAGTATCAACTGTCAAGAATTTTTAATAACTCATTTTTTTGTATTTCTTAATTTAGGTTAACATACAACAAGAAGAAAAGAGAAAATCTGGCACAAGTTAGGAGTCGAAAGAAAATCTCAGATCTTGAGTCACAGCGTTCATCCTTGATAATCGTATGCGATTCTGGTTTATCTACCGTAACAAAGGAACAAATAAACACTGTGAAAGAAACCATAAGAAAAGACAAAACAAAATTGAACAGGTAGGATAATTTAATTATATATAATTTTTTTATTAGTTATTTCTTTTAGGAATATCTAACTGTCAGGTTTCTAGAAAATATCTAGAAATAGAGATATATTAAACAGAGCTTATTTTTACATATAGAAAAACGTCTTGGCCATAAAAAACAAATATTTTCAAAGGCAGAAACTTTCATAATCTTATTGTCAACAATAATTTCTAATTTAAAATGAGAATTTGCGTACTTTTTCTTTTGCAACATTAACCAAAAGATGCAAAACCTTAAGTATAGAAGTTTTTAACGGAATCAAAGATTTTCTGATATTTTGTTCTCAGATTGGTTCGTGAAATTGATGACATGTTTGAAGTTTGCAATTGATCAGCAGCTGACGAAAGTCGAAGAACAGAATGTCTCCGTAGCGTCTTTACTTTGGATGATCTTCAAGAAGAGTTAACAAAAATAGGCTTTACCTTGAATAGAAGTGGTTTTTACCTTCATCTTTTACCGCGACGTGGAATCACTTCTCAAGGAAAAAAACATGTCAACCCAGTTCCAGTAAAAGTATTATGTCCAGAACACTCAATACGAAAAAAAAAATGACGACAGAATGTTTTCCAAATCATTCATTGATGACATGTTTGAAGTTTGCAAATTTTTTGGACCAAAAGCTTTTATTTCCAACGATAAAGCCAGGATCCCATTGGGTCTTGCTGCAGCAAGCCTTCAAGCATTGTTGCTGATGCATATGGAATACAAGGTCAAACTCATGGCTCAGGATTTTGTCTTTAGCCCACAGCACAAATTGATCCCATAAGTGTATGGCGTATGTGAAGTTAACAAAACTAGAAATGTATCTTACAGTAGAGACTCTTTCATACGCATAAGAAGTGCTGATGATACCTTAAATGCTTTTACACATGCCTTTGATCTTAGAGAATTTTTTAAAACCAAGTTGGTTAAACGTAGACCAATTATGTTAATGGAGACTCATGGAACTTAGGATGAGGCACCATGCTTCCCTAAAACTTTAGCAACTGCTGTTGACCTTTTCTACTTGCTTAATTTAGATGCGTTTCTTCATGGTGTGAATACAGCTGGCGTTTCAGCCTTTAACCCTGTTGAAAGAAAAATGACACCTCTTTCTCATGATTTCGCTGGAATAGTTCATCCTCATAGTTTTTTTGGGGAAATGCCTTTTCCCAAAAAAAATTATGAATCACCTTTATTCTTCTGGAAAAAACAATCGACCATGAATTGGAGGTAGAGAACTTTCAAAAAGCGGCTGACGTTTTACCCCAAGATTTGGAGAAAATGATCATTGATAGATATCCTGTTCATTGCCAGGTTGTACCAGTTGGGGAAGCATATGAACCGCCAACTGCTGATCGTGTTTGAGTAGACAAACATTGTCAGCCATCTTAATACAGCCTACAAATCGTAAAATGACAAGAAGAGTCATGTTGCAAACAGTCTGAAAAACTTTCCTTAACGTTTCATTCCATTTCCGGTCATCTACTAATACTGAAAGAATGGTTAGAAAACAATGAAACCGTCTCAATATTTTAAAAACGTATCAAACCAATCAATGTTTGCACCACTGATACTGAGAAAGATTAAAATTATACCATTTGATCTGTGTTGCCCATCGTTAAAAGAAAAGCTCTCAAACGGGTTTTGCAACAAGTGCAATAAATACTGGCCTAGCAAGGCTGCAATGAAACGGCACAAGAAAGCACACGCACTCAAAAAAAAAAGATTGAAATGGAGAGTGAAGATAGCGTAAGTGAGAGTGAATCTATTAATAAAAGTGAAGATATCAGTGAGGAGATAATAAAAATGTTGAATCAGAGTTCATGCCTCTATTTAATAACATGTTTGATTTATTGAAGTCATCATTTGTGGAAATATAAAATACTCGTCACAAGAATCCTTTTTTAGAATATTTTTCTTTACGTTAACAAAAACCGGAAAGTTATTAACAAATAACTTTCCGGTTTTTAATTAAGCACAGAGAAATTAACTATATGTTTTTTTGTGTTTAATGTTTTGAAAAATTTATGCGTTGAGGAAAAGGGAGGGGGGCTTGAATTTGTAATAAATAATGCATACGTACGCAGGGATGGGGAGGGCGTTGAAAGCATACAAGTGCGTACAAGGGGTTAGGGGATCTTAAATCAGTGGTTTTACTTCATACGTATTTTATGGATGCCCCCTCAGAAATGCCAGAAATTACGCGTAATCATCCTAATTTACCTTTTCATGCTACACAACAGCAGTGTTGAATTTCGCGCATGCGTATAAGAGATATTGCGTTTTATGTGTTTTTTGAACCAAAAAATTTTTAGTGAAGAAAAAATTCCTCTTTACTTCACTAACAAATATGTTGTTTTTATGAAAAAAAAAGATTTTTCCAACTCGTCAATATTACAACACACCTAACTCGTCAGTATGCCATCATAGGAAGAAGTCATCAATTTTATTTAAACAAGCTGTCTGCCTTGTTCAAAAGATAAAGTTAAAATAAGTATTCCACTAAATACACAAAACTCGAAAATAAAATGCATGAACATTTCATTTTTGCACAGTTAATAATAAAATCACAATCTTAAATATATAAAGGAATTAAAAATACAACAGCGCATCCCAAAATCGATTTTTGTTGATTATAAAAGCAATATTTGTGCAAGTGATGTGTTTTTACTAAAAGTAATTCAAAGTCAGTATAAATATGTAGGTCTAATCACTTTTTTGCCATAACCAATATTTATGAAAATATGACCGGTATGTCATCATAGACGCTATGCCATCATAGGCGCCTTTCCCCTAGTATTGTTAAAATATTAAAATCTTTTACTATGTTTTGTTTTTATTCAAAAAGCAATTAAAACCGCTGCTATTTTAGGACTTTAAACTAGTAATTTCAACGAAAAAACACTGGGTAATTTGAGCATGCTCATAGTACACAAAAATGGCATCTTTAAATAAAGTCAAAACTAAATGTTTCAATGCATTGTTTTTCAAACAAAAATGGATTGGATTTTTAGCTAACCTATTTTTCTTTATGAAAAATTTAATTTTATTATTTTAACGGCAAAATATTGCGCCACAGATTTATTATTTTAACAACGCAAAAAATTTAACAGCGTTTTAATTAGATGATACCCGCTAATTACTGTATATAGATTTAAGGTTATTTTCCACTCATTCGTTTTTCTACGGGAAAGAGAAAGAGAACGGAAAAATAATCACGTGAGCATGCGCAGTTTCCTTACGGACAAGTAAAAACTTTTATTACGCATGCTCACGTGATTATTTTTCCGTTCCCTTTCCCTTTCCCGTAGAAAAACGGATGAGTGGAAACTCACCTTTACGCTAATTGTACTGATTCCTGTTATCACCACATAAAGTCGATTTAAAAAATGCAAAGCTTTAAACTTTAACTTCACTTATATTAAACTTTAACTTCACTGCTTACATTTAAGAAATCTTTAAGTATGCTCATATTACTCTAATCTACCCTATATATATATATATATATATATATATATATATATATATATATATATATATATATATATATATATATATATATATATATATATATATATATATATATATATATATATATATATATATATATATATATATTAGGGCTGTACCGGATTTAATTTTTCCAAATCCGGCCTGAGCCAGATTTGCCGGATTTTTACTAACAGATCCGGCCGGAATCGGAGCCGGAGCCGGATTTTGAAGCAAAACTACAGGAACCAAAATCCTGTATATCCCTACTTGGTGTTGAAAATGGTCAACAATGTTGACTATTTAGATCACCAAGTGACAGTTCCCGACGGGCATTTCTTTTTAAAAGTTACGATCTAAATGCTAAATGTCTTTTAAACGCCTTTTAAACATTAATGTTTAAAAGACGTTTAAAAGACATTTAAAACACATTCAGAACGCAACTTTTAAAAACAAATGCCCGTCGGGTTGTTTTCTATTAAACATCATTTTTGTTGTTTAAAAGTTTTATAGCAATTTCTATAGAATTTAATAGACATTTTATATAAATTTTATAGAGTTTCTATAGGCCATATGTTTCAAAAATTTAGAGAAATTCTACAGAACTTTTTTTCCCGGGATGTTGTCACTCCGCCACTGTAGTGAATCAGCGTGTCTATATATTTCTGATTCTTCCAGATATTGGCTTAGCTGAGTGTCAATGCCTGTTGGTAATTGTTGTTCATGTGCTGTGCCACAAGCGGGCGTAGACTGAATAATTTCATCTATATATATTGCCATTGTAATGATGATATTGTATAAGAATTATCCAGCCGGGATTGTTTTGCTGGATTTTCTTTATTTTTTTCAATCTAAAAAGGTTTCTCCTCAATGCCTTTGCTCATCTAATGAGTTGATTAGGATTGACTTCATAGTCTTTACACCTGCATTATTGCAGAATATCGTGTGTCTTCTCTTCAGAATTTTTTGTTGCGTTCTTGTTTGAAATTAGGCTTAGCTAATTAAATTGTAAAAAAATGTAAATACAGATACCAAACAAACATGAAGTTCAAAAAATAAGTATTATGTATACATGTTATCACGGGTAAGAAAGATGAAATAAACATCCAGAAATCCGGCCAAAATTATGCCGGATTTGCTAACATTTTGCCGGGGCCGGATTTGTAAAAATGGCCGGATTTCGGCCGGAGCAGGAGCCGGAGCCGAAATTCGGTACAGCCCTAATATATATATATATATATATATATATATATATATATATATATATATATATATATATATATATATATATATATATATATATATATATGTGGATATCTACCCCCCATAAAGGAAGCACATCCTATTATATCCTCGTCAGTTCCCTATGTTGCATTTTTAAGCAATTTATTATCACAAACTATCATGCATCCTAATAAATAAATCTTTATACAATATTTAAATACCTAATAATTTCCTCATGTATCTCGTTGCGCATACAGTTAGAAAATATGGGAGTAAAAATTAAATGAGTTTTACTGGGGAAATAAACGCGGGAGTAAAAATGGCATACTACACCGATTTAGGTAAATGTAAATCCGAAATCCCGGGATTGCTGGATTGCTGGAAGCAACAGTTGATTCTTTAATCAACTGTTGCTTTCAGCTTTGTTAAAAAATGTTTAAAAAAGTATTTATAATGCTTTTTGAATAATACATGGTTAATAATCACAAGTATTTTCAAACAATTTTTTAACGTTATAAGTTTTTTATTTATTCTTTGATTGATGAAAATAAAAAAAGTCATTTTATTAAAAATAAACATGCAACTTTTCATTAATTGTTTTAATTATATTTATAATCAAATAAATAATCAAATAAATTTATATATTGTACAATTTTTTTAGAGACAAAGTGGATAACTATCCAACAGTTTACTGTGGTTGCGCCTCTCCAATCAAGTTTGTTGACACGCTTTACAAAGCTGAAATTCCTGTTCCAAAGTATTTCACTGAATATGTTCATAATAAAGAGTTGAATGATGAATACTGTCATGCTTGTCCACCTAAAAAAGAAGATTGGTGTAACTACCTTTTAGATTACATTTCAAACAAAATATCAGAAAGTTTTAAATAGCTGGTCTGTGTTTGGAGATTATGGTTTATTGGTACTTGGTCTGTACTGGTGTTACATATATGGTGTTTTAAGAACATCCTAATTGCACTTTATATTTGCGGTTTATATTTGTAAACAATTATAACAATCATTTTAATAATAATTATAAATATTTATATTAATGAATTGTTTTTTTTTTCCAGACGAGAGATTTAGTTCTTAAAATGTTGTTTTCTTCACACACTGTAAAATTGACAATCATTCTCATCTGAAAATAGCTGGTGTGTCTGTTGACAACCATTTTCATCTGAAAATAGCTAGTGTGTGTTGACAACCACTCTCATCTGAAAATAGCTGGTATGTGCGTTGACAACCATTCTCATCTGAAAGGATCGAAAAAAATATTTTAGAGTTGCATCATAGAAATCTTGTGAATATATTCAGAGATGTTTCTGTGATCAAATTTTTTTTGCGATTTATACCCAACTCCTACTGATAAAAGTGTTTTACGTTTCTAAATCAGGGGGATCTAAAAATTACGTGCTATAAAGTTTAAATTCCATCGCTAAATTTTAGAAGAAAAGATGCATTTTCTTCGCAAAGAGTTTGCTAGGATTGTGTAAAAACTTAAGGATATTCTGTTCCGAAGTCCTAATTTAATTAGGACTTCGGAACAGAATATCCTAAAGTTTTTACACAATCCTAGCAAACTCTATGTGAAGAAAATGCATCTTTTCTGCTAAAATTTAGCGATGGAATTTAAACTTTATAGCACGTAATTTTTAGATCCCCCTGATTTAGATTTAGATGTTTTTGAAAAACACTTTTCTAATTAAATTAGAAAAGTGTTTTTCAAAAACATCTTTGGACACTACTTTAAACAAACTTAACGAAGCTTGCCACATTCCTTAAAGTTATCTTGAACACGCGCAAAAAAAAAAGTTTCCTCTACTTTAGTAGTTAATAAAATTTCTACCTTTAGATAGGATAAATGAACACCCTTAATAAGGCATAATTAATTAAATATCATATCTTAAAGAAAATTATATGAAAAATGATAATGATATAATTTTCTACCTTATATAATTTTCTACCCTATCAAAAACCAATTGAGTAACAAATACCATTACTTCAGGTAACTCTAACAAACGAATGACTTTAACATTACTGGCAACTCTTTATTGACTAATATTTTTAATAACCATTTCATAAACGTTGCAGTGCCATCTGGTAGTACAGACTTCATACATTCGTCTTTATTTTCTTGCTCTATAGACCCAGTTGATGCAGCTATCAAAAATAAAATATTTAAATAAAATATTGCCGATTATGTAAGTGGAATGTCACTTTTTTGTGACATTCCACTTACATAATCGGCAATAATTTTCTTTCTTAGTTCCAATCCAAGACTGTCAGGAGCCATTTTTGCACTTGAAGTCATATAAATAATAAAAATAAATAATCACGCTTCTCAAGGCTTTCCGTGTTACATTTACCTTGTGTTGATACAATAATGCTCTGCGGAACACAACGTCTTGGTTGGATGTGGACTGTATTGATGTAATGAAACACTTGTTGTATTTTACTTCTTGTATTAATGTTCTTCGATAAAATACTTTGATAAAACTCATTTCGATAAACTGTCTTGATAATACTGACTGATTGACTTCCATATACTGACTGAATTACATATCGGTTTACATTTCTCTTATATAGTAAAACGAACCTGTGTGAACCTGTTCTGGAAAATTCTAGATGCTTCTTTTCGATGCTTCTGGAAGTTTCTGGATGCTTCTGAATGTTTCTGGATACTTCTGGATGCTTCTGGATGCTTCCAGATGCTTCTTCTGGAAGCTTCTGCATGCTTCTGGAAACTTCTTGAAACTTCTGGATACTTCCTTTAATTATTAAAAAACCTCCGTGACGTTGACACGGACCAGACTTAAGAAAATGAAACAAACCAAAATAGTTGCACTTGTTTTGTCCGCTGCAAAATGGCACTTGTCAACGAAATTCTGCCTGTGTGCTGTCACCTGTCAGCTGATTGCTCATGTCATGGCATGCTATGGCTCCAGACTCCTGAACTGTTTGCTGTGGTAGTATAGTTCGTTTCGTTTTTAAAAAATGTAAAATGAGGAACACTTTTTAGCATTGTTCGATGTTGGTTGCAAATGTTTTGTCCAATACTGTACCAACTTTTATGTTAAAATCTTACAGATTGCACAAACAATAGTATCCATGATGGTAAACTCCTGTAATTTCTGCAAATGGCTGATGTTATACCATGTTTTAAGAAGAATGACCCAACTGAAAAGTCGAATTACTGTCCAATTAGTATTTTACCAGCCCTTTCTAAAGTTTTTGAAACTATTTTATATGAACAAATCTTGATATTTATTGAGCTTAATAAACGCAAAAAATCTATAAAAATTAGGTAATATTTTGTTTATGCCTCCGATAAGATAAAATTACTTGGTATAACAATTGATAAAGATCTAAAGTTTGGGGAACACATTAAACAGTAAAGCTAATGGTAAATATTTTGCTCTTTCACGCTTAAGAAATTTTTTATCCCGTGATAAATCTTTTTTGCTGTTTAATGCTTTTATTTTGTCTAATTTTTCTTATTGTCCTCTAATTTGGTTGTTTTGTTCAAAAAAAGATGACAAACAAATAAATCGAATTCACAAAAAAGCTCTAAGTATAGTCTATAAAAGGTTTAATTTGTCTCTGGATGAATTGTTAAAATTTGATAATAGTCCAAGAATCCATCTAAGAAGTTTAAGGATTTTTATGATGAAAGTTTTTAAATCTATTAATTGCCTAAATCCAATATTTATGAAAACTCTTTTTACTTTAAAAATCTTACGTATAAACTCCGTTATAGCAAAAAACTCATTCTACCTCTTAAAGGCTCCACATATAATTCATGCTTACGTTATATAGAGCCACCTCGCCCTGGAACACTCTAAATAGTGATGAGACCATGTCCGCAAAAAGTCTTGAAGTTTTCAAAAAACATATCAAGAATTGGTATGGTAATAATAGTGTTTGCAAAATTTGTATACGAAATTAAATTAAAAATCGTTTTTCAAATTTCGTTAAATTTTATACTGACATACCTTTAGCTAAAATTGTATTATTATAATTTTTTTTTCTTTTTAATTGAAGCAATTGTAAATTTTAAATGGCATTTTTTTTTTTAAACTTTTTTTTATGATATTTATATGAGTGTCTACTGAGTTAAAGTTAAATGTGTTGATTTAAATTAGTTTTAGTGTTAACTAAAACTATCTTGTAAAAATCAACATGAAATAAAGTTTTTAAATCAAATTAAATTACTTAAAGTAGACTTTACAATTGATGTTTACTTCTTTCGTAGAATTAATCTAAACGGCAGAAAAAGCATTTTTTGAAAGCTTATACAGCTTCAAGACATTTCAAATTTTATATGTTCATATATCGAATCTCGGATGTCATGATGCTGAAGCAAGCGCTCTAACCAGCGTCGCGGCTTCAATATATTATATTGAAGCCGCGATGTTGTGTAAATCAAAAAGGTTTAGCTTAGTCAAAATTAAAATATCTAGACAAATAGAGAAAATAAATAGACAAATACGTTGTCCGGGCCTTTTTAGCAGGAAAATTTGAAATAGCGTTATAGATTTTGCCAATAACGTTTCATATTTCATAAGCAAATTTATTAGCTAAATCTTATGGAAAGGATCATCAAGTATAACAATTGGTCCTAACCCATTATAAAACGGTGATAGTCCTTAATTATAGCCAGCTTTATAGATTCAAACATGCAATGTTAGAAAAACTCTAACTTTGGAAAAATACTAAACGCAGTCTTTTTGCATAAGCTTCAATAAGAAGTTCAAAAGGCTTTTTGCTGGCTAGAAAGTTCTTCTTACGGAAAAAAAAAAATCAAAACATCAGAAAGTTTTTTTTAATTTAGTCTTCTGGCTAGAGATTCGCAAGATTTTTAGCTTTTATTAAACATAGTTCTTTATCTGTTAGAGATTTAATTTTCTTAGGTCTTCGAAGTCCAGAGGAAAAAAGACTTGTTGCATTCTTCTTTAATTAGTTTAAAAAAAAAATTTATAGCTTTTTGTGGTTGCAACCAGCAGTTTCATCAGCAAAAAATATCTCTTTTGCGTTCCCTTTCCAAAAAACATGATTTAATATAATTTATTTTTTTTTCATTTTCTGTTGCCTCAATCAAAATAAGACTCCATGACAAACAGAATTATCTAGATTCGTCAAAAGACCATTTAGAACCTTCGTTTTATCAACTACAGTGAGTTGAGTAATTGAAGAAGAAGACTAGCGTCGTTAACTATCATCATGATGGCAGTTAACAACGCTAGTATTTTTTTGCTATAGGCTTGACCGCATAAATTCTTGAGCTGCATCGCGTAAAAGAAAGTTCATGTAAAATATCATATGATAGTCTTTTCTCTTCCTGAAAAAAATTCTAATAAACTGAACTGCGGTTTAACAAATTTTATACATTTTATTATTTTCGAAAAAGAATTTCAATCGAGCTAATGATTTAATAGAGTGTTCACTACATAAGTTTAAACTGAGCAAAAAACGAAAATTACTATTGATTTATTGGCAATTCAAAGCTTGAGCTCCATTGTAGATACCTGCCATATTATCTCCATTGTTGTAGCTTTAACCACGACAATTTTAAATGTCAAGCACATTCTTTTCCAACACATTCAATACTAACTTTGAGCAGCCGTGGCGCAGTGGTTAGAGTTCTGGCTCAGAACCCAGAGGTCCGAGGTTCGATGCCAGCTACAGCCCAACAAGCGACATTGGTACGGAAGGAGGCGTGAACTACCCGTTAAATGCTCACCCGCGGTGCTCTATGATAAGACCGTAAGGACTTCTGGGAGCACCTAAATACATACAAAAAAAAAAAAAAAAAAAAAAAATTTTCTATCAGCTCGCTACTTCTTTTCAAGGTTTTTTAGCTTAAGAAACCTTTTTCTGACCTCCTTATGACTTAACAGTTAAATATTTTTCTTGTTGTACGATGAATCAAGAGTGCTGTAATTGAAGTGGAACAAAGGTTTCTTATTTTATCACACAAATTCTCAAACTAAATATTTACCGCACCCTTAATAAACTTATTGTGTGATTTCCAGGATAAGTAATGAGCTTGAATTCTCTTTTCTTCTTCCTGGTGCTTGGCAGAAGATGAAAATGATCTTGTAATGTCTTGTTGTGGCAAACAATAAATTTGAGCGCATCAAGACTTCACTCCCATTTTTGTACAACTTTCGATTGGACCCTATTTGCAAAAAAAAAAAAAAAAAAAAAAAAAATGCGAGTAATTGAAACAAAACAAATTTAATTTAAAAGAAGTTATTTTTTTTAAGTGTGTTTATAGCGATATTTTATTCCAAGCAAACAACTTTTCGTTGTTCCCTTTATAAAGATTTAGGAAAGGAGTTTTATAAAGATTTAGGAGTTTGGAAAGGAGTTTGCGTTCTTTTCTTAAAAATCTCAAGAAAAAATTGCAAGAAATCGAAGAAAGTCAAATCAAAATTTTAGTCATAGGATCAATGTTTGATGTTGATTTCAATGAAGCAGGATAGTTAAAAGTTGGTGTATTAAGTTGTTGTGACAAAAGTATCAAACTGATTTTTTCTTAAATTTGATGACGTTTATTAGGAGTCAACAGGAGCAGACTGGCACTTAGGAGCCCAGGGGTAGGGAGGGATTGGCGAAGACCTAAATAGGGCCTTTATGGTATTAAAAGATTAAATATATTTAAACCCTTTTTATTTATACAAAAATCTGAAATATAGTGTTTACTAAGAAATAATAATATTTTAAATAATAAAATCGCCAGCCGTAATAAATATTTCTGAGCTTTTCTGCTTGGGCACTGCTCAGTGATCCGGAATAACTTAAAATTAAACCAAAATTAATTTTTTTGAAAATATTTATTCAAAACATGCTCAATAATATAGACAAGGAAAGAAGACTATAAACCTTTAAAAAAGGGTCAACAATGGTCAAGGGGAGGGGGTGAGAGTATTTTATTTTTGTAAAAAAAATGTAATCAAAAAGTTATTTTGGAAGTAATTCATTTCTATCAATCCTTAATAACTAAATAAAACTGAGGTTTAGCAAACTTTATATTCATTTTATACTAAAGTGAAATGATATTAACTTTTGCATGCATATATATATATATATATATATATATATATATATATATATATATATATACACACACACATACAGGGCCGGCGCGAGTAGGTAGACTGCCATTACGACATTTGCCGACTGTCTAACCTATATCGAAAGGGTCGACATTTGCCGACTAACTAGTCTAAAAAGGTCCGATTTGCCGACTAAGGGTCTAGTTTGCCGACTAAAAATCATTGATGGGGGATGGGGGGTGTCACCCCCCCATCAATGATTTTTAGTCGGGGTGACACCCCCCCCCCCCACACCCTCTTATCGCGTCGGCCTTGCACACATACACACACACACACACACACACACACACACACAAACACACGCACACACACACATAAGTTTTGTTCATAAATGTCAGGAAAATCTATTAAAACATAAAAGTTAATTAACGTCGTATTAATACGACGTTAAAAAGCTAATTAGCTTTCACGTCGCTAATTTTTTTTATAAAATGAGCTTTTTAAAACCACATTATTTTAAAATGGGGCAAGTTGGGCAGATAACTTTTAAATGCATTTCTTACAAGATATATAAATACAATATAATTATCATTTGAAATAAAACATTGTTGTCTGCTTCACAGATAACTTTTAAACCAATCTAGGGTAGTATTTTTTATTCGGTATTTTTCTATTTTTTTAGTAAGATATCATGATTAATAGTGTCAAATGCTTTGGATAGGTCTATAATATAATATACTAAAATATACTTTGTATTATAATAGTAAAAATTGCTTTTCATTAAAAGAATCAGTTATGCTATTAACTAAATCTAAAATTGCATGTTCTATTGAGTGCTGTGATTGAAAGCCAAATGGTTTTTTATTTAAGAATTTGTTTTGAATTAGGTATTCAAATAATCTATTGTAGATTATTCGTTCAAGTATTTTAGAAAAGGTTGGAAGTAATTGTTTATTAGAAATGTTTCACCTGTTTTAAAAATTGGTACAATTTTAGCTACTTTTAATTTATCTGGTACAGTTCCATTTTTAATTGATGATTTGAATATTTCGAAAATAGGTTTTCGATCTCCGAAAAGACATTAACGACAATATTACTGCAAATGCTATCTATACCTGGAGACTTGTTTATTTTAAGAGAGTTTATGGCATTTTCGAGTTCATCAATTTTTAGTTCTTTAAATATTAATTCGTTGTTTTACACTAGTTAGATAAGTTTTAAATGAGTTGTTTGGACAATGGACTTTTAAAGCCAGATTTTGGCCTATGTTGACAAAAAAAACTTTTAAATTTTTCTGAAATTGCATTATTATTACCATATTCTTTATTATCTATGACAATTTGAGCAGGTAAACTATTTATTTTGCATTTTTTAATCCCAATTATTTCTTTTTTTAATTTTACCATTTGAGTCTTTTTTATTTTATTTGAGTAATAGTATTTCTTTGCATTTTTTTTTTAATTTTTTCAAACTAAAAAATCACTAATCACTAAAAAGTATAAAAAGTTTTTATACTTTTTAGTGATCCAAGGAAATTTTAAATATTTTTCTTTTATTAATTTTTCTTTAATTGGATAGTGCATTTTATAGTTTTTTAGGAAAACTTTTTCAAAGTTATTATAAACAGAGTAAGTGTAACCAATGTTGCATTCATGGTATATCTTGATTCACTCTTCTGCCGACAGTGAGTTTTTAAATTGTTGAATAGAAAATTTGTTAATTTTCTTTTATTAAATTTTATTTTTACAATAATTAATAGTTTTTGTATATTGTGTCATGGAGAAGAAAGTAGGAAAATGATCAGAAATATCTCCCTTTATTGTTCCTGTTTTTAGAGAAGTATTAAAGATTGAATTAGGTAATACTGTCTATTGCAGTAACTGAAGTTGAAGTTACTCAGTTTGGTTTGTTAATAATCGGGAAGATGTAATGATTAAGCATTTCGTCAAAAAAAAGTTTAATACTGGCATGTTTGTTATATTGTAAACAATCTATGTTTATGTCTCCAATACAGAATATTTTTTTGCTCATTGTTGTTTTTGTATAAAAACTTGTTTTAAATGATTGGAAAATTTTAATAAATCACCTTCAGGTGGACGGTAATATGTGGACACCAGTGTGTTTTTGATTTGTTGCTAGTTATTTCAATTGTAAAAACCAGACTATCGGCACCTGAGATAGAAAGATCGGCGGACCTCTACACGGCGTACCCCAAACTCGGTGAAGTTCGTAAGTTCTCGGAACGATAATTTTCGGTGTTCGCATTTAAGTATTTTATAGAATGGGCGCTAAAATATTACGTTATTGCGCGCCATAATGGTAACGTTGAAAGTAATAAACCAAAAAGTTTGTTTCTAAAGGTATCTTCTCTTCTTAACATATATTTTTGTGGCTTATCTTCTTTTAATCGATCTTCTAAAGGTATCTTCTTGTAGCTTATCTTCTTTACATATCTTTTAATGGCTTATCTTATTGTTTTTGCAACGTAAATTTTGTGTTGTACATAAAAAAAAACAAGTTCAATATAAATATTATGAAACATTTTCAATGTAAATATTATAATACTTATTTTACATTACATTACAGAGGATACCTATCATAAATATGCACTAATGTCTGAGCTGTACGATCCTCTTAACGACCCTTCTTAAATACCCTTTTTTAATAGTTACATCAAATGCCCCCAAAACCCAATGTTTTTCAACGTTATGCCCAACATATATAAAAAAAAGTATATACAGACCATTCAAATTTATTTATACAATAGTTTAAAGTTTAAAGATACAAGGGATAATCTGTTCTGTGCAGATAATAATAAAAATGTTAAGTAAATGATACTTGACAACGTTCATACTTTTGCACAACCATTCTTTGACCACATAAACAAGAATTTTGAAGAGGCATTAGTTTTTTTTGTTGCAAAAAATCAACTAGTTTTTCTCCTTATTTTGATTACTTAATCATTCCAAATATAAGTTATAATTATAGACATAATAATGAATAAATAATCGCATTGATAAGAAAATGTTTATCCATGTTGCTATTTATACTTCTTATGTTAATGCGTATTTCAGTAAAATTACTTTTTAAAGTTTTTAGCTTGCTTTTAAAAGTTTTTATTTCAAAGAAAAACGAATTAAAATTGTTTTCGTTAAAAAAAATGCAAATCAGCGTCAGAAAAGTCAAACAGTCAAAAGTATAACATTTGCCGATTTGAAAACATTAAAGTATAATTTTTCAAAATCTATTGCTAAGTTAGTCATTATTAAAATAGTTAAAATAGCGCTTCGCTTAAATAAAACATCGCGCGTTCTCTTTCTAAAATCTCTACAATTTAATTTTATCAAATTTAATTACTGCAAAATTTACCTTCGTTGCGTAACCATTTAACATCTACCCAAAGCTTCTTCATGGCCTACTATATTACACATGTAATATAGTAGGCCATGGATTCTTTTTTTCTAACACCGCTTCTTTTGCATAATCTTGATCAATATAAATGCCAGTTCCTTTAGTGAGCTTAATATTTTATTTTTATCTTGATAATTCAAAAGCTTTAACACGATTGATCTTGGTGTTTTATTATCTTTAACTGCACCGACTCGGTGCGCTCGTTCCACAACTACTTCACTTAATATATTTATTTTTGTTTTAAAAATGTTTTTTACAGCCTTCTCACAATCACAATCACTCCAGTTTTCTTTGGGGGTTTCTTTTATGCCATCGATACGTAAGTTGTGGATTCTCTAAGTATATATAATAGATTTTTTTTTTCAATACCATAATTTCATTATCATATTTTGTTATATAAGAAGAATAAATTCATCCCTACCTTTTTCTTCTTGAAAATTTAAGCTGGCTTTTAATTCGTTAACTTCATTTTCGATTCTTTGGATATTTAACTTGTTATTGTTTATTTCACCAACCATTATGTCTAATTTTGCCATAGGCGCCTGCAGGATTTTTTGATGTTTCAGATAGGACACATCCTTCCGCACATTGTGCAAAATCTAAACTTAAGTATGTTCATACCTATGCCAAATGAGGAGGCCTTGCAAAAATTTAGGATGACAAAAATTCCCTAAACGCTTGCCCCCCCCTGCCCAAACATGAGGGCACTGATGTAATAAAATTTCAACATTACTATCTTAAACTAAATTTAAATTTATCGACAGATTTTAAATTTCGTAGAAAAATATTGTAAATTACAAAAGTTATGACCATGCAAATTTTCCGACCCCCCATCCCCCTCCTCCAAAAAAAAATAAGGGAGGTGTAAATTTTACTTTAAACTTTTTTATTAGCACAAATCAACCTTGATTAAGAAAAATGTTTTCAATTAATGAATAAAACAAATATTGAAAAAACTATTTAAAGTAAAATGTTTACCCACTTAAATGTGAAGTGTTTGAATTGACTGCATGTCTTTTATATTTATTAAAGCAAATAAATTTTCAAACGTTGAACTGAAACAATTAACTTAAACATATATATATATATATATATATATATATATATATATATATATATATATATATATATATATATATATATATATATATATATATATATATATATATATATATATATATATATATATATACACACACACATTTAAATAATTTTGATAACGCATTGGTATTTATAAAACGGTTTTTTGTCAGTAATATTATTATTTGAAAACAATTTTAGATTTCACAGGTTGAAAAAAAAAATCTAAAATTATTTTAAAATTCAATTTGCTCGTGAAAACTTTCCAGATTCGATTTTAAATATTTTGAATTTCGCTTGAATAAATTTTAGTTATGAACTATTATGCGCTGAATTAGAAGAGACTAAGGGATCTTCCTAAGAATGAATTAGAGGAGACTAAGGGATCTTCCTTTCCGTTGATGCTATCCTCAGGGCTAAGCAATTAGACTAAGACTAAGTTTGTGTTCTTCTAGTTCAGCTCATGTAAAAAAAATTTTATGAACTACAATTTAAAATTTTTTTTATTGACGTTTAAATACATACATTTGATAATTTTCAATATTATTTACATATAACTCATATATATTTATATATATAAAACTTATTTTTAGTACTGTGTTAATGTAATTTTATTGTATATGAAATTCACTAATTAACTATTTTGGTTGCTTGCTAATAATAAAATAATTTGTAAAATTTAAAAACGAGTTTAAAACTGACTTAATAACTTTGATAACTTTGAAAAAATACGAAAATATTTGATAAATCAAAAAAACAAAACAACAAATAAGAATTCAAGTTACAACACTCCTTCCCACGACAAAACGTAAAAACTAATTAAAATGTTTATACATTTAGATGACACCTTTTAAATTTCAAGACACTAGTTATTAACCTCATTTATAACTGTGAGGTAACATTTGAATGAATAATTCTTGTTACAAGGTATAAAACCTCGTTTTTAGAGAATTTTAAGGTTAACAATTTTTAACTTTCATTGGATAATACGTTAGTGTTTACATATGATAGAGTAGGTGCATTAGGTATTTGACGGTATAGGCATACTAGGTACGGGTGTAATACTTTGCATGGCTGTAGTTGGATTTCCATTAGTAATCTCTTTTGGCTTATATATTTGTTCTTGGTATCTTTTTAGTTTAAGATGTTTATACCTAAATATAAATTACAGGAATACGACTTTTTTCCCCAAACTTTCTTAAAAAGAAAAACTAACAAACAAAAAACAGTAAAAAAAAAAAAAGTAAAAACTAACAACGAACAACAAAAAAGAAGTATAAAGTCTAACCAACCCTTTTTTATTGAATTTAGGAATGAATCTCCTGAGCAATCTAAAACCACCACAATTGCAACACAAACATATTACTACCAGTGCTATTGCTGCAAATATTGCATACTGAACCAGATCTCCGAATAAAGAGCCAAATATTCCACTAAAAAAGTTACCTATAATAGACGGAAAGGATTTTATACTACTCCACAGCTTGTCCAAAAAACCTGTGGATTGTGGTACAAAGAGATTTGGATTATCTATAAACTTTCCTTCAGCTTGCACACATTTTACGCCACCACCTTCGGAGCACTAAATCATTAAATAAACACTCAAAGTAATAAAGTAAAAACACTAAACAAAAAGCGAAAAAACGTTGCACGACATATATATGTATTGAGGTGTTCCAAAAAAACAGAAAAAAACCTTTTAAAATGAAAAAAATTTTTTTTTTTTTGTTTCTGTTGATGAAATATCTGTAGAACTTCTTTAACAAAAAAATTGTATTTTTAGGAACTGTATTGAAAATATATACTTTTAGTTTGAAAATTAAACATTTTCGAAATATCAGGTTGACTTTGTCTGGTCCATTTGTAGCTTCTTTCTGTTGTCTATGGCGACCATTTTTTTCATATCGTTCAACCTGTAGCCTTTATTAAAGTTCTGAATTAGCTTCATATTTCTTTCAGTGCACAGATTCATAAAATTTCAAAAAGCTTTAAAATATATCAAATGCTAGACTGGTATCTCCCTTGATCTCATCTTCTCAAAAAAGGATCTGGATCTTTTTTGAGAAGACGAGATTAAGAATCTACCAGCTCAGAAAGTTCCGTTGACCTGCTAAATAGCTTTGGTTTCTCCATATGAAACTACTCAGGATTATCACACTTGACCAGATTTTCCAACATCTTCTAATCCTTATTGTTGACATCATCATCAACTAAGGCTTGCATAGCTAACTGGTCTTGTTAAATGCAAAGCATGCCACTGCATGCTGACAAGAAGAGCATATCAAATTTTTGACTAATAGTTTTTTATTTCAAGCGATTACTTTAATGCAATAACTTGGAGTCAACTTGTGTACCATGTAGAATCTTAAAAACCAGGGCCCATAGCATATAAAAACAAAGATGTCGCTATTTTTTCATTTTTTTTTATCATTCTCATTTATCATCTGGGATACCTTCATGTTATCAGGTTATCAGGTATAGAGCATCTGCCATTAACCTTAAGAATAAATTATTATTATTAAGTATAAAGAAAAATTTGAAAAGTACTTTCCCTACATACAAAAATTATTGATAAGATACTTTAACTGTAAACTACTTCATGATAGGTTGCAGGTTGATAAGAACAAAATCCTGGTACCGCTTCTCCTAGAAGAATGTTATTTGTGTAGTCAAAATCGGCAATGTACAATCAAAATTCTTTTAACAGTTTTAACAGTTACAGTAATACAGAATTTTCTCTTCTTTTCCGTTATATGCTGTCAAAGTGCAAGACAATTCTCTTTCCCTTCAAGGTTTTAGTTATAGATTGTCTTATCTGGTCTTCTAGTAACTAAAACAACATTATCACCAATATAATTATTTCTTTATTTTCCTAGTTCCATTTAATCATCGCTATTTACAATAATTTTCATTCTACTACTTATTTTTACTCTTCAATTATCAAATACTGAAGAAATACAATCTGCTAGATTCTCAGCAATACTGAAGAAGTACAATCTGCTAGATTCTCAGCAATACTGAAGAAGTATAATCTGCTAGATTCTCAGCAATACTGAAGAAGTACAATCTGCTAGATTCTCAGCAATACTGAAGAAGTACAATCTGCTAGATTCTCAGCAATACTGAAGAAGTATAATCTGCTAGATTCTCAGCAATACTGAAGAAGTACAATCTGCTAGATTCTCAGCAATACTGAAGAAGTACAATCTGCTAGATTCTCAGCAATACTGAAGAAGTACAATCTGCTAGATTCTCAGCAATACTGAAGAAGTACAATCTGCTAGATTCTCAGCAATACTGAAGAAATACAATCTGCTAGATTCTCAGCAATACTGAAGAAGTACAATCTGCTAGATTCTCAGCAATACTGAAGAAGTACAATCTGCTAGATTCTCAGCAATACTGAAGAAATACAATCTGCTAGATTCTCAGCAATACTGAAGAAATACAATCTGCTAGATTCTCAGCAATACTGAAGAAGTACAATCTGCTAGATCCTTAGCAATACTGAAGAAGTACAATCTGATTCTCAGCACTGATACTTGTTATTATTTAAATTTTTAAAATATTATTAAAAAAAAAAAATAAGTTGTTTTATACATTATTTAAAAAAATAAATAAGTTGTTTCTAATCACATTGAATAGTTCAAATTAATGTACTAATTTTAAACAAATTTTTTAAATTCTTTGTCTACCTCTGAAGAAATGCATTTTCCTAGCCTCTTTCTAGTCTAGAAAAAACTCAGAGGTTTAAAAATGTCCTCCGCCTTGACCTCCTGGGAACAAAACCAATCTTCTTCTTAAACTTCTCCACAAAAATTTAAAAGAATTTGCTGCTCTCTTGAATGATCTCTTTCTGCATTTTAATAAATCTACCAATGCTAAAAAACCAGTTTTGATCTCTTAGGTGGATCAGTTTACAATACTTAGCATAGAACTGCAATCGTATTTCTTAACATTATTATTATTATTATTATTATTAATAAAAAAAAAATAATAATAATTTATTTGAAGTTTATTTATTACCTAGCTATTGTTTATTTTGTATATATGTTGGCATTTAAATATTTTTTTTTGTCTGTTGATTTACTTATTTGTTTATTTACATAAAAAATTTACTTTATTTGTTACCTGACAGCAACTCCAGAAAAAAGAGTTCTTCAAACGAGGCTTGTTCTACATTACAAGAGAAGTAAAACAACTATGGTTAGTTTACATGATCCATTCTTGCAGATTTTTTTTCTGGAAATATTCGAGGACAAGCTAAAACAGACTTAGTAAATTTTAACTTAAAAAACCTCTGAAACTTGATAAATTGTATATATCTGGGTAATTTATGTAAATAAGCATTTACAATGTTGGAAAGCTGCTTTGTAGGATGCATGTTGATATAATTTAATTGATATTGATTGTTTACTGCTCTAATACAAACAAACTCGTCGCATTTAAGTGCGTCAAACTGCTCAACACGAATATACAGGCAACCATGAAAATTATGCGCACAGCGCAAACAACATCTCAAAGCATGTTGTATATTTTTTATATTGCATTATGTAGCACAACAACAAACATGTATCTAGTAGATATACCAAAAATGCTTGAAGGTGCTTATTTGATGCACAAAAATTATTTAATAAAGTTATTATGTTGCAAAACAAAAATCTGCTTGCACCAGAACAGAAGCAAGCAATGTAATATACAGAAGCAAGCAAATTATATATATATATATATATATATATATATATATATATATATATATATATATATATATATATATATATATATATATATATATAACAATTTAGAGAAATAACTATGTAACTGTTTAGAGACAACGTTCTTCAAGTTTTATTCATCACAAAGTTCATTATTTGTACACGAAAATTAATAAATTAATCAAAAGTATTAAAAAAAAAAGATTTCCTTCTGGACAAAACAAGTGCAACTCCACAAAATGTTGACCAAGCTGTATTTCGCTATCAATATTTTGTGGCAAATCCTTTGTTGTCGATCACAGCCTTGCATCTTTGATGCATAGATTTGATCAGGTAATAGATGAAACTTTGTGGAATCACTGCCCAGGTTTTTTGGATTTGTTCAAACAGTTGATCCTTATTACGTACACCTTCACGATAAATTCTGCGGTTGTCGATCTCCCACAGGTTCTCGATAGGTTTGAGATCTGGAGATTGAGGCAGCCAGTCCATCACTGATAGGTGGTTGTCTTGAAACCACTGCTTGACTACTTTTGCAGTGTGTTTTGGATCATTGTCTTGCAGAAAAAACCATTTTATTGGCATATTTCATTCAGCATGAGGTAACACAACATCTTTCAGGATATTTTTATACATGAAACGCTCCATTACTCCATTGATTTGATGTAATGGACCTAGACTGTTAGCAGAAAAACACCCCCAGACCATTACATTGCCTCCACCATGCTTCAGGGTCTTAGAGCAGTAACGTAAATTGAGACGTTTTCCGGCTGGTCGACGTACACAGCAAATGCCATTGCTCCCAATGATGTTGAACTTTGATTCATATCTGAACAGGACAGTTTGCCATTTCTGCAATTCCAGTCAATATGAGATGTAGCAAACAGGAGTCTTTTCTTCTGGTTTTTTAGTAAAATCAGCGGTTTCTTCTCAGGGCGTCGAGAAAACAATCGAGCTTCAACAGCACATTGTCTGATTAATCGGTCTGATACAGGCAGCTCTAACTGCTTTTGTATCTTAACTGATGATATCCAGGGATCCTTCTTGACGGATCTGACAATCATAGAATCCTCTCTAGAAGTGGTGGAACGCGGTCTTCCACTTTTGTTATCTGCTGCCAACTTCCCTGTAGAACGATATTTAGAACAAAGTCTTGATAGTGTCCATTTTTTCATGCGATATTTATCACAAATACTTTTTTGTGACATTCCACTTACATAATCGGCAATAATTTTCTTTCTTAGTTCCAATCCAAGACTGTCAGGAGCCATTTTTGCACTTGAAGTCATATAAATAATAAAAATAAATAATCACGCTTCTCAAGGCTTACCGTGTTACATTTACCTTGTGATGATACAATAATGCTCTGTGGAACACAACGTCTTGGTTGGATGTGGACTGTATTGATGTAATGAAACACTTGTTGTATTTCACTTTTTGTATTGATGTTCTTCAATAAACACTTTGATAAAACTCACTTCGATAAACTGTCTTGATAATACTGACAATTGATTTCCATATACTGACTGAATTACATATCGGTTTACATGTCTCCTATATAGTAAAATGAACCTGTGTGAACCTGTTCTGGAAGATTCTAGATGCTTCTTTTCGATGCTTCTGGAAGCTTCTGGATGCGTCTGGATGCTTCTGAATGTTTCTGGATACTTCTGGATGCTTCTTCTGGAAACTTCTGGAAACTTCTGCATGCTTCTGGAAACTTTTGGATACTTCCTTTAATTATTAAAAAACTTCTGTGACGTTGACACGGACCAGACTTAAGAAAATAAAACAAACCAAAAAAGTTGCACTTGCTTTGTCCTCTGCATAATGGCACTTGTCAACAAAATTCTGCCTGTGCGTTGTCACCTGTCAGCTGATTGCTCATGTCATGGCATGCTATGACTCCAGACTCCTGAACTGTTTGCTGTGGTAGTATAGTTCGTTTTGTTTTTAAGAAATGTAAAATGAGGAACACTTTTTAGCATTGTTCGATGTTGGTTGCAAATGTTTTGTCCAATACTGTGTGTGTGTATATATATATATATATATATATATATATATATATATATATATATATATATATATATATATAGGGGCGCAGAGAGCCTTCACGTCGCACAGGACAGCAACCATGATTAATGCCATTATTTTTTTAAATTTATTTATATTATTAGTGAAGGACCTTTTCATTTTTAGGTTCATTATTGTTTATTATTATTTAAAGTATAAAAAAGAAACTTTAAACTTCCCAGCCTTAATATTGATAAAAAATAAATATTTCTAAAATACTGGTGTACGTTGGAGTCTAGAAATAGTAGAAATAATCGACACAACTGCTATTCAATATCGATTGTTATAACTTTTTCATCGTTTGACTAGTTGATGCCAAAATATCAATGATTGCATCGTTATTAATTCTTGGAAGAAGGTCCTTTTCACAAAACATCTGCATGAATGATTGTAAACTTGACTGGCTCATCAATTTTCTTAATTTTTTCAAAATATATTTCAATTTCAAAAATGACCTTTTCACAAGCAACTTGTGATGAGGATAATGTCAACACAAATTTGTAAGCCAGAAACAAGTTTGAATACGCAAGACTATGCAAGTTGAACTTTTGGAGAACAACAAACAATACATTTTTTGCAAGATTTGCATTTATTTCTGTGGCTGTCGCTGTTTTCCATTTCTAGGATTGTAAAGACAGTTTCAAATTCTACAAATTTAGATTGTTGGAAATTGTCCAAGACAGAGTCAAATACTTCTGTGTCAAATAGCAAAATAGGTTCATCTTCAAGAGTTATTACAAAGCTCTCCCGTTTCCTTGCAAAGTCCAATAATTCCGTTTGATGCTGATCTTTCCTTACACTAGTATCAAATTTTTTGAGCAAACTACTCATCTCTGCAATGTTTCACTAGGCATTTTTTTCAAAATTTCTGCAAAACTTCTTGGATCTAAACAAGATAAATCAGCATATAAACTATCATGCTACCAAGAATCTCTGTTTCAAACTACTGATTACTTGATTCATTACCATGTTGTGAACATTGAAATGAAATTTAACATTCGCACTTTCAAGTAGTTGGTTTGCTTTTATTCTTTTCTCTTTCAAACCAGTCTGAACTTTAATGTCGATATTTCTTTTTCCCAGTTCACTGTTTGCAAGTTATAAGAAATTTGTAGCTGTTTGAAAAATGAAATCAAAATTTCTATTTACTTTGCTTAATTCATTAATACTGTCTTGAACCATCTTATAGACTCTTAGTATATCCATTCCAGTTGTTTACAAATATTCAGATGGCATTATGTGCTCAAATACTTTTAAATGGCATTATGTGCTCAAATACTTTTAAAAACAATTACGCTGTCAAAATAAACTTAAAACTTGTCAATAAATCTAAAAGAGCTTTTGCTCTGTAATGGACATCATTATAGAATTTGATTAATGTAGAAATGTCATAAAATGTTTGTAACATGTCAATGTACAAAAAATCAATAACTTATGTTTCTTAATTATTTATTTATCCACATTACTTATTTAGAAAATAATGATAAATAGTATTCAAATTTTAAATACTAAACATTTGCATAATTATTAGACAAATTAATTCGGATGAAACCGTAAAAAAGTAAAAAAAACTAAAGCTTTAGATGACTTTACTTTTTCTTTCTTAATTTAATTTAATTTTTCATTTTTTTTCTTTCTTTTGCCTTGTAGCATCCCAGAGCCTCGTGTCTCTCAGGCTGCAGCCTATGTTAGCTTTTGCCTAAATCTGTCATTGAGTTCATATAATTAATACCGACAAAATTTCGATGTACAATCAACAAAATTACATAGTGCAGCAAACATAAATAGTAACATAATTTATAACAACAAAATATTATCAATAATACCAATCTGTGACTTTTCTGTCAGTGAACAATACACAAAAAACAAAACTAAAAGATGTACAAAATTATATTATAAAATAAATAGTTTAACATTTGTTAACTAATTTGGTTTGTTTACGTTAATATAATACTACTTTGGGTCAGCTAAAGATGGCCTCCAAAATTTATATAATTAGCTGGCAGATGTATTAGCCTGTAATTAGATGTAATTAGATCCCCAAAAAGTTATTATGTTTTTAGTTACATTTGAATTTACCGTTGATTATAATAATCAACGGAAATAAAATGTAGCCTAACTAAAAATATAACTTCTTTGGGGGCAACCAACCCACCAGGAATCTCCTGGTATCCCAATAGCCCAGTCCAAGCCTGGCTGTAGTACAGTTAAAGAATCACCTTAAATACCTCACCTTAGCACAAATTATCAAATGGAATAGTCAAATTATCAAATGGAAAGTACTAATCCCAGTAAGTGTAACCTTGTTTCTAACAGCCACTTTACATGATTTCAGTATACCACATGATATAAAGAGTTACAATTTTGCAAAAAAAAAATTTTCAAATGCAATTGAAAAGATATTTTTGCAAAAAAGATATATCACAAATTTTGCGAACGCAGCAACTGAAGTTAAGGAAATGTGTTCTACAAAACTTGCTACCCCCATATATATTAGAGATGTGCTTTTAAAGTACTTAATCTCAGAAGATGATGTGAAACATTCATTTAATTTAATAAAATAAATTATTCAAAACTTTAATGGCAAAGCAGGTTTGTATCAAAAATTTTATAAACTGCTGATAAGTAAAGTTTTTTTTAAGAGTATCATAGATAAAAGCTTAACTCTTGTAGGATATGATCTTGCTAATCATATTTGACTCTAAAAAATTAAAGTCTAAAAATGCAATTCAGCTAACAAAAATAAAAAAAATTCTAATTGAATATTTGGGTGGATACATCATTTAATATTTTTTAACAAAGGATAATTTATAAAAAAAGTTGAGAAAGTTTGTCATAAAACACTCTTAATTATGTTGCCTGGAAAATTTGTATAAAATGAATCAAAAACTTCAGCCAACCTTTTTAGTCTTCCAAAAGTTTTTAAAGTTTTGAAATTGATAAACTTCAGCAAATTTATTTTTGATGGGATAGGTAAGCATGATATTTAAAAAAATAATTTTTTTTTCATATCTTGCTTTTTTTGTCCCATGAAAAAGTATAAAAAAAGTATAAAAAATACAAAAAGTATAAAAAAAATTGTGATTACACAAGGTAGTAACTACTTTAAGATTGTAGAAAAAAATAAAAATGCAAATAATAGAACACCTCAAAGTAAGGTACCTCATAAAACTTGTGGTGCCTTAATTAAAATCTTAATAGTCCCAAATAATTTTCAACTTTTTATTTAAATTTGCACCAACTAGATGGTTTTTGTAAGAATTAACTTATTTTATTTTATTTTTATACAAATTAAATAAATGTACAAAATTAAAAAACATATTGAAAACTATTTGGGGTATATATTGTTGAGATTTCAATTGATGCACTAAAAGAATAATTTTACTTGTCACTATGTAAAATAATATTAATAATGAAAAATATAGTATCTTTTTTTTGAATTTTCAGATCAACATATCTATGCATAAACATTTGAGTTAAATAAATAAATTAAGAATAGAATTTAATAAGTCATAAAAAAAGACAAAACTTTTTAAAACTAAACATTTACTGAAGTAAAGAAACTATTTAAAAGTAAAGAAACATTAAGTTGGATCATTGGTTCAGCATTAAAGTAAAAAACCCTCATATAATATATAACTTTTGATAAACTTAAGATTGTAGAAATTAGGATTAGGTCAAAGAAAATAATACATTAAAGCAACATATTTGTACAAAATTTTTAGAAACTTACATCGCATTTGCATGATTGTACTTCACAAACACATGGTGCTTTTGTAGAAAATGTAAAATTGCGACTTTGTAGCAGCATGTTTTTTGAGTCATATAAATTAACTAAAAACATTTAAGAAACTCAAATAATAAAACAAGGAATTTGATCATACTAAAATATAAATTTCCAAATAATGAAAATAAATTTAAAAATGTTTTGTTCTAAAAATAAATAAACAAAAAACTATACTTTTTATTTAAAATTTTTACTATAATTGTTATATTATTTATTAATTTTTACTATAATTGTTATAATTGTTATATCAGATTTGAGAGAAATTAAAAGTTTTTTAAAAACTATTTAAAAAAATACCAAATAATATTTATTAAAAGCAAAATATAATGAAAAAAAAACAAAAAAAACTTAAAAATAAAAATTATACTTACTAAATAAAATAATATTTTTAAAACTATAATTAAAAAATTAAATGCCACAACAGATGATGACAAATTGCATAAATTATAAAACTATGTGCAGTAATAGATATTTTATGGAATATGCATGAATAACATATTGCATTAAATATTAAAAAAATTGCCACGTTCATACTTGTGCAATCATGTGCGCTTTTTTTATCTGTGGAAGTCATCATTTTGAATGTAATAGTCTCTGTCATCTGAGGATCAATAGTGATACGCTTTTCTTCTATTGGCTGAACACCAGATGTGCATGATGGGATTGAAATCTAAAATTAATAAGTTAAAATTTAATTTTGCGGCAACAGTTTTTATTTAAAAAATTACAAATTTTCAAGTATCAATTAGGCACAGGATTTTTTTATTTAACAACTTTTCAGCATTTTCGTAGAGTAAATTTTACAAATGCAACCATACACTTAAAATGGGAAACAAAGAAAAAATTAAAAGAAACACTAATTTTACCTTACAAAAATATAAAGAGCTGTTAAATAAAAAAAACCAAGCAAAGTTCTAAATACTGTCACAAAAATAAGTTCATATTAAGCAACCACAAACCCAATGACTAAATTAAGACTTTTTACCTCCCTTGCTCTGGTTTCCACTACTAAAGTTATTTATAAACTTATACCCTTATACAACCTGTGATCCAGACAACATTACTAATACAATCTTTCAAAATTGTACTCCAGAACTCGCTTCATAACTCTCTTAACAATTTAACAAATGTTTACTGAATTTTGTTTTCCTGCTTGCTAAAAAATGGCATATGTAGGTACAGTTTTTAAACCAGTAATTTGGTGATTACTCTGACCCCTCTCTAGTTTTTATTTATTAAGTTTTCTTATTATTATTAGCAAAGTCATTATTAATTAACTTCTAGTGTGTCTTAAGTCTAACAACTTACTCTATGAAAATCAATATAAATTTCAATCATCTCACACTCTGATGGTAAATTTTTAACTGTAACAAATGTTATTTATGAGATGGAAGCGATAAGACATAAGCTTTTATTAGGGTTTTGCATACTGGCCTCTATTATAAGTAGCCTCCTCGTCTGTAGAGGCCTTCTCAGCCTTGAGGAGGTGAATTAAAATAAAATAAAAAAAAAATTGGTGATAAGAAAACTAAATACTTTATTATTGATATGAAGGCATTGCTTTTTTAATTCTTAAAACAAGCAGGCAATTATAAGAAAGCAAATTGTAAATGTTGTTGTACCTGCTTTAGCTTCCAAGATTAAGCCTCATCTTAACATAATAAGGTTGCACCTCTTTCTCTTTTCTACAAATACTACCATGATTGCTGTTAATGTGACCTATTGTCTTAAGTTCATCAAAACTCATTTACAACCATAAAACTGAATAACAAACCATAATTTTTGTTTAAACTTAATTATCTAGCTGTTTCATTATTACACTGTAATAATAAAATGGGATAGGTAAAATTAAGTTCAATGTATTATTAAAATAAAAAGTAAATTTTAATATAATGATAAAATGAGATAAAGTACAAAAATGTATTATAAAATTATATTATAAAGTTATATTAAAATGATAGATGGGAGAACATTATTGTAAAGTAATATTAATAAAAAAAGTCTGAAAAATGGAGAAAAGTTAACATACTCTAAAATCAGATGAAACATAACCAGTATTCAAAACATCAACACTAAGTTGACCTTCCAATGAGAGAGCTTCAAAATCTTGAATAGCAGTGCGTGTTATTATACCGGTAGCTCTTTAATTAAACATTAAAATAAAACGAAATTATAATTTTATCAAAAAATTACTTTTTTTCCAAACAAACAAAAAAATATATTAATGTTATTCCAACCTGTTATAGACTAATACAACATCATCAGCACTAATTTGTAATGTAACCAGGCTAATTTGTTCATCATCAAGCTCATATGTTAAAAGGTATTTATCATTGTCGCCAATATTTTGTTTAACACCTGCTAATTTTCCATACCTTGCTGGAAAATACCAAGGCATTTTACCTTTTTCTAATCGATCCTTTTGTCAGCAAGAAAAAAACACAAAAAATACAAAAAAACAAGCAAACAAGCAAAACAAAACAAAACAAAAAAAAAAACATTTAAAAAGATGTTTTGAATTAAATCAAAAACATGTGAAAATAAATGAAATTAAAAAAATACCTCATCATCCATAAATTTGTTATAAGGTTGATTAGCCAAACATCTAAATGAAATTACATTTTTTTGTAACTAGAAATTAAAATTATTTTCAATTAAAATTAGTTATTTTGTATGTTAAGATTCACACACACACACTTGTATATAAAAATAAAGAAAAATACATATAATCTTCAGATTGCAGCATGATTACCAATATAGATCACAAGCCACCTATTGGAACAGTCATCATCAGTCAGTTAGTATCTTTTTCCATCAACATTTACCCAAATCCAATTATAAAAAAAATTATTATTCATTAATACTCTTGCGGGAATTATGATCAATTAAATTTCAATATGAAATCAGTTGATTGGTTTAATAGGCTATACAATAAGTCAACTACTGACTCATGGAATTTATTTCATGACTCACTAATCAACCAAATAAACACATATATTCCAAAACAAATAATAAAAAGTTGTAAAAAAAGATCTCCATGGTTTAATATGTCAAACCAGCCATTCAGGAAAAAAAACAAGTAAATCAAAAATTTCTCAAAATAAAAAACCAGAAGCAACTTTTTTAACTACATTAACTCACACAATAAAGCCAAAAATATATGCAAAAACCAGGACCAGATAACATTCATCCCAGAGTTTTTAAAGAATTACGTCATAAAATCTCAGTTCCTTTCTCCATAATCTTTATGAAGTCATATAATGATGGAGTCTTACCACAAGTCTGGAAAGATGCTCACAGTATCCCTATTTTTAAAAAAGGAGATAAGTCACTGATCGAAAACTATTAACCAATTAGCCTCCCTGTATTGTTGTCAAAATATTTGAAAAAATATAAAATCTTATACTGTTTCACATTTTAACAACCATTCCTTGTTTAGCATTTCTCAACATGGATTTATCAAAGGTCATTTGCGCCTAACAAACTTAATGTAAGTTATCGATGCTTGGACATTAACCCTGGAAAATAAAACTATAATATATCTTGATATAATAAACTAATATAGATCTTGAACTAATATAGATCTAATATAGAACTAATATAGATATTGATATAATAAAAGCTTTTGACACATCTCCTACTTCTAAAATTAAAACCTTAGGCTGAACAAATACCAAACTCCCCACTCCAGCTGCAGTTATTGATCTTCAAATTATCACACTTCCTCCTCAATGTTTCACTATCAGAATTAAGTTTTTTTCTACTAGTTCTGTATTCTTTTTTTCTCCGTATTTTTCCACAGCTTTTATGTCTAAAAATTATTCTCGCCAGTAAATAAAACTTTGTTCCAAAATTATTTATCTTTGTTTTCAAACTTTTTGGCAAACTCTAATCTTTTTTGTCTATTTTCTACACTTATAAATGGTGTCTTTCAAGGTACTCTGCCATTTAATCCCGATTTTCTAAGTATTTGTCTAATATTTTTTGTATAACTATCTTTCCAATTTTAAGTTAAACATCTACTGCTAATTTTGGTGCACTAATATATGAGTTTGAATCGACTTTTTAAACTATACTCTTTCTGTGTTGTGAATTTAAATTTGGTTGGCCACTTTTTGGTAATGTATTAAAAGAACCAATTATTTCAAGTTTTTTAAAAACACTTTGAATGGTGGAATGTGTTTAATGTTATACCAACAAATTTGGAAAAAAGATTTTTTTTCTTTATGCAATTTTATTATTAATTCACACATACCATTAGACATGTGATGTTTCTTATTTAAACTCATACTTATAACTAAATTTTTGAAGAAAAAATTAATATTAACTTAATATATGAACAAACAAGTTTTAACCAACTACTAAGGAATTGCATGTTATAAGATATTAGTTTTATTAGTGTGAGAAAACTTTTGTGACTGACTCTATATATCTGTATGTTTATATAAATATGTATATATATATATATATAAATATATATATATATATATATATATATATATATATATATATATATATATATATATATATATATATATATATATATATATATATATATATATATACATATATATATATATATATATGTGTGTGTGTGTGTGTGTGTGTGTGTGTGTGTGTGTGTGTGTGTGTCTGCCAATACTTCAAGGTGGATTTCCCTGACTTTTCCCTGATCTTCTACCTGCTTTCCCTGATTTAATTTAAAGCTACCCAAACTCAACTCCACAAAAATTGACCTAGATTCGTTTAGAAAAATGCTCTTCAACTTTAAAATTATAAACAACCCACATTAAATGTATCAAGAGAAGTTTATAAAACTATCTGTCAAATAAATTTTTATACTATGTGTATCATGTACAACTTATTTAAGCTATGTAAGTTTGATGAAGAGCCATTTTATCTAACTTCTCCCTGATTTTTTTAAAAATTTACCTAATTTCCCTGATAATCCCCTGATTTTTTTGCAGATATCTGAATTCCCTGACTTTTCCTTGTTTTCCCTGATCTGACAGACATCCTGTATGTATATATATATATATATATATATATATATATATATATATATATATATATATATATATATATATATATATATATATATATATATATATATATATATATATATATATATATATATATATATATATTTATATATTTGTATGTATGTATATACGCATGTATGTCTACTAAGCATAGTTTTCACAAAGAATTTTGCTGTGTGCTTGTGATAAATGTAGCAAAATTGCTACATTTATCACAAATTATTTAAACTCATATTTTGAGTTACAAATACAAATTATTAAATCATATTTTGCTTTATTCTCATGCTTGCTACTTTATGTGTTGTTTTGTGGATTGCTGAATAACATTAAAGAACCATAATATTAATACTGTAATTTAATGTTTAATGGGCTTAGTTACTGTTTAATGTGCTTAGTTACAATGGTTATAACGAATGTAATTAGCTGAAATAGAAACTGCTCGAGTCTAATTGGCTGTATATGTCTAATTTAATGCGCTTAGTAAAGACTATTAGTTAACAGATGTCAAATTAAATTGTGTTAAATTTTTAATTTGATATCACAAAAATCAGGTAATATATTTAATTTGATATAACAATTTTAATTGTTTAAATTGTTTTTTTTTATATTTTAAAATTTTTGATTCTATATCACTAAAGTTTATCTTTAAAGCTTGATATATTTTAATTAAACTTGTTTAAAATACTGAATATTATATCTTAAATAAAGAGCTATATGCCCTTTATTTAAGATATAATATTCAGGATTATTGAATTTCAGATATAATATTCAGATATAATATTATTTCAGATATAATATTCAGATATAATATTATTTAAGATATAATATTCAGGATTATTGATTAAGATATAATATTCAAGATTATTGAATATTATATCTTAAATAAAGGGCTATATGCCTTTTATTTAAGATATAATACTCAGTATTTTAAACAAATTTAATTAAAATATATCAATTGCTATGTTGCGGGTCTACAAGTTATGTGGTAGCTTTGAGGTGTGTTCAAAAATTAAGGTGACTTTTCAAATTTTGCGGGCAATGTACTTTCGATTATCGATTTTTTTATTTTGTCATGTTGGTACACTCTTCCCGAACATCTGTACCAAGTTTCAAGTGTATAGCATTTTTTGTTTGGTTGTGAGAGGCGTAAAGGTTATAAGTGTTTTGCGTGCTCGGCCATTTGTAGCTGTTAAAAAATATGGATCAAAGGATTTGCATCAAATTTTGTGTAAAAAATAAAATAAAGTGCTCCAAAACACTTGAAATGTTGACAGTGGCATACGGTGAAACTGTTCTGAGTAAAAAAAATGTTTACAAGTGGTACAAACTCTTTCAAGATGGCCGGGAAGATGCCAATGACGCCCAACCACGTCAACAACTGATGAAAATGTTCAAGCAGTGAAGAAAATTGTTTTTTGAAAATCATTGAATCACTATCAGAGAAGTTGCTGAGGATGTTGGTATATCGCTTGGCTCGTGCCATAAAATTTTTTCTTATGTTTTGGACATGAGACATGTGTCAGCGAAGTTTGTTCCGAAATTGCTCAATTTTGACCAAAAGAACCGTTGCATGAGCATTGCACAAGAACTGTTGAATGACGTCAACAACGACCGAGATTTACTCAAAAGGGTCATAACTGGTGACGAACCATTGATATATATTTATGATATTGAAACCAAAGCCCAATTGTCCCAATGGAAGAGCCCAGGTGAGCCAAAACCGAAAAAAGCACGCCAAGTTCGAGCCCAGGTGAGCCAAAACCGAAAAAAGCACGCCAAGTTCAAATGTCAAATTTTGCTCACTATTTTTTTTGATTACTATGGCATGGTGCATCAGGAGTTCTTACCATATGGTTGTACGGTCAATAAACAGTATTATCTTGAAGTTAAGCGCCGTTTGCGAGAAGCAATATGAAGAAAACATTCAGAATTGTGGAAAAACATTTCATGGCTTTTGCATCACGATAATGCCCCTGCTCACTCATCTTTGCTTGTGAGAGATTTTTTGGCCAAAAACAATACCACAATCATGCCTCAGCCACCATATTCACCGGATTTGGCCCCATGTGACTTTTTCTTGTTCCCAAAACTAAAGAGACCTATGAAAGGACGGAGATTTGTAACGATTGAAGAGATAAAGACAGCATCGCTGGAAGAGCTCAAGGCTCTACCGAAAAGTGCTTATGAGAAGTGCTTTGAGGATTGGAAAAACCGTTGGCATAAGTGTATTGTATCTGATGGGGATTACTTTGAAGGGGACAAAATAAATATTGATAAATAAATATTTTTTCTTAAAAATACAAAGTCACCTTAATTTTTGAACATACCTCGTATGTAGTACCTATATAGCAGGTAATGTAGTAGCATTCTGTTTAATAGCTATGTATTGGGCGGGTAGCCTGTGTGCTATGTAGTCAATATTCCTGATTGGTTTTTATGGATCAACCAGCCTTTAATATGAAAAGGTTTAAATATAATTATTTGATAGCTGAAACCAGCAGTATGAGTGTTTAATCTGCTACAGCCACATGGAACGGAAATTTATTATATCCAAACATATCTTAAATGCCATTTATAGTTTGTTTACAACAACTTTCCATTATATGTTTGCAACAACAACATTTCATTCAGTAGGAAAATCATTTTTTTTGAAAGCAAAGACTGAAGTTGTAGAAGCATGTATAAAGTGTTTAATACATAGGCAATAGTTGCCAAAGTTTGCATTAACTGAAAATAAGAGCACATATGGATAAGGTGATAAGAAGAGTCTTTACAAAAATTCTTATAAAAAGTGCATTGAAAAACCAAATCAGTGCATTTATAGAGAAACGGCTTGATTTTAATAAGATAATTGAAGATAATGAAGGAGATAAAACAACTTTTTTTTCTTAAATTATGCCACTTTATTGTTTAAAATTAAAAGTTGGTTATGTAATTATGTTATTAAGAAATTTATTAAAACTTGCAATACAATTGCACTCAAATGAATGTTTCTGCTATTTAAAATAACTTTATTTTTTGTTCTGAAAAATGGCCAGGTCAAACGTTGGAGTTATTGTATAAAAAAAAATTGCATTTCTTTTATCGCCAACTATATGTTGCATGTTTAAGAACAAGAGCGTTTAAAAGTTTGTTTTACAAAAGTGATAAAAATCCCATTCAAGGAATAATAAGAGAAAAATGTTGTACAAATAGTGTTATATTTTCTAATGCACTAAAGTTATTGTCTTTGGATTTTATATTTCGAAAATTCAAAGTTCGCAAGCACAAGTTGCATTTTTGTTAACTTTATTTATTAATAGTACTTTTTATTTATTATTTATACTTTTTATTTGTTTGAAAATTATTTTAATGCATTATTTAACCAAATTAGTAAGAAACTCATAAACAGCATGATTTTTATAAGTACTGATATTGTTCCAAAAATATAATTGAATATAAAATTCCAAAAGTTAGATTTACAAAATGAGATAACTTTGAATAATTTAATAAATGTTTTATTTCAAATATACCTAAATTATTAATGATTATTATTTTACAATTAAACACGCCGCATTTTTTACAAAAAATAATTTAAAGTTTACTTAAAGTATTATGTTATAATCTATAAGAAATCGTATAAAGCTAGAACTAGGCCGCGAAATTAGGCAAGCAAGTGTTGTGACTTACAGTGCGTGTAGAATGAGGCTTTTAAACTAGCCAAGCAAATGGCTTGCAATATTTTAAGAGCTAGGCTGTTATGCTAGCCGGCTATTATTTATTACTATAATTCTATTATTGCAAAAATGTTAAATGGCGTAGAGCAAGATTGCCAACTATTCCAGTCAAGCGGATTATTAAGTATAGAAGTGACAGCATTTAGTCCCAGGAGGTTTTACTGTTGTTTATCTAGGTTCTGTTGTCTAGCCTCTCATAACTACTTAGAAAACAAATATTTAGTGTAATGTAATGTGAACCTGCAAATATCTTATGCTAAGTGTTGTTTCTTTGCGTAATTGTAGTGATGTTATTTTTTTAATAATTTGTGTTGATTGACAGCTAAGCTTACCTTCCCATTGGTGTCTATTACTAAAAATGATTATGATTAGTTTCATTACTCTACTGTACTGCTACTAATCATAAAAGACAATCCAACATTTGGTATTACCATGATAAAATTTGTTTAAATCACTAAATTTTTAGTGTTGTTAATAGTTTTTCTCTTTGAATAAAATTTCATAGCTGGCTTATTTTTTTAAAGATTGATCCCATTGCAAAAATGGTATTATAATAAAGTAATTTTTGTCAATGTAATCATGTTATTATTTTAATTCATGTTTAATCATTGTTAAATGATTAAACATGAATTACAGCCAGTATCTACCGTGCTGTAGATACTGGCTGTAGTAACTGATTTTGAAAAGCACCTTGATAACAGAAATTGTGATGTCTTCAACATTAATTATTTAATAAGATTGACAAATGTTGAAATATGAATGTAAAAAAATAAAATGTAACCCATAAACACAAGTTTAAATATATACTTTATATATATTTTAACTTGTAAGATACATATTTTAACCTTTTTAGTCATTCCCTATACATAGATTGAAGAAAGTTTCAAACAAACTAATTAGCTCAACACAAAATTATGTCAAATGCAAGACAAAATTTATTACAAATATTTTACGCTACATATTTTCCGCATTTTAAAAATATGACCTGGAAAGCGCTAACAGTAATTAAATTTTGCCAACATATCAAGTAAAATAAAGTTTCAAAGCTTAAAGTTAAACAAGCAACAAATAGACAATAAAACTGAAGCTTCAATATTATAGGAGCCAAAATATTTAATTAAGCAACTTTTAATATATCCACTTTGTTATACTATGTGCACATATAACACTTAAGAAATGCAAGAGAAAAAGTTATTGAGAGAAAAAAAAAAGTAAATGTTTGTATAGATAGTTTTCTTAAAGTGTAGATCTATTGTCAACACCCAGCATGCCCTCATGTGAAATTTTATTATGGTTTTTGTATATGTTTTTAATTTTTTATTTTTTACAATATACTTTTCTTTTTTCTTTTCTTTTCTAGATCTACTGTCAACGCCCAACACTGCCTCAAGTAAGATTTTGTTATGTTTTTTGTTTATCTTCTAGAAAGGATGTTATATTTTGTTTAGATATTCAATATACAGCACCAATTGGTAGTTATTTAAGTTATTATAAGTTTAGCTCCATCAGTTAAATTAAAATTACCAAATTTTTATTTTTGAACCTACATATGAAGATTACAAATGTTACAGAAAGTCACACCGTGGACTAATAACCCGAAGGTTGTTTAACTGGTGGGTTCAATATAGGGAGGGGGAGGATGAGCTGATCACCCTCCATTTAGATGGGGTGGTCAACACCCATACAGGGGTCAAAGGAAGGTTGGGGGTTTTATAAAAATTTTTAAGTCTACAATTAACAGAAAATGTTTTTTGCAGACATGAAAATGTATTTATGTATACTTATACATACATAAAAAAACGTCTTAATTTTTCATTTTGTTTTAAATCTAACTGAACATATAGCATATATTGAACATACAGCATAATTGAACATATACCTTTGAATTATTTTTGTGTTTTTGTATATAGGTTTTTACTTTATTAATTTTGGTTTTGTAAAAATAAGTTTTGTTTTTATTAGTTTTTTAGAAATATATTTTTTATTTAATGTGGTACTTCTTGATAAAATAAGTAGTTTTTAGGCTTTTAACTTGTTAAAGAATTTTTTTAGTAAAGTATTTTTTTTTTTAGTACAGTCTTTTTTTTTAGCATAGTGCTTCAGTTTTGTTCTTAGCATTTTTTAGAACAAGTTTTTAAGCAATTTTTCTTTTGTTTTTTAGGAACAACTGAAGGGAGCTAAACCCCTTTTTACTTAATTCAATTTACTTTATTCTTTATAGATTATTTGTTTTGCATAAAATTATACGGATTAATAAGAATGAAATTTCTTAGACATTCAAACTGACACTGATTTTAGTAAGTTTACTATTAAATTGTTGTTTGTAAATATATAAATTTATATTATATATGTGCATATATTTCAATAATTTTATACCTTTCTAAAATAAAGATAAGTAATAGAACAGAACAAAATTTCAGAGCTTATAATTTAAAAAAAACATGCACACACATGCATGGAAACAAAAGCTTTGATGTTATAAGAGCCAAAAGATTAAAGCCAACTTTTATATATATCAACTATGCTACACGCATAAAATGCTCGAGCAACACAAAAGGAAACATTAAATTAGATAACTAATGAAGCTAAAATCATTACTTTCTACTATTTTCTGTAACATTGAAAATGAGTAAAAAATAAATTAGAGGTGTGAATCACACCTATCATAACCCATTTTACAGGTCAAGACTTTCTAGTTATTTATAAATATTGTACTTCAACGTTTTGTGATGAAATATTTAAGTGAATTACAAATAGAAGCGTGTAACTTTATAAGCAAATTTGGAAGTTTCAATCTTGAAACGAACAAAAAATAGATTTTATAAACTTTTTTTTAGTATTGCTACACTCATAATTACCTTATGGCCATTCCATTGTAGAAAAGGTGGAAACAATTTAGTCAAGAATATTTACTCCCTTTAGTTGAACTATAGTCAAGAATTATCAGTGGTTTTTGTCAAGATGATTTGATAACTCTCCATCACAACGATTGCTACTCAGCAGAATGACTAACTTTTCCTTCTTTAGGACATATGAAACTAAAGTTAATTGTTTTTGGTAACAAATACTAAAGATTAGACTTCTCGTGTTCCAGTAAACAAAAACTCTATAGGAATTTCTTTTTTACTTTTGTGCATTGTTTAAATTAGACTTAATTTTTTTTTTTCCAAAAGTTGTTGTGCAAGTGTTACTGATGTAAAGAAAATGTCTATTATAACATTTTATCCAGATCCGATGCCCTATGGACAATCATTTCTAATACTCATTTAGAATATTCATTAAAGGTTGCAACACATGCTCTTTTTAGAGAAATAAATGAAAAAATATAAAATAATTGCAAATCTGTTCCCTTGAGCAATTAATTCTGCACAATGAATTCTCAAATATATGGAAATAAAGCCATAGTGATAAACTAAAACATAATATAATTACTTGTAATGGTTTAATAAAATATAGAAATAAATTTTTTTTTAAACATCTTCGCTTCCAACAAGGCTGCAAGCAACCACTGATTAGTGTTGGAAGTTACTGGAAGAGAAAAGATGAAGATTGTAGAGCAAGATAACGATTGACAGACGACTTACAAGATTGCAAATTATATGAATCAGGAAAGCAAGGTGAAGGAAGCAAATTCCAAAGAACTGATGTTCGAGGAAAAAAACTAGACAAATAAGAGTTTTTGGAGCACTTAGGAACAGTGACAGAAAAAGGATGAGACTTAATATAATGACGAGTAACACAAGAGTAAATTTTAGTAAATGGCACAAGAGACGCTAGTTCTTTAGAGCAGTGCCCACTATAGTATTTTTAGAAAAGAGAAAGAGAAGCAACATTATGACAATGTGATAATGGTTAAAGGTTGGCTGCAAGAGCAGGTCCAACTATGTTTACAATGCGTTTTTGCACCTTGTCTAAAAGAGAAAGGGCATCATTAAAAAATCCGCCCCAGATATTGCAACAGTATTCCATACAAGGCCAAATTTGAGATTTATAGAGATAAAGAATAGAATCCAGAGTAAGAAAGTGTCGAGCTTGATAAAGAGATGCAACTTTAGCAGATGCTAATTTTACAACGGATTTGATATATGGTTTCCAAAAAAGATCAGAAGTAAGAGTTAATCCTAAAAGATGAAGGGTAGATGACTAAATATCAACTACATCAAACTTTGATGTAGTTGATATTTATGAATGTAGCTTTGATGATCAAAGCTACATTAAACCTTGATGTAGTTTGTTATTTAGGTGCCCCAAGAAGTCCTGCTTGTTGCAGAGCACCGCATAAATGCATTTAACCAGGGAGTTCACGCCTTCTTCTACACCGTGACGCGAAATATGTACAAAGCTCGTTTCGAACCTGGATATCTTGCTTATAAAGCAAGCGCTCTAACCACTGGGCCATGGCCATATAAAAGATTAAAAAAATTAGTTTGATTGCAATCTCTGATTTTATATTTCTTTCTATAATAAAGTAATGTTTTGAAAAAAATTTATTATATGTTAAAACTTTTTTATCATAGAAATATAAAGAAATTTTTCCTTTAAAACATTCCTCTTCTTTTAATCAGTGCATTAGTATAGGAGGCAGAGGACTCCCTCAAACCAGTCATTACGGCCCCAAAATTTTAAAATGCTTCAATTATTAGGTATTACTAAAAAAAAAAGATCCTCAAATTTAGTAAAGGGCTCTCCATAATTTGAAAAAGAGTCTCTAATTTTGCTGCCTCGCTCTTTACTAGATTAAGGTAGCCGTTTAGGCAGCCTAGTAATGGCTCTGCTTTTAAGAAACTTTGTAAATAAAAATATTCCAATATCTTCGGGTAATTATTTTATAAATAATACAGACTTAATAACATCTTCAGGTTATTATGTTTTAATGCGTCACTTGCTTTTCCCAATGTTAGAATTCGACTCATTTAGCAACATTTAACTTTAGCTTCCAAACTCGGCTAAGAATAAAAAATAAATACTCCAAAAAATTAGTTATTCTAGGAATAAAATTACACATGGCTGAAAATACGCACCATGTAATGCCGAATTAACTTTTTTTCTACCTCTTTTTTCTTATGTGCCCTTAAACATAGCTGGGTCCCGGGACAATATAACCCCTGATCCCCCTCCTCTCTACGTTCATGGGCATAGCGGCCATGTTGTATACTTACACCAGTGAGTGTAATATAATTAAAAATATTAATAATAATTAAAAATATAAATTAAAAAAAATTATAATTGGAATGAAAAAATCAATACCAAAAAAAAAGATATATTAAAAAAATATATTGTTTATAACGCTTATAATACATAAAACAGCCAGAATATTTCAGCGTGGTATTATTTGTTATTGTCAGTGGAGGATAGTTATTATATGTCTGCAAAAAATTTATGATGTTAGTAAAGGGTTGAAGAATAAAAGAAACTATTTCATAACTATGGTTTTGTGACTTTAATGGCTTTAATTTTCAAAATGGCGTTCCAATTTACTTTGAGCAAATTGAAAAGGTTTAAAAACTTTTAAAGTTAAGAGTTTAATATATATTAAATTGAAAGCGTAGTAGATAAAGTGAACTAAATATTTAGAAAATATGGCATCATTTTTCTTACCAAAAACTAAAGATAACCATTGTAAATTAGATACTGTTTTGAAATGGGAAAAAAAATTTAATTTAAAGTTTAAGTATGATATCAAGGGAAATGATATTGTAAGATTATGCTGCTTGCTTTGCAAGCAATATGAATCTTGTATTAAAAACATAAAAAAATTTTCTATTTCATGGATTCGCCCTAGAACTCCGTCGATTGAAAAAGACAGCGTAAGAAGTCATTGCAACAGTAAACAACATAAGAAAGCACAGCTCATCCATTATTGGAAGTAAATCAGTTGCAGAGGGTTTTAAAGAATGTATAAATAAAAAGACTGATATTAAAAAAGGGCTATGAGAAATTGTCAAAAAAATATCGTGACTCACTTAAGAAGAAATTCAATGCAGTTTATTACTTGGCAACAAAAGAATGTCCATTTTCCAATTTCCCTGATTTGCTTGAGCTAATTTATAAAAAATGGCGTTGATCTTGGCAATAGTTAATAGTTGAGTAACTATTACCAAGATCAATACCATTTTTTTAAATTAGCTCAAGCAATTAAGTTGCTGGTATTTTAACAGATTACATCAGTAAAATTGCTAAAGATTCTTTCAGAGATGATTTTATTAAGTCGAGATATTATTCAATTTAAGTAATAGCAGTTGTGATACTGCTACACTCGAACAGGAATTAGTACGAACTTCTAAAATCAACAATTTGTAAAACTGTAACGAATTTGTCTAAAAAAAACGTACAAAAATGGTTTTCAAGAAAAACAAAATTTGAAGACCAGAAACTTTTACGGAATTTTCAATTCGCGATCACTTAATTTGCCCCTTGTTGGCTTCTTATCATGACAAAAATAAATGGTAGTATCATCAGCGAACAATGCCACCTTAGATGTGAGAATATCTGGAAGATTGTTAATGTAAATTAAAAAGAGTATAGAGCCAAGGATTGAACCTAGAGGAACCCCTGAGGTTATAGAATAAGAAGAAGAATGCTGTCCATCAAGGACAATTTTTATACTATGATTGGAAAGGAAGGATTCAATAATCTTAAAGATGTTACCAGATACACCGTAAGAAGAAAGCTTATGGAGACCAGCATGCCAAATTTTATCAAATGCTTTAGAAATGTCAAGAGCGATGGCCTTAACCTCTCCACCTAAAGGTGGAGAGGTTAAGGCCATCGCTCTTGACATTTCTAAAGCATTTGATCGCTCTTGGTCTAATGCACGATAAAACCTATTGGTTATTACTGTTAGTAAATCAGCCGTAGAACAAGAAGATCGAAATCCATATTGATGATCAGAAAGTAAGTTATTAGATTCAAGATGAGAGATTAAGTGTTTGTTAATTAAAGGTTCAAAAACCTTGCTTATGATAGAAAGAAGACTAATGGGACGGTAGTTAGACGAATCAGATCACTCTCCAGAATTTTTTAAAATAGGGATAACAGATGCTACTTTCCAGCAGGCTGGAAAACAAGACTCTGATAAGCACTTGTTGAATAGTTTTGAAAGGATAGACGACAGCACTTCTGGAGAACACTTCTTCAAGACTATAACAGGTATGTTGTTTGGCTCTTAGACTCTTAGGCTCTTTTGATCTTAGACTCTTCTACAAGATGTAGAAGAGTCTAAGCAATAAATCACTTTAGATACAGAAGCTGCAGTGATACAAATGTCAAGCAATGGATCAACCTGTTTGACGACTATATCAGGTAGGATGCAACTAGTGGAATCAAGAGATGATATTGATGAAAAGTTCTTAGCAAACAATTCAGCTTTGTCTTTAGGTGAGGTGACAAAGTCTAAACCATACAAAAGAGGTGGAATTACAGACTTGTGCTTATTATTGATACTATTAAAGATTCTCCAGAAGTCATGAGAGCCTAATTTTTGTGATAAACTTATGAGATTTCATGACCTGAGAATAGCAGGCTTTGGCATTAGACAAAACCTTTTTTACAATGGTTCCTAGCAGTAATATACAGACATCTGCTTTTTGGAGAATCGTTATTCTGATAGATATGGAAGTAATGTTTTCGATTGGCAATTGCAGCAGCACAATGTGAGGAAAACCATGGAGAAGAGTGAGGCTTGACCTGAAATTGTTAAGAGGGAATAAAGGATTCCATGCCAGCCTGAATCCAGGAAGTTATGTAAGAAGTACATATGTCAACAGAAATACAAAAGATTTCTACACAAGGGCTATTACAAAAAAAATCACGGAAAGAGTCCCAGTTAGCTTTAAGATAGTTGTAAGATGTACAACGATAGGGGAGTCTGATGATAAAGAAGAATGAGATAATAGTTTTAGAGAGATCAAAATGTGATCAGAGGCACCTAAGGGTGAATGTGGAGAAACTGAGAACTGTTTAGGATCAGAAACAAGACATAAGTTGAGTAGAGAAGGTAAATGATTCAGGTTGTCTGGAAAGTGAGTTGGAAAATTGACTATGAGAGTTAGGGATTGAGAAACACAAAAATTGTGGGCTTTTATGTCTGCAGAGTGCCTGACACTTGCAGCCAAGCCATTCAGTGTGATGACCATTAAAGTCACTGACAACAACAATATTGGCTGATGGATAAAGAGAGAGGGCTTGGTCAATATGATCAGAAATAACATCAAGAAGATTGCAGTCTTAAGATGAAGGAGAGCTAAGAGAAAGGTGATAGAGTGAAGTGGTGCTAAACGAAAGCACATAAAAGAGTAGTCTGTGGGTTCAAACCTAGTTTCCGACAAATGAGTGAATTCCTATGAATGTAAATGCCCAGGCCAAGCATGTGACTATTGGAGTCTTTACGAATTAAAGGAAGATAACCATCAACACTAACATCAAATTAGTCTCACAAAGAGCAAGTAGGTCTGGTGAACTTTGCAAGAGATAAGACTCAACAGAAGAAAAGTTACTTGGAAGCCCATAAATATTAGTGAATGATAGGTTTAGCGAACTTGGTAATGACAGTGGTTTTTTGTGTTTTATAATTTTTGTTACTTTATTCATTTTTAAATTTGTTAAAGAACTTGTCTTGAAACATAGATAGTACTCAGTACACTGTTTAATAGCCCAAGCAATTGCCTCATTACTATTAATAAACCCTTACCATAACAAAGGGCTCCAATGTGGCCTTGGCAATGTACACTAAAGGTACAAACAGGGACACCATCCATGCGCAACGTGGCACTGTTAATACTTTGATATTTTTCAGCTGTTGATGGAATCAGCCTTACTGAGAGCTACCACAGAGTTCGGCAAACCTGACTACCAGCCGGCTTCAGAAACATAAAACTGAGTTTTAAAGCTGTACCTTCATTAGGAGATAATAGAATGAGTTACATAGTCATAAAAACAGAGACACAAGCTAAACTCATGCATCAAGTCTAGAAGATCCAGCATTCACCATCCTAAACTGGAAACAATGTATTAAAAATACATTTGCAAGGAGTGCGAGGCTGGTAAACAGATAGAATCTGTTTACCCCTAAAGTCTTTGCCTAGGAGGCCTTTTACAAGACAGCAGCCAGATACATTTAACATCTGCCCAAGATGAGTATTTTTATTGAGACACCATCTCTAGCCTTTACTTGACCAAGATCCCCAAGGCAAGGGGTATTTTATGTTGGAGTTGGCATCTCCTAGTCTTTGTCTAAAAAGGTGTATCCTACATGGCAGCAGGACATGAAGCAGATCATACTGGGTTACATGTTGCCAGTAGCAGGATAACCTGACCTGACAACAGGATAATCTGACCTGACAACTTAAAAAATAAAATATAATATTGATTCTTAAATAAAACATAATACTGATTCTTTTTCCTATAAATAAGAACACAAATCATATTAGTGAGGTTGAGTTGTTTATATTATTGGCTTAACTAATTCAATTTGTGATTAATTATTTTTATATTTCTGTAGAAAGTAGGTTTTATTCTTAACATAAAGAATATATATGTATATATATGTATATATTATATACACCTTTGTTCAATAGAGATGTCATCTGCTCTGAGTTTGCAACAAAACAATTATATCATTAAGTGCTCTTGAGGATCTACCACAAGCTTAAAGGCTCACTTAAAATCAAAGCATGGAATTGATTGGTGTCAAACTGAAAAAACTTCTCCTGAACGTGTTGTAGCAGAAAAGAAACCTAAAATAGATTTAAGAGCTTAAATAAAATAGTTTCTGACATGGCCACAAATGAAACATCCATTACAGCTATCAGCAGAAATCAGTTTGTTTGTGATGCAATCAAAAAAGAAGGATATTAACTTTCAAAATATAAGAGGTAATAAAGCATATCAATGCTGATTTTAATAATTAGAAAAATCAAATGGTTTCAGAATTTGTTTAAAAAATTGCAACGGAAAGAAAATTTGATTAAAGTGTTGAAGATTACACTACTTTTTGAAGCAGCAGCTTTTTGGAACAAGTCTGCATTGTACTGAAGAAAATATAATATGCAAATTAAGATTAATTTGTATCTTTGGTTCATGCAATGCTGAAGCAACGGTTGAAAAGTATCAAACCACTCAAAGATTTTTTAATTGAATTTGAAAAAGATTTGGTAGTATCAACACAAGACAATGCGACAATCAACAAGAAATGAATGAAAAATTGTCAAAATTATAGACAAGTATATGTAAGTACTTAAAGCTATTTTAAAATTTGACATCCTTCTAACAAATCTCTAACCCTATGAGTTTTAGAATCTTACATTATGTAAAGAACTAAGCTCATAGTTTTAAAAATATGTTATATATATGCTATTATACAAGTTGATAAGTTAGCATTTACACCTAAACTGAAATATGCTTGCATACTCAAGTTTAAAGACATTTATACTAAAGTATACTTGAGTTAACAATAAGTTTATGGACAGATTATGCAGTATTTTTCATAATGAAGTAGCTTTCCATTTATACACACTGTTCTCCATAATTAAGGGAACTCTAAAAAAATACTTTTTCCTACAAAAAAAAAAAAAACGTTTTTAATAATTATAAAAAGAATGTGCCTTAAAACCTTTAAGATGTGTTAATTACAGGTAAATTGAGAATATATTTTTAATTCTTTTTTACTAGTTTGCCTCTTTTATCTGGGTTTTTTAATGAACATAAAATATTGGTAAATTAGTGGTATTTTAAAATGGTAAAAGATTATTACATCTGTCCAATAAAATCTGTCCAACAACATCTGTCTGATTAATATAATGCATTATAATTTAATAATCAATAAAATCTGGAAGAATTTCCTCCGAAAATAATTACATCTGAAAAAAATCATTTATGTAATTACATCTGATTAAAATAATGCATTATAATTTAATAATTTTTTCCAGATGTAATTATATCAGAAAAAATCCTGTAGTTATTTTTAATATAATTGAAAAGATGTAACTACATTTGTAGAACTCACAGATGTAGTTGTACACATATTGTTATACTTTGATAATTGAAAAGATGTAACTACATCTGTAATATTCATACACTTTTTCACAGATGTTATTAGACATCAATGAAATTTCAGATGTTGTTGGACAGATGTTATTATACCTTAGTGTATTTATAGATGTTGTTGAAGAGATGTTGTTATACCTTAGTGTATTTACAGATGCTGTTGGACAGATGTTGTTAAACAGTAAAAACTGACATTGTTACCCTGACCCTTTTTAAACAAAAGAAAATTTAACTTTAAAGCAGTTTATTAATAAAATTACACTGCAGTTCAACTTTATTTTCAAAGCATTTAAAAGATTTTAGTTTACAAAGATATATTTTGTTTAAAGCTATTATTTCATATTAACTAATTAGTCCTGTTTTGCAGAAGAATATTAAAAAATTGTTGCTTAAAAGTGACGAGATGGCTTGTAATAAATATAACAGTGTTTTTAAAAAAAAAAATCATTGAAGATTATAATAATGAAACTACACAAAGTGGTTTATTTAAAAAATATAAAATGTCAGAGGCAGTTACAAGATGACTAGTTAATAACTATAAAACAAAAGAAATTGTTGAAACTAAGCATTTAGGTGGATGACAAAAAAAAAAGTCTTCTACATACTTATCAAAAAATTATTAGGTATGTTAAAAAGAACCCATTTGCTAGTGCAAGAGATACAGTTTGTGAATTTCATCTAGATATTTCAGAAAGTATTGTATAAGTTTGGATAAAACAGGATTGTATAGTTATTGTGCAGCTTTAAAAATCATTTAATTCAAAGAAAATCAAAAAGTATGTCTAGAGTTTAAAAAGACTCACAATAATTGGACAAAAGAACAATCCTATGAAGAAAAATCCTATAGTCAGATAAGTCAAAGTTTAACATAAATGATTCAGATAGTAAATGAAATGGAAAACAATTAAAACCAATGTATACTATAAGAACCATAAAACATATATTATAGTCAGGTATTATAAAATATATATTATATATTATAGTCAGTCATAAAATGTATATTATAATCATTAATATATAAAGTCAGTAAAAAATATATATTATATTCAGGTCTTGTTAGGTTATCCTGCTATTGGTAATATGTGGTCCAGTACAACCTGCTTCATGTCCTGATGCCGTGCTGGATACACTTTTTTAGGTAAAAGCTAGGAGATGCCAACTCCAACTTAAAACACCCCCTGCCTTGAGGCTCTTGGTTGAGTATAGGCTAGATATGATTTCTCAATAAAAATGCTCATCTTGGGCAGATGTTAAACGCATCCACCTACTATCTTGTACAAGGCCTCCTAGGCAAAGACTTGAGGGATAAACAGATTCTATCTGTTGAACAGCCTCGCATTCCTTCTTCATCTATTAGGCTGGCGCAGATATATTTGAAATACATTGTTTCTAGTTTAGAATATTGAATGCCTGACTCAATGCATGAGTTTTACTTGTGTCTCTGTTTTTATGACTAGGGAACTCATTCTATTATCTCCTAATGAGGGTACAGCTCTAAAATTCAATTTTATGGTTCTAAGGCTAGCTAATAGTCAGGTTTCCTGAACGCTGAGGTAGTTCTCAGAGAAGCTGATTCCATCAACAACTGTAAAATATCAGAGTACCAACAGTGCCATGTTGCCCATGGATGGTGTCCTGTTCATACTTTTGGTGTGCATTGGTGAGGCCACATTTGGAGCCCTTTGTTGCAGCTTAGGCTTTTGTTACAGCTTAGGGTAAAATTTTTAGCTGTTTAACTCTAAACATCTAAATGATACCCAAACTAATCCATGGATTTTTTCAGAATTTAATATCCACACTGTAATTGGAAGGCAGGCCTCACTGAAGCATGTGCAGTTTTATTTTGGAATAATAAAACTGTTTAAATGTGAATATCTAAAACAGTAACTGATTACAATTCTTAATGGTTACCACCAAACTCACCAGCAAAGTTAACAACAAAACTTTTTTTTAATTACCTAAATAAACTAAAATTAAAGGCAGCTATTCTAGGAACAATCCTCGAATCAGCTAATGAATACTCTACTGAATCTTATAATTCTAAAGTACCAGATGGTGTTGTTAAGTGTTCTTTTTTAAAAAAATGTTTAATTTTTTTATAACTGTATAGAAATTAAATTTCTATACAGTTATAGAAAAACCATTGCAAGATATAATTAAAAATAAAAAAAACTTGTTATTGCTAATTAGAAAAAATAGTCAATTACCACTTAAAAAAGACCAAGGATATTACTATCAAGTACAAACTCAACTTGTTACTGAATATTAATGCTGCAATTCTTTTGTATGGACAGTAAAGGACTTTTTCATTCTTAGAATCTTTTGTGAAGATATCTCAACATACAAAAGAAATTTCAAAAAAAAGCATCCTTATCCTTAAAAAATTACTTTTGAAACAAGTGAACCTGAAAACATTAATGTTTTATCAAAACAGTATTGTTTTATCATTTCAGGATCTAATTTGTTACTGTCACATCAGTTCAAAAGATGGCAATATGATTGTAAGATATACCAATGTACATTGTAAAGTTAAAAATCCCTAAAGGTAAATGATTTTAGGACAAAAATCCATTAACTTTTAGAGATATTGTACAATTAAACAAACATTCTAACAGTAAGAGAAGGCATGCTTAAAAAAAAAACTTTATTAACTGTTGAACAAAAATATTGAGAGAGGAAAAGTTATTTAAAATAAAAGATTTAGTTCAATTAATTTTGTAAACATCTGTATAGTTTAATGGCATATTTTTAAATTATTGTTTAAATTATTTGCTAATTAAATACTACTAAAGATGGACATAACCAAAACACATACTGAATGAACAATTTCATCTAACATTGTATGAGATTCTCAATATTTAACAAATAAAAAATCAATTTGCCTTAAGTCAAAGAGTACAATTTCAGGAAGTTTAAAAAATCTAATCTTCTTGTGGTTGTTTTTTTTAGTTAATTTCGATATATAATTTATAACATCTATTATATATTATAATTAATATCTTATAAAGTTTTATGTGCAATTAAATGCTACTCTAAAAATCTATTTAAAAATTTTAATAGTATATTTTTTATTGTATTGACTTAGTTTACATTTTTATACTCTCATAATGGCAAAGTATCTTGAGTCACATGACCAACAAGAACACTCTATTAGTGGTAAGTTATGATAAAAATATTTTCATTGTTTGATAACAGCAAATGATTTGAATTTCTCTTAAACTATACATACTTCCAAAAATAACCATTTACTTAGTACCTTGTCACTGGCAAATAATAGGAAAAATTTCAGCAAGTTCTATTAGGTTTTGCATTTGCTGACCACAACTTGTAAGGGTTTACTGTCCAATTTAAGCAAACAATTTTATGTAAAAATTAATTTCATTTGCAAAAATTGCAAATGAAATCAGATTTTGTTAATATATGCACTTTAATAAAGCAGGTCGGAACCCTGAAAATAAATAAAAAACACAGAATATTTAGCAGCCGAATATTTGGTGCTTTGACCAAGCACCTAACAGAAAGTTTTACTAAAGAGCAATATAAGCAAATCTATCCGACAGAATCACAACCAGCACATAAATATGGTCTACCTAATAAATATAAAAAATTTGAACAAACTCCAAATTTCAGACCTATTATTTCTTAAATTAATGACTATAATTATAAACTATGCGTATAATTATAAACTAGTTTATTCACTAATATTCCATTGGAAGAGGCCATTGAATTAGCAGTTTTTAAATTATTAACTAAAAATTTCTAATGCGAATTTTAAAAAATGATTTAGGTTTTCAATCTATTATACACTTTTTTTGTTTTGTGGTAAATTTGATATCAAATTGATGGTGTAGCTATGGGGTGTAGCTATGGGGTCTCCACTTGCTCCTGTTTTATCCAATTTATTCATGGGGAACTTAGAAAGTAATAATTTTAATGAATTTAACGGGAATAAACCTTAGTTTTTTAAAAGATATGTGATGATATTTTTGCACTATTTTACTCAAAAACTGATAGTATTTAAATTCTAAACATCCTAATATTTTAAAAACATTATAGTTTCGAATATCTATAATTTTTTTAATATTTATAATTTTAAATAAATTATATTGAAAAGATGTATAGTTCTTTAAAATTTATACACTGTTACTTTTTGAGTAAGTTTGTTTAAAAGATATATACTCTGTTCTTTTTTGTTAACAATTTATGCTTTTTATGAAAAATAAATTTTGTTAAAAACTGGTTTCCTTTTTACTAATAGGTCCTGCCCAATTAAACATTTAAGAGTTTTTATTTCCTTCAATAATTATGTTTAACTTAAATTTGTTTGATTTTTTATAATCTTTTCTTTCACTTAATATGAACTCTTCCTCAACTTTCTTTGTCGTCCAAAAACTAACCTTTTATATAAAAATTTGCTTCTCAAGTGCTTGCGGATTTGTTTTATTATTAAAAAGTAGTTGTAACTCATTAATAAATGTTTATTTTTTAAAATTGGCTAATACTGCGCTAGTGGATTTGTATATTTTTTTTTTAATACTTTCTTTTTAAAAAAAAAATTTTTTAAATAAAATTTAAAAATATAAGTTACAACATAATTTTGTCTAATATTAATATAAAAATATATTACATATGTGGGAGGGTGGAAATGCAAAATAGGGTGGCAATGCAAATGAAATATTTATACTATATCTTATTTTACTTTTATATAAAAAAATTTTATCCTTTAAAAAATATATATTTAGCTCCTTTAATCCGGCTTAATAAGGGCGAATTGGCATAAGTGCAAACTAGCATGAGTGAAATAACAATTTACATTAGGCCAATATTTGCAATTTTATTCGGCACACTTATACCAGTTTGCACTTATGCCAATGTTTGCAAATTCTTTTGGCTCACTTATGCCAGGTCGCTCTTGTGAAAGTTTTTGTAACTGATTTGCACTTATATCAATTTGCATAAATGCCAGTTTGTACTTACACCATTTGCACATTTAGCTCAATTTAATTTCAAATGTCTTGACATTGCTAAATATTGTGACTCTCTGTAAAAACTAAAAAGTAGAAAAAAAATATAGCAAAAACATTTGCTAAAAAATTTAATACTTTATAATCTTTTTTTTCACTTAATATGATCTTTTCCTCAACTTTCTTTGTTGTTCATAGCCCGCTAAAAACTAACATTTTATACAAAAATTTACCATAAAATTGCTTGTGGGTTTGTTTAGAATGGTCATGTTAATTTTTTAACAAATCTTTTTATTTTTAAAATAGGCTAATATTGCTTGTGGGTTTGTAAGTTTTTTTTTAATATATATTGTTCTCTTCTAAAAATAAATTTTTTTATTTTAAAAATCGGCTAAGATTGCTTGTGGGTTTGTATTTCTTTTTAAATCTTTTTTTTAACATTTTTTTTCGGAAAAATTATTTTTTTAATAAAACTGAAAAAGTAACTTACAAAGTTATGTTAACTTTGTTTAATATTAATATAAAAATATAATACATCTGTGGGAAGATGCGGGTTGCAATGCAAATGAAATATTTGTACTTTATGTTATTTTACTTTTATATAAAATTTTTTTATCTTTTAAAAGAAAAATATTCTGCTCCTTTAATCAGCAAATACTCCGTTTCTTTAGGATAAAAAGCTCGACTTAATTACAAATGTTTAGAAAAACGCATTGCCAAATATTGTAACTCTCTGTAAAGACTAAAAAATTGAAAATAAATTTTTTAATTTAAATTTAATAGTTCCGTAAACTAAAGATAGACAGGTATTTTCTAAATAAACCTTGCGCAGACCTGTCAATCTCTAGTTTACGGAACTATTAAATTTAAACTAAAAAGTTTATTTTCTACTTTTTAGTTCAAAAAGATTATGTTTTTAACAAATGTTTTTACTGTATTTTATTATAAAGGTAAGAATACAAAGTGTTACATAAGTTTTAGTAACTTTCATTAAGTTTAAGACTTATGGTATAACTTTTAGACAATTATTTGTATATGTTTTCTCCATAATAAATAATTTTAATGTTTTACGTATTGACCTTTTTTTCTTTAAATTTTTTTTTTTTTTTTAAAAACAGTTCTCGATGTTTTAATATTTCCAGGCTTCTTCAATTGAAGCAAATATATGATAATTTATAAATGTTTTCTATTAATAGTTTTGTATTTACTTATTAATTGTAAATCTTGCATTAAATGCGTTTCAAAGTAATGAAAGGTATTTTTTGATGGAGTATTACATTTCACTGTTCAATGCTAGTAGTATTTGTTGAGCAGACAGGCCTTATAATTTTTTCAATTTACTTTATTTATGAGTTCTTATTTGTAAAAATTTTGTAACTTTTATTAATTACTTTTTATTGTTTTTTTGATTAAATGCTAAAAATATTTTGTCAATAATTATTAATAATAACTACCTTAAATATATAACATTACTCAGTTATAAAGATTATATCAGTTTATTTAACTTTAGTTTAAGTTCTTGATAGAAATATGTTGTCTTTATACATTGCTATATTATTTTAAAACATCTCATTTAAATATGACTAATAGTAGAGGTAGAATATAATTAGATCATTATATTATACTCGGTTTTATTTGCTTACACTTTATCTTAGGTATGTTAAGAAAGAAAACTCAAAGTTTAATCTTAAAATAAATATGCAACTTTTAATAAGTCAAATTTAAGTAAGTACAATAAGTTGGTTGTTTTTCTTATATTTAATATTTAATAGTTATATACACTTATATTTGACTTGTATTGATTGCTTTTATGTAATTTTAATTGTTATGTAGCTGCAGCTTCTTCTGCAGATAGATGTACTTGACTCATTACATGATTAATTGTTTTTATTATTATTATTTTTTTACTATTAGATTTCTTTTAAGTAGTATCTTCCCTCTAAATAATTATATATTGGGTTGGTAACTAAGTAATTGCGAATTTTACTCATAGATGGCTTTAGTTAAATTTTTAGGTTTGCTGATATAATCGAAATGTCTAACACACTTTTTATTTGATATTTGGTACTTCAACTTTCAATCAGTAAAATTTTTTTTTGATTGGTTGTTTAGTTTTTGTTTGGAGTCTGTTGAAAAATAGAAAAACAAAACAAACATTTTTGTCATATTTTACTTTTTTATTTCTGGAAAGGAAAAAACGCATCTCAACCTCACAAAAAGTTATGCACTGTTTATGGTGACGAAGCTTTAAAAGAACAGCAGTGTCAAAATTAGTTTGCCCTTTTTGTTCTGGTAATTTTTCACTCAAGGATGAAAAATGCTCTAGTTGTCCAGTTGAAGTTGATGACGACCAAATCAAAGCAATAATTGATTCGGATCGCCACAGTACAACATGTGAAATTGCAGAGAAACTTCATGTATCACATACATGCATTGAAAGTTGCTTAAAACTACTTGGCCATGCACAAAGACTTGATATATGGGTTCCTCATGAACTGAAAGAAAATCATTTAACACAAGGATTAACATCCACAATTTGTTAAAAAAATGTAATCAAAATAATCCATTTTTAAAACGATTGATGACTGGTGATAAAAAATAGGTTGTTTACAGCATACAGCAATGTCAATTGGAAAAGATCGTGGAATAAGCCAGGTGAACCAGCTCAAACAACATCGAAAGCTGATATTTATCAAAAGAAAGTTATGTTATCAATTTGGTGGGATTACGAAGGAATTTTCTACTTTAAACTTTTACTACCCAACCAAACAATCAATTCATATGTTTAAATTTAACAACATAACATAATTGAACAATGCAGTTGAAGAATAATTTTTGCCAAACTGATGCCAACCTCAAAAAGATTAAGGTTGGCAAGTTATTGCCGACCTCATTTTTTCTAATTCCAAGGGAATTAGGAAAAATGAGGTCGGCATATATATATATGTATATATATATATATATATATATATATATATATATATATATATATATATATATATATATATATATATATACATATATATATATATATTTATGAGGTCAGAAATTTGTATATTATCTACTTACGATCCTTTTTTGGCTCTGCATCCATAACCCGTTCCATAAGCAGCTTGATTTCTGAATGCTGAATAACCAACACCAATCATATCGCATTGCTTTGCATCTGTACTGACTAAATCGCGAGGTATTATCATCCACTTTGAAATTCCACTCTGGTAAGTTTAATAAAAAGTTTTAAATAACTTTTGCAATTTATAACTCATTAACAATAACAAAAAATCTTTCTATTAAAATGATTTATAACAAAAGAAAATTAGATAAAAATAAAACAGCAGTTTTTCAAAGCAAATGATCACTTTGACAAAAATGAAAATCTTTGAAAAATCACTCAATCAATTAAAAAGAAACTACAACATCCATATGCAACCCCAATTAATTTTTTGAAATATTTTTAGAATATGTTTTGAATAATGTGCATCTATCAACAAACTCAGTCTGATGATTATTTTATTAACCAGTTTAAATTTACTCTAAACAAGGTTGTAAGCAACCACTTTTAAATTTGAAATTACAAGTAAACAAAGAAAGTTTTTAGAGAATAAAGGGACCAATGCAATAAAAACATGCAACTTTTGTCAAATGATGTCAGAAAAAATGTATTTCGGTTAATAGAACAAGAGATAGAAGCTTATTTAAACAGTGACCATGATAGTATTTTCAACAATGTAACAATGGCTCATGTTTGACAGGTAGAGCGGGTCTATCTACATCTACAAAATACTTTTGGACTTTTCTAGGAGAGAAAAAGCATCCAGATTAGCAGATACTAATTTTTCAATTAGCAGATACAAATTTGCAATCAATTGCATATATGGTTTCTATGAGAAGTCAGCAATGAATGATAATCTGAAAAGACTCAGTAAAAGTGTTGCTATTCATCAAAATAGAAATATCAACAAAATTCTAACAACTGTATGGAGAAAATGAGTTTTGTTTGAAATTCACAACCAACTACAACCCCCAAGCTGAAACAGAAGAGAAACCAGATTCAAGATTCACCCCTTGTAAAATACCATGAATGAAATAAAATGATCATTACCAAAAAGACACTTTGAGGTATTGTTCTAAACCCTTACAGGACTTATCTCACAAAATTTTAAAATACTTCTATTACATTTAGGGTTTGGACTGTTGTAATCTAATTAACAATACGGAACTTAATAGTGCCCTTTCAAGTCTGTTTAACACGGAATCCTTGGCAGCCATAGCAACTGAGGTAGTGGCTAGAAAGAGTCACTGCACTTTGTTTTATAAGAAAACGTGAACAAATGTGTATGCAAATATAATATATATAAACTTTAAATTAAGTAATGTTTAAACATATGTTAAAATATACTGAAACACTTATCAAGTTTTACAATTTGATTTTCACTTCAAAATTGAATTGCGTCAAGCTCTCCTTAATTTTGATCTATAACATTTTTTTCCATTGAAAAAATTATTATATAGTTTTAAAAATCTTTGCTTAACAATGCGCCAGTGTGGCCAAGTAAATAGAGCGCCGAGCTTCTGAACAAGTAAGCCAGCCGTAGTTCGATTTCTATCTCTGGCAATTTTTCTTTTTTTTTTAATTTTTTTTATTATTTTAAAATACAAAATATTTTTGAAATTTTATAGAGATTATATACAAACATATGTAACAATATTGTTTAATTTTAAAAACGAAAAGATTTTAAGAAAGCTAAAATTTCATACAACATCAAAAAAAAAAAAAAAACAGGAGAAAAAATGTGTTGCATATGTGTCATGATTGAGATACTTATTTTATTAATGTACTCAGGTAATTAGTCTTAATAAGCTGTGGATGGTTTGAGAAAAATAATAAATAAAAAACTTAATAAGAAAAACCTGCTACTCAAGAAGGTGCTGATGTGGAGGCAAAAAAAAAAAAAAAAGAGCCTGTAGCTAGATAAAACTTTAAAACTTTCTTTTGACAATTAAAAGTTTATTTTGTTAAATTTATTTTTTTACTATAAATATAAAAATTGCTGGGAGAAACACTTTGTAAAACGTTTTTTGAAACAAATAATTTTTATGAAAAAAGTCAAATTTGATTTTTTTTACCTACCGGCATTTTGAAAAACGGTTGTAGTATGGATCATACAACAAATATGTTGAAATATATTATAAAATATAGGGGTCGTTCATAAACTATGTCATGCAGTTTTTGATATTTTTTGACCCCCTCCCCCCCCTTGTAATGCTTTATTGACCCCCTCCCCCCATTATTGTGCAATAATTTTGTACCCCCTCCCTAAAAAAATATTTTTACATTTTTTTAGGGAGGAAGGGGGTCTATAATTTGCCAATAATGTCTATAATTCTTTGCGCTTCTTTGAGTTAATTAATTAGTACTTTCTAGTCTGTTTATTGTTTTTTTAAAAAAAAACAATAAACAGACTATTGGGGAATAGTGCCATGTAAAGTTGTATAAATTGACATTGCTCTCCTAAACATATCAATTTTAAAAATCCATTCTTCCTATATATAATACATGCAAAATATTATATATATAATATATAATAAATAATAACATATTACACATTCAAAAATATTGTTTTATAAATAAAATTTTCTTTGAACCAGAATTGTAAGCGTGGCCAATGGATTCTGCCTCCAGCTAGTAAACAGAGGGTTCCAGCTAGTAAACAGAGGGTTTTTGTTTCTCGGTGTAAATTTTTTTTTTTTTTAGTTAGTGCGCAAAGATCGTTTTTTTGTTGCTGCACACTTTTGTGCACCAACTAAATAAAGTTCTGCACTTGAGCCATATAAATTCAAAGCGCAAAATGTGCACTGCACATAAAGCTAAAAAAATAGTCTGTTAACAGGCTGTAACTACTCCGTTAACGAAGTGTACATCCACTAAGTAAAATATAGGCGTAATTGATTTTACAATCAACATGTAGATACATCAACTGAGGGTTTTGGTTTAGTCAGATACTCTTTTAGTTAAAAGAAAAACTTTTCTAAAAAAAAAAAATTTGCATCACAAAATTGAGACCCCCCTCCCCCTTGTAACAAATTATATATATATATATATATATATATATATAATATATATATATATATATATATATATATATATATATATATATACATATATATATATATATATATATATATATATATATATATATATATATACATATACATATACATATATGTATATTTATATATATATATAAATAACAAATAGATATAAACAATATATATATATATATATATATATATATATATATATATATATATATATATATATATGTATGTATATATATATATATATATATATATATATATATATATATATACATGTATGTATATATATATATATATATATATATATATATATATTATATATATATATGTATATATATATATATATTTGCTCCCACCCCCTAAATGTTTTCTATCTAATACAAAAACACAAGGTTTAAAATTTTTTTGAATAAAAAATATTTCAAGGGGACCCTCAAGACCCTTGAACATTTAATGGGTCCCTAATATTTTCAAAAAAAAAGTTTTTCAAAAATATGTCAACCTGGTACTCAAATGAAGCAAGTGAATTATATAAAAATTTCAAAAATTTTTGAAATTTTTTTTATAATTTATTTGATTCAAAATTTTAACTTATCAAAATTATCATAAAAAAACGTAAAAATACATTTTTTTTCATATTTTGATAAAAAACGTAACTTTTTAAGTAGTAATACCAAAAATAACAATTTTTTTAAAAATGAATATTAGTTTTTAGTAAACCGTTAAAGTTACAATTTTTATGCGTATGTGATGTCACTTTTTGGCAAAAAACTAGAAAAACAAAAAAAAAAAAGGTTTTATTTAAATTTTTTAAAAAAACTTCTATTAAGATATATAGAATATATTTATGTGATACACTCTAATAAAGAAAAAAACTTAAAAAAAAAAATTTATTACTATTGTAATAAATGCAATCTCTTATCCGTGGAATGATATATCTATACAGTATTATATATTTTTATGCATTTGTATTTAACAAATTTAAAATTAATCAAAAAATTTAAGATAAATGCAAAAGAAATTTGATGCATAAACGTTTATTTTGCCACAAACCGACATCAATGCGCAAAAATTTTTTTCGCTTAACTTTTAGATAAGGGTTTAATATTATTCTTTAGTTTGTAATCATTATCATAAGAATGAACTTTTTTTTTTATGACTATGTTTTAATGCTTTAAGATCTTCTTAGTTCCATTTGTATAGTGTTACGTACAAATGTCTGTAAGTGTAAGCATCTTTAGCATATGTTAAGTTTGCAAGTATTAAATGGAATAATCTTGTATAATACATCTATAAAATGAGAAAACTTCAAAGTTTTATTTTAAATTTTAGAAATCTTTTTTGCTATAAATGTGTAAGCAAGATCAAAAAAAATTTAAAATTTATTACGCAAAAAGCTCTTAAACCCCCCAAAACAACACTGATGACAGCGCACTTAACCACTGAGCTACTAATGAAATGCATTTAGTAGAAAAACAAACTTAATTATAAGTCTCTTATAAGCTCTATGTATGCAGAAAAAATGGGCATGTTAATTTTTTTACTCTTAAAGTTTTTTTTCAGAACAAAATTATTTTACTAAAAAGTATTGAAGTAAATAAGGAATAGGTATAGAAATAATTGGTATGGAATAGATATGTATAGAAATAGTAGGTTTGGTAAAGACCCATATTTTACGGATCCCAAAAGCTAGGATAAATAAGAAAAAAGTATTAAAAAGTTCGCTTTAGAATAGATTTACAAAGACCTGTATTTTTATGGGTCTGATCTCAGCTAGTTATAATGAATACAATAAAAGAAACAATAGCTATTGTTCTTGCATTAATTTATTTAGAAATAGTAACAATATCTATTATATACAATTATTGTAATACTGTAATACAATAACAGTAAATATTGTATTGTAATTCAACTTTATAATACAATAACAGTATTTAAAAAAAAATTAATGTAATGTTCCAAAACAATAACAGTAAATATTGTATTGTAATTGATCTTTAGGATACAATAAGAATATCTAAGAAAAAAAGTGTTAAATGTTATGTTAAAATTAAAAATGTTTTACTAGTCTAGTTGCCATGCCATGCAATCTTAAAATAAGGTGCAACTAATATTTTATGGTTTAGCTAGTACTATTTGATATACTGAATAAAATAATTTATTAATGTTAACTTGCATTTAGTTAAGATTTCATTAGACAAGCAATATTTTGCAGATATTTAGAGTTTAAAAATATAAAAGATAGGGTTGCCTAAACCAAGATGGGGGTTGTTTTGTGCAATTGATCTCCTTTTACTAGTTTTTCTTTGGTTTTTGCGTAAGTTTTATTACAAAAATTAAGAACAATATTTATTTGGTATTCTAAACTGCCTCATTTTTCAAAAACAACCCCCCCCCCCCTATAAAATTTAACAGTACAGACCTGATAGGTGATGGTAATCTGAAAATTTAGAAAATAATATTTTAAAATAAAAGTAGTTCACATGTTTAGAAAATCTAATAACTACACAGGTTAATGATTCCATGATTCTATTGTAAATTATTTTTTATTAGTGGTTAAAAATAAATTATTTTCATGCACTTTAACTAACTAACCAATTAGTTTAGATGTCATCATACAGTCAAACAATAATTTATTTAATCAGAAATATATAATAAATTCTATTTTTATATATTCAAATAAATGTAATTAATGCCAAATCTAAATAAATGCTTTAACAAAATTTATACTATTGATCTCAAAATTAACATAATTTATACAAGAAAAAGGTTGCTAAAAATGGGTGCCATGGGTATCTCTGAATTAAATATTTATTAAGTATATGTAATATATATATATATATTTTCCGCTTCATTGGCTTCACTTAACTTCTCAAAATAAATAAAACTTATGTAAATGGTTGCTAGAAACAGGTGCCACGAGTGCCCCTGAATTAAATATTTAATTATATATATTTCTTTGGCTTCCCAGACTTCACTTTTCAAAATAAATAAAATTTATATAAATAAATGTCTGCTAAAAACAGACATAATAGGTCCCCCCTGAATTTACTAGTACCCAAATAATAGTAAAAAGAATCTAAACACATTAAAATACAATAGATTTAGGACTGTGAAATAGTAATACATATTGTAATTGTTTTTCATCATAGCAATACAATTCTAATGTTTTTATTACTTTTATGGTATTACCATACAATATTATTGCATTGCCTTGTGTTATTGTAGTTAATTTTTACAATTACAAATACAATAGTCCAAACCATAATTACATCCAAAGCAGTTGTTGCATTTTGAGTTCTTTTTTGACTTAACTCAGTACTTAACTTAAGTACAAACAGCTTTTATACAGTCTTTGTGTGAGTTAGCATTTTGAATTTTTTAATTTGATTTTGCTTTGCCCAATTGAATTTATTCAGTCTTTCACAGGAAGATGTGCGATCGAACATTTTTATATGACATTTGTTATAAGTTTTAACATTTCTTTCATCAGGGTTCCCACTATTAAAACTGAGGCTATAAGTAAGGATTTTAAGGAGATTTAAGGAGATATTTTCCTAATATTAAAGGAGATTTAGTTGCCAACGACAATTTTTTGAAAGAAAAAATAAGGAGAATTAAGGAGAAAACAATTATATTAAAAACAGAATCTTATTTTTTTCATTAAATTTTAAATATAAAAAAAAAATTATTATAAACTAATATATTACTTTTTATATATATTTAATTATAAACATATATTTAATAAAAATATAGGTTTGCTAACTATCAAAGAACTATATATTTTCCTCTTTATTAATAAGTATAATCCATTCACTTAAATAAAATTTCCTAGATGATTAAAAAATAAAAAATTAATAAGGAGAAATTACGGAGTGTAGTCAAATTTAAACTTTTTTAAAGGTTATTTAAGGACATTTAAGGAGGTTTTTATTTTTTAAGGATATTTAAGGTTTTTAAGGAGGAGTGGAAACTTTGTTCACTTAAGGTATAATTCAGAATATTCTTCATTCAGCAAATTTTTAAAGTGATTTTTGAAATAGCTTGGCCATATAAAGATGTGCGATCACACATGTTCCTGTGAAAAAGACTGTTATTGTAAAAAACAAAAAATAAACAAACGTAATCCAAACAGGATTACAATGCTCCAAATACAATTTTGGGAAGCTGTCAATTGTTTAAAAAATTATTGAAAATTATAAAAATAAAGTCAAATAAAGTCCTTTTTAATAAGACTGTACTATATAATTGTGCCGTCAGCAAATAGTGTTAATTAGTGTTAAATAATTAAATGTAAGATTGTTAGAAAAATTATTAGTATAGATAAGAAACAACAAAGGACCAAGGATGGATGCCTTGCGGTATCTCAGAAGTTACTTAAAAATGAAGAAAAGTGTTAGTCTTGAAACACAATTTAAATACTTTGTTAGCAAACAGAATAATTCAATAACTTAAAAAAACTTTCCAAAATACACCATATGAAGCTAGCTTACGGAGAAGATCCCAGAGTTTGGTGAAAGACCAGACTATGTTGAAAGACTTTGATATGTCAAAAGCAATAGCCTGTACCTCACCAATTCAACCTAGTGTACAATTAATTGTAATTGTATTTAGAAAATGTCAATTACATATATTTGTACTTGAATTTTTTTTTGAAATCTAGAATTAACATATTTGTATTTATAATTGTATTTGATCAAATGTATTTGACCCTTACCCAGGCTAGCAGGGTCAGTAGTGTTAGAGCCAGGCCAAAAACCTAGTAAGTCTAGTGAATTTTGCAAGAAGTAAGAATCAATTGATAAAAAGTTACTTTGAAGATGTTCATAAAAGATAAATTGAAACAATAAGCGATGGTTTTTTATGATTAGTATTTTTAGGAACTTTAGTCGTTTTAAGTTACTAAGGAACTTGAATAAAGCATAGATATTGTGTGACACTTTAAAAAATGTGCTTTGCAGTTACCTCTGTCTTGGTAATTAACCTAAAGTTCTGACAAAGGTTTTTTTTATATGGCCTTGACAATGCACACCATAAGCATCAACAGGGAAACCAATCATGCGCAACATGGTACTTTTAATACTGTCAGCCTCTCTGAGAGCAATCACAAAGTTTAGAAAACCTTACTATCCACCTGAAACTATTAAACTTAGTTAAATATAAACTTTTAACTATTAAACTTAGTTAAAGTTAGAGCTGTACCCTCATTACGAAAAACAGTAAAAGAAGCCTAGTCATTATCAAAGAGACACAAAACCCATAAGATTAGTCAAAAAGATCCAGCATTCATTATCATAGGCAGACTAGGCAATAGAGGGTATCAATTTAATTCTTGGAAATTCCAAGGGAAAAAATAATTTCTAGAACAAATATATAAACACAAGAACACCAACTGCAACTAAATTTAAACAACAAAACGATATTTTTTATTTTATTTCAAATTTGTATTGTATATACAAAATTTGTATTTGTATGTGTATACAAAATTTGCAAATGCATATATTGAGAAAAATTAGTTTGCAAATACATATATTGAAAAATTTTCCTTGAACAAGCGAAAACTTTTTTAAGACTTTTTAAAAGTGTGAGTCTAAAGATGTCAGGATCTTTGTTTTGCCCAGAAAAAATACAGCAACGAAAATACTCTCTCGCTTTTAATTGAGTTTGATTATATACAAATTAGGGCATCTAGCAGGTTTTTCAAATTACTTGTAATACTTACCGTATTCTTATGCATTTGAAATTCTTTTTTGAGATCTTTTTTAAAATCTTTAGTTGTAACACACTTTTTAGGTTTATATGCTACATTTATTGCTACCACCAATCAGGGATGCAGAGTCCTTTTGGGACTCTGCATCCCTGATTGGTGCTACTTTATGTCTCTACTTTTTCCAAGTCTGTAATGTCCAGAAGTTCTAAACATGTTTGTTAACTAATAATCCTCTATAAAAAAAAAAAAAAATTATGAGATTTAATGACTTTAAACTTATTGATTTTAAGCCCGGAGTCCCGGAGTCCCAGAGTCCTTGCCGCCATTATACCTAAGGACTTTGAGTTAAAAAAATGACTGTTCCTCATACCCAAAAGTCGTAATTTTTTTCCTATAAGTAGTCCATAAACTTATTAATATTTTGGATAGCTCTTGATACAAAAAACTAGGAAGAAGTAATCTTTTTGTGATTTTCAAACCTGGAGTCCTTTTTGAGACTCTGCATCCCTGCCACCAATCTGTAATCATTCTCTTCAGAAGTTTCAATTTCATTTTCAATACCAACAATTTCATCGAATAATCTATTAAATAATTCATTCAAATAACAAATAAGTGCAGCTTTTAATGAAAAAAGTAGCTCAAGAGTTGCAGTTAAATGCAAATCTACCATTTAAAAGGTATTTAATCAAAGTCACAAGATCTTGATTTCTTCAATCTTTAACATAAAGACACAGAGCTAGCAACATCTAGTATGAAACTGCACCATAATTATCATGCATGGAATCAAATAAAAATTTTAAAATTGCATCAGCAGTTTGCAAACTTGCAACACGTTTACATAATGCCTCTACAGCTATTCTGATTGGTTAAAGATCATTCAAAATATTTTTTAAAACTGATACTTAAATATTGTTAAACAGGTCTACAGAGTTCAATTCATTTAATGCTTTTTTTCACTGAGTCCATCACTTTTAAAAATCTCTCAATCATTATCACAATGCTGTTCCATCTGGTCTAGCAGTAACCTAAATTCAATTCTGTGCTTTACTTTTACATGGTCTTGTAAAAAAAAAATTTTTTGGCTAAAGTTTAAAAACTTAACTATTTTTCTAATCATTTGTGAAGCCGCATTTATACATTTCTTCCACATATTTAGGGTTCAAAATTATTTTATCACTTTCTTTTTAAATTCTACTAGAGTCACTGGAATAACTAGAATCATTTTCTAAACAATCAATGAACATTAGTATTTTTATTTCTTTTAAAAGCAACAACCATTATAGCCATGCCTATGCGATGGCTATAACATAATTGGTGTATAAAAGCAGAAAAATTTGATTAATACTGCAGCAGTGTCAATGGTTGATGCAACAACATCTGAAAAAATAATTGCGGGAACAACCCTCTACTAGGCAGATAGGGTGCATGGCTAGTCTGAAGAATTTTTTTGCTTACCCCTAATAGTAACATCCCTGCTTGACACATTCATCATAACATTATAGTACTTTATCAAGCTTTGCTGGTATAATTTGATAAGATACATGAGGAAAATTCAGTTTATTCTTCCACAATTTGGTGACTTCTTTAGGAATTTCCGCTATTCGCTCCTTTCTTCCTTTGATTTTTGGTCCAAGGAAATAGTAGCGTCCAATAATTTGCGATTGGAGAGGCATTCTACACTTTTCTTCCAGTGAATAGTCTTCCAAAGGAACCATTCATCTGAGAGTCTCAAATTTTACCAGATTATTGGTCCAGACATCCTTGTTCTTCTGAATGCTACTATTGCTAAGCTTGTACGATGCCATGTGTTGCTTCTGTAATAACTATAAAGTTAGTTGAGCAGCTATATATAGTCAAAAATGTTCTAGAATATATATATATATATATATATATATATATATATATATATATATATATATATATATATATATATATATATATACATATATATATATATATATATATATATATATATATATATATATATATATATATATATATATATATATATATATTAGGGTTATATAAAATTTAGATAAAAAAACAAATATTAAAAATAAAATTTCTTATAAACTATAGGATAGATTAGGGTAATATGAGCACCTTGGTAATATGAGCATACTTAAAGATTTTAGATGTAAACAGTGAAGTTAAAGTTGCTATGTATTTTTTGAATCGATTTTATGTGGTGATTACAGGAATCAGTACAATTAGCTAAAATCTATATGCAGTAATCTATAATATATAAGCGGCTATCATCTAATTAAAACGCATTTAAAAATTAAAAATATGTTAGCTAAAACTCCAATCCATTTTTGTTTGAAAAATAATGCATGGAACTATTTAGTTTTGACTTTATTTAAAGATGCCATTTTTGTGTAATATGAGTATGCTCAAATTACCCAATAATTTTCTTTGTTATTACCTAGTTTAAAGTCCTAAAAGTGGTTTTAATTGGTTTTTTGAATAAAAATAAAATAGAGTAAAAATTTTTAATATTTAAACAATACTAAATATTTTTCTGTAATTTAAACTTTGTGAGCTAATTTAAAGTGCTCATATTACCAAGTGGTCTGGGTAATATGAGCACTTTTGGTACTTTTTTAAAACCTCTGTGTTTTTAAGAAAAAATTTTGGCCCAAATATCTAAGTGGATCATGAGGGATCCCTAAATATTGTTTATTTGCAAAAAGTTTGGATCCAGCATAATTATTTTTGAAAATTTTCTAATATTCACTTAAGACACTCATATTACCCTAATCTACCTTATTACTCTCGAGTCCCTGAAAAAAAAGAGGGGACGTTTATTAATTTTTGGAAAACTTTCCCACCCACCCCAAGCTTATAAGACCCTCCTTCCTCCCCTGTTTATTAATTTTTATTTGTTGTTAGCAAAAACTTTGTATCTCAAAACTAAAAAAAAAAATCAGTGAAAATCGGCCTTAAAAATTAGAAAATAATTCTTTCATTCATCGATAAAAACAAAATCTTTTAGTGCAAACAGGTTTTAAAAAACGTCGACCTGGTAAATCTCGATTCAGCATATTAAATCCTATTCAAATTATGCTAAAACAGCTTATCGAAAATGAGCATTTGACCGCAAGCCACACTAGAATTAAATAGTTTTAAGTGTATTTTGTAAAAAATATTAGTTCAGATTTATAAACTAAATTTTTTTAAAAAAATACTTATATTGTATCATGAAAAAATTCCTACTCCCCCTTTTATTAATACCTCGCCTTTTTATTAACTCTTTCCTCTCTCCTGTTTATTAGATCTAGACTAAAATTTCCACCTTCCTCCTTTTATTCCATCCTCCCCTATGGACTCGAGAGTAAGAGCATTAAAGACGTTTTTCTTTAAAAGTAAGACATGTGACGCGCATTTATGTTATTTATTAACTGAATTACTAAACTATTTATTAACCACCATGTCGTTTATTATTATTATTTTATTATTTATAATTATTTATAAATTAGCATCAATTTTTAAAAATCAATATTTAAAAAAAATACAAAAATAGATTCCAATAGGAATTGACCCTGGAGCGCACCAAATTTATTAACCACTACACCACGCAATATTGAAACTCAATAAGTTAATAAATTTAAAATAAAATAAATTTGTTTCGACGTATATTATTTTTTAAGTAATTAACACACTTTAAAATAAAATAACTTCCACATGATTAATACATAAGCTTTATGTCAGCGTTACACTATCAGGGAATCAGGGAATCAGTGACCTGGGTAAATATATATTAGATTACTCAGTTAAAAAGATTATATCAATTTATTTATGACTTTAGTTTAAGTTCTTGATAGAAATATGTTATCTTTATATATTACAATATTATTTTAAAACATCTAATTTAAATGACTAACAGTAGAGGTAGAATATAATTAGATTATTATATTATGCTCTCTTTTATTTGCTTACACTTTATTTTAGATAAGTTTAACAAAAAAAAGTTCAACTTTTATTATATTAGGCATTATTTTTACACACTCCTTTGATGCTTAATTATATCTGATAATTTAATAAATGAAATTATTAGACTTTGTCGAAATGAAAGAAACCAGGCTAGGCGAGATGAATTAAACCGTCACCGAAATGAAAGAGTTGCAATTAGGCAAGCTGAGATAAATCGTTGCCAAAATGAAAGAAATTAGCCTATGCAAGATGAGATGAATTGTTGTTGAAATGAAAGAGATGAGCCCAGGGGAGCTGAAATAAATTTTAATCAAAATGAAAGAAATTAGGCTAGGCAAGAACTCAATAGGTATATTATGCATAGCAAGAAAAATATTGCTTTAGAGAGTAAGTACTTCGGAGAATGAAACCATATTTGTCTGTATTGTAGTGCGAAGAATGTTTTAAATGAAACTCTGAAAAATGAAAAAGTTTTTGTGTTGCCATTCAGTAAAATTTATATTAGCTCCTCTTTCCACCATTTTACTCCATATTTGCTCCATATCCACCATTAATGACCAATTTATTGACAGGAAGCTATGTTGATCATTTAAATTTTTTCAATATTTATAATTTTAAGTAAATTTTATTGAAAAGATATATACTTCATTAAATATCTATAGACTGTTACTTTTTAAGTAAATTTTGTTGAAAAGACATATACTATGTTGCTTTTTGTTAACAATTTGTATTTTGTTAACTTAAAAAAAATTTGTTTAAAAGAAAAAAATATATATAATCTATTCTTTTTTGTTAAAAATTTATGCTTTTAATGATAAATAAATTTTGTTAAAAAAAGGGGCTTCCTTTTTAATAATAGCTCCTCTCCATTTAAACATTTCTGAGTTTCTATTTCCTTCATTAAGTATTTTAAATTTAAATTTATTGTTTTTTTTACAAAGGTAAGTTACAAAGTGTTATAACATAAGTTTTTGTCACTTTCATTAAATTTTTAGGACTTTTTGTATAAAGTATGTTTTATCCATAATAATATTCTAATGTTATATATATATATATATATATATATATATATATATATATATATATATATATATATATATATATATATATATATATATATAACATTAAAATAAGTTTGCAACTCTTGTAAACTTTAAAAGGACTACCAAATCCCGAAACATGTTGTGTTCATATTAAAGAGAATGTTAAAAAAAATGTCTGAGCAAATTTTTTTTGATTAAAACTAATAAATGTTACCAAGAAAAACAAATCTTGTTATTTTAGTTGAAGCATGTCTTTTCCATTTTCTGCGGTATTTGGAGTCTGTAAAATAAATGATATTTTCCCGACGCATTATACAGACTTGATAATTTATTCAAGTGCGTTTAATTCATAAAAGTTTTAGTACATGACGTCATAGATTTTATTGTTTGTTTGTTTAAAACACCGATTATTATATTTTACATGCAATTTCCAAATCATATTCATTTTTATTATATTTTAAAGTTCTAAAATGTGTTTGTAAAAAAATTAAAAACAAAAATGTATTTTATTTGCGCAACTTTTTTTAAATAATTGTCTAGACCACATGTATTTTGATTTTTTTTGTTATAAGATTTTCTTTCAGAATATTAGATAAAATAATTTTTAACCTAAATAATAATGCACTTTTATTAATTTACTTTGTAAATATTAAAAAAAAAAATTATTAACGCATAAGTCTGTATAATGCGCCTGGAAAATCGTGTTTATTTTACAGACTCCAAATACCACAGAAAATGGAGAAGATAAGCTTTGACTAAAACAAACATATTTGTTTTTCTTGGTATACATTTATTAATAAGTTTTAATCAAAAAAATTTGCTCAGACGTTTTTTTTAACATTCTCTTTAATACGAAAACTACATGTCTCGGGACTTGGTAGTCCCTTTAAGTAATCAAGAAAACCCATTTGCTCTTGCATTTAAAAACATAGCAGAAGTAGAGGATGAAGAAATCTGCCGAGCAGCTTTAGAAGGTAGACCAACTTCTGTTGTCAAAATGTCTTTGCTTGAAGGTCATGATAGATGCCAAAACAATCTTCCTTTTCATGTTGCTATTATGTTTGTGGAAGATGATGGTGCTCCATCTGCACCCAGGGAAAGTGTTATATACCCTCTTTATAGGACTAAAAGTTTGTCTAACGGCTTCCCATTATACAAACTTTTAGTCCTATATTCTATGCTAAGAAACAGAAATATGCTTTTGAAACATATGTCAAAATCAAGGAACAGTGCCTTGCTTTTATTAGAAATAACCAAAACAAACTTGAAGTAAACAATACATTGGATTGCATGAACATGTTATTAACCGTGCTAATAGTCTTAAAGCAGTCTGTAAATAGTCTTTAAGTAGTTATACCCACTTATACTTGACTCGTACCATTTGTTGCTTTTATTAATAAAAACAATATATTTGGAGATACCAACCAGTAAGATTGGTTGGTATAGATGTACACCTATAACCTATACAAGTTAAATATTACATTGATTGGTTATATTATTTTTGTATGGTGTCAAATCCAGCTTCCTCAGTAACCTGTAAGTTGTTGTACTCACTTATACTTGACTTATTACATTGATTAATTATTTGTTTGTTTTGCATTTTTTAATTTCTTTTATTCATCTCTAGCTGCTGCGTCTTCTTCTGGTACAAGTGAGTTGTTGTATTCACTTATACTTATTAGATTGGTTAACTGCTTTTGTTGATAAATTATTCATAGGAGATTCCAATCTAGTATAGTTGTACTCACTCATACTTGACAATATTACATTGATTGGTGGTTTTTATTATAAATTTTTTTATATAGTGTCAAATCCAATTTCCACAGCTATCTGTAAGTTGTTACACTCACTTATACTTGACTTATTACACTGATTGGCTGGTTTTATTGTATATTTAATTTTTCTATATAGTTCCAGTTGCTGCTTCTTTTTATGACAAGTAAGTTGCCAATAATTAATTTATATTACATTGATTGATTGATTTTAGTTTTTAATATAGCTACAGATGTGTCAGGCTTGGTTGGGAATTGGTAGCGATTGCTCTAGATTACTAACCACTGAAATAATATTTAGTTGCAAAAAACTGGCCAGATTTTTTAGTCGTTTTGAGAACATTTAGGTTTATGTATGTCTGTAAAACAAAAAATTTTTGTTTTACAGACATACATGGAAACATACTTAAACTTGAATGTTCTTAAAATATCGTGGCGCGGATAAACAAAAGTCAGTTGTTGTTCCAGATCATATATATCTTAACCAATGTTAGTTTCTAGAAATAAAGTAACAATAAATATAAACTAAACATTTCTAGAAATAAAATAACAATAGAACAACAAATATAAACAACAACAATAAAATTACAAGAAATGGATAGTGTCATATTTCTACATCCCCTTTCATGTTTTTAAGTGTCAACTGATATAAACATAGTTTTCCGATTCATTTCTTAAAGTTGTCTAACGCCAAAGATTTAATGGATTCAGGTTGGTAGAATCTTTTCGGGATACCTACCCTTGTTGAACACTTTAAACGTCCTCCAACCTCAGTATTCAATAGGGGTGGCATTGCTAGATGAGGCGTGTTTATTGATGGGGGTATTGGTATAGATGACAGCAGGGGTACTGATGTTGTTGGTAAAGGTGATGGTGATGCTGTTGGTGCAGATATCAGAGGCGATTGGAGTACTGCAGATGAAGCTGGCTTCAGTTCAGATGATGTGACTTTGTTAGATTATGAGACATACTCTATGAATTGTGACAAATCAACAAATTTATTGTGATTAAAGCTAGTTCTTAATGGTTTGCTTAACACAACTTCGGTTTTGTGTGGTTTTAGTCGGTTCAGAAATTTTCTTAAAAATTTTCTATTTTTTACTGTTAGTGTATCTGTTCCTTCAACTATAATGACATATTGGTCATTTTTTTTACATTCAATAACTTTTCCACTGCGATCCAATTTTTTAGGGCGGTTTCCTACTTGATTTTGTATGAAAACAGTATCTCTATTGTGTAGTGGTGCAATGAAATGTGAATGTTCTTGAAGTGATTCAAGAGTCTTTACATATCTTGTTCGTAATGCTTCTTCTTTTGCTGGCCATGCGTGTCTCCTTGTTTTTAGAAATTGGTTTCTAGTTCTGGTTTTTATCCTGGGCATGGCGTCGCAAATGGGATGCCCAAATAACACTTGAGCGGGGGACAACTGACAAGTCAGGTGTGAGGTGAGTTTCTTATTGTGAGCATTGCCCTCATAAAAACATTATCTCATTTTTCTTAATAAAACAGAGCTCTGGCTATCACTCCTGATACTTCTTGGTGAGCTGAGTGCAGCACGTCCAAAATATCATCTCGTAAAGTGGGTGGGATTACAATTCTGTCATTGTATATTATAACTCCATCTGACACCATCAAGTCTTTGTGGTGTTCCCAGAATGGTAAAAGGTTTAGTAAGAAATTATTTTTATCTTTTGGGAAGCCGTTTTCTATTGCTAACACTAATGCTTTAAAGTCAGTGTCCCTTTCTGTCTCTGTTCTGACACTTTCCCATGTCACTGCAAACATTTTATCTAAGTTGTTTCGTATCGAGGCTATAATTAGGGATTCCGTGTCGTCAAAATCGTTATTTTGGTCGCAGATGGCTAAATTAACGAGTTCATTCATGCTCTCTGCTGGATAACAAGAAGTATCATCTGCCACCAGATTTGTTTTTCCTGGTTGGTGCTGGATGATAAATTACCATTGCAAGTTTCTCTGTTTTAGTTGAAAAAATCGTGTGTTAGCAATTTCATCTAGGGTCCTGTTTCCTAATAATTTGACAAGCTGTTTATGGTCAGTTACTACCAAAAGGTTATCACACCCTTATGTAAAATATTTAGTCTGCTCCAGACTCCAAGCCACGTCTAGTATTTTCCCTTTAACTTGGGCGTATCGTTTTTTGGCAGATGACAAGAATCTGGACCCGGCAAGAGTGATTTTCCATCCGTCTATACAGCAATCTGGGAGTCCAATTTACATTCACAATGTTTTTGGCTTAGGTAATACCCTTTGCCTGATTTCGACCAGTTGCTTTTCAAGTAGGTTTTCTTGGTAATGTCGAATATTTGGACCCCATTTTCAATTGCGTTGATGATCTTTTTCTTTGATACACTGAATGAAGTGTTGAGATCACCCAACCAAAAGAATTTTGATTTGAGGCTGAGTAGAGCTTTAAATGGGGCCATGACTTCTCGAAGTTGGGTGTAACGTGATACTTGGTTAACTTAACCAAACCAAGATCTGATGTCAATTATTGAGGATGGTGTTGGAAATGATCTGATTGTGTCAATATATTGTGGCAGTGGTTCAACTCCATTTTCAAATTTTCTAAAACCTGCAAAATCTACTACTCTTTGAGCAAATTGGAATTTTTGTGGATTTAAAATAATTCCAGCTTTACCAACAAGCCCAAGAAATTCAATTGTTTGCCACCAATGCTTAACTAGTTCATTTTTGTAGTGGAGGGTGTCATCTACACATCTTTGTGTGCGACTAAATTCTGCCACAATTTCATCAAAATGCCTGTTGTAGCCATCCGGCTGGAGACAAAACCTTCAGGAGCTCGAAGGTATCTGTAGCGTCCAAAAGGTGTGATGAAGGTAGTAAAATGTCTATCTTCATTTTGTATCGGGACGCTATGATAACCATTCCATGCATCGGTTACAGTTTTCCATGAATTTCTTGGGACTGAATGAGCTAGTTGGAATGATGATTTTATTGTATGGGTTTCTCTGTAGCAATATTTGTTTAATGGAGATAGGTCAACAGTGCGACGAGACCCGCCATCGTGTTTGTGTGTGATGACCATTCTGTTGGACCATGTTGTAGGTTCTCCTAGAGGTACCTTTTTAATAACTCCAAGAGATTCATCACGAAGTAAATCTTTCTCTACCTGGTCTTGCCATTGGATTGGTATGATGGCTAAAGTGAATGCTGCTACTGGTTTGACATTGTCCTGGATTAAAATACTAATTGGTGGCCCCTCCATGTCAGGTAGTATCTGGTGTGGGCATGTGTTGAATGTTGAGGCAGAGTATCTTTCAAGAAGCCAAGTTTTCATTCGTTCGTTATTTACAGGGAGCAATCAAAAGGAAATTTAGTGGGTACACTTGGTGGGAGACTTCTTTTGGGGCAACCGCAGGTGTGTATTGTGTTGGTTTCGCAGTGTTTTATTCCCTTTTGTCTGAGAGCCTGAGCTAATAGCTCTATGGAGGGCACTACCAATCTCTGGAAGGTCTTTAGAGATGATACCCAGTTGGGTCATCACCTCTTTAGATAAGTAGAATCTGTTTGCATCTGGACTTATATAAACCATTACTGCACATTCGACTTTGTTGCCATTAGGTTGATGTCCTTCAAGATGTACAAAAATCGCACCTTCAATACGAAATTGGGTTTTGTTGGCAGCAGCTGTTATATTTCACAGGTATTAAATTTTTTACTTTAAACCTGTACTATCAAACCCTTTCCTGGACCATAAGTAAGACTGTGCACCAGTATCTGTAATGATTTGTACATATTTTGGTAAAATGGGAGAAAATGGGATACCAAATGCATTGTAGTCTGATTTACTGGTAGTCATGCGTAGCTGAATTGTAGGGTGAACAAGCGATTGAGCTGTGGCCCATCTATCATGGGTAAATATGTGATGGTTTAATTCTGTGGAGTGTCGTTTCACATTGGGCATCATTTGAGATTTTGTTTTAATTTTATTTGAATACTTTATTGCACTCAACATTAACACAAGTCCGCTGGCCTCAGCATCTTTAGATGCATTCAATTTCATATCATTTGAGATGATTCTGTTGTTGATTTTAGAATTGCGAGATCTAAATTTTTTCCAACAGTCTAGACACAGCTTGTGAGGTTTTGTGTTCCATCCTCTAGATGATTCGGTAAATAAACTATAAGATTTTGAGCAATATGGGTATTTAGCTGTAACATTGGTCTCTTTACTACCATGTGTATTGCCCTTGTTTTGTTTCCTGAAAGATAATACACTTGCCGCTGTTGAACTACAACCTAGTGCACTCCGTGCCATTTCCTCATCCTTGATAAAAACAACGATATCTGTTATTAAGGCTGTGTCAAGGGAGGCCCATCCAAGTACATCTTTACGGATGTCAATGTCTGATATTCCAGCAACAACAATGTCTTACATGATAGCATCAGTAAAGTCAACGGTTGTTTGTGGGTGGCAGTGGGATTGTACAGTGTAGTTGCAAATAGCTGCCTTGGCCTTCATTTTTGCGTCTTCATTTTCATTAATTATCTTAGGGTTTTCTTTCAGGAGTTAATTTTCAATGTCGTCTTCACAGTATTGAAACAGCTGTGCTGTCATCTCCTCTTGTCTAATGTCTGTACATCTCTTAAACAGTGTCCAGCAACTAATAAAATTTGTCCACTCTTCTTCTGATATATCCTGACCGATGTGGGGATGATTCATTTTTGGTGCCTTCTACTTTGAGAAGTCTGAATGAATATCAATCGAGTTTGGAGGATGGTGAAGTTGGTTACTGTTAAATAGTGTAATTGCAATTGCTTTGCTGGGGCCTCCAATGATAACTTTGCATCCTGGAGCCTGGCAAGATAAGCTTATTGTGGACATATTGTGGAAGAAAAAAAGGTTATCAAAATCCTAACTTCTTGTGCATACATTAACAACTTCAAACAAAATAACATAAAGGAGTTACGATGTCAACCTTTGTCAATAGGTTTTTATCTTGTGTAATACCAGTGCTTTTTTGAAGTTCCATTGGATACATGAAGAAACTAACATAAACAAAAGTCAGTTGTTGTTCCAGATCATATATATCTTAAACGATGTTAGTTTCTAGAAATGGATAGTGTCATATTTCTACAGCGGAAGAATAAAAAGAACACTAAAAACCTGCGAACACTAAAAACCTGCCAAATCTATGAACAAACTAATTCTATTTGTTCAAAAAATACACTGACTATGCAAAATAAAGTTCTAGAGTATTTTGTTGAAATTTTTAAAAAATTGTATTATTCGATATTTGTTAAGTTTTGAGATTTCTAGCATATTGCTTTAATAATATATTACCAAACGAATTATTACTTATTGAATATAAATTATTAATTATTGAAAGTTTATTATATATTATAGATTCTATTGGTATACTCTTATTTTTTGTTTAATAAGTATGTTTTTTTTATGAAAATGTAATTTTATGTATCTGTTTTTTATTCTAATGCAATCTTTTAAAGCAATTTTTACAATTTATTTTGTAAACAAAAAGACTTTCAACAATAATTGCATTTTCAATAAAATTATTATTAATCATCAAAGTTAATAAGACTAACTATGAAATAAACATACAAGAAATTTCTGGTTATAAACACAGACATGCATACATATATATATATATATATATATATAATATATATATATATATATATATATATATATATATATATATATATATATATATATATATATATATATATATATATATATATATATATATATATATATATATATATATATATATATATATATTAAGAAAGTTATTAAATATAAAGAAAAGTTTTTAAGTTCTTAGATGTTGGTTTACTAACTCAAATTATTTTTACTTCAGTTACCATTCTTACAAACTCGTTACTTAAACTTAAAGTTACTTTTTTCTGTTTTAAATACTAATTAAAATTAAAAAGCCCACTTTATATACTAATTAAAATTAAAAAGCCCATCCAGAAAATAATAATTAAAATTAAAAAACCCACTAAACATCATCAGTGGTATTGTGAAGCAGTTCCGCTTCCTCTTCATAAACTACTTTTAAACTTTTTAGTTGATTTCTATTGAGTTAATTTAATTTTTACAGTAACTCAATGATTTATATATTTCATTTGTTCATCTTACTAAGAAGAACTGTTTCAAATATGTTAAACTATTCAAGAAAGCATAAAATAATTATTAAAAAAAAAAACTTTTTTATTTATAAAATAATTTAGCTTAAATAAAACTTAAACTAGCGTTAGTTTTATTAGAATCTTGTTGGATTTTTTGGGGCCGGGGCTATTTTTATTTTGGAGGCCTTTTTAATGTGCCACAGCATAAAAAATACTTAAAAAAAAGGCCCAGGGATATAGTCCCCTCTAACCCCAACCCTCCTTAATCCAGCACTAGAAATAAGACAAGTGTATATAAATAAAAATTATATTATACTCTTTGATAAATAAAAGAACGTTTGTTTCCTTATTAAGCAATCATAAGATATTACTTTACATAAAAAGTATTGCTTAATTTTATAAAAAAATTATAAAGAGCAATGTTTCGAAAATATTGGTCCTAAACAAAATTTATTTTGCTTTAAGTTTTTTCGCGTTAAAAGTTATTATGTTTTTTGCAGTTGTCTCTCATTGGTCCAACTAACCTTTTTTGCGCTTTTTTGTTTTGTTTTTTGAAATGTTCTCAAAATGACTGAAAAATCTAGCAAATTTTTTGCAATTAAATATTATTTCAAGGTCAGTAATCAAGAGCAATTGCTCCTGCTTCCCGACCAAGCCTGATGTGTCTTCCAATTTAATCAGTTAATGTAATAATTCAAGTATAAGTGAGTATAATAAATAAATTGTTGAACTCACTTATACTTGATTTATTACATTGATTATTTGCTTTTTTTTTTTTTTTATAGAAGATTTTTGGTTAGTACCATCACAATAGATAATTGTATTTATATATATCCTTTTTTTTTTTCAGACATGGAAAGCATTCAAATTGTCTCAAATGTACTCAATTTATTTTTAGTTTGAGTTCCTTCTCTTGAAAATTTTCCAAAATCATGCCTGATTTTGGAAAATTTTCTTACATAGAACAATTTAAGAAATGTTCTGAATGTTGATTGTTTTCTAAAATCTAAAATGAAGTTTTGTTAATCGCCATAGCATTTACTAAAATATATAGAATAATGAAACAATGTTATTTTGTAATTTTTTTTTACCAAAAAAAGTTGTTATTTTATCTCAAGAAAAATGTTTTTTGTTTCTTACATGAATTTTTAAATTTTTTTTCTTTGAAATTATTTTAGCATGGATGTACTGGCCATTTTCAATTTGATATATTTTTCCATTATTTTTATATGTAAATGAAATACATTGATACTTTAATCACTTAAGTAATTACAGGTTTAGATATTTCCATTCCCTTTAAGAAAGTTTTTTTACCAAGATTCTGTACAAATAATAGCTATAATAACTTAATAATTCACAAAAACCGTTATTAAAAACAGTTCAATTGAAAGAATATGCAATGAGTTGCAGAAGTATAGTTAATTGTTGACCAAAAGTCAAAAATTTTATATTGATTTATTTTCTGTTGTAAACTAAGATTTATTAAAGTAAAGGGAGCAATTTAAGTATAGATATAGTCGGTTGTGGAACCTAGTAGCTTTGTAAAGTATAATAATTTTTTGTAATTTTATTTTTTAATGAGTGTATCAGTATTTTTTTTATCTCAAGAAAAATATGTTTTTTGTTTCTAACATTAAAGTTTTTTTTTTTTTCTTTAAAATTATTACTTCATATTGATATATTCATTACAGAAGAGTTTCTGTAAAATAAAACCGATAGAGGTAACTTATTTGAAATAATTAGGACCCGTGACCCGTTTTCTGTGTCCTCTTTTGTATTTTAAATAAATTTAATTAAGAGGGTTAAAAAATCAATTTATAAACCTTTTTGTTAAAACCTTAAGTTACCTAAAACACCAGAAGAAATATTACATAACTGTCATCTATGTTAAAATTAAATAAGTATAGTTTTAAAGTATAGTAAAATAATTGTTAACCAAAAGCCAAAAGTTTTCAATTGATTGACTTTCTGCTGTTTATTAAAATTCATTGATGTAAGAAGACCAAATTAAAAACAAGTTTAGATATAGTCGGGTGTCAGTCTTTCACAGAAAGACGTGCAATTGCACGTCTTTATATGACCAGGCAAATTGTATTTTGCTTTGACAACTTGACCATGGCTGATTCAAAAAACATTTTAAAAATACGCTGAATGAAAAACATTCTGAATTATACCTTAAGTAAATGAAACTTTTAACAAATGTTTTTATATTAGCGAAACACTTTTAAATAAAGTAACAATTAAGTGAAAATGGTTTTTTCATAAAAAACCATTCTTATAAAGTATAACTGACAGTTTTATATATTTTTTTAATTTATAATATTTAAACTGTTTAAGTGTGCACAAAAAACAAAGTACAAATGTTAAAATCAAGAACAAAATGGTTTTTTTAATTTGTAAATCAAATAGACTAAGCATTTTAGTTTGATGAGTTTTATTTTAGTTGGGTTATATATATATATATATATATATATATATATATATATATATATATATATATATATATATATATATATATATATATATATATATATATATATATATATATATATATATATATATATATATAACCCTTGGAATTAGGGTCGGCAATGCTGACCTAACTACCAACCTGAAAATGTTTAAGGTCGGCAAAAAATTGCCGACTTTATTTCTATGTTTTATGCTCAGACCTTGAATCAAATAATTTTTGCCAACCTGATGCTGACCTTGATCTTTTTGAGATTTTGAAATTATTGCCGACCTCGTTTTTCCTAATTCCAAGGGTTGTATATATATATACATACATATATATATATACAACCCTTTATACATATACATATATATATATATATATATATATATATATATATATATATATATGTATATATATATATATATATATATATATATATATATATATATATATATATATATATATATATATATATATATATTGTTATTTCACCTCCCCAAGGCCGAGAAGGCCACTGCAGAGGAGGAGGCTACTTAATTGTGGTTATAACCCTCTCTCAACTCTATAACTCCAAAACACGAACCTTAATGAGGCCGCTGCGCAGAGAAACAAGTTGAGCGTGGTACTACCAGGGACGTGGTGGAGATCGAACTCGGAACCTCTTGCTTATGAAGCGAGTGCTCTACCACTACACCACTACCGCATTATATATATATATATATATATATATATATATATATATATATATATATATATATATATATATATATATATATATATATATATATATATATATATATATATATGGAACAGATTTACCATGAACCATATCGTATGGGTCATGACAACTAGTTTATTATTAAACTTTGTGCATAGTTTCATTTCATAATGAAAAACCAATTTTAAGCAGTTATATATAAATATACAAAACATGCTCTGTAAAACTTTTATTTCCCTGTTTAATTTAGTAAAGAACAGCTGTTTTGTACCACTATTTTCTATGTCATATTAAAGAGAATAGTTTTGTTATGGTCGTGTTATTGTAATAATTAGTTCTCATAAAAGCATATGCATTAGATTTTTAACTATTTTTTAACAAACCTCATAGAAACATCTAACAATATCCCCTAAAAAAGGTATTATAATGAGGGTACTACACTATTTTTATGATACAAAACAAACATCCCAGCTAACACAAAACGTTCAAGTACATTCGACGAACATTGAGAATGTTCAAGCACATTCTATAAACGCTCATAGAATGCTCTTGAACATTCTTAACATTTTTTGAATGTTTTTGAACGTTTGGTGTTAGCTGGGATTGCCTATTTACAAAAAAACTTAACTTTCAAATATTTTAAATTGAAATTTTTTGTTTAAAAAAGTGGATTTGTTTAAACATAAAACATTTTGTTCTTTTTATAAAAAAAAAAAATAATAAAAAATATTTTTAAAACCACTTTTAAAATAAAAAAATAGGCTCTATTACTAAAATTCCTTTGAAATATTAAAAAAAAAAAACCTTTAACTGTACCTTTAACTGAGGTTCTTTTTTGGGATCAACATTTGTAGAGCTGAATGGAATTAAAAAATAGTTGTTTGTTAATACAGGATAGCTTTTAATAGGTTGAAGATCACCAACATAATTCCCTGTTATCTGAAAAAAATAAATTACGTAGACATGACACAAAATTCAATAATATAAGATGTATTAGCATCCTGAAAACAGATTATATGATTTTTCAAAATGCTATTGCTAAATTTAAATATTTCTTTCTTTTGCAGAAACATTTTTGCAGAAACAAGCAAAAGTGTAAAAAATATGACTTTCATTTAACTATATGCTTCATTCATTCATTATTTATTCCTTTAACTTTAAAAGTATTTTTTATATAGTTTAATATTAAGAAATTTATTTTAGAATGTGTTTTTTAAAAATTCAATCTAAAAGATGTAGTGACATAAAGGATAAAGTTTTTTTATACAAAGGACATAAAAACCCTAGTACTAGGGTTCAAAAAATAAAACAAAGAATCAATGGCAAGTTTAACTTAAAATATATTTTACAGTAATTACAAAATAATGTTAAAAATTGCATAGGGTATATTAGAAAAATATAATACATATTTTGTATTATGAATCTATGTTTAAAGTAATAAACAACATGTTTTAACAAGAAATAACATAAATAAGTAAAACATGACAAAAGAAGAAAATTTCAACACACATAAGAATTTTATAAAATATACTTTTCACGGGTGGGAGCGAACATTATATCCTTTTATAGTGTTCACTTTTACCTGTTTAATAAAACTTAATTTAAGGACAAGTATGAACTTTTGTCAGTGGAATAACAAACTTTAATAAAATCGAAAGATAACAATAGTATTTGTATAATAAAAGAAGAGAAAAAAATTACAAGGATATTATAAAGTTGAATTACCAAAACAGGTCTAACAATATTTACAATTTATTGTTTTAAATATATTTTGAATGTAAAATACTTATTACAATGTTTACTTATTTATAGAAAAAAAATTTAATGCTTTTTAATTGATTTTGAATCAGCAGTTATATCTGCAGTATAACTTATCCAAGAGTTTTGATTTAGAAAAACAGTGCAATTAAGAAGAAAGATTTGCACTGTTTAAGCATTTCATAACAGTAAAAAAATAATACATCTTTCGTATTTGTCAATCCATAAACCAAATAAAAAAATATTTTTACATAATTTTTTTATATTAAAAAATTTCAATACAAATTTTTTTTGTGATAGCCAAAATGTAAAAAGACATCGTCTGGTTGCATCACAAATAATTCTAAAGAAGTTTTGGAAGAAACTATTCACAATGCACTTGATATTACTCTCACTGCAGATATTTTGGATTGCTTTTATAATACTTGGTTTAATCAAGTATTATACAAGTCACTTCCAATTCATTTAAAATATGAAATCATTTTTAAAACAATAGTCTCAGAACTACAAAACATGTTGAAAGTGTATTCATTTTAAAAAATTTTTTACAAAAGTGAACATTAACTTACAATATTTAATACTGTATATAATGATGATGAACTAAATGGATTAGAATCAAATTGACCAACTAGAAAATAAATTAATAAAACTCTACTTTAAATAAAAAAATACTAAGACTTTTAGACAGACAGAGAAAGAATATTAGTTAAAGATTGTTGTTTTGGTTGTAATTTATTACAACAGCTGGTTATAAACTAAAGTTAAATAGATAACTTATTGATTTGTTTTGCCTGTTATGATTTATATTTGTTCTTAATTTATAATAATATTTAAGTTGAAACAATCATTTTATCAAAAATATTTCACTACACTAAAGTTTAATTATTTTTTAAATTATTTTAAAAAATAAATTAGATATTTAGTTTCAAATATCCAGTAAGTATTCATGTTTATCCAGTTAGAATTTGTATTTATCCAGTTAGTATTTATGTTCATCCAGTTAGTAAGACATATACCAGAAAAAATGTGCGTGTTCTGATGGTGTTTACAGAAACCTTGCATCATTTTAAATAGCTAATTGTTTTAAAATGTCATTGTATTAGTGTTATTCAAAATTTAAACAACTCTGTTATTAAAATAATTAGTTTTAATTAAAATGTCATCAAATCAAGATAAGAAGCAAGAAAATATTTTGGCATCTTCTTGTTGAAAATCCTGGTGTATCAAAACAATTCCTAAAAATTTGCAGATTGCTTTGAGAACAGTGCATAGGGTTGTGAAACGATATAAGGACACTGGTACAATCAAAAGGAAATCAGGGAGTGGAAGAAATATTTTGTTAGATGAGATCTTGGTAAAAAAGTGAAAGATGTCTTAGACAGAAAACTGGAGATTTCTGTTCGAACTTTAGTAAATAAATTTAAGATAAGTGCTTCCACTATACAAAGAGTGAAGAGAAATTGTGGCTATAAATCTTATAAAAAGAAAAAAGTTCCTTGTCGAGAAGAAAAGCAAGTAAATGTCACAATTTGTTGTTCAACGCTCTATAAAGAATTGTGCCAAAAAATCTTGTTTATTGATGATAAAACTTATTGTGCTGCATATTTCCGATTTCTCCTGGGACATCAATATTATTTAGCAATTAATTGCAAGAAACTGAATCCCAATTATAAATGCATTGGATTGCAAAAATTAGCTAAAAAACTCTTAGTTTGGCAAGCAATTTGTGAATGTGGTGAAATAAGCTCTGTTTTGTGACTACAGGAACAATTAAAATCAAAATATACATAGAAAAATGGCTCAAGAAACATATTTTGTTGTTTAAAAGAATACACACAGGTAACCAGTTACTTTGGCCCAATTTAGCATCATGTCACTACTATGGGACAACTTTATACCGCCATAGAGAACATAAAGTAGATTTTGTACCGAACTACTTCTTTTACATTGAACTAAGGTTCAATGTAAAAGAATCCAAAAGCATTAAAGACTTCAAAAATAAATGGATTAGAGCTACTAAGAAAGTCCAGCCGAAGACTGTGCAAAAGCTGATGTCAAGTGTAAAACGTGCGTATGTTCTCATGTACAAAACTTCACAAACATTTTTAAGTGAAATTTAAGAATATTAATATATGTAATTAGTATTACATCATCATTTATATATATGTTTATATAAATTATTTTTTTTATAATCATTGTAGCAACAAAAAGTCATGTCATCTATAAAACCTATACAATATTTCCAAAAAAAAAATTTACAGAAATGATTCTGTAAATCAGTTCAATACCTGATAATGCCAATGAATACTGAATAAACATGTATTAAAAATAACTAGCTTTTAATAATTTGGAGGAAAAATTTTTTAACTTTAATAAAAAATATTCAAAAATAATTAAACAACTGCATTTTATTGTTAATTTTATATAATTAGTTATAAATTTTGTGTATTTTAATCAATAATCAACAAGGAGCTTTTAAAAATAATTCAATTTAATAATTTTAAAAATCATGACTGATTTAAAATTGAAATGGAAATTCATAAATAGTTGTCCTTGGTTGCTTACACTTAATATTTAGTAACTAAGTTATATTAAAAAAAGAAACACATTGTCTTAAAATTTAGTAAAAAGTTCTTAACTTTTTTGGAGAGTAGACTTTTATTAAATAGCTTTATGTCAGGGTTTTGTGGATTCAACAAAAAGCTGCAAAACTGTTTTTTACTGAAGCAAGTGTAAACTATAAACATTTTTATCAATATGTTTACATTATCTATGATTTTATCATATTTTACAAATATCCCTCATCATTCACAATATATTTATCAAAATACTAAGATAAAAATTCCAAGATTCATTTCAAACTTCTACCATTCTCAGACATTTTTTAATCATTTTTTAAATTCTATGATTTTCATCAACTCATTGACTTTCCTGATTCCACTAGAAATCTTGTTAATAGTAAGTAAGGTGGGGAAAGTAGTATACCTTTTGATCAGATTATTTATCCACTAGAAATCTTGTTAATAATAGTAAGGTGGGAAAAATAATATACCTTTTGATTAAATTATTCAAAAAAGTTGTAACTGAATAAATATTTGCAAAATATTTGATTGAAAACAATTTTTTTAATATTAGTTTTAACTAAATTAATGAAAATAAAAATTTCAAGATATACCCTCCACCTCTCACTCACCTACCCATAGAAAATTGTTTTGTGCGTGTATAAAAAAAAATTATTTTTATTAATACTTTTTTATTATAAGTTTAGCAAGAACTATTAATTTTAACTTTACAGTTAAATAATTTTGTCTTAATTGAACTTAAAAGGTATAATCACTTTAGGAAAAACTGAAAAATGAGAAATTTACAAAAATTTTAAACAAACTAATACTAACCCTGTTGTAAGATCCAGTTGCACTTTTTTGACTTGGTGATAAAAGTATCTCACCACCATTAACATAATCTATGTATGATTTATTTTGTACAACTTTTGTAATTTGGTCAAAAGCTTTCACATAAATCGAAAAATCTCTGTAGGACTCAGTAAACTCATTTAAAGTGTACCTTAAAATATAGCACTTTGTAATTAGTATTATTATACTAAATAAGCAAAATAAAGATTTCTTTTATTTATCTATTTTAAGCCATCATCATTTATATATATGTATATATATAAGAATAAATAAATGTTTAGATAAGTGGTGTCATGTCATACTAAAATAGCCTGCTACAGGGGGCTTCAGAACATACATTGGCTTTCTTATAGCCACTGCTGCAAAGGAGTGCTGCTACATTGACTGAGGGTTTGGGCTGGGACTTGATCTATATACTCTATAGAAAATCTATGAATGGAGATTTAGCTTTGTTACTATCTGTTCATATATTTATTTGTATTTGTTTATATAAACATAAACAAATACAAATAAATATATGAACAGTCATGAATAAAATAACAGTTCTTCTATTGTATAGAGTAAGCATTTATTACTGATACATAAACTTAATATAGTTGAAGCACATAAATGCTTCAAATTTTTTAACCCTTGGAATTAACCGTCCTAACTTTTTTTTTTTTATTCTAACTCACTCCCAACAAGGCTGGAAGCAAGCACTATTAAGTTGGGAGTTACTAGAAAAAAAGAATAGAGTTATAGAGCAAGGAAACGGTTGACAGAAGACTTAAAGTTGAAGGTTGTATAAGTCAGGAAAACACGAAGATAGGAGAGATTTATTAAGGGTTGAAGTGCGGGGAAAAAAGCTAAATGAATAAAAGTTTTTGAAGCATGCAGGAAAAGATACAGTTAAAAGAATGAGACTTTGATGAATGATGAGTCAAGCGAGAATGAATTTTGGTTGATGGAACTAGAGATAAAAGCTCCTTTGAGCAGTGGCCATGATAGTATTTGTAGAAAAGAGAAAGAGATGCAACTTTACTACAATAGAAAACAGGCTCAAGCCTAGCAGATAGACTGGGTTCAACTATGTTTACAATGCAATTTTAGACCTTGTCTAGAACAGAAAGAGCATCATTAAAAGAACCAGCCCAAATATGACAACAATATTCCATACATAGACAAATAAGAAATTTGTAGAGGAAGAGAATGAAATTAGGAGAGAAAAAATGGCAAGCACAATAAAGAGAAGCAACCTTAGCAGATGCTAATTTAGAAATCAATTGTATATACGGTTTCCATGAAAGGTCAGTAGTAAATGATAATCCAAGAAGACGTAAAGAAAAGGACTCAGTGAGAGGGTTGCAATTCATTAATATAGGAATGTTGACAGTACTGCAATAGTTGTTTGCAGTAAGTAACTGATTTTTGTTGGAGTTAAAATTTACAAGCCACTGTGAGCCCCAAACAGTTACAGAAGTGAGATCAGATTCAAGATCAGCTGTCTGTTCTAAGCGAAGGAAAAGAGAAGATTTTTTGTCAAGACAGGAGTATAAAGTCGAGTCATCAGCAAAAAGAGCTATTTTAGATTATTGGGAAGTAAGGTTATTGGAAAGATAATTAATGTAGATAAAAAACAAAATAGAACCAAGGATAGAACATTTAGGTACCCCAGAAGTTACTGGAATTAAAGAAGAGTGTTGACCTTTGAGGATGACTTTAATAAAGTGGTTAGAAAGAAACGATTTGATAATCTCAAAAATTTTCCCAGACACACCATATGAAACAAGCTTATGGAGAAGACCAACATGCTAAACTTTGTCAAAAGACTTAAATATGTCAAGAGTATATAGTTGTGAGAAATTTGGTTATCAAAGACTTTGAGTCTTTGATAACCAAATTTCTCACAACTCACCTTGAGTTAAATAACTTTTTGTCAGATAATCAATATGGTTTTCAATCCTCTCGCTCTACTGCTGACTTGTTAACTGCTGTGACTGAAAGATTTTATTAGATGGAGGCAGAGAGGCTAGGGCTATTAATAACCTTGTTAATAACAGAAAGAAGACTGATTGGACAATAATTGGAGGAGTCAGAATGTTCACCAGAGTTTTTGAAAATTGGAACAACAGATGCCATCCAGTAGGCAGGAAAACAAGACTCAGTCAAGCACTTAATAAATAGTTTAGAGAAAATAGAAAAGAGGTCTGGAGAACAATTTTGTAAGACTGTGATAGGAATGTTGTCTGGACCACAAGCTGTAAACAAGATATGACTTGAGCAATGGAAGCTGGAGTGATTTTAATATCTAACAATGGGTGAATGAGAGATAGAATGATAAACTTTCCTTTGTTTACAATGCTGTTGAAGATTTTCCGAAAGTCTCTAGAGCCTAACTTTTTCATTTTACACTGTGTTTCATCACTTAAAGCTTATCAGAAATAAATGTTCAAATTAATAAAACTTCAATTTTTACCAAAAATTAAATTGCAGGAGGTCATAAATGTCTTAGCTGCTGTAAATTTTCACACATTTTTTTTAACACATTTTTAAATATATTAAACACCTAATATTTAATATAACTATTTCAAATGTAGTCCATACAAGAAACCTGCATATTTAAAATCAAATTTATACTTTAAATAAGAACTGGAGTTGTTTGTTATCGATACCAAACATGAAAACTTTTGTTTTCTACACCGTCTTGGAAATATCAGTTTAATATCAACCTCTGTGTGAGTAGCAATCTTTTCTTAAAAATATTTCCAAAATAGTTATTAAACAAACCTCTGTGAATTAACTAAACTTAGTAGTTTTTAAACTTGCAGCTGAATTTCTGAAAGAGCCTGAGTAACTGGTTTATATAATAGCTGAGTACTGCAAAATAATGTGGTGCTAAAATACAAGTGTATTGGAGTTTGACAAACAATATAGTTGATGTGCAATTTATCATTTACTTCCATTTACATGGAATAAAAATTCTTCCGGTTGAAAATAAATATTTTGAAATTTATCAAAAAAAATTCATTTTTGTCTCACACAGAAAGGAAATATTTGAGACAGAAGATCACCTTTTTTGGCTTAGGGGTGAATTTTTTTAATTTTGGTCTAAACACCATTTTTTTATCCCCAACCATTGTGGAGCACCTCTCATAACCTTGACCCAGCAGACTATAAAAAAAAAGACTGAAGGTTTTGCACTTTTGAATGATATAATCAGATATCACACTTTCTTCCTTGTTCATATCTTGTTGTAAATACTCTTTATGTGCTTCATTCAGTACAGCTTCATCTAGAAATTTTTCATCACCTGAATTTTTATTTGAAAGTGTGATTGTCCCTGCAGCACATAAACCACATGTTTAGCACATAACCACATATTTATCAAAATTAATTTCTCAAAAAATAACACAAAAACCACATTTTCAGCACATAAACCACATATCTATTAAAATTAATTTTCTCAAAAAATAACTAGCACTTTTGTGAATGTATACAAAAACAACTTTATATACATCAGTTTAAAAGTAACAATTTCCTACTATAAGAAAGCACTTCAAATATTATATCATAATAAAAATAAAGACAAGAAAGTATTCCGAATCATTGATGTTCAAAGAAAAAAGTTAGATTTCAAAAGTTTTTTGAAAATTAAGAAACAGCTACAGTAAAAATATGTAACTTTTTTGAATAACAAGCACAAGAGATTGAGTTAAGATTGGTGGAACAATAAATTACATAAATTAAATAAATTACAGCTTTCTTGACAAGTTGTTATTCAAAACTATAATTAAAGAAGTATGTCCAACTTTTTCTGGCCCATTTTTTTTTTTTTTCAAAACACATATTTACGCTCAAGGATGTTAGAAAACAATATAAAACTACACTTAACAACTTAAAAATAATTTTGAACTCAAAAAACATTCTCTCTCTTTCTCTTTCTATATATATATATATATATATATATATATATATATATATATATATATATATATATATATATATATATATATATATATATATATATATATATATATATACATATATATATATATATATATATATATATATACACATATATATATATATATATATATATATATATATATATATATATATATATATATATATATATATATATATATATATAAATATATATATATATATATATATATATATATATATATATATATATATATATATATATATATATATATATATATATATATATATAGAATATATATTTATATATATATATATATATATATATATAAATATATATATATACATATATATATATATATATATATATATATATATATATATATATATAATATATATATATATATATATATATATATATATATATATATAGTTATTTATATGTATATATAAATCACCAGATAACTATGACGCCAAACTGATCGGGCTTAGATTTTATGATAGATAATCCTTAAGACACTGACAATTTGTTGGTGTAAAAATCTAAACAAAATCAGCTTGATGTGGATATGGGCTGAAAGATATCAAAGTAGGACATCATCCTTTTTGATCCTAATCTAAAAAAAAGAAAAGAAAAGAAAGAGGCATCATTAAAAAAACCAGCCCAAATATCAGAACTCAGAGGTCATCAGAATCATGTAAAAAAAAAGCAACCTAAACAGATGCTGATTTTGCAATGAACTGAATATATGTGTTCAAATGATTGGTCAATAATGAAAAATGATCCAAGAAATAGTAAAATAAAAACTCAGCTTGGGGCCATTTATCAAGATAAAAATATCAACAATGTTATCATAAATATTAGCAGTAAACAACTGAGTTTTTTTGAATTAAAATTCACCAACCATTGCTAACCCAAAGATACACCGTAAGAGAAGAGTTTATAGAGCTGATAAATTTGCCAACCTGTATAAAAAGCATTTGATATGTCAAGATCAATAACCTAGGCCTTCAAACTTTTATCTAGCACATAATAAAACCACTCAGTTTTTAGAGCTAACAAATTAGAAGTTGAATTAAAGGGTTAAAATTCATTGTCCAATATTGATTGTCAGAGAAGTTGTTGGACACAAGATAAGATATAGGTTTGTTAATAAAAGACTGAACGACCTAATATTAGACTGATTGGGTAATGGATAGAGGGTTTTTAAAAATCAGAACTTTAGATAGAGATTATACATCAACACAAGAACTCAAAAAAAAAAAAATTCAAAAATTCGAATGACCCTTAAAACAAATAGGCAAATTGATACACAGGTCTATGTCCAGGATAAGAATGTAACTGCTGGAGTCTTTGCAAATTAAACAATAACAGATATTGAGACCTATAGATGAAAAAGTAATATTCAAAATAGTATTACATAGGGCATTACCCTAGTGCTTGAAGTGAGGCAGGCTGTGACAGGATGCCATCCTATCACCTTTTTATAAATTATAAACCATCCCACCACTATTTTTATAAATCTCTATATATAACAATGATTATGTGGGATGGTATTTTTAATATACAGAATATCATTCTGTTACTTTTTTTTCTCCACTTCGAGCACTGGATTGCTCTATATAATACCATTTTGATTATGACTGTTTCATTAAAAAATTTAAAGGGTAACATTTTTGGACTGCACTTACAAACTTTTCTAATAAAAATACAAAAATGTTTTAAAAAATATATGTATTTCAGGAATAATAAATTATACGCTTTTTAACTGGGACTTGGATAGATCTTTTTTAAGGTTCTTTCTATTGTCCTATGCCACTAGCATTAAATTTTGCTGTATATTGTCAGATTTGAATCCACCTACAAAGTCCTGAATAAGGCGTATGCTTCTCTCAAGATTATTTGAGGGTGAATTTGCAACCAAATACCACTTTAAAAACTAAGGTGCATACCAGACAGATGTGAAGAAGGCTACTGTCTTTATTGTCTTTTTTTTTCCAATTCGCTCATAGTCATGGTAATCTTATCTGTTATTCTCAGAGTAAGAATGTATAAGGCATCAGTCATAAACATAAAGAGTAAGATTTTTTTACCAATAATATTTATTTGTTATATTTTTTTATTTATATGTTATTTATTATACTTATGCATTTTTTTTTTCAAATATACTGTACCTAGCTTCAAGGCAGGGTCCAGGTTAATGAAAATAAAAACCAAAATTTCCTAAATAGAAAACAAAATGCTTGCATAGTTTCCTGTAATCACTCCTCGCAAAAGTTTTTGAGGCAACGGCCTCTTTTCTAAACTACAGAGCTTTTTAAGCAATTTCATAAAGGGTGAATCCCCTAAAGCTGACTCAAATCTAACTAGGTCTATCATCTAGTAAACTCTCTCTTAAATCAACACGAATTTTTCAGGAGTTTGACATACAGCCCTTTACTTGGGCCCTACGTCTTCTCTCCACTCAAATCTTCCATAAAGTGTGAGATGTGTATTTCTAGCATGTCTTCTACAGAGAATCCATGTAAGTGAAATACTGTTAATGGAGCTAAGGATAACAACAACTCCAGAACCTACTTCAGTATTGGATGCGGTAGTGTCAAAACAAACAGCAAATATTTGATCTATAATGCCAAAGTATTCTGGCAGTTTCAAAATTATAACTATTCCAACTAACTATTCAACCTGGTCACTACCTTTAGAACTTGGTGTCTGAACAACACCTAGCAGTATGTCATCTGTGTTATCCATATCAGGGGATGTAACATTCTTTCTACAGAAACAGTTATTTTTAGATCTTCATCAATCTGTTTTATCCTTTTTCCATCAAAATTAGCACATAGCTTTTTTCCCTTCAGAGTAGTTATAATTTTTTGCCTGAGCTTATCTCCTAATATCTCAATCTTCTTAAATATTTTTCTATGGACTGTACTTCTTAATAAGTTAATATCTTCTACAATTATACCAGCTTTATTGTAAATAAAAGCTACTAATGAAGTTTGTAATAATTGAATAACAGCTACTAATGAAGTTTGTAATAACTCATCCAGTTCATATGTAATATACATGTATTGCTCTCCTTTTTGATCTAGATAAAACTGAATATCCTCTTTTTTGGCATTCTCAGATCAACCCCAATTTACTTTTGTTTAAAATTTGCCAATGAAATATCAAATAGCGCATAACTATCTCTAAAAACTTATTCATTATCTAAGAGAAGTTGCCATTGCTTGAGTTCCAGTTCAATGATTTGAGATTATGCAGATTTATGTACTTATTAAGGAGCTTCAGTATCTTATCTCTGACATTGGATCCACTGATGATAAAATCTTGAAACCCTGCTTTCTTCCAAGCGTCTACTATTACAGCAAAGGCAACGCATCTTTGTTCAGAATTCTTGAAAAATCTTTGCAGATCAGATCCCTGTTCTTATGCTTTTGAAGGCAGGCTACTATCAACTTAGATTCAAGTAGATTCAAATCTTATCAAGTAGATTGAAATCTTATTGATCTAAAATAAAAACAGACAAGCATTTATCATTATGATTCTGACATAAATTTTTGCCTCATTGTGTCTCATTTTAAATAGTTAGGAGGAGGGGAAGATATTAGATTACATAAAATTAGATTGCATAAAATAGACCATTTTAAAATTTTATCATTGATTTATAGTATATTTGTATATTAAAAAAAAATATTTGTTCTACCTGGGAGATTTTAGAAAATGGATGTATCTTAGAATATTTGCAAATGTTGCCAGCTTGTTTATTAGAAGCTCATTGATTGTGTATTTTAGGAGAAACAGTAGCCTCCTTGGATTTGTTGACACGCTATACTTTCTCTTCTTTTTTTTGTTTTGTTCTTTTGAGTACAACTCATATCAGTTAATACTTTTATTATTAGTTAATGCTAAAACAAATTTAAAATAATTTAGTTTTAGTGTCCTCCTAAAGAATTACATTCAATTATACAATTTTCAAGTAAATATATGTATATTAAAGATATTCTTAACTATTACAAAATTATATATGAAAAAACTAGTTAATATACCATTAAAAAAAACAGTTTCTAATTATAATAAAATCATATAAGCCATTAAAACCAAAATATAATACCAAACCAAAATAATAAGGGAATGGGAAAAACATTCATGCAAAAAAATTTTTTTTTGGGACACTGTAGTGAGCAACATGGTATAATAAAACTGAGTTTTAAAGCTGTACATTTTTAAAGAGATAACATAAGACGTTGTGTAGCCACTATCAAAGTGGAACAAACCATAAAAAGAGCTAGAGGGGGAACACAAAGCAGCACAAACCATGAGAAGAGTTAAGAAGATCCACATGCATCATCCAACACATTGTCTTAAATCTATGCCAGCATATCAGATGATAAAGGGATGCAAGTCTGCTCAACAGTAAGCTTCTAACTGTATATACATACATATATATATATATATATATATATATATATATATATATATATATATATATATATATATATATATATATATATATATATATATATATATATATTATATATATATATATATATATATATATATATATATATATATATATATATATATGTATATACATATATATATGCATACATACAGACATACATAGTGAATGACTGGGGTTGATATTTGACTGGGACTGGGTTTGATAAAATATAGCTGGGGCCGGGTTTGCAACCAGGGCAGCATAAACATTTATACATCCTAAAGTATATTTTTTTTATTCAAAACTCATGTTATTTTTGTGTATATATATATATATATATATATATATATATATATATATATATATATATATATATATATATATATATATATATATATACATATATATATATATATATATATATATATATATATATATATATAAACAATATATATATATATATATATATATATATATATATATATATATATAAACATTATTATGATCAACATGATCATCATAATCATTATTAGCATCACCATCATCATTATCACCATCATCATTATCATCATCTCGTTTAGCAAATACTACATGTAGTGTTGATGATGAAGATGATGACCATAGTTAAAATCGTTATGGTCACTTTTTTTTTTGTTTATGTAGATTTTTTTTTCGGTATTGCAACTTCGCTTTCGTTTTTGCAACAGCACTATCATTGCAACCGAAATGTGTATTAACTCATTTTTGCAAACCGCATTAAGTCAAACCGGCACCGCACAGTGGGCCAAAATCATTATTAGCTGGACAAAATTAATAACTTTTAAAATATTTATCAGGTTTTTCCCATAATTAGCAGCTTGAGTATATTTCATATAACAAATCTAATGGCACCATTAGATTGTTTATTTGGTTGCCATGGATACCTATATTTCATGTCAACAGGCATTTTGCATAGTTACCTAAATAAAAAGACTTTCTCAAAATATCAAAGTTATAAACTAAACTGATATTAATGCTACATTGCTATTTTATGTATTTGAATGATAACACAAACAAAAAATTATCAATTTTTGGTGTTACTATGCTGTTATGTGCTCTTAGAAACCAGTTGGTAATTTTTTTTGAAACTTTTTCTTAATTCAAAATTTCTTTAAAAAATGAAATAAAAACTTTTAAAACACTCTTAACTATAAAGGTTTACAGGAACAGTTAATTAAATTTTAACTGTGTAGTTTAGATACCCTTAGCAACCATATAAAAATAAGCAAGTTTTTATGCAATTAGAGATACATAAAATTTTATAACGAATATATAAGAAAACAAACTTTTATATTCATTATTTTATTATGTAAGTATTAAATACTTATAAAGTAAACACCATCTTAAACACCAACGAAAATCAAAACTATGTCATTGACACTTAGTCAAAAATTGGAACCTCTTTAAGAAGATCAAAAACTCCATTTGGAAGAGCGTTTTTCTTAGGATGATGGGGTTTTCTCAAACTACTTATCAAAGGGTCAGAAGAACACATTAGTCGCCTTAATAAATCTCCGTTTGTTTTGGAACGCGAACACTTTCTAGAAAATGATTCTTGAAATTTCTTAAAATTTTTATTTTGAGCTTCTTGTGCCTCTTTGCTGAGCATGCCAATAGGCAAAGCCATTCTCTCTACAACTTGCCAACCATGAATAAGAATGTGATGCAGACTCTGTGGCATATGATACCATGGATAAAGGATTACATACTTCTCAGCTGTTTTGTAGCAGTATTCTCTAAATAGTGAAGAATCAATTAGAAAGTTAGATGACAATGTACAGAAAATCACATGCAACATCTTTATCATACTGACATCAAGTTCAAGAATTTGAGCAGACTTCTCTGCATTCTGAAAAAATTTTCTAGCAGTGTTTCCATTATTTGAAGACCCAGAGCCACCAGATGTTGGCATATCAATTATCAGTCCAACTTCATCACGAAACCTTATCTGGATTTTCTGTTTTCGTTCTTGAATAATTTTCTTTTCAGATATAGTTCTTGTAGCCCACTTTTTCACTGTCAATTTATAACTAATTTTAAGAAGACATTCCATGCTTTTAATCCAAGCATGGAGAGTTGAAAGACCGAAGCAGAGACCTATCTCTGTCAATGGCATATTTTTAGCTGCATTAAGATCATTCATTTTTTTTGGGCTGCATCCACAAACAGAACAACACTGAGAAGATGTAGTTGCTGTAGATAATGCTGTAGCAACTTTGCCGTCCACCATCGTTATTTCAATTTTATGAAGTATTGTTAAGTTTTCACAAAATGTTAAAGACAAATTTGCAATTGAATTGTTAATAAACTGATTCTCTTGTTTCAAAACTTCAATGGTTTCTTTTTTAAATGAAAATCTTATTGGTCTGCAATATAAAGTTGAAGATGGATGTGGATTAGACCAAATTATTATTTTTTTATCATTAATGAATCCAAACAACTGAAGTGGAACAAAACAAGAAATAAACAAACTAGCTTCTTCTAAAAGATCTCTGTTTTCTTTCTCAACTGTTACTTGATTATAAATCCTTTGGCTAGTTGATCCATCAAACCCAACTTTAGAATATAAAGTCAACCTTTCAAGATCATTCATTGAATCAATAACTTGTTTCTGCAACTGTATTAGGCGTATTGCTGTATGATCGACTAATGCTTGAAAGTTTATTTCTGCTGAAAAATCATTTACAGTCCATAATGTTTTTTCAGGAAGACACTGTTCTTTAGCACCACGAACATCATTGTAAGCAGGATAGAGATTACAACCTTTGCTCAAAGCATTATTTCTCAAGCGTTGGTAATCAGATTTGCTCATATCAATATCTAATATGAGTGCTAGAGCTTCATTTAGAGTGTTTTGAGTATGTTCTCTATCAAAAGGTTGCTTAATAGATAAACTTCGAACTACTTTTGCATCCTTTCTTCTTCTATCTTTAAAAAGATTACAACTACTAGCATACAACAGTTCATTTGATGAACAAGTTAATAAGTCCATAGCTGCTACTTTACGACTCTTTGTCTTATTTGATGAATCATCAAATAATTTTACAGGTCGACCACTAACTATAGATTTAGTTTTATTATCCTGATTTTTAAATGACTTAATAAAGTCTTTTTGAAGCCATACTGAATTATGTTTCATAAAGTTTTCATCAATTCTTTTACTTAAAGACCAACGTTTACGATACTTGGACAAAAAGGTTACAAACTGAGCATCAAATTCAGAACAGTATTCACGAATAAAATTGTAAACATAAAGTTTGTCTTTTTCATTTGACATAGATAAACCATGCTGTCTTATAAATTGATGAATTTGATATCTTGTGATGGTTGACATATTACTAATAATAATATTATTAGACTAAAATAATATAAACATTAAAAAGTTGTATTAACATATATATATATATATATATATATATATATATATATATATATATATATATATATATATATATATATATATATATATAAATACTTGTTATTTTGCGACAAAAGAAACTTGAAAAAGAAACATCTTTGATTTTATAAAGTATAAGTATTAAAAAGTATTATAAGTATTAAAAAAAGTAGCAGATACTAGCAGCTAAATTAATAATTTTATAAAAACATATACATATAGCCTTCAAAATATGTATAAGAGATAAAGGCAAAATAGAGCACAAATTTTTCCTTGTTGTCTTTTCAAAAAAAATTAAAAAAAAAGTCCAATTTTTACCAAAAAATATATCTAAAACTGGTTTAAAATTTTTTTTTAACTTTTTTTTTTTTATAAATTTTATATATTAACAATTATTTGATATGTTAATAAAAACAGTTAACCAATATACTAAAAATTTATTACACACTTTTGCTTTTTTAAAAACTACATTTTCTCACTTTATCGCCATTTTTTTTTTGCAAAAATTTTACTTGAAATGAGTTTTTGTTGAGAATATATATTTTTTTAATTTATTGTAATTATTTTTAAGGTCCTCAATGTATCTAAGTAAAAACTTTTTAAAAAGAATTTCAGTTTTCAGACATAAATTTTTTTAGTTTTGTCCACCTACTGGCCCACTGTGCATCGGTCAGAAAATATTTAAACTTTCCACCATTAAATTTACCCTATAAATCTTCTAAAAATTTGTTTTAGACTTTTAAGAATGTTTTAAAAAGTTTGTAATAATAATAGTAATTTTAGTTTTTTAAACATTATAAAAATAGATTTTATCAAAAAATAAAAATAGTTTAAACAGTATTTTCAATAACTGTTGTTTAGTTGTATACATACTGTATATATGTATGGCATACAAGAGTTAATGTCGCATAAGCACTTGTACAAATAATTTAATGTTAATGTTTTAGCTATTTAATATTATTCAATATTAATTATATTGATGTAACTAAAACACTTCAATTTTGAAGTTAAGTGTTGATTTGCCTTGTTGGCTAGAAACGCATAATTAATTTGACTGAAAGTTTAAAAAATATTTAGTCAGCTATAACTGCTTCATATTCAAATGGTTAAATGTCACGTATGTTAGGGGGATGCTACCTTCTTTGGAACTATATGTGCCTAATGTAAAAAAATAATCAATATCCAATGCCATGGAGGAACAATTAGTGATAGCTATGTTGTCTGTAAAATATGCGCAGGTATTAAATTGTTTATGTATTTGTTGTTTATTTCTTAACATAAGGCTTATTTATATACAAAATAGTTTAAAGTATTATATATTACTAGAGTTTATAATAAGTTCTAATACTATCTTTATATTACACTATTTTGTAATAAATGTAATACAATGTTGAATTTTTTAAAATAAATAAACCCTGTTGCATTATTTAAGTAAATAAACCATGTTTTATTATTTAATTAAATGTTGCATTATTTAATTAAACCCAATGTTGCATTATTTAGTTAAATAAATCCTGATCCAGAGAACAAAACTTTAACATTTCATACAACTAATTAATCATATGCAATGTTAAAGTTTCGCTCTCTGGATCTCTATTAGAAATCAATCAAAAAATGTTCATGTTTAGAGACTCTAAGCATAAACATTTTTTAATTGTAAAGTAAAGTTAGTTAGTTAAAGTTAAGTCAGTTAACAGCATAATTCTACAATTGTATAATTTATTCAATGCAATATTTAATTTATCTCAAACTTTCCAACAATCTAGAGCTTCAATTTTGCAATGTTTATTTATTAATCAAATGCAATATGATTAATAAAAAACACAATTACTTTTTATTACATAAAATGTATTGCATATTATTTAAATTTATAAACTAGTAATATTTTTTTTATATTATAAAGTTATAAAATTATAAAAATAAAATGTATATTATACCAAATTTGTTTTTCATTTAAATTACTTTCATAATTTTTATTTAAATTACTTTCATATTTCAATGTAGATATAAAATAAATGTACTTAGTGTAATTAATTCATTATCAAGGTTGTTGCAAACTTTCTCCCACAAAAAAAGACAATTTAGTTGGTAGAGGTAATTATTCATTTGTTTATATGTAACTTTATTTATAAATGTTTACACAAAAATATATAAATTGATAAATATCAAAAAACTTTAACAACTACATAAGCAACTATTTTTTTAGAAAGTAATAATTTTTTAAAATTAAATTTAATTAGTTTTACTAATTTAGTTATATAATAACACTTATTAATTTGTTTAATGGGTATTTAGGTAGGCATTTAAAGATTTTTGATAGCTCTTGTAGTAAACCAATAAGAAATAGAAATCTTTTAAAGATGAAAAGTTAAAGTTTTGTTTTTTGGATTTTTTTTCTCTATTGAACAATTATAGAGATAAAAAATCACTCTAGCTTGCAAATTAATAAACTGAGGCGTGCAATATCACGGCTTTTAATCAATATTTTGTTTTGACGATTTGACCACAGTTTTAACATTTAAACAAAGCGCTGAAAACTTAACTTATTTAGAAACTAAAAAAACAAACTTAATTTAAAAAAAGAAAAAAATTTTCTTAAAAAAATAATAAAAAATAAAATAAAAATTGCTTAGTAATAAATAACCAAAACAAAATAAAAAAAAATTAAAACAAAACTTGACTAAAATAAATAATAAACAATAAGATAATTACGTTTGAAATAAATAACTTTGAATCTTTACTAATATTTTTATAATTTAAAACAAGTAGTGTCCCATCTGCTTTGTTACCGCATTATATAAAATTATATTAATAGTAAAAAAATAATTAGTACTAATTGACAAGAAAATGTAAATTAACACTTTTGTTTTTATAAAAAACATCATCACGAATTAGTGGTATTTTTCAAAAAACCAAGTAAAAATAACTTGGAAACATTTTTTAATAACACTTTTTTTTGGGAGGGGGGTACACATTTTACAAAAATGACGACTGACTTATGAACAAAAATAACATGTTTTTTCTTTATTATATAGACATAGCAAAACCCTTTTAAATAAAGTAACAACTTCCAACGATTTTTTAATAAATACCCACATTTAAAAGATAACAATAAAAAAAAAAACTTTACAATTCTTTGTAGTAATGTAACAAAAGAGAAATAATTAAATCATTTCTTTTGTCAGAAATCCATTATCAGAAAGCAAATGAGGAAAAATGAAGATGAAAACAAAAAATAATTAACAAAACTATTCCTTTAATTAATAATTTAATTTATTTAAATCGTTAGCAGTGAATTGCTACTTTATTAAAAGGGTTTTTATAACATAAAAATATCAAAGTTATCTAATTCAAATGGCTGTCTTTAATTTAAAAGTTTGTCTTTTTTTCTTCTCAACAAAATCTTTTCAAGTGTATTAACTTTAATAATTCTTAAATAAAGTTTATTAAAGAGACAATTGTTGTTTAAAGTTGTCGCTTATAAAATTTAAATAATTAAAAATAAATAAGATTAATTATAAAAAAAACTTATATATTATTTATTTATTAATTATATAACCTTATATATATTTAAATAATATAAATAAAAATTTATACGACTTTCATTTATACAACTTTCAAAAATAAATAACTTTAAAAGTTTTAAATTTATTTATTTTTGACCTAATTAAAAATAATTTTTTCAGCATGTTTTTAAAGCGTTAAAAACCGTGGTCAAATCGTCAAAATAAAGTATTATTTGCGTGGTCATATAATTTGTGTAAATCTTTGTCATATAATCTATCATACCAAATCGTGGTCATAACATTTACATACATAATCTATAAAATTTACATACATAATTTATATTATAATATTATACATTACACATGTACATTATAATATATATTATACATTATATACATCATTTATGTCATACCGAATTGTGGTCATTTAATTTGTGCAAAATCAACATTGCGCGATTGCACGCCTTTCTGACCAAGCCTATATATATATATATATATATATATATATATATATATATATATATATATATATTATATATATATATATATATATATATATATATATATATATATATATATATATATATACATATATATATACATATATATATATATATATATATATATATATATATATATATATATATATATATATATATATATATATATATATATATATATATATATATATATATATATATATAGTATATATATATATATATATATATATATATATATATATATATATATATATATATATATATATATATATATATATATATATATATATATATAGTATATATATATATATATATATATATATATATATATATATATATATATATATATATATATATATATATATATATATATATATAGTATATGACTGATATATATATATATATATATATATATATATATATATATATCAGTCATATAATTCTATAAAAGTAAATTTTGTGTTTGTTTTTTAATTTTTTTCAATGTTTCTTTAACATTTAACAGTATATGTAAAATATACATATGAGTTAGTTCAAAGATCTTTTCAGAATTTTGAAAAATTCATATTGCATAACTGTTAGGTTGTATATTTTTTTAAGTTATATTAGTTTTGTAAATTAAAAGTTTAAACTGTTTTGAATTATTGTTAGGCAGAAGTTTTATTAATGTCATATATTTCAGAAAGGTAATTTATTAATTTTTTGAGAATCATAAATGTATGAGTTAAAATAACTTTAGTGATGACTGCTTGTAATTTGTTGGTGACATTTACTGAATGTAACTTAAGTCAGATGGTTAAAAAAAGTTATTGTTACGAAAGCAGAAGAGTTTGGTTTGTAATATAAAATTAATACACAATAGTTAATTGGGACCTAAAATGTTTAAAATCTTTATAAAATCTTTGTAACTGTTAAGTTTGAAATTTAAAAATGATAACAAGTTTTTGTTATTTTTAGGAGTGCATTAAATCTATTTTAAATTAGAATGTACAAACTTTTTTTTATAGGACTGAAATTTCAATATTTGAATAATTTGATCTGTGTTATCTGATCATATTGCAAAATTTTTGTTTCTTATATTATATGAAATGCCATAGCATCAAACTTATTTGCTTTAATATTTTCTTATTAAAATTTACATAGAGCTCATTTTAATTTATATAGTAATTTATATATAGAATGTATGTAAAGCACTCTTAAACAAAAGAAATTATATAAATTTTTCACTAGCATAGTATAGTTAGAGTTCAACATTTTATTAAATAGCTTTCTTTGAATAAGGTTGAATAAAATACCTGTGTTAATTATATAATTATGTTTAACAATTCATATAACATTCATATATGGTTTATCATATATATTTTTAATACTATAGAAATCAAGAAATACCAGAGGAAGATGAAAGTGATAAACCATCTGGTAAGAATCTGTCAGAATCAATTTAAATAATAAAGCTAATTTATTGCATTTAGTATTTTTAAAGTCAATTTTTAACCGTGTGTATTATCAATTTAAATCATAAATTTTTTGTAGTTTCATGTTGTTTGTTGAAGCAGTTTTTAGACTGTGGTTGTACTTTTTCACAAAATTTAATAGAAAGACTAAAAAGTTTTCAAATAAATAGTATGTTTTACCCATATCTTTTCTTTACTTATTAAATCATTGTAGTGTATATTGTGATAAAAAACAATACTTTGCTATAAGTAATAGATAGTATTACTACAGTACTGTTGTGAGATAAAAATTGGTTAAAAAAAAGCTTTTATTTATATTAAAACTATACAAATAATATGTGTGTATAATTTTATGATGATTTTATAATCTATTATGATGGTATATCTAATTATAGTTAATTTGTGTTATATTTTTCTCTTCTCTTTTTGATTTTGTTACCTATATTATATTTCAAATTGTTTTTAGAAAATAAAAATTTACAAAGATTTTCTAAAAATCAAGAAAGTACAAAAGTTATAAAAGACTCTGTTGTAATTGGTAAAGAGGAAAATGTACTTTTTTCTGAGCATTTAAAATTAATTTGTTAATAAAATATTGTCAAGTTTATTTATAATGAAGAATTTAATACAATACTTAACATATAATACATTTTTTTTATTCAAAATGAACTGAATATGTTTCAGAAAGTCATCATCGATGAATTACTATCAGAATTAGTATTAAGGGTGAGTTTCAAGTAAAAGCGATTAATAAGTTTATATACATATATATATATATATATATATATATATATATATATATATATATATATATATATATATATATATATATATATATATATATATATATATATATATATATATTAAAATATGTTTTTATTTAATATAAGTTTTTATTATGAGTTAATGTAGCAACCATATCTTTTTTTTTTTGATAAATGATCTTTTTTATTTGGGATTGTTTTTTATAATGTAGTGTTGTTATTAACAGGTTTGTTTGGAATTAAATGAAATTATATATTGTGAAAATGAAGTGAAAAATCATAGAAGTGCAACTAAATGGATGTTAAAAATGAGCATGGAGTGAGTTAGGTTTTATTATGTTATTTTAACTTAGTATTTTAGCATTTGTGGGTTGTTTTTTTTTTAAATAATGTTAACATTGTCATGAGTTTTTTTACATTTAATCGAGGGTTGATATATATACTGCCCTGCTTAGAAAATAATTAGGATCTTGTAAAAACCAAATATTGTTATTTTATTTTAAGTTTAGATTTGATTTGTTATCACTAAATATCATTTTTCCTATGTTATAATAAAAATCTAATTTTTAACCATGATTATTAAGACAGAGTAATATATGATAAGTGGTTATTAAGTTCGCTTATTTAGCATAAGTACTTTACTATTTAATGTAATTTTGCTCATTACGGTGTGCATTCTAGGAGAGCAGTATATATGTTTATCTTTTTTTCTTTTTTTTTTTTTTGTACATTTATGCATTTAAAAGTATGTTATTACCTTTAGTTTGTTTTATTTAGAATGCAATCTAAATTAAAAATTTTTTTTTTCAATGTGTTTGAAAAATATTCTTAATGAACTTTATATGTTTAGGAAAAATCTTCAGCATCAAGATTACCTTTAAATAACAATGTGAATGCAATAGAACTCCAACTAATTTTAATTATTATAATTTGTACTAGTTAACCATATTTCCTTATATAATAGACTTTTTCATCTTTTCAGTAAAAAAATTTATATGTTTGTATATATATATTTTTGTTTTGTTTTTAATTTGTCATGAACACCTTCCCCTAAGAACTGAATGCTGACTTGCAAGCCTTATCCATAACAATTAGCATTTTTTGTTTTTAATTTCAAGTTTATTTTTACCTGGATGAACATACTAGTTTTTGATTTGTCATAAAAAAAGTTTAAATTTATTTACTTTTAGATATTGGATAATGTTTTGAAAGGTTACTGTTTTATCATACTCTGTTATTCATATTAATTTAGTCTAAAAAGAATAAAGAATTGAACAATGATATTCACAGATTAAAATTATGACCAACTGAATATTTATATAAATATAATTACATAAATTTATATTTATAAAATATGATTTTATAAATTTGTGTTTTATTGTAAAGAATAATATTTGTTGTTTGAACAGTCGAGTTGCAATAAATGAAAATGAACAAATAAAAATGGAAAGTATCCTAACAGGATTTATGAAAGTTGGTTTGGTGTCTGAGGCTAAAAAAATAAGTTTTTTTTTGAAAGAATTTAAAAAAAAAAAAGTATTTTTTTTTTGATTTTTTTTTTTATTCTATTCAATACAAAATGATTATTTTATAAATTTATTTTAAGAAGACTTATTTAATTAAAGTTTTGTATATTTAATATAGTTATTTGAACAATGGAAGAGTAATATTAAGTTTGAAAAAATGACTTATAAGAACATTAAAAAAATCTGTCCCTCAAAAAGTTAAATGCACAGAAACAAACTGTGGTGCATACATTATTGATTTTCCTAGACATCTTAGAAATATACACAAAATTGATCCTGAAATAGCTAGAAAAGCTAGAGGTATTTTTGATCTAAGAAAAACAAGATCCTCTGGTGGAGAAAAAGTAAAAAATAAGACAAAATACATATGTCCTATATGTAGCATTGTTACAAAAAATACACATGATCATCTTTATTGAACTCCCCATCATCATAAAAATGATTTGGCAACATATAGAGAAATGCTTAACAAAAAGCAACTTTATGATGAAAGTAATAATGTCAGTGACTGAATGTACCAAAACAAAGTCTGCTTTACCTAATTCAATAGGGTCAGGATTTATGATAAAATTACCAAATGAAGTTGGATATTTCCAAGCATTTTGCTTACCAAACGAACCTAAAAGCAATAACTATGATAATGATGATAATGACTATTATAACCTAAAAGCAAAAACTATGATTAAAAAAAAAGAAAATGATATTTTATGTTTTCAAGATTATCTTCACACATTTCTTTACTTAAAAAATCCATCAGGAGGTAGGAAAGATCCACAAACTGCATCAAATGAAATACATCAAATTAGAAGAATGCTAGAAGTCATTTTTGACTGTTCTATGTTACACAAGTCTATTAAACCTTAAACTCTTAAAAGATAAATGGTTCCTTTAATCTAAACAAAAAGGTTATAAGCCAGGCACTCAATGTTCTTATTTGTTATCATTAAGCCATTTCGTAAATTTTCTCCTACCCTCTAAATTACCTCCCACTGTTCCCAATGTTGCTCTTTGCATCCTATCTGCTGATGTACTCAATGTTTGTCAAAAAAAAATTAGTAATTCGAGAACATCTTTGCGTGGTGAAGAAGCACTAAGAGAATATGATGTAATGATGGCAGAGGCGGAAAATATAATTCCAAAGGAATCTTTTCAAGCTATAACTAAGAGTGATTTTTATCAAGATATTGTTAAAAATGTTAAATATATTTACAATAATTACAAAAACAGGCCATCAGAGTTTCTAGTTACTCGAACTCTATTTACAAATATAAGAGACTGTATTTTTTTCGTCTTAATAACCAATAATGTTTCACGGTCTGGAGCTGTCTCAAGTATGACAGCTTCAGAATTTCGAAAAGGAACTTTTTCACCAACAGGAAGTTTTATCGTTTTATTCCTTTTAGTGAGGAAACATAAAACCGCTAAACAATACAGTCCATGTCAAATTATATTAAACCCTGATCAGAAAGTTATGCAGGGTTCCTACATTGGTAAATTGGTAAAAAAAACAAATCAAAAAAAAAATCAGAACTGTCGAGGGCTAAAAAACAGGATTTTTTATAGAAAACAGGCTATTTTGTGACACAATTTAAAATATATTATTTTAAAAAAATGATAAATAAACAAGTAAAAACGATTTATAAACAGTAAAAACTGTATATATATATATATATATATATATATATATATATATATATATATATATATATATATATATATATATATAATATATGTATATATGTATATATATATATATATATATATATATATATATATATATATATATATATATATATATATATATATATATATATATATATATATATATATATATATATATATATATATATATATATATATATATATATATGTATATATATATATATATATATATATATATATATATATATATGTATATATATGTATATATATATATATATATATATATATATATATATATATATATATATATATATATATATATATATATATTGTATAAACTTGCCCTAAAACAAATATGATGCTTTGTGTATGACTGACAATATCAAATTTCATAAAACAAAAAATAAATAAAACTTAATAGAGCATAAACGCATCGCATGATGAGTATATGTTCTATTTAACCTGGAGTTTACTTTATACGTAAATTATTTCGAGTTAACTTGTCTTAATACTTATATTATAACTTATAGTTAATTGTAATTTAAGAATCTTATTTTTATATTTAATAATTATCTTATGTATTATTTATTTTAAAATTTATACACTTGCACTTTATATGTTTTTTATTCGTTTGGATGGTTGCAGAATAACATCATCAATACAAACTTTGAGAGCAAATTCTTAAGAAGGTTCTGGATCTTTGGGAACAGGGCTGTAACCATTGGCTGTTTTGTTTCTAATGCAACTGTGAAGCCTTTGAAATCATGAGCAATAAAGATGACAGAGTATGCAATGGCAGGCAAAATTTTATTATTTAGTGCTTTCTTAATACAAATGTACCTTTCAGTTGTTGCAATACCTGCTTTACCATTGAACCCTTTATGATTTGATAGAACTTTTAATAAATATTCTTGCAAATTGTCAAACTGCTACAGTACTCTCACTAATTCATCTTGAATGCTTATCCAACGAGTAGAAACATTTCTCAACATTCGTTAACCTTGAAGTTCAGTAAATGAATCCACAGCAAATAATTTTTAATTCTTTTTGCAGAAAATTTAAAAAAACTGTGCAAATCAATTACTAATTGGTCCAAATCAATATCCTTAGAAATCAACGATTTAAAACCTTCCAAAAAAGAATTAGAAATTGTATGAAGTGGACATAACCCAACATTGATAATGAATTTTTCTTTTTTTTTCAAAATCATTTTCTAATGTTTTTAAGAACAATTTATTGATATTGGGACCGTCAATACTAATGGAGAGAATAGACTTCAGTTACCGCTGAATTTTCCCTAACAACTTTTTAAAATGACCAAGAAGGTTTTCTACAGTACTTAATATATACTTTGGTACTTAATATTATGCTTTTTGTAGGTAGCTTCAGAGCTAAACCATCTGAGTTGGTCACAAATTTAAACTGTGACCTAGCTGATTTTGCATTTTTATGTTTCTTTGACTTCAAATGTATATTAATCTGGGTTACACCAGCTGAAATGTTTATGTCCACAGAACAAAATCTACAGAAGCCATGGTTAACAGACTTATTTGAAGTTTTTATCCATGGATAGCTCTTTTTCCAGGATAATTGGTATTTAGTCTTTCCCATACAGAAATATTTCCCATACAGAAATATTTACTTCAAAAAAATTCATTATCTTAACTAAAAAATAAAAATAATAAATTCCACACTTGGCGACCTAAAAGGTTCATATCAGTATAACAGAGTCAAGAAATTCATTGTAAAGTTTAATCATTGCAGTTAAAACTTTTATATTGGAAAGGACTTTCCCCTTAGAATTCTGTAAAACTAGTTTCATATGGGGAAGGATAGGCTCCTTAACTCTGATTTGAAAATCTAAACCACCTAAACTATAAAAATTGCAGTATGAGGTTAGGATGGTAAACTTTCTAGTTGTCACATAAAACCCCCTGATCAGCAAAACAGGTTAACGCCATATCAAAAAAAATTGCTCTTCACAATAATTTAATTTAATTTATGAATCCAGTCACACAAGTGAAAACTTCATTTAAAAAATAAAATAAACTTTCATAATTATTACTATAATTTAACTATTCATGTTTAAAACAACAAAATAAACAAAAGTTGTTCAAAAATTCAATTTATAACATTTACATGGTTTAACATTTTATTTCAAAAAAAATAGATGTTAAAACTTTGGTAATTAAATAGCTGATATTATACCTAAAACAAAATTAGTAAATTTTGTTTGAAAAACATATTATTTTAACGCAATTCTAGGTTAAATGTCTGAAAACTTTTTTATAAGATGGTTTGGGTGTGCATTTGAATCTGGCGGTGTTTCAACTCAATTAAATTCTTTTTTTTCAAAATGCTGTCTTTTTTTTCAAAATGTTTTCAAAATGAAGCTTCAATTTGAAAAATGATGCAGTGCTACGATGGTTCAAAAAAGTCTACTTACTTTTTTTATGACAACTAGCAAAATAGATCAAATTATATTAAAATGATTTAAATCAAAATTAAAACAGTTAATATAATAGAATATATAGGTTTTAGATTTACCTATTTAACATTCTTAATCAACATCCCGTAAGTAACTAAAATGGCATTATTAAAGGTCACTATTATTATAATGAGCTAAGGGACCGTCCATAAATTACGAAATGCTAAATTTCACTAACAAAAAAGATCAAAGTTTTCCTTCGTAGAGCCTTAAGTTAATTAAATAGCTCATCAAGTTAAATAAAAATATCCAGGTAAAAAAGCTAAATTTCTCCTCCTGATTTTTAAATAAATTTAGCATTGCGTAATTATGAATGATCCCTAAAACAATAGAATAAGGGTTACATTTGTTCAACAATTGATCATAAAACTTAAATAGGACTAAATTTTTAGAAAGCATCTTTTACAATTATTATTTTATTTTATATACTTTAATTACAATTTCAATATATAGTTAGTTCCTTATCTGTTTCAGCTGAAAAAGGTATTTGAAATTTATTTGACGTAGACTTATGGCGTAGTGAGATGCTTGAGATCAAATTTCTGCTTAACCGGACACGTCATTCTCTTCTTGAGGCGATTTATAGAGACTGTGACAGTAACCATACAATTTACATATCAAAATATATTTCTATCAAAACTACAATACTTTTTTAAATAAGTTTGAATGATATAAAGTTAAAGGGGCAATTATGAGATGTTTCCGAATAATACAGTATAAACCTTATCAATTTTGAATGATTTTTTAAGCATATATAACCTAAACTTAGTTAATGAATTTAATTTATTGCGTAATTTTTACTTTTTAGCATTGCTTAAAAAAAACATCTGTTTTTAAACACCATACCACCCTTCCACCCACTGTTATAGGTAAAAATAAACTACTCACTGTTTCTAGTTCACTGATTATATAATGTGCACATTATCTTACGCTAAAGGTTTCAGCCACCAGAAAAACTTTCTTTAAAGGGTATATTAAATATAGTAAATTCAAAAAGTTTTATTCGACTTATCAAAAGTAATTCATGTAAACAACCATAAAATATGTGTATTTTGTTTAAAACTAATAAGTTTTTTTGTTAAACCTCGAAATTTGTTTTTGAAATTTTGAAACAGTATATAATTTTTTTCATAAAAAAGAAGATTATTCTTTGGATTAAGGTTTTTTACTGAAATTTGACTTAAAATAAACAAATAATCAAGGTTTTTACAAGTGATTGGTATTGCAACCTTCATTATTCGGTAATGCAACTTCTATGACATACCCATGATACAACTAAAATTGCATCTTCTTTTTATTAAAAATTATTTCGGTATCTTTCAAACCAAAAATAACAGAGTCCATCGCTCACTTTCATAATTACCCATTAACAAAATAAAAATTATGATTTTTTGTAGATTTGTCACGAAATCAAGTAAGCTTAAACTCAAGTATAATTAGTAACAATTTACATTTGGTTTAATAAAAAAAAATTTCATGATAAATTCATATTTTAGGATTATATGATAATGGTGTTCATTAAATTTTTAAGGGTGATCAACTCCTAATAATGTTTAAAATTGTATCAGAATAACAATTTAACCATCACCCCATTTTTTATAAAAACAATAACAAAAAAATATCAAAACCTCGGTAATGAACTTTGCGCTTTCATTAAATTGGAATGAAAGCGCAAAGTTCCATTATTGAATAAATTTCAACATAATGATGATGATGATTATGATGATGATGATGATGGTAATAATAAATACTAAAGTTTATATAAATATGAAAGGATATTGTATGTCAGCATCTAAATAAATTGCAAACATAAACGTTTATGTACATAACATGTATGCATAAAGTGCATCTCGGAAGCTTTTAAGTCATACCTTATTCTACTCCATATTTTTCACCATCTTGAGCAGTTGCTTTATTGATCATTTATTTCATCTTTTTTACAAAAACATCTCTCAAAAACAAATGTCCTTTTATTATTCCAAAAAGCTAATGTAAAACAGTCCCACCTAATGTTAGGCTCTGTTATTCTCAGTTTAATAAATCTTGTATCTTATATCAGATGTTAGGTTCTAGAGACTTTTAGTTAGTCTTCAACAATGTCATTAACTAAAGTAAGTCTAGCATTTAATCTTATTAATTATATAATGTTTAATAATATTTAATTTTTAAAAAGTGCTAAATAAGTGGTTCTGATTTTTCAAAACTCTAGAAAACACTTTGACCTCTCCAAACATCATACGATTAGTCTTCACTCTGTTATTGAGATTATTAAATTATTTCTTACTAAATGCAGTATTGAAGTTATTCTTGAAGGCCTACACTCTTCTTTATTTCAAGTAAGTTTAAGGGTACCACAAGGTATCTTGTGGTAGCCTTAATTCTTTGCTCTTGTATTGTTCTTTATCTACAATATCAATCTTCATGAAAATTTAACATATAAAGTGGCTCTATTTGTTGACAACTCAAATTTATACTCTTGTCTTGACAAAAAATCTTCACTTTTTGATTGCTTAAAACAAGCAGCTGATTTTTAATCTGATCTTACTTCTGTTACAGCTATTTTATATCGGTTTTATATCTGTTACAGCTATTTTATATCTGTTACAGCTATTTTATATCTGTTACAGCTATTTATTATCGGTTTGCTGTGGCTTATGGATTTAAATTCTGGACTTAAAATCTGCAATTTTTGTTAGACAACGAAACTCATTTATTTACTGCAAAAAAATATTGCAATAATGTTGGTATTCCTATTTTGATGAATAATAACCATCTTACTCTCAGACAAAATCTAAAAGCATGTAAGAGCGCTCACGTCATAAGCGAGAGGTACCAAGTTTGATCCCCACCATGTCCTTTGTAGCACCACACTAAACTTATTTCTCTGCGCAGCGGAGTTGGTTGTCAAGGTTCGTGTTTCTGAGTTATATAGTTGAGATAGAGTTAAAACCACAACTAAGTAGCCTACTTATCTGTAGTAGCGTTTTCAGCCTTGGGGAGGTGAATTAACATAAAAAAACAACAATAATAAATTAGACCTGCTTTATCTGCCAAGCTTGAACCACTCTCCCATTGCTGTAAGGTTGCATTTCTTTCTTTTTTCTCATGGTCAATACTCAAACATCTTTATGATAAACTAAAACTAGTTCTAGCTTGTTTCTTATTCAACAAGTTGCATTCTTTTAATGTATCTGTCCCTTCATGCTATAAAAACTTTTATTAATCCAGTTTTTTTCCTTGTACATCAAAAAAACCTTAAAACTATTAGCTATCTTCATGTTTTTCTTTCATATACAACCTACAACTTTTCAAGTCTTCAGTTATCCATTTCCTAGTGTTCTTACTTATTCTCTATTTTAAAGTAACTTATAACTTAATAGTGGTTGCTTGCAATCTTGTTGGAAGTAAATTAAATTTTGAAATTGTATAAATATATGCCAGTATTTAATAAACAGTAAATGTAAAAAGCATAAAATTAAAATATAAAAAGTTATAATTTTATATTATAATCATAAATTTTTTTTCTAGCCCTGCTAAATCTTATAGTTTAGCCAGAGCCAGGGCCGGGTTTGAAAAAAGTGTCATTTTTAGCCGGGGCCCTGGTCACTCGCTATACATACATACATACATACATACATACATACATACATACATACATACATACATACATACATACATACATACATACATACATACATATATACATACATACATACATACATACATACATACATACATATAGTGACTTAGTAAACTTTTTCAAATCTCAAATGATAGTAAATTTATTCATAAACATCATGATGATCTATAACTTTTTAGATTGATAATATTGGAGAGGCAATTCACTGTCAATCAAAACATTATCTTTATAAGAAAATTAAAAGTCACAAACCATAAGTTGCTCATTCTCATGCAATGAGCAGATGCTTGAGGGGAATTTGTCAAAGGTTTGCAAATAATACCAGCTCTGTTAGCATCTTGAATATCTTTTTTAATATAATAGTTTTTTAAATCCTGCGTACAATAGCAACAAAATCCCTAAATGAAAAAACAAATGCTTCAAAAAAAAATAAATACTGGAATCAAAACCTGAAAATAATAAATTGATGGTAATATCTTTTCACAAAAGAAGTCTATATCAAAAAAAAATTTTAATATTTCAAAACTAATCAGGAACTAAATTAAAGTACCTATAAATTGTCAATATATACCTTAACACTTATTATAAAGAAATTAAAGCAGTGTTTTTTTGCATTAGTAAATCTGAAATACAATATCAACAAATGGGATTATGCACACTCATCATTACTTCTTAAATTCTTTTGCCAGTTGTACATCATTTTTTTATCAAAAAATGTTATCAAATAGTATCTAGCAATATTTTTTGAAAATATAAAATTGTTTCTTTCTAACCAGTATTTATGTTGTCCCCGATAGCCAACACTCTACTTTATTTCCAGTAACTTATGGAGTACCAAAAGGTTTCATCTTTAGTCCTGTGTATATAATGTGATGGCTTAACCAATAATCTGTGATGGCTCAACTAAAACTCACTCTTGACTAGTCATTCAATAAAATTGCTTCCTTTAAGTGCATCTGTCCCTTCATGCTTTAAAAACTTTTATTTGCTTAATTTTTTTCTCTCTCATATCAAAGCTTTGGAACTCGATCCCGTCTTAATGTTTTCTTGACTAATAAATTTACAATTTAAGCCTTCTGCTTTTTAAGTTTTCTTGCTTTTTAATAATACTGTTTATTTTCTGGTAATTCCTAACTTAAATACTAATAGCTTGCACTCTTGTTGAGAGCAAATTAGTTTTAAAAAAATTAGCAAAAACAAATAAACAAACAACATTACTAGACACTGCATTCCGTCAATTATACCACTTAAACATATTAAAAATAATTACTAATTAAAAACTATTAGAAAACTATTCAAATTTCATAAAAGAAAAAAACACAACAAAGTTAAAGCTTCTAGAACTTTCTATGGTCATTTCAATGCAAAACGCCTACACAAACTTCTTGATCTTTTAGGTTCACACTCAAGAACAACATCTTTTAAAGAGTTTAAGAGGTATTAACCATTCTTGAATGCTTCAATATAGGGGAACTACAACACCCTGGATCTTGCTATCAGCCGCTGAATAATCTAAACCTTCACTTGTTGCTCTATTTGCCCTCCACATTTATACTTTTATCACATAGCATCTTATCCATCTCAACTACTTGCTCTTATACATCCCAAGTAATAGTACCAGTCAGCAAAATTCGAAGGATTTCAGCTTGGCACAAGCATGTCGACCATAGCCGACGTCAGGTCAGAAAAAAAAAAAAAGGATTTTTTGCTTTCTGTTATGATAGGGGTAATGATTAATTGATTATAAAAGGATTGCTTTATAATAGCATAGCTTCACACAATAATATTTTAAAGAATATAGCAATTAAATTTTGTGTAGTAATTTAAGTATATAGCAAATTTATGAATTTAAGTATATAGCAAAGTTATTTTTTATCACAAAAAAAATGGCAAGAAATAATTACGCATTAGCATTAGCAAATAAGCAAGTAAATAATTATGCATTAAAAAACCATTTCATTCTTTGTTTTAACATTTGTATTTTTTTTTTTTTAATGTAAGGTCTAGTATTAAAACATTTAGTTAGAAAGTTTACAAAACAACAAAAAAAAACTTTGTTATGTATTTGACTATATCAACTTTAAGAATTTAAAAAACAAGTTTATTGAAACACATTGTTCTCGTAGTTAGTAAAATCAATAATACAAATTGTTTTAAAACATGTTCATTATAAAAAAAAGAACTTTTGAAATAAATAAAAAATTTACTTAATATTATATTGATAATTTATTTAATAGCGCAATAAAACTTTTTTAAAAGCATTTAGCATAGCGTAAAAATATTTCATTAGAAAGTTTAAAAAGCATTATAAAAAAATAACTGTAATGTTTTTGACTATTAAATTTATGTTTTTATCTGAAAGTTGTTGTTTGTAAAGATAATTGTTTAAAATGTTGTTCTTTATAAAATTAATTGTACAAATTGTTTTAACAGCATTTACATTTGTTGTAAAATATATACTTTTTAACTATATAATAGGGATGAACAAAAATTCCGTCTCAGCTGGAATTCCAGCCGGAATTGGTGATTTTTAGGTTAACCTGGTTTTGGCTGGAATTACAATACTTTAGGCCAGAATGCCGGAATTTATTTTTTACTGGTTTTTTTTTAAGATTGTGACACAAACTGTGTAAATTAAATCAAAAAATCATTGTACTACAGGGCAATAAGGAACTATAGATATACCTTGGTAAAAAATTCTTAACAAATACAATGTAATTTTAGATAAAACTACAGTTTTATCGCTCTCCTCAAAAAAGGTTTTGTAAACATTAGGAATTTTAATTGAAATAATAAAAGAAAAAAGATTGCTGCCCCATGCCAAACACAAGCAGCACTTCTTTGTAGCACCAGGCTATAAGATATTCAATGTAGCAGCACTCCCTTTTTGCAGCAGGCTATAAGATAATCGATGTATGTGCTAAAGTAATATAAATTCTTTATGTTTACATTAAAGTCACCACTTTGAGCAAGTCTACACAAGTAGGCGCAACTAGCAAAAAAATAAAATTATTTCAGCCCCTTAACTGTAGCTTTGCCTAATTTTATTTGCAGTAATCACTTATGTAACGATTTCTAAAAGTTTAGGAATATTGTGGTGCAAAAAAAGTTGCAATCCAGTTTTTAATAACAAACAAGCTCTTTTTTCATCAAAATGTTACCTGCCTCTGGGAATAATCTCATTTTTAATGTTTCTTAACTTTTAAATAGTTAAAAAGTATAGGATGCCTAATACATTAAATATTTCAGTTTTAAGTTAAATGTAAAAATATAAAACAAAAAAATAAGTTAAAGCTGTCAATAAATAAAATTATAACAAATAAAAACAAAATATTAGATTTAAATGAAACAAGAATCAAATTTATGAAATAGGTTTTATGTATATATATATATATATATATATATATATATATATATATATATATATATATATATATATATATATATATATATACATAAATATATATATATATTTTTATGTATGTATATATATATATATATATATATATATATATATATATATATATATATATATATATATATATATATATATATATATATATATATATATATATATATATACATTCTTGCATGATAGTCAGAGAGTTTTTTCATAAACTGTAGTTTTAAAAAGTGCTTTAAAACTACAGTGTTTAGGTTTAGTGAGGGTTAGGTTTGGGCAGGCAAGACTGCCTGCCCAGTCTTGCCTGCCCAAAAAAACCTAACCCTCAGTTGATGTAGCAGCACTTCCTTGCGAATCAGGTTATTTGTCAGTCGATGTAACAGCACTCTGTTGGGAGTCAGGCTATAAGATAGTCAATGTAGTAACACTTTGTTGCCAGTCAGGCTATAAGATAGTTGATGTAAGAACACTCCCTTGTAGCAGCAGGCTATAAGATAGTCAATGTAGCAACACTCCGCATATGTTTAAAAAATATATTTTAATAAAACAACAATAAAAACACCTATAATTAAAAAAAAACTTTCTAGTCATTGTTATTGCGGTTTTTTTAAAAAACAATAAAATTTAATGTACTTTCGCATTAATTTAATTGCTTTGACATTTTGACGACAATAAAATGTAGCTTAATTGTTGAGGTAGCAAAATTGTAGTCGAAAGAGACTTTTTTTACATTAAAAGTCTCTTTCTATAAGGATATATATATATATGTGTGTATATATATATATATATATATATATATATATATATATATATATATATATATATATATATATATATATATATATATATATATACATATATACACATATACATATACATATACATATATATATATATATATATATATATATATATATATATATATATATATATATATATATATATATATATATATATATATATATCTATATATATATATATATATATACATATATATATATATATATATATATATATATATATATATATATATATATATATATATATATATATATATATATATATATATATATATATATATATATATATATATATAGGCTTGGCCAGGAAGGCCTGCGATTTCAAGTCTTTAAATGACCACGCAAATATAATTTTGTTTTGATGACTTAACCATGGTTTTTAACAAATGCGCTAAAAAAAATTGGTTTTTAATTACGCTGAAAATAAATAACTTTGACACCTTTATCTTTACTAACGTTTTTTTATTAGCAAAACTCTTTTAAATAAAGTAGCTAATGATTTTAATTAAAGTATTATTTAAAGTTGTACAATTTTTTATTAATATTAATTAATTATATAAGTTAAATAAAAAAATATATAATTATATAAGTAAAAATAAAAAAAGTAAAAGTTAAAATTGAAATTTTATAAGCGACAACTTTACCAAGCGAAGGTCTGAAAGTTTGAATTAAATAACTTTGATCTTTACATACCCTTTTATATTATTGAAACACATTTAAATAAAGTAACAATTCTCTGCTTATGATTTTTTATAAAAACATTAATGAATAAAATATATATATATATATTTATATATATATACATATATATATATATATATATATATATATATATATATATATATATATATATATATATATATATATATATATATATATATATATATATATATATATATATTTATATATATATATATATATATATATATATATATATATATATATATATATATATAAATATATATATATATATATATATATATATATATATATATATATATATATATATATATATATATATATATATATATATATATATATATATATATATATATATATACAGGGTCTCCAAGAGGGAGGGGCAATTGAAGTAGTTTGCCCCAGGCATCACAGTCCATGGGGCATCACATATGCTTTTAAAAAATTATTGTAATGATAAAAAATTGAGTTGAGAACATATTTAAAGCTTAAGCAATATTTGCATATTAATTTTGTACTCCTATTAAACTTTGTTTACATTTAAAATAGGATAATTATTATTTTACAAGGTTTTCATTTTCCATTTGAATGTACGCGTTTTGATTGGCCTTTTGTTTGCATAATGTGAAGTGAGTGTGAAGAGAGTAAAAGTGAAAGGGAGTGTGAAGAGAGTGAGAGTGAAAGTGAAAGTGAAGAGAGTTGAATTTTTTTTCTTCTTATTTACGATATTATGATATGAAAAAGTTCTTTTGAAAATGAAACAAAATTAGAGAGGAAACAAAGCGACAGAAAGTAATTTTATAATGCATTCTTGACGTCATAATTTTTCTAGCTTTTAAGAAATTTAGCTTTTAGGGGTAAAAATATTGTTTTTAAATATTAAATTATACGTTGCATTATTTTATTATTAAATTAAAATTATAAGTTATAATTGAATTTAAATATGGATTACTATTTTGATTATTTTTAGCCACAACAAAACATTACAAGATCATACGCATCTTATTGCTAAGCACCAAGAAGAAGAAAAACGCATGCAAGTACATTGCTTATCCTGGATATCACAAAATGAATTTATCGAGGAGTGCGGCAAATTAGCGGTTCAAAAAGTTATTTGAGAAATCAATAAATCAATATATTTCATCATCATCACGGACAGCACTCCCAATTTGTACCACAGCGGTCAAATTACTTTCATTTTTTTGCTTTTTGCATTTCAGTGATAATCAGCTGTGGGAGGTCAAAGAAAGGTTTTTTAAATTAAAATAACTTAAAAAGAAGAGAGGATCTAATATAAAAAAGTTGATATTGAATTTGTTGGAAGGGAATGAGTTCGACATAAAAAATTGTCATGGTCAAGCCAACGACAATGGCGCTTTTATGTCAGGTACTAACAATGGAGTTAAAGCTTTGATTAGGCGGAATAATTCAAATGCAGTTTTAATTTCTTGCACTGCTCACAGTTTGAAATTATGTGCAACACACGCTATTAAATCATTCACTCCTGTGAAATCTTATTTTATAAATATTCAAAAGCTGTACAATTTGTTTAGCTGCAGCCCTTTTCATTGGAAAATCACTGCATAAATTTCTTGTTTCACGATGGAGCTCAAGGATTGAAGCAGCCAAGCCACTAGCAAAAAAGCCAAAAAAGATCTTAAAAATTATTACATGGTCTAAATAAGCTAGACCTTCCAAGCGAAAAGTAGTGATGAAGTGCATTATTTAACCTGTATTATCAAGCCCCAACCCTGTTATCTCTAAGATGTATAAATTGATAAAAGCTACAAGTACCATGTAGAGTTGTTACACCAGTGTACCTTTTATTTTGCTCTTCACGTTGCAAATTTTAAGTCCATTCCATTTATGTAAATGAAGTTAACAACCTTGATTTTTTCAATGCAAAATTCATACATAGCTTCTGATGTGTAAATTTAGTTACTGTATGATCGTTTTAAACTTTCTTGCTATGTTAACCTTTTTATAGTACCCCCAATCCCATTGCATGTGGACTTTCTGTGGGACATGGCAAAAAAGTTTCATTCAACTTTAAGGGCAAATTCGCTCTCTAGTTGGCGTAGATTGTAAAAGCTTTTACAATTTTTGTACTATCCTGCACAACCATCAGTGAATAAATGTAATTTGGACAGATTGGAAAATTTTGTTTTTAAGATTGGTATGATTAGTTGAAATATTTTGTACACTTAAATTACATCATGTGTAATGTAGCCTGATATAAAACAGTAAGAAATATGTTTTAGTACACCTTTATCATTATATCATCTTTATATTATATCACTAATAGATGTAAAGAACATTGTTGGGTGTTCCAATGATAGCTTTGTATTTCATCTTGGACTTCAAAAGTATAATTTTCAGCAAAGTCGCCAATAATGATAATATTTAATTGATCCATATTTTGTTTTAGTTGGTTAAGGTACTGTGATTGAGAATGAGCAATAAAAGAATGAACTTGTAGCTTTTCAAAGCAAGATACTAATAGTTTAACAAATGTTGGAACATCTGCTTTTAAACTCAATAGTGTTGCACAATCAGTAGTTTGCCATTGCTTGTAGTGTATCAAAAAATCTTTGTATTCTCCAAAAGTCTCATACAAATATTTGGTAAGGGTTACTTTACCAGGACAACTATCACACTGTGCAAGCATGCATTCTTTGTTTTCTACTGAGCAAACAGATTTTGAAAGTAAATCCTTGTATTTTAGTCCAATATTTAAGACATCTACTAGCAATATGGCATTTTGGTGATAAGAACAAACACAAACAGAATGTGCACCACTTGCACCTGGCAAAATGCATCACTTAGGTCTAAGTGAAGCAAATTTTAAGTAACTTATTTGAATTCCTGGATTGTATTCTTTGTATAATACATATAGTTTCTTTAAATTACACAAAAGCAGTTTTTTTTATTTATGGAAGTTCTTTTGAATACTAACATAACCTTTTTTTTCCAGGCATAGTTCTACATAAATCACTTGATTCATAAAACAATTTCACAGAATCTTCTATTTCTTTGTGTAAGACTTAACCTTTATACAATGGAGAGATAGTTAACAATCCTTTTTTATTAAAAATTTGTCTAGCCCTTTTTGCTTGGTATTCTGTAACTGCAAAGTTATTTTGTACTTCTAATATCGACCAATTTGGGAGTGCCAGTGTTAGAAGTTGAACAATAGTCCTTTTGTCAGAAAATAGAATTTTTTCTTTTATCAAGCTCATAATTTCATCAAAGTTTCAGCCTTCTTTTTCATGTTATTTATTTCATAACACAGTTTTGAGGGAACATTGACTTGACTTTCAGTTTTTCTAGTAATGTTACTTACCATTTTGTTAATGAGCGCAACTTTTTGCTTTTTTTCTGAGAATATATATTTTAATGACTTTAAATGAGATTTTAGAGAAGATATATTAAAATTTTCGAGTTCTTCATTGATCTCCTGTCTTTTTGATTTGAATGATAATATTAGAAAATCCTCATCTTGTTCACCCTGACTTTGCTTCTCTTCTTTAAGATCTTCTTTTCTGGCAATCTTTTGCTAACAAGGTTTGCAAAGTTTCTTCCCAGGAGCAATATTCAAGCTACTTCTCATTATGACTTGTGACTCATTTATCGTAACTACTCTAAGATTTTCTAAAAGTAATTGAATTGTATAAAGCTTATCTGCACAATTGTTAAGACATTGTTTATGTTTTGGAAAATACAAATTTAAAAAGTATATATATTAAAATATTTAAATTCTACATCTACTTACTTGTGATTTTCTTTGTATGTTTATTGAAAATATTACAACATGCTTTCTGCCATATAGGATACATTTTCAAATATTTTTTAGTATGTCTTTCACATAATATCATTAAGTTTGATAGCTCAATATTACAGCGTAATGATATAGTTATTTTTTCTTCATTGCTTAAAGTTTCAATAACATCTTGTTTGCCTCTGCATTCATCTGATGTCGTTAAGCCAATAGAACACATCTTATAATAAATAACTTAGTATGAATGTATTTCTTAAAAAAAAAGAGAATTCTTCTTTTCTACTAAATTTTGATTTAAAAAAAAAAATTAATACAGAAATAATTCAAACCTTTTCAGAACCCTTCTGTTGTATAATTTTTTACAATCAATCATTTAATCATCAATCATTTATTTATTTCTGAATTAAGTTTTTACATTCAAGGATGTTTACAAATAGTAAATTTACTAATATAAAGTAAACACCAACTAATGTTAAAATCTAATTAAAATAAATATAATGCTAATTTTCACAATATATAATAACGATAAAAAGCTTTATAACATAAAAATAGTGGTGTAACATAAATAACATAACGATGTTAATAATAATAACAATATTAATAATAACAATAATAACAACAATAATAACAATAACAATAGTAATAATAATAATAATAATTATTATTATTATTATAACAACAACAATATTAGTATTAGTAATAATAAAAGTTAAAGTATTTATTAATAGTAAATATTAATAAAAATAACAATAAGCAGTAAAAAATATAAAATAAAAATTAAAAAAAAAAAAAAATAGAATAAAATAAAATACTAAAGACAACAAAATTGATTATAGAGATTATAAACATTAACTATATTTTTTTAATAAAAAATAGAATAAACTGGTTTTAAAGGTCGAGAATGAATTGAGAGTTATTAGTTCATAAGGAAGGTTGTACCAAGTTTTAGTGCTTTAATATTTTATAGATTTATGCCTGTAATTATGAGAGTGGTGTTTAGAGACAGATAGGTTTAAATTACTATTTGAACAATGGTGATAACAAGCAACGCTTGTTATCACCATTAGGATTAAATTTAATATTCTGAAAATGAATAATTTTTAAAGCCTTGTTTTGGAGATGGGATAACCTAATAAGAGCTTGTTGATGGGACTGCCCCCATACTTGGCATGAATATCTAAGATGTGAACCAAAAATAGCATGGTATATGTTCAAGAGTGTCTTAAGATTAACATAATGGTGAATTTTGGCCAACATGCCATTAAATCTACTTAGTTTCATTGCTAAGTCTTTACAGTGGGATAAAAAGGAAAGATTTGAATTAATTTTTATACCAAGATATTTAATTGAGTAAACAGGTTCAATATTTTTGCCACTTAATCTATTATATATATATATAAATAAAGTTCATATGTTTATAGATTTTTTTTTTATTTGATTTAAAGATAATGAGTTCAGTTTTATTAGAGTTTAGAAAAAGTTTGTTGGAGCGATGCCACTGAACTAGATTGCCAAGATCATGGTTAATGTGTTTGTTAATTTTTTTAAGGGATTTACTAATTAGCATTAGATTAGTATCATCAGCAAAGTGGTAAACAGTAGCAAACTTAATGGATGTATGAAGATCATTAATTTAAAGAAGAAAAAGCAGTGGTCTGATAGATATTGATACTAATAGATACTATTACACTGATAGATATTTTTAATTTTCTTTATAGATATTTATATATATATAATCTATCTATCTATCTATCTATCTATATATATATATATATATATATATATATATATATATATATATATATATATATATATATATATATATATATATATATATATATATATATATATATAAATTATATATATATACACACACACACACACACACACACACATATATATATATATATATATCTATATATATATATAAATTATATATATATACACACACACACACATATATATATATATATATATATATATATATATATATATATATATATATATATATATATATATATATATATATATATATATATATATATATATATATAGATAGATAGATAGATCTTTAAAACCAGTTTATTCTATTTTTTATTAACAAATAAATGTTGTTCTATAACTGAATTTTTACAAAATATAGTTGTCAAAATATTAAAAACAAATGCACTTCAATATCACACCTAGTCAGTTTTTAAAAACATGTTTTTTTGTTGTTAAGATCAATTAACTAAGTTATATAATTAAGACTTCTTCAAATATAACAAAATTGTTTTGTTTTTTTCTTCTAAGGAGTTTATAAACTAAATTTAGTATTTTACAGAATTCTATTTGCAAGTTTTTTAAACTAATTCATTGAAAATTTGATATATCTTTGAAATTAAAGTTCCATATCTTTCAGTTGTTTTTCTAGCTAGATTTTTTAAACTAGTAAGATTATAAGCAGCTGAAAATATTAACAGTCAAAAAAAAAATTTTTTTGATTGGGGTGTTTTGAGATATTGGGACCCAAAGTTGGTTTAGAGAAACTAGTTGTTTTATTAACTTTTAAGCATGTTCCTTTTATATTTCAGCATTTTAAGTACATTTATTGAATTCAGCTTCAAAAAAACATTATATATGCTTATTTTCATATTTTTGCTATTTTTATTTCTTATTTTTTTAAGAAAAATGTTTTTTTAGAATGTTATGAAAACCAGGTCATTTTGGGAAACCAGTTCAATATTAATATTGCAGTATCTTGTCAACCGCTCAAAATTTTAAGCTGAAATTTTATGTGCTAACTTTTTAAGATGCAACAGCCGAAGAAGTTTTTAAAAAATTTGATGAACCATGGTTCAAAATTTCCTAAATTTTGGGTGATTGGATGCGGAATTACCCTGTTGTTAGTTTATATAAAAGCTTTCACATAATATTATATTATAAAAACATTAGTAAAGACAAACGATTCAAAGTTATTTATTCCAAACATAATTTAGATAAACTTATTGCTATAGATTATTTATTTTTGATAAGTTTTCATTTTGTTTCTGCTATTTTAGTTTTAGTTAAGATATTTCTTTCACCAAAATTTATTTGCTTCTTTTACGATAAGTTTTTTCTAAGTTTATTTATAGTTAAGATATTTTTTTTAGCGCGTTTTTAAAAGTATACAAATTTTCAAAACATATTAACAGCCGTGGTCAAGTTAAATAAAAATTAATAGTGTTTGCGTGGTCATATTATGACATGAAATTGCACGCCTTCCTGGCCAAGCCTGTATATGTATATACATACATATAGTGCCGGCTGGTGGCGTATTTTTTTTTGCATACACTAAGAAATACTCAGAAGCCGGCTCTGCATACATACATTCATACATACATACATACATACATACATACATACATACATACATACATACATACATATATATGTATATATATATATATATATATATATATATATATATATATATATATATATATATATATATATATATATATATATATATATATATATATGTATATATATACATATATATATATATATATATATATATATATATATATATATATATATATATATATATATATATATGTATATATATACATATACATATATATGGTCAAGTAGTAGCAAAAACAAATTAAATGCGTGGTCAGGAATAGCATGCAATCTCACGCTTTTACTGTCCTCGACTGTTATAAATACATCTACGCCAACCTAATAGATGAAGAAGGGGTGCATAACAGATTCTAGCTGGTCAACGTATAGAATCTGTTCATCTCTTAAATGATTTATTTTTTAATTACATCTTATAAGTTTCAAATTGCATCATATGTCTTTAGAACTACATCTTTTCTTAATTGCAACTTTCTTATTCTAAACTTAACAATTTATGTATTCCTAATCACATCTTTTATTTCTTATTTAAACTTGACATAATCTCAATTACTCTTATGCTACTTAAATATAACTTTCATGTTCTCAATTAAATCTTTATAGCATGTAGAACACCAAAAGTATAGCAAAATAAAAGTTAAATTTAACATATTTACTTTTAGAAGACATACTTTTAGAAGTTCTTTCACCTATTAATAGTCTCCAAGATAGAGATGTCACAAATATTTGGTGACTAAAGAAAAAAGACAACCATTTAATCATCTTTCCTATTAAAGTTAAACCATGCTTTAAGTTCAGGTTGTTGTAAAAATATCATTTTTAATAAGTTTAGAGTTCTTAATGCTAAATCAACCTATAGCATTTTCTGAAATTACCTCAGAAGTGCAAGATACACATGAGCTGATTACTTTTAAATTTTTCTGAATGGTTTGAAGAGTATGAAACTTTTATGCATAACTGTAATTAAAATATTTGGTGTAACAGTTAACAAATAATGCGTTTTGTGACACAACCTATTCGTAAATGTAGTTGACTTGTGTACTACAGCAAAGCAGGTTGGAACCTTCAAAATAAATAAGTCTTGCAGAATATTCGGCCAAATATTCATGGCATCTCTACTCCAAGACATATGGGACATGTAGGACATCACAGCAGATGAAATCAACACAATCTAGAATAGAGTACCAAGGACAAAACATATAAAATTAAACATTTAACACATGCTACATACCAATAGTCAAGTAGGCTAGTTTACTTCTTTAAATTCTTTATTTCTAATAGCAACTCTCCGTCAATTGTAGATTCCAAAACAAAAGCCTTGTTAAACAAGACTATTGTTAAACAAAGCCATTGTTTAGCAAGGCCATTGTTAAACAAGGTCATTGTTAAACAAAACCATTGCTAAACAAGGCCATTGTTTAACAAGATTATTGTTTAATAAGACTATTGTTAAACAAGGCTGCTGTGTAGAAAAACAGGTTGAGCACAGCACTTCCAGAGGCATAGAATAAACTTAAACCTCTTGATTGTGAGCCAAGTGTTGTACAACTAGTCTACTACTGCATTTTATGTACCAGTATGAACCTTAACATTTTTACTAAAGTGAAGCAAAATTACCAGTGAAAAATTGCCATTGAGAAAACCTCAAAATTGTGTGTAATCATCAACACAGGTGATAATACCAATTAAAACAAGGTTACACCAACATCTAATGATATGATCATTATAAACTTAATAGAAGTACAATCTGAATTTTCAGATAAAATACAGGAAGTTGAGAAAAAAAGCAACTAGAAGTCTACTTTAAAAACATCATTAAAACAGACAACCTGAGAAAAGTGACTAAAAAAGAAAAAAAATAAAGAGAATATTGGTGGAATGCTATGCTTTTTTTGGTTCTTAAATTGGTTTTAATATTTATTTAAAGAGCTTTCTCTATTTTGCTTATCAAAATGTCTATAATACTACCCCAAATAATGCAAATTTAACATTTACAGCATAAAATATACAGCTGTCAATGTTACCCTATATATAGGGCAACATCAATAGTTGCACTTTAACAACAAAAACTTTTATAATTTTGAATTTTGTCACAGCTAAAAAATAGTAAAACATTTTCAAAGAGATGTCAATGTTATCCTAGTGATATCAGAATTTTTTTTTTTTTTTTTTTTTTTTTGCATTTAAATGCATTTAGGATAAAGATTTGTTTTAGATAAATATTCTATAATTTCAAAATGTCTATAAATATGAATATTAAACATTAAATTAAATAGAACATGGACAATTGACAAAGCTAATAAATAATAAATCAAATTGTAAATCACAATTGGTTGCTGCTTTCTTGAATGGAACTTAACTGTAAACATAGCTATAAACACATTTTCCCATAAAGTTAACCATTGAACTACTCTTTAAATTATCAGTAGGAATGATATCATGTTTTAAAAATAAATATTTCTAAATTTAATTAAAAAGTAACCTGGCTGTCCCAAATTCTTGTTTTGACAGTCTTCCATGTTCCATCAGTTTGTTTTTGAGTGCTGTTTGTATATTGGTAGCCACAAGTTGGATGTTCGTCATCTTCTTCTTCCACTTGCCATTGGTCTAAACATTGACGAGAACTATCTGAAACATACCAACGATTTTTGCTCAAAATTATTTCTTCATAAGGTTGATTATTTACTGTTATCTAAATAAAATAAGTTATGATGAAACTATTATTGTTTTTAATTCTTAGACTTTTTAAATAGATTTTAATTTGAAAAAGGTTGATTATAATTATACTATTATTATATATTGATTATAATTTTGCTATTCTCCGTATTAAAGAAAATTGTATTTAAAGCAATTAATTCAAATTTATTTAAGTCATTTAATTGAAAAAATGCAGACAATGGTACTTAAGTTGTCATAGATCCTATTCAGGATTTTTACTATTCATTTTACCTTATTCATGTTTAACTAAAAAAACGTTAAGCAACTATTATTGGGTTCCATATTTTTGATCTGCTTCCTGAGAACTTTATAAACTTTTAAAAATTTATTTAACAAAAATGCCATTAGTATCTAAGTAGTTGTTGAGTTTTTTAATTTTTTGTGGCATTAACTGCTTGTTTGAAACCAGTTAAAGCTCAAACTTGAAAAATGTTAGGTTAGAATCCTTGAGTGAACTGGATAGAAAATTTATGTTCTAAGAAATGCCAGAATTATTATCAACATGTTCTTCCATCTTTTAACACTTAAATTTAAAAAATTTCAAGTTTTTGAACAACTTATTTCAACTTCTGGAATGTAAGACTACATCAAGTTATTATAAAAGTTTTAATTCATTATTTAAAAGTATTTCTAAATATCAAATTTATTCAAGAAGTTTTCTAGTTTATTGAATAAATCTTATGACAATTAACTTTTATATTTTTAATGAACCCAATTTGACTTCAACTTTTCAAGCAAAATCATACATGAAACTTGTGACTTAACAACTTTGTTACATGTAAACTTAGTACATAAAAGCCTTTGTTTTTGATATATCAAATGATTTACTTTGATATATTTCCGTATACTCTTGCCTCACTGGATCCATTTAACACACAATACATGTAATAAACACATAATATTCTATTAGTACATTTGAACAATCAACAGTTGAGGATTGAATTGATTATTTAAATTTTTTCAAATAATTACTTCAAAACCAATAACTTTTACAAAAGAAATGTGGAGATTTGATAATGGTATTTAATATTTTTTAGTACAATAATCATAAAAATTATTTGATAGAACTTGACGCAAAAAAAGCAATTTTTGGCACCGCAAATAGTGAGCTTCAAAAATGTTTAATCACACTTATTAAATTGAGTGTTATAATAAAAGTTAAAAGTACTAATTTCATGCCAGCAACCTCTGAAAAAAAATTCAAAATTTTTACATAGCTACGTATGTAAAATAAGATTTTATGTGTTTTATACTTCTTTGAATAGTATTTTAGTTTAATACAAATTTTCTTTGTATTAATGTACACTGCTGTACCATTTTTGCACATAAATTTAAATAATGGCAAATAATTATCATTTAACAAATATTATGCTAATATTGATAAACTACATTCTGAACTCAATAGAAGAAAATTGTGCTATGATAAAGCCAATAAAAAATTTATCTTTTTATTTCAAATCTATGATGAAGCCAATAAAACTATTTATGTTAAATCTTATTTGAGGTCAGGAATGACTGGTGATCGTCTTAATAGGTTAGCAACAGCAGCCGTGGCGCAGTGGTAGTGCACTTGCCTCAGAAACGTAAGATCTGTGGTTCAAACCCCACCTCTGGGCAAGCTTTGCGACATCGGTTAGGAAGGAGGCGTGAACTTCCTATTAAATGCTCTTCGCGGTGCTCTGTGATAAGACCGTGAGGACTTCTTAGGGCACCTAAAATCAACATAACAACTCTACCTATTGAATCTTACCATAGATTTTAACTTAAATGACATTATAAAGGCATTTGCTAAACAAAAATCAAGTAAAAAATTATAATTTTATAAGTGATTAATTTATTTTAATAAATATGTTTGTATTAAAAATGTTTTTGTTTTTTAAAAATCACCGCATATCAAAGTTGACAGATATTCTTAAAAGAAGGGGTTTAAAGGAACAGTGCACCAGGGTGCTGAAAAGATAAATATGCCTCTGCATACACATACATACATACATACATACATACATACATACATACATACATACATACATACATACATACATACATGCATACATGCATACATGCATACATGCATACATGCATACATGCATACATGCATACATGCATACATGCATGCATGCATGCATACATGCATACATGCATGCATGCATACATGCAGCATGCATACATGCATGCATGCATACATGCATGCATGCATACATACATGCATGCATACATACATGCATACATGCATGCATGCATACACGCATACATGCATACATGCATGCATGCATACATGCATGCATGCATACATACATGCATGCATGCATACATGCATACATGCATACATGCATACATGCATACATGCATACATGCATACATGCATACATGCATACATACATCCATACATGCATGCATGCATACATACATACATACATACATACATACATACATACATACATACATACATACATACATACATACATACATACATACATACATACATACATACATACATACATACATACATACATACATACATACATACATACACACAAACATACACACAAACATACACACATACATACATACATACATACATACATACATACATACATACATACATACATACATACATACATACATACATACATACATACATACATACATACATACATACATACATACATACATACATACACACAAACATACAACACTATTGATAAATATGAACTTTCATATATATCAATAGTAAACTGTTGATATATATGAACTTCATACACACATCAATAATATTGGTTCCAGTTTCTTGTTTATAAATCTACTATTTAGTAACATTTTTTTTTCTTAATAAACCTACCTCACTAGGGTGTCACTAAAGTTTTTTTTTGCAGAGTTTTGTAAAAAGTTTACAGGAAGTAGCATTAAACATTATTGAATTTATTACTTTTGTAACGCGGACTGATGCTATAAAAAAATCAGGGATGCAGTTTGCGTCACTGATTTTTTTAAATATCCAGCTTCGTTTAAATATCCTGTCAGTATTTTTTCTTGGAAAAAAATTATATAAAAAATGGCTTTTAATTATATATATTTACCCATCATTGATCATGCACCATGGTTGTTACACTAACGGATATTTGTTGTTACAAATATTATTATTTCCTATTCATTTTTATTTACCTACTATTTTTTCCTATTCCTTGTTTCTCAAAATAAGGATTCAAAGTTTTAAAAATGCCTTCATCTTTGGCTTAGCAAAAAAGAAAAAAAACTTAAATGAAACTCAAATTTTCAATCAAAGCATGAAAAATATTTTCATGCTTTCATTACAAATTTATCTCACACATCAGATCTGTTGCGCCAGATAGCTAACATCTAGAAGTTTATTAACTTGGACAGCAAACATAGGAATTGTTCTAATTCTAGCAATGACTAGCTGCTCAATATTCTAACTCATCAACAATTCTGCTTTTAATTGTAGATTTGGACAGAGATACATTTTTTGTTTTCTTAGCAGTTTTATCCAAAACCTTAAGTTTTACAATCAGGTCACCACAAGGAGAATTAAGCTTATATTCAGAAATAAAAATAAAACTTACATATTATTTTTTTGATTATATAGAATGATAATGACAAGTAGAATAAAAAAATAAATTATTGAAAATTTTTGAACTAAATCATAGATGAGTTTTTTACAGGAATTACCGGAATTCCGGAAATTCACTTAAAACTCCTTTAATTTTTCAAAAATTTCCGGATGTTTTTTTTTATTAATTTGAAAAAAAAATTATATATTTTATATAAAATTTTAAATAGGACAACTTTTGCATTTAAAAAAATATGTTTTCTATAATTAAAATTTTCATGAGATCAATTTTCGTAACAATTTTTTTCTTTTTTTTTTTTGCTTTTTAATTCATTTAAATTAACTTTTTCGAATATTATAAATTCCTTTTTGTAAAAAGGTTAAATATTCTAAATTCCATTTTAAAAGTTTACAAAAGTTTTTGTTGTCTGTTAAAACGATCAATTTTTAATCTAACAACTTTCCAGGATTTTCATAGAATAAAATTTCCAGTATTTTCATAAAGTCAAATACTCATCTATGCTAAATAAGTAACACATAAATGCATCAAAAGAAAACATATAAAATAAAAATAATAAAAAATTTAGAAGTTTATGCTTCTAAAAATATTGATGAGAACCAAGATTTAAAAAAACAACTTAATACTTGCAATTTATTTAACTAAATGGTCAAAAATTATTTTTTGCAATTTATTTTTTTTGAATTAACAATAATTTTATCAATTTTCATTCCCTATATAATATGCTGAAATAAATAATAAATATTTGATTTTATTCTATATACAAAAAATACAAATAATATTTAATATATTGTAAAGAAAAAACTAATTAAAAAAAATCAGCTTAAGCTGTTCAAGCTCATTCTCTAATGTATAGAGTAAATGAGATATTTTAACTTTGTTATGGTTTGTTAATATTTTACAAATTTATCTTGTCTTTTATTATTTCACATGTTACCTTGTAACAACATCAAAAAAATATTTTTATAAATTATGTATATTTTCATTGATCTTTCTCACATGTTTAGATTTTTTCTTGAACAATTTTAGGTTTCCAGAATTTTTTGCTTTAGCTCTAGCTCAGGTTTTGCAACAAACAAAGTTTGAAACAAACATGGTTTTGTGATAAACATGGTTTTGTAACAAACAAGGTTTTGTAACAAACATGGTTTTGAAATAAACATGGTTTTGTAACAAAAAAAGGTTTTGTTATAAAAATGGTTTTGTAATAAACATGGTTAATTTCATCTAATTCTAAATAATTTCTAACAAATTACCTAAAAATTTTTGTACACATTCCAAACTAATTGACTCAAACAAAACACATTAAAAATTGCTTTTATCTGTTAACTACTATATTAGTTTAATTTTAAGTATGATATTATTAATGTCATACTTAAAATTAAATAGGTAAGCAGAATTTGTTCAAACCACACTAGTGTAGAATCGTGGATGATAATCTTTAAAAAAGTGGTAATTATGATGTACAATTCATAATAAACAAAAACACAAAACAAATTTGTGTAAATTTTTACATTATTATTTAAGTCAAGTACTTACCCCATTAAAAAAGAATGGGAAGTTAAGATAAACAGGTGATTTTGAAACAGTTATCATAAATGGATTATATAGTCTTGCAAATTCATTTGTGGCTGAGTTTTGAACAACAGAAACAACAGCCTGAAGCTTTTCAGTTTCTCCCTAAATTAAAAAAATTTCTCCATATTAAAAACATTTAATATAACCACAAACTCTTGGCAAGTTATTATTATTATTATTATTATTTTTTTTTTTTTGATGAATACTTCATTTACAAAACAACTTTAAACTCAATTAAACCTGCTTATTTCCAACAGACAACAAAACAACCATCTTTTTTTCACATGCTGATTGGGTTACTACATTTGTAGGATCCTTTAGATCATTGCTTGATCCTGTATTTTCACAGAACTCAATTGAACTTTTTGATAAAATTAGGCCGCCAACAAATATAATGTTAACAGTGATATTAAAAAAAGATGACAAAAGCTGCTTCTTCATTTTAAAAATCATTTTCTAATAAAATAATAATAACATTATATATATATATATATATATATATATATATATATATATATATATATATATATATATATATATATATATATATATATATATATATATATCTGCAAATAATAACATATTGAAGCCCGATACATTATAGGCATAACCCACATTAATTTTGGAAACGCGCAGTTTAAACATGAAGCTTTTTTCTGAAAAAGAGTTAAAGTGCTAAAAAGTTTTGATAAAAAATTTAGAACTGGCAAAAGAATAACACTTATTTTGGATTTCAAAATTAGATTTATATATTAATTGTATTAATAGATAAATGTATTAATTGATTTAAAAAAAAGAATTTTATAATATTTTCTGGGTCCAGGAAATAATCACCAAATAATTGTACACATATAATCAGGCACTGATTATATGTGTACAATTCATATAATGAAATGCATTGCATTTCTTTATATGATAAAGATGAAGACCTTTCTTGGTTTCCCACATGTCATTTACACTGTAAAAAAGTTTTTGTTTAGACATTGTTATTTGAAAATTGAATATTTTTGCATTATATTATGCAATCATTGTATAATATAATGCACATAATGAAATACATTGCATTGCAATGTATTTCATTATGTGATAAACAGTGGCTGATTATATGTGTACAATACATTTTTTTAATTATACTTAAATATTTTATATATTTAATTTATCATCTGTTTGTTATTCCAGGTAAACAATATTATTTTCTTTTCATCACAGTCTTTTCTGTTTAAATTTTCAGTTTGATACTAAACAAATGATATTAAAAATAGTGAACTTTTTATAATGATTATGTTAAATTTTATTTTTTTTTATATTAAACTTTTCATCTTCATTTTAATTTTTTTATTTTCATTTTATCTTAACTTTATTGACAGTAAAATGAAGACTTTTACTAGAAAAACCTACTAGTATGAATGTTATTCTTCAAACTACTTAAACCTTTTTTTATTATTATTATCAATTAACTTGTACTAAATACTCTTTCGAAATAATAACAGATAAACTTTTAGTCTTGTAAAAATTTTCAATTTAAATGAAATGCCAACTCACAAAAGTCAAGAACAAACATTAAAACTATATCATTAACAAGGTATAATAAAATGAACTCAAACTAAAGTCTTTCATATGAAGTCCTTTATATGGGCAGATTTAAGTTTTTCATATGGATAGAATAATTGAATTTTTGACACTTGCAATTTTACCATTAAAAAACTCCATGTTGTCAAATAAGTTGCTTTTGTATTAAATTTCTCAATAACTTTAATGTTAAATCTTATACTGCATATTTTTAGTAATGGACACACACAACACAAAATTTATTTTTGTTATTTTATTGCAACAATTTTTTTTTATAAACCTTGCCATAAAAAATTGGAATTTTTTAAAAAAACAATTAACAACAAACCCATTCTATAAGCAAAGTAATTATGTTCTAAAAATAAAAATAAAGAATTACTCTTTAAATATTGATTAACCCTATGCCATAATATTTATCAAATATAATTTATTTTATCAAATTAAACAAATATTTCCTTTGCAATCCTCAACTGCAAACCAAATATGTATTTTTTTATTTAAGAGTGTCCACTTTTTTACTGCTCAATAATAAACTGTTTTGATTTCTTATTACATAACAAGCTTTAGTTTTTTTATTAAAATATATTTCTACAGTTAATTAGTAATAAATTAAAATAATTAAAAAAAAAAGTTTGAAAACTTGAAAAAAAATTTAATACTTAAATAATTAAAATTTAATTTATTGTGTTTTTGTTTTTTTTCATGTTGTCGTTAGTGTTCTTTCTTTCTCAATTTTTTTTCTTAAACTTCAATTTATTTTTTATTCAAAGTAATATGAATAATTTTATCAACTTTTCAATGGTAACTCTTTAAATTGGTTAATTTTAAAAAACATGCTTTATTTTATTTTTTAGAGACTTTGACAGCATTACAACTAATTTTATTCTTTTTATTAATGAGCCATTAATTAATTAGCCATTAAGTCAATTAATAAATATAATGTTAAAGATATTTAAACTAGTTTTGTAATGTTTAAATACAATATTCATAAAAAAAAACATGGTTTTATATATTGCAACTTAATTGGGTTTAGATTTAGCAAAAAAAAGTTTCAGATATCTTTAAATTAAAAAAAAAAAAGCACATCTTTTAAGCTTGAAAACTTTAACATGATGCAGAAAAAATAAAAAACTTCTGCTGGAATGCTTTAATTTTGTTTACATATTTTTAATGAATCAATTTTTTTGTAATCATACAAAAAATGGCATCTTTAAAAGTGATTTATTTATGTTGATTTTTCAAACTTACTTTTCAAATAAGATAGCTACTAGGTAATTAAAGATTTTTTTTATTTTTAAGTTTACTCTAATTTTAGTATAAACTATCTACTTGAATAGAAAGATGCTTGAAGCAACATAATACCAAAAACAGCTAGTACCTAACATATATCCCATATGTAGCTAAATACTATAACCAAATATAGCCCACATCTATGCCTTTCAATAAAATGAGTGTGGCCATTGAAGGTGGCACATATTAATTCTTCTTGTTAAGATGTTTTATTTATCACAACAGCATTATGACAATTTAGAAAATCATGTGTAGGAAAATAGAAAACACAGCAAAGAAAAATAGGAAATGAATAATATATGAGAAATTCAGTTACTGGCAATTTTTGCACCAAGGTCAAATATTGTAAGTAACTTTTATTTGAAACTGGGTTACAAAACTTTGGTACACGTTAAAGAATAAATTGAATGGTAAGCATTAAAGTTGTAAAAATAAATAAATATGAATTACTTTTAAACACAAATGTCAAAGAGATATTAATATAAGAAATCACTAAAACAATATAGAATTGTATGAAAGAATTTCAATGTTTAAAACACTATCAAACAATTATTGTTAATTGAGGTACTGTTTACAAATACTTTAAGAACTAATAAAAAAATTGCTTGACTTAGAAAGCCTTAATGTTTTTGGAGAAAAAATTTGGCCAACAAAAGCTACATAGCAAAGAAAAAAATTTTATGCAGCTTGATCCACCAAAGTTTGTTTGCAATTACTAAACTATTATCTTATGAATTTAAATATTACAGGTGTTGTAAGCTTATTTGCATGCCTATTTAAATAATTCAAAAAGCAATTTATATTTATTTTCTTCTTCGCTACAACAGTATTACTGTTGTAATTTAGTGTTCTTTTGTTCTAATTAATGATTCAGTGCTTTTTTATTCTTTTTTTAATTATCATTATTGTTACTGTCATTGATATTATTATTATTATTATTATTATTATTATTATTATTATTATTATCATTACTATTTTTATAACTATTACTAATCATATATATAAAGTTCTGTATTTATGGTGTTTACTTAAGATTAGTAGAATTACTATTTGTAAGTATCCATGAAAATAATTTTTCAGAATATATATGATTGATTGATTGATTGATTACAAACTTACTGAACTTTTCTTGATTTTTGTTATTATTCTAATTAAGAAACATGTGCTGTTATGACATACATATTTGATAAGAATATGCATTGAGAATACGCATCATGACCCATTTAAATACTATTAAGATATTTTAGTTTTAAAATAACTTAATGTTTAGTAAGAAATTATTATGGGGATTACTCTATAATTTTTTAAGTTTGTATTAAATAAACAAATGTTTAACTATTAAAGTAAAGCTTATTTATTAAAAACTACAAACAAAACTACTTTCAAATAAAAATACGCTATTTAAACTAAAATTAGAAATGTTATTTTACAATACATAATGGTAATGATACTTAACTAAAATACAGTATCCAAAATGCTTAAACCTATTAAGTTTTATCATTTTATGATAAAGAAAAAAAAATTACCATTTATTTGTAACGTTACTATGGATATAATATTTATCGGTGAAATGGCGGTAAAACAATTTTAACGTTTCGCGGTAAAACAATTTTAACGATATCTAGAATTTTACAGCATAACAAGTCAATGCGTTTAAGCGTCAATGCGTTTTTAATAAAGAAAATTTAAGTTTGCGGCATTTACATTTTAAATATAAAATATAAACTTGATTATAGAATTGCAATAACCTAACTGTATGATAAAAACTAAATTTTTCATAATTTTTATTTACATTTACAGATATAGCTCAAAACACGCGCGTCATAACGTGACATCGATTTGTCACGCAATGACGATCTTATTTTTGCAACATCTCATAAAATAGAAATTAAAAAAAAATTTATCCTAATGGGCCATCCATAAAGGACCTCACCATTTTTTTAGCCAATTTTTGACCCCCTCCCCCTCTTTGGTCACAGTTGTCCTTTTTCCCTAAACCGCCCTGGAAAAGGACGTCATAAAATCCTTACCCCCTCCCTATTTTTAACTCCGAAAAAATTTATTTCATCTTGCAATGATGTTTGAATCTGCTGCTACACCTTCGAAAAATAAAATTAAAAATATTCTCATACATTAAGTTCTCAAAAACACATAATTACGTAATTTTCCATGTTAATTAAACTAAAATAAAAAATCTATTAAGTGACGTCCTTTTCTGATAACCTCCCTCCCCCTACCCTTGTCCTTTTTTGTCCTTTTTAACTCGATCCTCTCCCCCCCTTCCCTATTTGGATGACGTCCTTTATGGATGGATCCTAAAAAGCATATATTTTTTTGCCAAAATAGTATAAGTTTTAAAAAAAATGCTATATACATATAGACATTATAAAACGATAAAAGCAAAACATCGAGGCTGTGGAATTGCTGTTTAGAGTTATCTTAAACTTTATTATCAGTCCCTTGCGCACTCGTTTGGGCCAAAATCCTCTATATATCTCTGACTCTCAATATCTTTAACTTTTTTTGCGGCTCCATGAGAATTTGAGATATCAAGAGTCAACTGAGAATTTTGTTTAAGAACTTTTTTTTTTTTTTTGTAAATTTATTTGCCTTCAATAAAAATATTACAGTTACAGTAAAGCTTTATTACAAATACAATCGGCAGGACTTCCAGAAGATCATACGATCTTATCATGAAGCCCTTTACAATATCAAATATAATAATAATAACAATAAAATCAAATTAAGCAATAAAAATAAATCAACATAAATTATATATAACTGTGCATTTAAAATATAAATATACTGGATAAATTATATGAAATTTGTGAAACAAAAGAACTAAAAACAAGAAAAAATATTTTCGGCTGAAAAGATAACTTCTTTTAATTTTCGTTTGAAAAAAGTTAAAGTCCATTTCAATGACAAATCAAAATAGCAAAACTATTTTATTCCATAAATAAGGACCGCGATAAGAAGTAATTAGTTGTTCCATTTTAGTTTGGCAAAAAGGTTCTTGTAGATTTTTTCCATTGCGAAGATTTTATTTGTTTATTTGTTTTACATTGTAAAGGTTTATAAATACATCAGGAGATAGATGATTTTTACATTTAAACATGAAACATAAAATATTATAAACATTTAGTTCGTATACATTTAAGGCTTTCATTTCTCTCAGAAGTGGTTTTGAATTTGAAAAACGATTTACAAAATTATTTAAGCGAGCCAATTTTTAAGCGAGCCAAGCGAGCCAAAAATTAATTCAACGTTTTACAAAATTAATTAAGCGAAATTAAACCGTGTTTCTGATGCTGATAAAGAGATTTAAGTTTAGTTTTGTGCGCGCTTCCCCATACAATATTTGCATAATTTAAATGACAGTGGATATACGAATAATATAGTTGTTTTAATTGTTGTTTATTTAAAATATGTCGAACTTTATATATAATTACAATACTTTTAGCAACTTCAAAGGAGATATTATCGATTTGTTGTTTCTACACTGTAAAAAAAAAAGGTTTCCAAAAAAGGTTTTTCACACTTGCATAAGGTTTTCTACCACTAGAAAACCTTTTGGTGTGTAAAAAAAGGTTTTTTGAAAGGGTTTTATTAGAAAACCCTTTAGCAAAGGGTTTGTTCGTCGTAAATCATATAAAAAACCCGAGTGCCGTTTATTGATATCGAGGCATAATTAAAGAAGGATAAAAATAGAAAGGGTTTTAAATAAAATTACAATTGCCTAGAAATATGATATTTTAAATAAAATAAATAGTATTTTTATTTTATTATACTTAAAATTGTATTTTGTTAAAATTTTTAAAGTAAAATACGCAAAATTGTATACTTTTTAAGTTAACCGATTTATCTATGAGATTCCTATAGGTCAATTAAAATATTTTTACAATTTTAAAGTAAAGCTAATAATTAAAATTTAAAGTAAAACTAATAATAAAGTTAAAGAATTATGTCTGCAAATATTAAAAACTGGTCGCCTGCAGAAGTAGCCAAATAGCTGTTAGATAATGGATTTAATGAAAAGACTGCAGCCGAATTTGAAAGTAATTTTTTTATTATTATGCATTTTATAGTAAACATTTTAACTGTACTGTTTACATTTCAGATTCCTGATAATATACAATAGCCAAATATGCCCCAATTTTATTGTGAATGTGGCAACAATTATTTTTCATTTGGAAAGTAAATACTTTCCATCTTTCCATCAACGACATCTTATCTTGTTTCATGAAAATCAGCCTCTTTTTTACGTTAGATGTGTTTCAAGTGCATGCAAGCAAACTTTCAAAAGTGCTAATAGTCTAAAAAAACATGTTCAATGAAAGCACAGTAATTTATTTAGAAGCTGGTCTAATGATAATGAAAGAGATCAGGGGAGTAGAAATAATAGAAATGATAACATCATAGATTCATCTGAAACAACCGAAGAATCAAATGATCAAAATAATGTAAAGTTAGATCAAGATTTTAAATGTAAAAATATTGCTGATATGCTTAACACTTTGGAAAAACATTTTGCATTTCTTCTTTGCGACTCAGAGAAGTGCACATACTTCCAGCTTCTGTTCATGCAGAAATTGCAAAAGATATACAAAACCTACTTTTGATTACACTAAGTAGTTTTAAGGATGTTATATGTCAATATTTATTCAAAAATAATATTTTACCACTAGACAATGATTGGGCACATATAACAGACACAGAAAGATTGCTGCAATTCATGGGTGAGATGTCTTCAAATGAAAATAGACTAATTGGATTATTGAAAAGCAAAAAAATGATTGCAATGCCAAGACAAATAGATTTTAGAAAAAATAATACAACTGCTGTTTTTCAATACATTCTGATTCTAGAAGTTTTATCAAAATTAGTTTCCCATGAAGATGTTTACAATTGTTTGGGTGACAGTTACAATCAGTCTTTTTCTAATAATGATTTTATGATGTCTTTTTGTGACAGTGAACTTTTTCATAGTGACAATTTTTTTTCTGAAAATCCAAGTGCATTGCAGATTCAGTTATATGTAGATGTTGAGCTTTGCAATCCAATAGGAGCTAAGCGAGGGAAGCATAAAGTGACTGCATTTTATTTTTTGTTAGGCAATATTCCATCTAAGTTTCGTTCAAAGCAAAAGTTTATTCATTTGGCTTTATTGATTGAACATAAATTTATAAAAATGGCCGAATATGACTACACTGAAGTTCTTCATCCATTAATTTATGATTTAAATGTACTGCAGAGAAAAGGAATTGAGATTTCCGTTAATGGATTACGTCAACGTTTAAAAGGCAAACTTACAGGTATATCAGCTGATATGCTTTCAGCTCATGCTATAGGAGGATTTTAGCAGTATTTCCATACTGGAAGAATTTGTCGTTTCTGTATGGTGGACAAGTCAGAAGTTGGAAATAACTTTAGTGAAAGCACTCTTCGTCTCAGAACACCAGAAATTCATGAATACCACTTAGCTGCTATAATTGATAATGCAGCAAACAAGAATGTGTATGGTGTTAGCAAAAAGTGTGATTTTTTAGAGTTAGATAACTTTGATGTACTTACAGCTTTCCCTCCAGATATAATGCATGATTTATTTGAAGGCATTATGCCAGTAACTTTGAAATGTGTTATCAAACATTTGTTACGTTCTTGTAATACATTATCAGTAAATAATATAAACGATTCTATAAACAAAATTCATTTAATTCATCTAATCGCCCTTGCCAATTACCTAAAAACATTGCATCAGATAAAGCACACATAAATGGAACAGCTGTACAGAAATTAGAACTTTTCCTATTGTTTCTGCAGTTAGTCGGTAATGATGTACCACATGGAAATATTGGCTGGGAGGTTTATCTTATACTTCGTGAAATATGTGACATTGTTATTGCCCCAATTGTAGATAGTGACAGTATATACATGTTAGAAGAACTAGTTGCTATGTTTTTGAAAACATTTTCTGAAGTATTTGGTTCTGAATATATTATTCCAAAAATGCACATGCTTGTTCATTACCCTCGTCTGATACGTCTTTTTGGGCCTTTACGAAATTTTTGGTGTTTACGATTTGAATCTAAACATCAGTATTTTAAAAAAGCTGCCTCAAATGGACGATATTTTAAGAATATTACCAAAACATTGTCAAAGCGTCATCAAATGTTGCAGTGCTGAGAAATGCTGACAGGTGATATGCTTTTATCTAATTATACTGTGTCTGGAAACGCACCTAGATTTTTTCATAACTTGGATGTTAAAGTACAAGAAGCTATAAGATTGTTACTTAATTTAGATATAGAAGGGAATGAATCCATAGTTATAGCGAAATCAATATCAGTTGTATATATTTATAGTTGTATATATATATATAGTTGTATATATCATATGTAATAATGTATATACATATTACTTGCTATAACCTTGTATAATTACTTTAATGTGATATTATTTAAATGTCAAAAGTATATCATGTCAAAAATGTATATTTTGGTTACTGTTCACAAGCTGATTGTTGTAAGATAATATACCACTCTATGTACAGTTGTAACTTCTTTTTATTAGTTGGCTAATGTGGTACAAGGTGAGGATGACATAAGCATAAAAAAACATCAAGATGCTTTAAAAAATGAAATAAAAAAACAGACACCAAGCTTTGATATAATCAAAGATAAAATGAAAAGAACTTGTGAGTACAGACAACTTTTCTGCCATACCCACACAACTGCAGAAGTTCTGGAAGAATTTCCGTGTTTACGACTAAATATTTTTGTAAGATTATATAAAGAACTATTGTTCTTTTATAAAATGTACTTTTTTTTACAATATTTTTATTGACTTTCTTTGACAGTTATGAAAGACTATATAAAAATTATTACCTTATGAACATTTAAATTTTAAAGTATAGGCTTATTTTTGTAATAACATAATGTAGGTGAATTTTACAAATGATTTTTTTAAATTAAAGTTTACAGCAGATGTGCTTTTGCTGTATGGTGTAGATGTAACCAATTTAAAAATAAAATTTCTAACCCTTTATGATGGTGTGATCAAAGAAGCAGCCAAAAGATGCAAAAAATATTGTGAATATTCAAGAATGATAAACAAATATTTAGAAAAAACTTTGGACAATGATAAACAACAGGGTAATTTTTATTTATTTTTATTTTTCATTCTTACAGTTCTGGTTTTATTGTAAAATAAAAGTTGTAATTTTCCAACATCAATTAATACTAGTTATAGTAGGCAATGAGTTACACGAGTTTAGTAATTCCACGAGTAATTCCAGCAAATATTGATTAACTTGAAATCATTTGACCATTTCTTAATACATTACATGTGTGCTAATACTGCTATTTTATATATACTAGTTTTATCAAATGTATTATTTTGCATATATTTACAATTAAAGATATAAATACTTTTAGATTGGAAGGTGATGTTTGTTACATTGCTGTTACCCTCATTATTTGGGGAGAAAGAAGAGTTGTTTTTTCCCTTACCAAAGCAGGTAGATGTTTATTGGTACATTGTACAGTATTTAGGAAATTGCACTTGATCTTTTTTTTTTTACAGTCCATTTTTTATAGTCGATTTCAATATAATATATTTCTTATTTATTTAACTATATAAACTAATATATATTTTATAACAAGATGGTCTAAGAAATTTTAGGAAATATTACATCTAAGGAAATGCAAAAATTTACTGGTTTGAGGAAATAAGTTATTGAATATTTTAAGTCCATGTAAATACTCTCATACGAAGGACACAATTTAAAAAAGTGATGTTGTTCTTTAGCTGAGGAGTTCGCAATAATTTGTATTATATGGTAATGTTTTCAAATAAGAAATTTTAAAATTGAATGATTTTCAAAGTTTTGTACTAAAGGGTTTTTAAGTTGTTGCAGGTTGTTTTTTTAATGAAATTAATTATATTTATTTATTTATTTATTTATACAGCTAATACCACTTAGTCCAGTCATATTGTCACAAGACGACGAGTGGAATATATCAGTCGACAAGGAAGTTTTGTTTCTTAAAACTATTTGCACTTTTTCCGCGGCTTTTCAAGCATGGTTTGCAGCATTTTGGATATTCAGCATTGAATTCCCAAAAGGATTGTCCAATACATGTCAATTTTTAGAAAAAGTGCTTCTTGGTGGGAAAGGAAAAGTGCCAAATATTGTCAGCAAATGGGGCAACCGTCTTTTGCACTAAAATATGACTTTTGTTTTTTTGTCTGTTTTTGTTGTAAATCTTTATAATTTATTTATGTTTTTTTGTCACTAAATTCGAAAAAACTTCTGAATATTTGCAATATTTCTAAATTTTATTATATTTTATTGTGCTACTAGACGATTTCTCAATTTAATTTTTGAAAATAGGTCTTAACGTTCAATAAACTTCAATATCACTTATAACGTTGAAATATAATAGTTGTAATAGTTAAATTTGTAGCAGAAAATTTGTATGATAACTCATAATAGTTTAATAAATTTGCTCATAATAGTTTCATATTATAGTTTTAACGTTATTTTCCAATTTTTTCAGTTTTGTACAACTTGTTTTTTTTTTGTACAACATTTATTGACATGTCTCTAATGTTTTTATTATTTTATGTAAACTTTTTTGTATATTAATTTAATGTTATAAGATTTTAAACATCATTAAATAAGTTTTTTTATTGAGTTTCCAAATTGCAGTGGAATTAAAGAATCTAAACATTTGCATATAAGCAATATTATCTATAAATTAAAGTGTATATTCAATCTATCCTAAATATAAAACTTTATACGTTATATATATCCAACTTTATACGTGCTTGAAATCGTTATTGCGCAATATAAAAAATTTTTGAATAATTTATAATTCAAATAAAAAAAAAAAGTACAAGTTAAAAAAGGGTTTTCTAGTTTCGGATTAAAGGTTTTTAAAAAAAGGGTTTTCTAGAAAACCCTTAAAGGGTTCCACCCTCGGGACAAAGTAAAAAACCTTTTAGAGCTATTTAAAAAACCCTTTTTTTTTACAGTGTAGGATAAGTTTTTGTCTGCAAGAAATCCGAAAAGTTTTGTAACTTTTTCCCTTTTTAGTATTGTATTATCAATGAAGAGGTCGGGCAGTGTATTTGGTAAACATTTTTTTCTGGATGTTGGGTAAAAAAGTGTCCATTTAGTTTTATCAACATTGAGGGACAATTTGTTTTTCTTAAACCAATATGAGATTTTATTTCATTCTTGTGTCATATTATCAAAAAGTTTATTTATGTTTTCATAAGATTGGAATAGGTTTGTGTCATCAGCAAAAATTATAGTGGTTAAGTTAGAGGCTTTGTTGAGGTCATTTATATATATTAAAAATAATAGGGGCCTAACTATAGATCCCTGTGAGACACTACATGTTACATTCATTAATAAAGGCAAAGAAAAGTCTTAGATATTAACAAACTGCTTACAATTACTAAGATTTTGAACCAGCCTAGGGATTTATCTTTAATTCCATAGAGTTCAAATTTTTAATAGAATGTCGTGATGTTGAGATATCAAGAGTCATATTTACTTATGTTTCAAGTCGTTGTCCATTAATTATGTCAACAAAAAAAGGGGAAGAATTTGACAATTGTTGACAAAAGGGAGAGGGGGAGGTCAAGAAATGTTGACGCCAACAGTGTTACTTTTTTAATAAATCTAAATACTTAACAAAGAAAAGTTAGGCAGCGTTTGTAGTTCTGTGTAACATTTGAGATTTTTTTTTTTTTTTTTTTTTATTATTATTATAGTTGTAGCCGTAAATTTACATAGAATGTACACATACAGCGAGCAGGGGAAACACCCCACTATAAACAACCAGTTTTATAAATATTTGTTCCAAACTTTTTCCACAACCAGGAGTCTAGTCTATTTTTGAAAGAAAGTACAGAGGAGTACAAAGTTATTTGCTCTGGTAGATTGTTCCAGTATTTTGCTGATCTATTATACAAATGATTATATCTTGGAAGACAGTTTAGAACATACTCACGCCTTATTTTAGAATGGTGACCACGAGACACGGAGTTAATATATTTTGGTAGATATTTATCATTAACTATATCAAAACGATGTATTAATTTAAAAATTTGGATTAAATCGCATCGAAGGCGTCGAAACTCAAGTGATGGTAGGTTTAATCTTTTTAGCCTTTCGCAGTATTGAAGATGCCTCAAGCTGTAAGCCCATTTTGTAGCTTTGCGTTGAACAGATTCAACCAAAGCCATATCAGCTTTTAAAAAAGGAGCCCAAATGGACACTCCATATTCAAGATGTGGTCTTATAAATACTTTATATAATTTGAGAGCCATTTTTTCATCAATGAAAGTGAATGTCTTTTTCAGCATACCGAGAATTTGTAAGGACTTAGAGACAACTGTTTGAATATGAGCGCTCCACTTGAGGTTAGATGTAAAAATGACTCCTAAATCACGTTCTTTAGTAGAGCTTCTTAGAGATTGGTTGATTCCTTGGTTATTTTGAAGAAAGTAATTGTAATGGGGGTTGTTTCGACCGTAATGAATGACGCAGCATTTTGAAGTGTTTAGCTTAAGTAACCAAGTGTTTGACCACTCGTATACCAAGCGTAGACGATCCTGCAGATCAACAAAATTAGATTGCGATAAGGTTTTAGAAAAAAGTTTAGTATCATCGGCAAATATCTCAGAAGTTTCAGTGAGTTTTGCGAGATCATTTGTGTAGAGAATGAAGAGGAGCGGGCCGAGAACAGAACCTTGAGGAACACCACTGAGAACATCAACCCATGCAGAGCTGGTATTGTTAATTGTAACGCGTTGCTTTCTGCCCACTAAAAAAGATTTAATCCATTGTAGGAGTTTGCCGTTTATTCCGAAAGATCTTAATTTTAACAAAAGTCTGTTGTGAGGTACAGAGTCAAACGCTTTGGCAAAGTCAAGATAGATTACATCAATAAATTGGTGAGATGCTATGGAGGACGAAATGATATCAAAAGTTTCTATTAGGTTAGTTACGCATGATTTATGATGAAGGAAGCCATGTTGATTTGCAGAGAGCATTTTATTATCGTTAATGTGCTTTAAAATTTTTTTCTTTACAAGTTTTTCAAAGATTTTACAGGCAACAGATGTTAGTGAAATAGGTCTATAGTTTTCAGCAAGTAATTTATCTCCCTTTTTTTTATAGATCGGACTAATATTTGCTAATTTCCATTGAGTGGGTACTACTCCAGAATTAAAGGATTTATGAAAGATTTTTGTTAATGGAATTGCAAAGCTTTTGGCACATATCTTGAGTATTAAGGGATGCAAGCCGTCAGATCCGAAGGATTTATAAGGCTTTAGATCGGCAAGTTCCTGAATAATATCTGAGATAGAGAAATCCAAGTTTTCATTATAAATGCATTCAGAAAGAATACCACTTTTATTTAGCAAAGGAAAATTTTCAGAGCTTTCAAGTGTAAACATAGATTTAAATTGAGAGTTCAGAAGATCAACTATATCAGGAAGAGCTTCAATAATTCTGCCTGAAGTATCTTTGAGAGAGCGAATTCTATCTTTAATTTTTAGTTGTTTGTTGATATATTTGTAAACGATTTTTGGGTTGTTTTGGGATTTTGATATTATTTCTTTCTCATGTGCTTTTTTTGCTTTAAATATTTCAGTTTTTACTGAACGATTTAGGCGATTGTATTTTATTTTAAGCTCACTATTCTCCCATTTGGTAGAGCAGTTTATATGCCAAGCGGATTTTTTTTCTCGGATCAGGTTTTTAATATGTGGGGTAACCCAAGGATCATACTTTTTTTTTGTTTTATTAATCTTGGGAATAAAATATGTGCAAGCAGTGCGATAGTTAGAAATTAGTATATTGAACATTTGATCTGCAGTTTTATGCAGGAATAAAAACTCCCAGTCGATTGATGCAATAAAGTTAGATATTGAATCGTAATCACCTTTTTTGTAATTAAACGATTGAGATTCACTTTCGGTAAACAGTTCTGAAACTAAGAATCTCCAAGTGATACTAAAATGACCCTTAGTGGTGTTACCTAGTATAGTACTAGGAGACAAGTTTAAAATAGAATTACTGTTGTAGGTAAATAACAAGTCCAACATATTATTTGAGGAACCATAATCAGTCTGGAAAGTAGGAAATGTGATATGTTGAGTAAAAAGGCTGTTTTGGAAAATATTCCAGAAATCATACTCGGTAGGATTGTTTGGGTTAAAAGATTCAATACCATCGTTAGACCACTTTATATTCGGGAAGTTAAAGTCACCGACAATCAAACAGTCATCATAGGGCTTTTTAATTAAACTATGAGCTAATTTGAAGGATTCAGCGACATATTTTATTAAACTGGCATCATTTGGTCTGTATATACAACCAATAAGTATATGTTTGTTGTTAAATTTTACAGATACCCAGACTTGTTCGAGAAGATTTGTATAAAATTGGTTAACTTCATGAGAGTTAAATACGTCTTGAATTTTGAATTGCTTATAAAAATATTTTGAATTGCTTATAAAAAATTATAGAAAAAAGGCGCCTATGATGGCATACTTAACTTTGAAGCTTCATTATTCAGTATCTTAAAGACCAAGAACAAAAGTTTTGATATGAATATATTCCTTGTTACATGTAGAACAATAATAACCCTGGGAGTTTTATCAGTTTTATTTTTTTATTAGCTATTCTTATTTTAAAAAAATTATTAAATTATTTTATGCAACTACTGCTCTTATGATGGCAAAGAGGAGGATGAGGCTGGTTAGCATTAAGGGGAACTTGACAATTTCATTTAACCTTAGAGTCTTCCCTCAGAAATGTCAGAAATTATGCATAATCATCCTAATTTACCCTTTCATGCTACTCAGCAGTAGTGTAGAATTTGACGCATGCATATAAGAGATATTGCGTTTTATGTGTTTTTTGAACCAAAAAGTTTTTAGTGAAGTTTAAAGATCAGTTTTTGTTGATTATAAAAGTAATATTTGTGCATAAGAGACGTAGTTTTACTAAAACTAATTTAAAGCTAGTATAAACATGTAGGTCTAATTAATTTTTTGCCATAACCAATATTTATAAGAATATGACCGGTATGCCATCATAGTTGCTATACCATCATAGGCTCCTTTCAAGACAACTGTTTAAAGCCGAAACATCTTTTTTTTTTATTATTTGTTATTTTAGGTGCCCCAAAAAGTCCTAACGGTCTTGTCACAGAGCACCACGGAAGTACATTAAACCAGGAAGTTAACGCCTTCTTTCTTACCGTGACGCGAAATATGTCTAAAGCTTGTTTCGAACCTCGATCTCCTGCTTAAAAAGCAAGTGCTCTAACCACTGTGTCACGGCCGCACGCATCTATATTATAGATGTCTCGTTTTAAGAAAAAAGCTATATTTTGAAAAATATAAACTGTTGAAAGAAATTTTTTATTAGCCGATTGATTTATAATTATACATCAGTCGTATAATAACAGTTTTATGGCAAAACACTGCAGTAAATATATATATTAAATGATAAATGTTACATTATATTATACTATAAATGTTACATTATATTATACTCTAATTTAATTAATAATAAGATTATAATTTTATAAACTGAATTATATTTATAGAAATCAGTTATTAGAGCTGAATTATATTTATAGAATTCAATTATTAGAGCTCAATTTTTTTTTTTTTTTTTTTTTTTTTTTGTTCTTATCAGAATAGTTTAAATTCAATAAACGAGCTTTATTAACATTCGTTTCGAAGATTCAAAATTAGAGTTTTTATTTAAAAAAAAACATACTCCTTATTTAAATACTTCATAAGACCCTGCTTTATGGCCAATACATTTTCCTTTAATTGTATTGGCCATAAAGCAGGGTCTTCATGTAGATTGGTATCTAGGAAAAAAATCATGATAAACGTAAGCTTAATAAAAAAATAAGTGTATGTAATGAGTGGAATATTTAATAGATACGTAGATATTTAATGTATATTTGTATATTAAAAAAATAATAATAATTTGTATTTAAATATATTTCTTATTTAAATACCTAATTTACTAGGTATTTAAATTTAATTTTAAGCCGATTAAATTTTTAAGTATTTAAGTAGTTATATATTCAAATATATTTCTTCAGAACTAATCGTTTAAACCTGTATTATAAAAAAGTGACAATTTATAGAAAAAAAAAATTAAATGCCTAAAAAGTAAATTGTTTGTTTAGCAGATGTTAGTGGTGTCATTAAAGATAGTGAAAATTGGAGTACCTGAGTAAACTCATTATTACGCATTGTAGATCAACACTTTCAACTCCATGAGTTTTATTTGCAGGCTTGAGGCAGGCTATCTCAATTTCAGTGTTATTGTTTCCATTTTTTTTTTCATCGTTTTTATTATTTTCTACAGTTTGTAGAAATTGGATATGTTTTGTGCGTGACGCTTAGACTGTTATTCAATAAATTGTATCTCTTGCACTTTTAAAATCTTTACTTTTTCTTAGTAACAATTTTTCAAAGAAAACAACGCGTTGCATTTAATTATACCAGCTCTGTTTGGGTTGATGTTCTCAGTGTTGAAAATTTAAAGATATTTTTAAATGATGCCGAATTCTCATCTAAAACGTTATGGCAGAGTAAATTCGTAAAGTCATTGATCTGCAGAGTTCACAAAAGAATAATCGGTCAAATACAAAAGTTTACTAAAATTAAACATTTTAAAGTGCTATTTTATCCATCATGGTCAAGCCAATTCTATTTAAGTTACACTTTACAAAATAGTTAAGGTATAAATCAAAGTCTTAAAAAATCTAATAAAAAGCGTAATTTATGAGTCATTTTTATATTTAATCTTTTTTTTAAATAAACTCAAAATAAGCTCAGTATAAAAAATTAGACATAACAAGCAGCATAATAACTAAAATTGATAAGAAAAAATCAAATGTTTTTTTTGTGAGTAATAAACAATATTTGATATATTGTTTGAGAAAGGTAAGAGTCATTTAGATAATACGCATAAACGAGTCAGTTCACTTTGTAGTTGATATATATGTAATTTAATTTATAGACTTATAAGAATTCAGAGTATCTGTTTAGATTCAGTATCAGATTTTTTAACTTTGATATTAAAGAATTTTGATAATCTGGATTGCAAATTGATTTATTTTTAGTTACTAGTTTGTGTATAAATAAGGAAAAATAAATAGTTTGTGTATAAATAAGGAAACTGAGAACTGGGAAAGTTTTGTTTTTTTGAAAGGTGTAATAAAGTTTCCTGTTTCTCTTGTGTTATATTTATTAACGTTATTTATAAAAAAAAAATTTTAAAAATGGTTTGGTACTTGACCTAATTTAAATTTTAACATAAACAATATATTTTGGTAAATGTTAATTTGAATAATGTTAAGCACATTCACTTTAAATAAGGGTTTAGCGTGTGTAAATTTGTCTTTATGATAGATTAGTCTTATAGCATGTTTCTGACGTCGACATAAAGTTTTCAATTTGGTTATATGCGTACTCGCCCAAGCTATATTTGCATATATGAAGTAGCTATGTATAAAAGAGAAATACATAAGTTTTAAATTACTTTGCGACAGCATAGGTTTTGCTTTATAAAGTAGACCTATGTTTTTTAGTGTTTAAAGCATTAATGTGAGCTTTCCAAGATAAGTTTTCATCAATTATAACTACTAAAAATTTAGTCTCATGAATTCTCTCAATTATTATATTTTCTATTTTTAGAGAGGGTAGAGTGTTTGGTAGTGTGCTTCTTTGCTGGTTTGAATGAAATAAAGTGTATTTTGTTTTTTATATGTTTAGGAATAACTTATTTGTTTTAAACGATATAATCTAAGGTACAGGTCACATATTCAATCAGTTGTTTATAAACCTCTACATATTCTCGGTATGCTAAAAAAGGACATTAAATTACACAAATGAAATACAACTCTCAAATTATATAAAGTCTATACAATACCAAAGCTTGAGCATTTGTCATGATTGTTTAGTTAAAAACTGATACATCTTTGATTGCATTTGTTCAACGCAAAGCTAAAAATGGGCTTCAAGCCTGCGACATCTCTAAAACAGCGAAAGACTAAACAAAATTAAATCTACTATCATTTGAATTTCGCCTATAGAATAAATCTATAAATTAATACCCACCCAGCGGGCACAGACGTCAATCAGACGTCTTACGGACGTCTTAACTAGGTCGCGACGTCTCAGACCAAGTTAGGACGTCCTAACGATGTCCGGTAAAGACGTCTTTGTTAGGACGTCCTAGTGACGTTAACATTAAGACGTTATCGGGACTTCCATATTAGGACGTCTTATTGAAGTCCCTAAGACCTTCTTTAGACGTCCTAATTACCTTAGAAATAAGTTGTCTCAAAGACGTTTTATGGACGTCTTCAAAAAAATTTAAATTAAAAGTAGAAAATTTTATATTTTAATTTAGCACATAAAATATTATGCGCTAACTCGGTTAATTAAAAATGTCTGCATTGTTTGGTTGATTATTTTGATAATATTAATTTTGTTTCGTTATTTGTCGTTTAACGATATTTTTTAATTCTCTATATTCTATACTCTATGATCTATAAACTATAATCTATACAATTTTTAAATAAAAGAAAATTGAGTTTAGTTATTAAGTTTAAATGAGTTACCAGTATATATACTTACTAATTTTAACAAAAGATATCAAAATTGCAACAAGACGTTTCAGTTGATGTTTTATAGAATAGTAATGATACTTTGTGTGTCTATGTATATAGACAAAGTATATATATATATATATATATATATATATATATATATATATATATATATATATATATATATATATATATATATATATATATATATATATATATATATATATATATATATATAATATGGGATTAGTCTGGGTTTTTGACGGGAAATTCCATATTAAACCCAGATATTTTTTTCATTTACCACGGGTTTTCTCAATATTTTATAGCTAGTTTTTTGCAGATTTTTTTCTTTTTAATCAAATAATGGTCACATTATTTCGCAGATCTCAAATCTGCGAAATAGTGTGACCATTTTTTGATTAAAAAGCGTCGCATTTTTTTTATAAAAAATTATAAAGTAAAAGTTATTTATATTATTTATATTAAATTCGTTGTAAGGGTAATAAAATGTATAAGGCTAATATTTGGTCTGATAATTTTTACGAATCAATTAAAAAAACAGATTTGAATTTCATAATATTTTTAAGCAACAAAAAACTAATATTATACAATAGTTTGATGCAAAACTGTTCTCGATAGTAATATTTTGCCACAGTAGTTCTCTCTTATCGCCACCATAATCGCATGACAAAAATGCTCTCGGCGGCCCTGTTGTTAAGTCCCTGCAGAGGCAAATTTAACTTGGCTATTAAGTGCCTTACAGGGGCAAATTTAACCTGGTTATTAAGTACCCTGCAAATTTAACTTGGTTGATAAACTTTAGGCTTTTTAACCAAGTTTGAAAAAGATTTTATTTTTCAATTTTTAGCAATTTTTAAAAAAGTTATATAAATCTGACGCTTATGAACAATTAAACTGTTTAACTCGCCAGCTACTTTAATACTTCAACTAAGTTGTTCCATATATAACAATAAATAAAAGGCAGTATAATGCAATTGTACATTATACTACCTTTTATTACATCTGTTACTTACATTTACATATTTTACATATAAGAGTAATAAATGTAGGTCAAAGATAACATCTTTTACATACATTTTAAATGTTACTTTAAAAAATAAAAATATGGTTACTGAACTAATACTGATTTTATTCATAAAACCTTTTAAATAGTGTAATAAATTTTATTACACTATTTAAAAGGTTTTATGAATAAAATCAGTATTAGTTCAGGAACCATATTTTTATTTTTTAAGTATTTATTTTACTACGAAAGCAAATATAAATAAAGAAAATAAAAAGAGCTCAATTTTTCGTTAATAAGTATACTTAGTAACGAAAAATTGAGCTTTTTTAATTTTCTTTATTCATATTAGTAACTTTATTCATATTAGTTGCTAAAAAATTTACTTGGCTGGTTTAAAATTTTCTTTTAAACAAATTTAAGTTGATGAACACTAAGAATCATATTTAAGCAAAAAAATGATACAAATTTGGGTTCAGATCTGAACTTCTGCACAGATGTTGCAAGATAGTGTTTTAAGTTGCTTTTTTTCTAAGTTAAATTACTAGTCTTTGCAGAAACACTAGTAATTTAACTTAGAAATGAAAGAAACTTGATTAGATCAAAAATTACTAGTGTTTGCAGAATTTTCGTTATAATTACTACTTCACACAATTTTTGTAACTAGAATCAACTTTCGAGTTCTAAAGCGATTTGCAGTTGTAGCATAAACTTTCAATTGCTAGAGCGCAAAATATCTTAGACATGTCATTGAGCAGCTTTTTCCTATTGTTGTGCAAAGTTACCTATTATTATTGTACTAATTTTATTTTTTCCTAATATATTAAAACTTAAATCATTGAAAATCAAAATAAAGATAACGAAGAGTATAAAGTAAAAAAGAAAAAATCAATTTTTAAATTTCAATAAGAATTTATTGAAATTTTATAAGAATTCTATATATAAATTATATAATATATTTTTTGGATGAAATTGTATAAATTTAAAGCTATAACTTTAAACTTCATTATTACAGCATTAAATTTAAATACTTAAAAATTTTAGGCCAAGATTTTATACTTGTCTTATTTTGCTGATTTAAATTTAATGCTGTAATAATGAAGTTTAAAGTTATAGCTTTAAATTTTATTTATACAATTTCATTAAAGTTTAAAAAATTTCATTAAAACAAAAAAAAATTATTTATACTATTTCATTAATACTTAAGTTTTAATAGCGCCTGGAATCTCTATTGGCCGATTTGCGTTTAAAAAGCCGTGTGAAAACTTAATCAAAAACTAATTTTTGTTTGATTAGAAATCTTAAGTTCATTAGAAAGCTTTTTGTTCGATTTGAAAGCTTTTTGTACGTTAAAAAGTTTTTCTGTGGGTTCAAAATTATTAGATAATTAAAATCTAAGAACATGCTTTCGCTACCAAATATAAGTAGTAAAACACACACACAAAAAAAAAAAAAAAAAAAAAGGAATAAAAAGCCGTAAATCAATGGACAAAATTTTTATTTCAATTTTGTTTACAATTTTTAGATAAATTATATACTTATGTAAAAATTTATGTATGTTTTCTATATACATATACAATTTGTTATGGAGAATTATTTTTATCTCAAGAAAACATCAGCTAAGCTTCAAATGATTTTTATTTCTAATTCATTATTTCTTAATGACTACCGACGAAAAATAAATTATGTATTAAAATAAAAAAGATATGGCAATGATTTTTTAAGTATTTAACAAATATTGGGCATCTGAAATCGAATTAACAATATTGGCAATTAAGTAAATAAAACAAAATCATGGTTTACTAATGGAAGTTAATTTGATTTCAGAAATATTTAAAGTAACAAAGACGAAATTTGTAGCGCTAAATAATGCTTCTCTAAAATTTTTAACGTCTCTAGTGGATACTCGAATATATCAAAAGCTGCAGTGTTTAATTATCGTCTGGCTACTTGGACAACGTACAAATACTGTTAATTTAATTAACTTTTAAGCGATAACTAGTTTTTGCTTCAATGACTTTTTAATGACAATTCTTTGCGTTTGACTTGTGACTAATCAACTTTTATTTGTTTTAACGATTAAAGGATAACGTAAATTTCTCTCCCACTGCGCAATCGATTTAAAATTATAGCTTAAAGAATAATAGCAAATTTATACAAGCAATAAAACTTTTACCGCAAGGTAATATTACAAGTGAAAATTAAAATATGATTATACGTACATATGTACGTACGTACGTACGTACGTATGTATGTATCTATGTATGTATGTATGTATGTATGTATGTATGTATGTATGTATGTATGTATGTATGTATGTATGTATGTATGTATGTATGTATGTATGTATGTATGTATGTATGTATGTATGTATGTATGTATGTATGTATGTATGTATGTATGTATGTATGTATGTATGTATGTATGTATGTATGTAGTATGTATGTATGCATGTATGTATGTATGAATGCATATAGGAAATAAAAAATGCTGTAATATTTAATAGGTAAAAAAAATTACGTTGAGGAAATGTGTAACTTTTTTTATTTTAACACTTTTTCTACTTTAGTTTTTAAAAAATGATACGAAATGCTCTGTCAGAACATCGACAAGTTGACGACAAGTATCCAAAGAAAATTGATAAATACAGTGAGGTAAATGCTCTAAAGATAATGAAGCCATTTTTGAATATTATGCTGTCAAAAGGAAATGAAAGAAACTTGATTAGATCTAGAAGTCTTTATTTTGAAGTTTACCCAATACCAAGTAAAATTCAGCGTAATGAGTTAAGCTCTGTTACATCAAATAGAAAAAAGGATAAAAGCTTTCATGAAGTCATAGAAGAAGCAGAAAATGAAACCGATGAAAATAATGAAAACAATGAAAACAATAGTAGTCTTAAAAAGAAAATTAGTTACTCTAATGTATTCATACACAACAATATTGCTAAATCCCAAACACAGCAGTCGAACTATCAATATAGTCACCACATAGAAACAAAATTTACTCAAGAATCAAGTCCGATATGTTCCAAATTTAAAAACGGGTTACTAAAAGACGCGGCTCTTCCAACAATATCAGAACCTTTATTAGAATTTCAAACAAACGACTTTTCTGATACAACCGATTCAACTGAGCAAAAAAACGTCGAACAAGAAATTACAAAACTATTACGCTTTTATAATAGAAGATATAGTACATGAAGCGATAAACCAAGTTTAATTATAGTTTTAAGCTAATTTTATAAGATTCGAGTATTCTGACAATATTTATTAAAAACATTTTAAATAAACTTGTAAATTTTATTGATTCGAAAGAGTTTTTTGGAGTTATAATTTATAAGTAGTAAATAACATATATATATATATATATATATATATATATATATATATATATATATATATATATATATATATATATATATATATATATATATATATATATATATATATATATATATATATATATATATATATATGAAATCTAGCTTTTATAAAATAAATTATTTTAACTTTTATATCAATTCAAACTATTAATATATGTAGTTAATTTTGAACGATTATTTTATAAACATGCCAACCCTTTCGCATAATATTTAGTAAGCGGATTGAAAAACACTTTTTTTGTGTATGGTATTTTTCCTTTGTTTAGTTAATGAATACTTACAACTTTTAACTTAAAACTCTTTAAATAAAGCTATAACAAAAAGATCTTACAATCAAATGATATTTGACTTTATTATTTCATTTTTAGCGCACTTGACATTAGCATTTCTCCAAAACATCTTTTTGAACCTTTTGGTAGTTCTAGTTTTTTTTATGAATCTGATTTTCAAAAATAAAAATAAAATACTTTTCAAAATCTTAAAAAAGTATTGCCGTATTTTAAACAATACTTCCAAAAAACTAAAATGTTTCGTTGCTAAACTTTTACAAAAAATGCTTAAAAAAATTTGAATCTTGTTCATAACAAAACCCAAATTCTCTTGACCTTATTTTTTGTGAAGTTGGAGGAAGTTATACCTGGGTAATATTCTTTTCAGCCTGATTATCAATAAATTCAGGACTGATAGTCGGTTTTGATGACTGCATGAACTTTAGGTTTATTTGAGGTTAAGTTTTCTACATTCAAATTTTTCATTTTCAAGCAATTTTTACGAGATGTCTACATTAGTTTCTATTGAATTCTTTTCTGCGTTGATGGTCTGTAAATGGTGTTTGTTCAACTATTTCTCGATTAGCTTGTATTGTTAAACCAAACACTTTTTGTGTTAGTCGACACAACGTCGTTGAATGAGCTTTTGAACCAACCACAATTTGCATTAGTTAACCCAATAGCGTTTAATTGGCGGTAGAGCCGATGGCATTTTTATGTTTGTGCAATTTAACTAAAGTTGCAGTCGGACCAACCGTAATTTGCATTAATGATGGTGCGGTTGGTTTCGTGTTTATATATGAATGGTTCCCTATTTTTAAAATGTTATTGCACTGCAATTAATTTAGTAACACTGTTCAGTATTGAAAATAAAAATTCTTCATTTTTTCAACATTTTTACTTCCAACAAGGGTGCAAGCAACCACTATTAGAGTTAGAAGTTACTAGAAAAGAAAAGAAGTTTATAGAGCAAGATAACGATAAACAGACGACTTAAAATATTACAAATTATATGAATAAGGGGCCGTATTCTCATCTCCACCTCCGTTAAGCTTAACGGAGCGTTAGTAAAAAATTTCTTTTTAACTACATTAATAAAAAAGTTCTTTAAAAATATAAATTTTTAAAAATAAATGTTTTATTTTAGTATTAGTTTTATTTTAAATAATTTAAATAAGGTTTTTGTCATTTCTTTACTTAGATATATTGTAATGAAATTTCAGGCAAAAGCTCCGTTAAGCTTAACGGAGAGATGAGAATACGGCTGCAGGAAAACAAGATGAAGGAAGCAAATTCCAAAGAACTGATGTTCGAGGAATAAAAAGGACGAGTAAGAATTTTTAGAGCGCTTAGGAACAGTCACAGCAAAAGGATTAGTAAAAGGGTGAGTCACAGTAAAAGCACGAGAATTAAGTTTCTTCTATTTTATTATGACATTTAAATTTCTTTTATTTTTATTAGTATTAATAAAGTACATCACTTTGAAAAATCTATGAAGCACAGGCACTAAAAGTGCATTTATTTAATAAATGTATTTTTGACCTACTGTTAGCTTGTCATTTGACCTCCTCTATTCTCTTTACTGTTTATTTCTTTTTACTCTTTGTATCTTTGAACTTAAAACGCAATACCTCTTAGTCCATGGTTGCACGTTATGACGGTTTAGTTGGAGTAAAATCTATTCGAAAGTTAAATTAGAATTAATAGAAAAGATATAATTATAGCTGATTAAAATATTTGGAGTTGAATCTATCTTCTGCAGATCTTGATATTTGGTCTCTATAAGGCAATCGAATAAAGAAAAACAAATCACAATACCAGTTTGAATAATAAAATGAGTAATAAGCTAATGAGGATATGTTTTAGCTAATTTGACCCTCTAGCAGATAACTTTTTTAGTAGAGTTTTAATAAAATCGTTGTAACTAAACATAAAAGTATAAAATGAGCATAAAATTTAGAAGAATATAAGATGAAATGGATTTATTATTCCATCTAACATTGTTTTTAATTTTGTCATCCGGTTAATTCCCAAATTGAGGCGCTTATTAACTTACAAGCATTCGTTAAACGCCCTAATAAAAATAATCGTTTTATAAAGATGTCCTTTAAGTCCATATAGAAAAGAAACAGAAAAAGCAACCAAAATATATAAGCGAAGACGTAACTAAGTAAATAGTATTAAACATTTTTAACGATAACCAAGAAAATTGCTATAAAAAATATAAATATAAAAAAGATTTAAAATAATTTTCTTAGCACTTCGTTAAAGTATGTAAGTAAAAAAAAAGACAACATAAAAATCAAAAGAGTTGAAAATTAAAATTAATAAAAAATGTAAAAACTGAGTTAATGAACATTAAGCCCCAGTTAAAACATGTATAAGTTTAAATTTCCTTTTTTATTAGAAATATTTCTAATATTAATTTCTGATTATAATAAATTCTTTCTATAATAAAGTTTTAACTTTGTTTTCAAACTTTTTAAGCGAATTTTTTTTTCAAAAATTTTTAATTTCTTGATAACTTGTCATTAGGGGTCGTCCATAAATTACGTCACGCAATTTTTGACATTTATTCACCCCCTTCCTCCCTCGTAACACATCCGTATCACTTTATTGCCCCCCCCCCTCAATATAACGCAACAATTTTGTACCCTCTCCTCCCCTAAAAAAATTTTTAAAGTTTTTATAGAGAGGATAGAAGGGGGAGCAAAATTGTACAAAATACAAAACGATTTTAAATATAATAATGTCTATAATTTTCTGTGCTTCTTTGAATTTATTAATCCTTGAGGTCGCGAACACGTCACACAACGAGTTACCATGTTTGTAGGGGAAACATTGATTATTGTTTTAATTTTAAAGCCGGGTTAAGGCACTAAACAAAACGCGCTAATAACGCATTTTGGTTAATGTTTTCCCCCTACAAAGATGGTAACTCGTTTTGTGACGCATTCGCGACCTCAAGGATTAGTACTTTTCAGTCTGTTTAATGTTTTTTTTTCACCCCAATAGTTCCGTGTAAAATTGTATAAATTAACATCGCTCTCCTAAACATGATACCAATTTTAAAAATCTATTTTTCCGAAATATAATACATGCAAAATATTATATATATATATATATATATATATATATATATATATATATATATATATATATATATATATATATATATATATATATATATATATATTTATATATATATATATATATATATATATATATATATATATATATATATATATATATATATATATATATATATATATATGTATATATATAATATATTATAAATAATAACATATTATACATGAAAAGACTCGACACATTTGGAACGAACGCAGTTAAATCAATTTTTAATGTCTCCAAGTATAGTAAAAACTATATACACTCTCTATTTAAAATTAAGGAGATGTCAAATTATATACACCAGAACAAAATAAATCTATTTATCCGCCTTTTAAGCAATAAAGTAACCTTTGAAATCATTAACTCCCAACTTAACTACTGTTCAGCTAAATTTTCTTTTTTAGATGATATAAAAGAATTATATGATAATCATAAACTGAATATGAAAACCTTAATGCTGGTTAAAAAAAAGTAAAACTTAAAGTCTTAGAGGATGTAATTCCTGAAGCTACTCTTCTTATTTTGGTACACGCGGTTCAATGTTGGAATTTAAAAGAACAGCGAACAATTTTTAAAAAGACACTTGAAGAAAACATTCCTAAATAATACTTTTTTTTATCTCTTTTTCTAAGTTTGTGTTTTTGCTTTGTAAATTTAATTTACAGAGGGTGATTAATAAAATATTAATAATAATAATAATAATAATAATAATAATAATAATAATAATAATAATAATAATAATAATAATAATAATAATAATAATAATAACAATAATAATAATAATAATAATAATAATAATAACATATATTTGCGCTTCTTGTTAACTCTTTTTAAATGTAAAAAGATAGATTTTATGTTTAAATTATGTTTTATCTTTTATCGGCAATTGGTTAGTATAAATGTCAAGATACTGAATATTTTGTAGAATTAAATAATTAAAATAATTTTTTTTTACAAAAACTAATTAGTTGACTCAATTTTGGAAAAGAAGTTTAAAAAAGGTTTCCTTCAGAACCTAGAATGGGTTAAACAACCAGACGTAACTTTATTTTTTAATGAGTAGAAATGATCAAAAAATACCCATTCATTGTGTTTGTTCACATTGGCTAAATATTACAAACTAGCAGAAAAAAAAAAAAACATTTCAAAATTACAATAATTGATCATTTTTAGCTTTTTTTTTTTTTTTTACCAGTTTTTGCAACTACGCAGTGAATTGAGACTTATCAGGTAAGTAATTTCAGATTTCTTGCAGTTTATTTGCATGGCATACATGTATGAGTGCGCGCTTGTTTGCGTGTGTTACTATTGTAGCTTTTGTTTTTCAATAATCTTGTATTTAAATAGAAGCAATATTAAGTGAACATTTTACTTATAAAGTTGATGTTACCATGTTATTGTGTCAGGAAGCAGACTTTTGTTGCTGCCAGCAAAGTAAAGTACCAGTTAGTGTCGTTTGCAGGCTATAGGAGGACCCTTATGTCATCATTAAATGTTTGGCTAAAAATCTAATTAGATTCATGCGATCGACAAATTATTGATAATGAAACTGTCAAATTTTCCATTAACTATCTTTGTATTATATATTTTAATAATTATATTATTTGTTGTTAAGATGTTCTTTGTTTAAAAGATTTCATTGTATTAGCGTTTTGCTTTTAGAGTTGGTTTGCGGTAACAACGCATTAATTTGGCAATGTAAATAAAACTATGGCAACAAATACTGTCGATACGTAAAAGTTATGCTAAAACTCCGATTATATGGTTCATCTAAATATAAATAAAATAATATTATATTTTTATGGTTCAGAAAGTGATAGAAAAGTTTTCTTTTATGGTTCAGAAAGTGATAGAAAAGTTTTCTTTTCCAGAGTTTTAACATCACAAATAACAGTTTTTACTGATTTTGGTAAAATATATAGTTTCTGTGTTGGATACCATTTTTTAAAATGATATCTCACTAAAAGTAAAGTTTCTTGTTTAGATTTATTTATTTAGATTTATATTAGATTAGATTATAGATTGTTTATGATTTCTTGTTTAGAATATGTAGTAAAAGTAATTAAGCAAAGACTTTGTTTGTTAACATAATACAAACGTTGTGAGGCTTCCCCATTGTTCATACCTTGGGCCGCGCCTTTAAACCGGCTGAAGGTAGAATTCGCTCTGCTCAATTTATGTAAAAAAAGTTATGCTTGTTATAAGCTTTAAGTTTGGCGTATAAAATTTTAATACTTTAATATTTAACTTTAATATTCAACTTTAAAATATTAAAATCTATTATTATCGTACTATTATTATGATGGAAATATATTGTTAGATTGATATATTATTAAAATGTTGTAGTGTTATGATCCAATTTAGGGATGGCTTTTTCACTAACTTTTTTTTTTTAATTACACGAGTAAGTTAATTTTTATAAAAAAAAAATTTAATAAGTAATTTTAAACGTTTAATGTAAATTTACATTTTCGTATAAGTAATTGATTTTTTTAAAGCGACTTTTACTTTAAAAGTAAGTTTTTTTTACTTTCAAAATTAAGTTATGTAAAAAAAAATTACATCAAGAGTATTTTACTTTTACTTGTGAAAAAAAAAAATCACATGAAAAAGCTGTTTACTTAGGATTGCCTGATGCACGGTCGCAAAAAGGAAGACATAGAAAAGCCAAAAGGAAGACAAAGGAGACACACCTAATTTTAGTAATACCTAACGAAAGATTTTTGAGATTGTGAGGCCCTATTAGTTTTTTTTATAGTGGGGGAGAGAGGGCAAAACTTCGGCCGTCTAACCACGGTACTGACGCCGGGTGGGAATAAACAACAAAGAATAATATCCGTTAATGTCATAATTTTTGAACACTAAGAGATTATTGCACGACATTAGAGACTTTATAAATGAACTTAAAATTTTTTAAACTAAATTTAATTTAATGAACATAAATTTAGTTTAAAATGTTAAAAAAAAAATGTTTATGTAAATTTTATAAACTCGTTGCTTTCATGCCAATGGCATGGATGGGAGGTAAACAATTTAGTGGGTTTATTGTTAACAGACTCTATTATCAGACTCAATTATCGGAAAATATTTGCAAAGCTTTTATTTTACCTAAACATGAACCAATGTTTAGAGTTGATGTTATTTCATAATATAAAACACTTTTCTTCACAATTGATCATATAAATTTAAATTAAAAAGTATGTTTTTTTAACCACCCTACTAAACGGCTGTTGTAGTTATGAAAAGTTATTCATTTTTTTAAATTTAATTACTTTTACTTTTACATTTTTAACTTTAATTTTTGATAATGTTATTAAGATCAGTTATTTAAAAGTGTAAAAAGTTAGTTTTTAATTTGTTTTAAAAGACTGTCTGGTTTGGTTAAACTGTCTGGTCTGGTTTGATGTTTTTTGCTTTGGAAATGGCTCTGCATTTTTAAATTTTGTTCAATTAAGTTTTGTGTTTTGGCTTCTTTTATTCAGTGCGGTTGCTGTCAAAAAGCAATGTAACCAAAATAAATGTTATTTTTGGAAATGAATAACTGGAATAATTGTTGTTTAGAATAGACAATTGGAAATTAGTTAATTTCATTCAACAATTTTACGAATTGCTATTAATAAATAAACAAAAAAGTAAATTAATTTTAATTTCTGTTAGAGTGATTGTTAACATCGACAATGCTGAATAAAAGAAGTGAAAAGCAGCAGCATAGCTACAAATATGCCTGGCCCCTTTACGGTAAACTTTTATCAGGTACTATTATCAAATTTATTGGTATTGATTTTTATCATGTACGTTTATCAAATTTACACAAATGCTGAAAGTCTCAGAGCTCTAGCTAGTCAAGAAGGTGGTTAAAAAATCCCAAGATTCCGGGACAACTGATAACCGACAAATAACTCGTTTAGTCAAACTAACGTTTGAAAAAAGTTACAAGTTTATTCTAAAGCACTATTTAAATTGAATTAGATTTTATTTTTCTAATCTTTTTTGTGCAGGTTGGGCACCAACGTAACAAAAAGAAGGTTATTAGGTGCCTACAACTTTTAGTAAAAGATTGACCAGCTTTCCTTACTATATATATTACTAAAACGCAAAAAAAGATTATATCTCGTAAACACATCTTTTATCATAAAGAATATATTAAATAGTTTAAATGACTTATTTTAATAATATTTTGAAAACTGTTTTAACATATTGTGTCATGTTACCATAACAAAATGTTTGATTGAAAAGGCGAAGAAAAAATTGTAGAAAAAGTGAGTTCTAACGAACAGTGGCTTTTGCAAGTCACTGCTCGTTAAGTCAAGGTTTACATCCATGGGTAACATCCAGTTGCTTAGCAAAAAATTATGCCCTTCTCCTCCCCCACCGCCGCCAAAGTTTTATTACGGCCACTAACCTATTTCTGCTCAACAAAAAAATGTAATAAAAAGTAAATGATTGTTTAGCAGCCCCTATTATTACTATGGTTCTCAAGCGGCAGGAAGCCCGTTTCTACTCTACTGGTTTACCAGCATGTTGACTATATTTACCCCTAATTATAATAGAATTATCCTTTATGATATACGTGAAAAAAGTATTTTCACAATGCCCCACAACAAACACTGCCTACATATATCAGAGTATTACCTGAAGTATTACCCAAAAGTGCCCACAAACAGGCAATGGATTTGAATATGCTAACTATCTTAAAATTTATGTTAAATCAACATAAAATGATTGTTCTTTGAGAAAGTAAATAATATAACTAGTGCTTCCAATACCGATACATTTTTTCAATACAGTACTGAATAATTTCAATACCGGGCTCATCCTCAAGATAGCATCATTCTCAAGAGATGATCGTAATTTTGTGACAACATTGTTACTTGCTCAAAATAAAAACTACGATTCGATACTTAATGGCTTCACAGTTTTCAAATATTCGTAGGAATTTTGCTTTTATTTGTAATTGTAAATTCCCGTTTTTTTCAAATTACTTTTATATAGGCTGTTTTTGCTAATGAGTTACTCTAATACTCAAACACTTAAAAGTAATTTGGTTTTATGATGTAGTTATATAAGTAAAATAATTACTTTGTAAAGTAAGTCACTACTCCCAGATAGAGGGTTTAGATTGAAACTGAAGGTACCTGGGATTTTTTTTGGCAGAAATATCAGAAAGACATACTCAAATAGCATTGGCCAAAAATTAAAATTGTACCCGCTCCTAAATTGAAATTTCACGTTTTTTTGTTTGTTTTTTATTGGTAACTAATTACGTACCGAAATTTTGTTGTCTATGGCACTACAGATAGTCTAATACATCATTTTAAGTTTATAAACTTTAAAATATTACAAGAATACATTTATTTTTAAGTATTAAATATGTTATATATATTTACATATATGTAAACTTATATATTTAAAATTTAAAATCTGTGCGTAAAGTATTTCACGTATTTTAGCAGGAAGAAATCAAATTAAAAAAAAAGTAAGTTAATTGGAAAAGAAATCATCTGGAGAGCAAAGGTATAAACTGTTTTCGATGTTGTAACATGAACAAACATTGTATACTCGATGTACTAAAACTAGCGAAAAAAATTTCAATTCATAAAAATAATGACCATTCTAACGACTCCAACTACAGGCCTATATCAGCACTCTCTGTTTTTTTTAAGATATTCGAACATGTAACTTAAAATAGAATCTTTGATCATTTGAAAAAAAAATTTTTAATGGATTTCAGAAAAATCATTTAACTTAACATCATATTATTAAATTAGAAGATTAAATAGATAACGGCTTTAAAGGAAACAAACTTGTATTAGATATATTTATTGATCAAACAAAAGCTTTTGACACCGTTGATCACTATATTTTGTTAGATAAGATAAAACATTATGGATATTTAACAAAGACTTCTATTTACCCTTATTTATTTAATACGGAATACTTAAAATCCTGTAGTATTGATTCTTGTGGTGTACCACAAGGATCAATACTAGGCCCTCACTTGTTCTCAGTTTATATAAACGACTTAAATAACGCATCAGTTAAGTTAAACCCAATTATGTTTGCAGACGATGCGAATCTATTTCTTTCCAACCATAATATTAGGCAACTTTATGCATTAAGTTTATTTGCTGTAAAGCAATCACTTATTATATTGAATTAAAAATTTATGTCTGCATGCACACATGAACTTTTAATTAAATAAAATAAATGGTTTTACAGCAAATAAACTTTCATTAAACGATAAAAAAATATTTTATAAAAAAGTTCAAAATGAAACCTTCCCCTTAAATTGCCAGATCTATTTTTAAATAAAATAACAAAAAAACAAGAAGACTTTATAAAGTATTTAGGAATACTAGTTGAAAAGCATTTATCTTGGTTCTCCCATATCAAATATTTACAATCAAAAGTTAGTAAAACCATTTTTCTAATATACCAAGTTCGTCCGCATGTAAATACACTCTGTCTAAAACTAATATACTTATCTTTAATTCATTATTTTATTAATTATGTTTGGGCTAGTACACAACCCACAAAACTTAAGAAAAAGCTTAGTGTACAAACAAAGCAAAGCATTATATACGGGAAAAAACAAGGGGAGTATAGAACAGTAGAAAATTTGAAATAATTTTACTATTCGAAATAATTTCACCATTCAAAAGTTTAAAAAGTTAAAAATTTAATCGACCTTATAATTTATAAGATATATATAACCAAATTTAGTTTTGTAAGATGAACTTTGTTTACATTTATAATATAAATGGAAACAAAATTCATCATGGCAAATTAAATGTGGTCATATATATAGCCTATATAAAAAATAATATTATAGATTATTTAAAAATCTATATTATAGGTTATTTTTACGTGCTGTAATAGTTAAGGGTGAGTCTATTCGCATACACGTGGGAATAGACTTATTATAGTCTAATCGCACGTTGAAAATTTAATTAAATTTTTAACGTGCGATTTGACTATAATTTTAACGTTTTATAAGGAAGTTTTTGTAATGCTAAATTTTTTTAATATTATCTTTTAAGTGAGCTGCGTGAAAACGTAACTTCGTTACGCACATACGTAATTTCTTTTATGAAAACATTTTTTAAGCTTTGGCATAAATTTTGAGTTAAATTTTTAATATGAAATCTCTCACAAACAAAAAATGTTTATTAAAATACTTCTGTAACTGTGAACAACTATTTTTAAAAGTGATAAAATGGATGACTCATTACCGGCTACTTTAGCTAGTGATGGTTTATCATTCAACATTATCTGTACATCATGTGGTATCAGAAAAGACTTAACAGCCAGAGGCTTTACTAACATACCAAAGGATCATAAAAAAATTCACAAAGTGGTCTTGAATTACAGTAGAAATATATGGGACCAAGAATATAAGGAATTATCGGGCAGAATTCCTAATGGAATCCGATTTTCTATTACTTTCAATGAATGGACATTGGTAAGAAATAGACGTTACATAAATATTAATTTCTATTCTAACAAAGAATTTTGGAATCTAGGATTGATTCGTGCTATTGAAAAGATTCCAGCAAAAAAATGTGATGAGCTTGGGAATGATAGGTTAGGTGATTTTGAACTTTCGATGAAAAATATTGTAGATATTACCACTGCAGTTATAAAAAAGGCTGGTAGGTTAATTGAAGCACTTCAGCAGCTATGTTTAGCGCATGGAATTTATTTTTTCTTTTATTAGCGTACTCTAAAAAAAACAAAATAATGAAGCTAGTCTGCATAATGAAGAAAATCCCAATGTTACATTATTTTCTACACCCAGATTTGAAAAAAAAAGCAGAATTTCACAGATGACGACAAATTTATTGATGAAGATTACAAAAATAAAATTTTTTATTTTTGTTATTTTCATCAATAAAATCTCAAAAAAATTTTTTTGAGACAAACGGCAAAAGAGGCAAATACTTAACTTTATTATATACTTATTTGCTAAGTATTAAACCAAGCAGTTTAGAATCAGAGAGAGCTTTTTTTGCAGCTGGTTTAATCTGCACCAGAATTCAGTCAAAGATGGGAGATAATTTGCTCAACAATCCATGTTTTCTAAGGTCTTATATCAACAACCAACTGCAGAAAAAGAAGAACCTTAAAGTTTTATGTTTTCTTACTTTTCTTATGATTAATATAACTAAGACTTTACTGAATTTTGTTTTTCTTTTTTTATTCTTTAAATAAATAAATTTAGTTTTTTTTAATTGTGAAACCATTTTTTAATTAAATTATTTATTCGTTTTTTTTATTAAAGGAAAAATAAAAATACCAGTATTAAAACCGGAATCCTGGGGTTAGAAATTTTCAACACTGAATTACGGGTTTTTTTTTTGTTTGGTACTCCTAACCCTAATTACAAATGATTAAAATCAAGGAAATAATTACTTAATTTACAAGAAGATAATTCTTACATAATTATTTCCTTTAAAAGTTATAACTATTTAAATTAATTTATATATAGAATAAATTTATAAAATTTATTGTATTTATAAGAGACTTGTCATACTTATTTAGATAAGATTTTATTTGATGACCAACAAAAGATTCATACTGCTCTTCAAAGGACAATACTCCCTTTCGTAAGATTTTTTTCTGACTGGCCCTCCAAACTTTTTATTTATTAACTATTTTAGTTACCTTATCTAAATTTTTGTACAGTAGTTTTTACCTTAGCCAATAATTTTACCCAATCCATAATCAAATCAATAATTTGGTCTATAAAATTAAAATGGTAGTTGTAGCAATAAAACAATTATAACAAAAATTGTTAGTATTATATAGTAGAACAATCATGTAAAATTATTTTGAAAATAGTGACCGAATATCACAGTAATCGGTAACGTTTTGAGGTAGCAAAAAACTAACAAAATCTATAATAATTTAAATAATAATAAATAAAAACTGCTATAAATCTTGAACCAGTAAATCAATCTGGGTGAAATTTTATCTAGAGTTTGGTGCAGTCATTTGATATATTTGCACCAATTTTTATCAAATTATATAATTTCTCCTTAAACAGGTGTTTTTATTGTCGCATAGTAAAGTCAAAAATTCACTTAGTTTAAATATTCAAATTAAATTATTTTCCGCGGACAAAATTAAAAGATTTCAAAATTTGCATCACAGAGTACCTTGGTGTGTACGCTATCACCCCATATAAGTGGTGTTCTTGGGTCAGCTAGTTTGGTATTATTAGGATTCGTGCTAACCGTATAAATGTTTGGACATTTAACATTAAACAACATTCTAAATTTTAAGAATAAATCTTATGTATTTCAGGGTGTTTTAATTAGGGTAAGTCTGAAAGTTATAAAAGAAAACCGAGTATTTAGAAATTAAGCATTGAAAATTAAATTTATAATTTAAAACATTTAAATTTATAGTTTAAAACATTTATAGGAAATTATCATCATACATCCTGATTATCTCAAAACAAAAGATTTTGACAACATATTTTAGGTTGCAATGCATTGGGGACGTCCAAAAATTGTTGTAAGTAAAGAAATTTTACATTTTTAACAGACCAAATTAAAATTTAAATAGATTTTTTATTGTATAATAAAAATAAAATTGGGGACGTCTATTGAATTATTTAATTAAATACTACTTATTAAGAATCACTCAATTCTCCGAGTTTTTTTTATGTAAATTTGAAAATTAGCTTTAAACAAATTGGTATTTTTTTGGTATTATTTTGAATCACTCTTTTCTTTTTTTCTCAATTATCAGAAACTCCGAAAATTGAATAAATTTTTTGTCTTAATACTGTGTACACATAGGCTAGCTTTTGTCATCTAAACTTTGATACCAAAAATAAAGTTCTCTATTATACATTTTAAACAGTAGATATAAAAAACTAATAAAAGTTAATACCCGATCAGCGACGGATCCAGGATTTTTTGGTGTTTGAGATATTTACTTCCAGACATGGAGCAAACTCCAAAACATTTTTATTTTTATGATATGTCAAACAAACAAGCTTTATAAAAAATTGCGATGATTGGAGGTTGGGAATGAAAAATGCCCTAACATTTTATTCGCCCCTTCCCTATCCCCAAACGTGAGGAGCAACTAGTTGATAAAATATTTTTGTACTATTCGTAACTAGACTCATATTCATCGATAAATTTACTTTAGTTATCTCTCAACGTTAAAAAATTATGACCATAAAAAGTTTAACCCCCCTCAATTTGAGGGGGAAGTTTATTCTTTATTCAATTATTTTTACACCATTTTGCTAAAAATTTATGCTAAAGCTTAAAAAATATTTTCATAAAAAAAACTACATATGTGCGTAACGAAGATACGTTTTCACGCAGCACACTTAAAAGATAATCTTAAAAAAATTTAGCGATACAAAAACTTCCTTATAAAATTACGTCTAAAAGCGCTCTTTAAATTAGGATAATTATTTTCAATATAAAATAGTTGTTTTTATAACCGTTTTTGTTTTGATTTATTTAATAAATTAGTTTATTTAATAAATAATTTTAAATAATAAAAAATAAATTAATTTAATAAATCATAATATAAACCGTTAAAAAACAATTATTTTATATTTTTTAAAAATTTCTCAATAACAGACCGCCTTTAGACACAATTTTGTCATTGCGTTACTAAACTATTTTGAATATAAAAATAATAATTTTACAAAATAAATTTTATTTTTAAGCAGTTTTATTATAGGATTATTTTAAGTACGATAACGATTTATTCTATTCAGATCTAAATAATACGAAAATATAAAGAAAATATTAGGCTAATGTTATTTAAATGTTTTTTAAAATAACTTTCAATCAAGTTATTTTTAGTTTCTTTAATTCCCATACAAAAAGTTTGAGTTATCCGAAAATTTTGATGAAGGGGACGAAAAGAGAGTTCAAACAAATTTCGATTTATCTAAAGTTTGATTTAACAGTAGAATTTTAATAATGGCGTTCTCCATTAGTTATGGTCACTCCTCTCCCCCTTGTCAACAATTGTCAAATGTTTTCAGACCCTACCCCAATTTTGTTGACATAATTAATGGACAGCCCAAGAATTTGATTAAACAATTTCAAGGGTCCTAATGAAACAGTTAAAAATGAAAAAAGTTTGATTTAACTGGTGTTCAAATTAATCAGTAATTAACATATATAAATAAGTTATACAATTAAATTGTTTTTATCGTTTAAAATTCGTACTCAGTTTTCATTGTTTAAAATTCGTACTCAGTTTGACTTAATTAGTGTGTTTGAATCCACAAATAAAATTATCAAAAATGGCGTCCCACGAGATTATGTTCTTGTTCTTTTGTGTCAAAAATTAGATAGTAACCGTATTATCCAAAACATCAACAAAACTGAACTTAGTATTTTTCAGATTTAAAAAGTAAAATTAAATAATACAATATCTCGGGGTATTTCTTGACAAAAAGTTATCATGAAACTATGAACTGAATCAATTAAATAAAAAAGACTCACGAGACAATAAAATGTTGTCTTTAATACGGCAATATATTTACCAACATACTCTGATATTAATTTATTAAAATTCTTAAAATGTTATCCTTGTATAAAAGTAAGGGAGATGGGGGCGCATTGATCGCCGGGGCAGTATGACCTTTTAGGTTTTACTCGTTTACATTTGCCTTAATTTAACAGAGGTTGCAATTTAATTAACCATTATACTACCCTTCATTGCTTAATCGTAATAATTTTTGATAAGATCAATTTCAGCCTTAAAGACTTGTCTTGAAAACTGTCTTGAAAAGACAGTTTTTCATCATGAAAAGTGATTTTTGAAAGTTGTAAACAAATTCAAATAAACTTTTTCATAGATTTCCGTATGACTTTACAACCAATTTATTGTAAACTCCTATGTGTTAAGTTTATAATAAATTTGTTTTTTTGAGTTGGTTACTGTATTTATAGAAGTTATTGGTATCAATATATCAACTGTACCTAATGGGGCATATTGATCGTTGACTATGCGGGGCTCATTGATCAGAGGATCAAAGTTCCCCATATAACTTAAATTATAAGACTTAAATTTTTTGTTTAAATTTTATACATTTAAACTTATGACGAATAAATAATCTTTATATAAATTTTTAAAATTTCATTTTTAAAATGTAATAGTGTTAAAAACTAATATTAATAACATTAGTTTTTAGTTTTACATGAGTTTTACAATTAGTTTACATAATATTATTGTATAAAATATTTTTTTTAAACAATCATTTTATTTTACTTTTTTTTTTAATTTTCAGATCTTTAAATGGTTAGGTATAGAAAAAAAAAACAGACAGAGTTGCTATATCATCTGATACAATGAAAGCAGCTGTTGATGAAGTTTTAGAGGGCAGACCAGTGAATGTTGTAGCTCGCAAGTTTAGCATAAATCAAATGACTTTAAAAAGATATTGTAAAAAAAGAAGCTCAATCCAAATGAATCTTTTAAGCCTAATTACAACAATAAACAAGTTTTTACTGCAGAAGATGAAAAAAGTTTGTCAAGTTATTTACTACTTGCATCAAAAATGAACAATGGACTTTCGACTTAGTCAATACGATTATTGGCATACGAGTTTGCTGTAAAAAATAATAAGATTTGCCCTTCATCATGGATCAAGAATAAAATTGCAGAGATGGATTGGTTGCAAGGTTTTATGAAAAGACAACCAGAGTTGTCTTTACGAACACCTAAAAACAGTAAGAAATTGATATAAGTTTGATCCTTATTGCATGTATAATGTTGATGAAACTGGTTTAACAATGGTACAAAAGCCAGTAAAAGTGTTAGCAGGTAAAGGAAGTAAACAAGTAGGAAGAATCACATCTGCAGAACGAGGAACATTAGTAACTGTATGTTGTGCTTCAAATGCAATTGGAAACTCTATTCCTCCACTATTTATTTTTCATAGGGTCAAATTTCATGATTACACGATAAAGGAAGGTCCTCCTGGATGCGTGGGATTTGCAAATCCTTCTGGTTGGATGAATTCAGACATTTTTACAGAATGGATAAAACATTTTGTGAGGTATTCAAACTGTTCTCATGAATTTCCAGTTTTGTTACTTCTGGACAGCCATAAAAGTCATATTTCTGTTAGAGCTTTGGATCTTGCAATTCAACATGGAATTGCAATGCTAAGCTTTCCTTCCCATTGTACCTATAAATTGCAACCATTGGATAGAACTATTTTTGGACCATTAAAAAGGTTTTACAATGCTGCGTGTGATAATTGGATAATCACAAATCCAAGACCTATAACCATTTATGATATTGTTTCAATAGTTCGCGAACCATATCTAAAAGCTTTCTCACCATCTAATATACAGAGAGAATTTCAAGTAGCTGGCATTGAGCCATTTAATCCAGAAATTTGTAAAGATGATGAATATTTACCATCATCAGTTACAAATTTTGCTGCTTTAAATGTAGTAAACACAATTCTTGTGGAACCTGAAATGACTGTAGCACATGTTGATGGCATGGAGCCTGAAATACCTGTAGTACATTATGAAACAAGTTTTTTGAACAAAGTGTCACCAAGCATTGCTTCATTACTCTCACCTGAAGTTTTGAAACCTTACCCGAAAGCGTTTGCCAGAAAAAGAAGTGTTAAAAGTAGGCAATTAAAAACAAGAATTTTGACTAAAAATTCAATCAGAAATGAAATTCGTTTGTCAGAAGAAAAGAAAACCCTAAAACAAATCAACCAACAAAAGAAACTTATCGCAAAAGATAAAAAAAGGAGAGAAGTTAAAAACTACTTTCTTAGGAAGAAAAAAGAATGTAATGTAAAAGCAGCATCACGACTTGACTTTGACAAAGGAAGATAATATAAAAAAATAACCTTGTAAAATTTAGTTCTAATAAAAATCTTGTATGAATCTTGTATTTTCTTTGTAAACTTAAAATGCTGTATTCTTATAGACTTTATAAGCTTCAAGTTTTGTAAAACTTAACACATATATTATATATTATATATATGTTAGTAGTATATAATGGGCTTATTTTCATAGATAGAATTGTGGTCATTTTTCTAATAAAAATATTATACACTGGTGTGTATTAGGTTGTAATGATATTTATACATATATATATATATATATATATATATATATATATATACAATACAATAATACCCTTCAACTAATGCATTTGTAGCACTAAGGTATAGCAGTATTAAAAATGTAAATAATGTTACTCATATAAGATCAAAGCGCCCCATATCGGAGATCATAGTACCCCTAATTATGTCCCCATGCAATGTACATTGTACCCCATGCAATGGGGTACAATGTACCCCATTGCATGGGGTACATTGATCTTTGCAAAGGTTGTTGTAATGTTGAAATATACCATGTTCATCAATTTTTTTTATTAAAGCATTTATTTTTACTTAAAGACAGATTGTTCTAGTTTAGTTTAGTAATTAATAAGTTTTTATACCTAGATCGGGTTGTTTGCAGTTTTCAAAATACTGCAACGGCGATCAATGCGCCCCCATCTTCCCTACTCGATATCAAAGTAAGATTAATAACATTTTTTTAAATTATTATTATTGAAATGCTTTATCATTATATTTGCAAATTATTTAAGTATTTAAGTTTATGTTAATAATGATTATAAATCTTACTACAAACTTCTAGACGCTATTAAGCAAATTAAAAAATAACAATAATGTGACAAAAACACATATTTCCAGTTTTATCAACCTGATAGCATTTTGAGATAGTTTTAAGACTTGGCGTCATAAATGCTTACAAACCCAATAATTATGTCGCCAGTTGTTTCTATCATAAGTTTTCACCTTTTAAAACTTCAGAATATCTGACCTAAATTAACACTTACTGTTTCCTGTTGTTGTTAAGCATGATTTTGTCACAGAGAATGATTTTTTATTCTAAATCTGTCAAATAAACTAAAATTTTCATATTACCACCAAAGATAAAAAATAGAGTAAAACGCGATGGGATGCAATAGAGGATGCAATGAAATAGGAAAACATTTATATATTCCTTCATAATTATTTATTGAGCAAACCCTTTAAAAACAGTTGACTCGGTGAATGTTAAAAGGGCGGAAGTCCAACAATGAAAACTTTCGGGAAACTTAGAAAACTGCATTTTCCCCCGTAGTAATTTTTTTTTTATGGTTTAATTTTTTTTTTGAAGGGCATAATGTTTTTTTACCTTCAAACAAAAATTATTGAATCATTAACAAATATTTACTACGGGGGAAAATGCAGTTTTTTTTAGTTTCCCGAAAGTTTTCATAGTTAGACTTCCGCCCTTTTAACATTCACCGATTCAGTTTTCGATCATATCGTAGGAAATTTTTATCTATATAAGATGATATTAAGTTTTAAAAAAAATAGTTTATTTTTTTTGAAATTAGTTTTTGAAAAAAAATTATTAAAAAAAGTTTTAGCATGTTCAAAATATTAAATTTAATTATAATTTTTTAAACTTTAAAAAAACTATTTTTTTTTTACATAGAAGCGAAGCATCTAATTTTCAACCTTTATTTTGAATATAAAACTTTAAATTTTTTCAAAAGTTTTAGAAAGAAAAACCACATTGAAAAAATCAATACTTTTTCGATAGTTTTAGAGAAAAAAATCACCGTCAAAATCATAATTTTTTTTAATAGTCAAAATTTGATAATAAATCATTTAAAACGCAACTTTGATGTCAAGTTTTTAATATTTGCACCTAAGGGTGGAATGCAAGAAGCGAACTTGAGTCAAGCTCGACTTTACATTATAACCAATAGTGATAGAGTATGGGTTTTCCCCTCAAAAAATACTCTGCCGCTATTGGTTACAAAATAAAGTTCAGGTCGATCTTGACTCAAGTTTGCTTCTTGCATTTCACCCTAAATCTTTCAAGTTAAAAACCAATGTTAAAGATTTTTAAATTTCCTTTGGGAAAAGGAGGCAAAAGTTCCGCCAAATATTCCGTCTCTAGTTTTACAGCCGTCAGTTAAGAAACAGATGTCACTAGAAGCGTCTTTAAATCCATCATCCAAAATATTTTTTGGCAAATAGACGAAAGCTAGAACATACTGTAACAAACAATTATTTGGGAAAAGAGAGATATCAACTCGAATTATTCCGCGAATTAATTAAAGAACCAAGATGTTAAGTTAATGATTTGGTATCAATAACAATAAAAAAACCATGCTATTTATTTGCCTTTAAACTTATCTATAAACCAAAGGTCAAGAAAATCAAGTGTGACCAAGGATGTAGAAATAGATTATGTCATCATTATTTATTAATTCAACTAAATTCTATTTGATATGATAATTATAGTATTTATAATTTTAATACTAATCAGGACGCAATAAAAGTTGATATTTTTAAAAACTTTTATGACAAGGATGTAAAAATAAATAGCAAATTTTTTGACTTAAAAAATTGTTAATACAAAACTTATTTCAAGTATTAACGTTTTGAAATAAGCTTAACTAATTTGATAAAAAAACTTATTTAATAATAAATCTTAACATATTTTTTTATTTTAGTAAAAGAATTTTTAAAATTAAACGCATGTCGAAAAATAGTTGTTTCAGTAGATGTAAACCACAATTCATTGGATTTATCGTATAAATCATATTTTCAATTTTGTCAACAAAGCTGTATTAACGTCTTTGTCTTTTATTAAGACAGTTTTGATACCGGACTTTAATTATAAAATAAGATGTATTGAATTTAGAAGGTATAAGATTTTTTATTGCTCTTATCGAGTTATAGAAGTAATTTTGAATAGGAATTCGCCCTGGAATCATCAAGAGAAGAGAATCTAGGTGGAGATTCACCGCCACCAACAAAAAGACCACGGTTTGATAAAAACAATTCTACAGAACCTAATTCTTTTCTGAATTGGAAATTAAATATGAAAAATCAAACTAGCACAGATTCAAACGATAACGGGGAAATTATTTGTGAATTAGTTCAAAATGGAGTAACAGACTTTAATACAGACAAACTTGTCGCATTAAAAGAAAGTAATTTTCATATAAAGAGGAAAGCACTTTCTAGACATGATGAAGAAATTATTAGGATAATTGGTCAACATTTAAAACATCTTGGTTTTAAGTATGTTTATAATATGGTTGATTTTTGATTTTTAATAACCATTTTTGTTTAATATATTCACTGAAAGGATAAATCAGAATTAGTAACTATTTGAACAAAAAGTAAATTAAAAGCAAAAAAGCAAAACCAAAAGAAAAATAAAAGTAAAAAGGTTGTTAAAATTGTTAGGTAGTTTAAGATATTGAAGTTCTTTTTTAAATTTGATCAAACTAAATATATATATATATATACATATATATATATATATATATATATATATATATATATATATATATATATATATATATACATATATACTATGCTGCATCATATATATATATATACATATATATATATATATATATATATATATATATATATATATATATATATATATATATATATATATATATATATATATATATATATATATATATATATATATATATGATGCAGCATAGTAGTCAATCTTGTGACTCACAGTGAAAATGATTCAGTATAATTTTTGAAAATATTATTCTATGTAAAGTATACATTGTAGCATAATCTTTATATTAGACATTTGTTTTTATGTTGATTTAAATTAATTTCTAAACAAAAATACAAAACATATTGTTTATTGTAAAAAACGTCACAGTGAAAATGATGCAACTATTTTCATTGCCATATCTCTCAAAAATCAGAAGTAACTAACCGCAATTATATTCTTTTGCTTTAGTATGACATCTGTCAAATTGTTATTAATATTGTTAATTATTAATCTGTTTGTTAATTAATTTGTGTGTGTTTCAAAGTACAAAAGTTAAAATTTGGGGACACCTGGCTCTCAAAGAAAGACAATTAATCCTATTTCATTTTCAAATTAAAATAAGTCAATGCAAAATTGCATCTATAAAAGTGCATCTACAGTGCAGCATATAATAGAACGTTATCAAAATGAAAATAGAGTAAAAAATAAAGTGAAAATAAGTCCCAAATAAAGTTTTATAATAAGAGAAGAACATTGGATTGTCCGAACTTTGTGAGATAATCCATGTTTAAGTGCACCAAAGCTTGCCATTGAGGTAAAAAAAACAATTTAAAAAAAATATGAATCCAGAAACAATCCGTAGAGTTTAAAAAAAAAACGGCTTACATGGTAGAATGGCTTGGAGGAAACCATTCGTAAGCAACCAAAATAAAAAAAATTGACTCAAGTTTGCCAAAATTTACAAAAAAGATTTTAAACTTCTAAAAGAATGTTTTATTTACTGATGAAAGTAAGTTTAACATCTTTGGTTTCAAATGGTTGAGTAAAATTATGGCAAAGAGCGAACTGAGAGATGAAACCTCAACATTTAAAACCAACTGTAAAACATGGTGGTGGTCATGTAATGGTTGGGGTTATTGCTAATGGAGTGGGCAATTTACATTTTATCAAGGGCAATATGGTCAAAATAATGTACTTTAACATTTTAAAAGAAAACTTAACAACCAGTGTCAAAAAATTGGACATAAAACATAACTTTGTTTTTTACCAGGTAAATGTTTCCAAACATACACCACACATAGTGCGAGAGTGGTTATTGTAAAAATATCCTAAATTGATGAAAACTCTGCCACTGTCTCCTGATATAAATATTATTGAAAATTTATGGCATTAGCTAAACTTAGAAATTCGTAAACATACAATAAATAATAAAAATGATTTAAAACATGCATTGCTGGAAGAGTAGAATAAAATACTCCAGAATAAACAAACATATTAGTGGAATCAATTCCTAATAGGCTAGAATTAGTAATTAAGTCCAAAGGAAATCCTACCTGTTATGATTTTCTTTTGTATTTTTTTGATTGCATCAATTTCACTGTGATGTAGTTTTTGTTTAGTTTATATTTGTTTAACAAAAAATAATATAGTTGTTTTTAAATTTATTACATTTTTTCGCTATAATAATATTAAAAGATATGCTCTTTAATATAATGTAGTTTATTTTCAGAAAGATTATGTTCAAGTAATTTTTATTATTTTTTATTTTTTTTATTATTAAGGTTTTACACTAAATTGAGTAGACATAAACTGCCTGTCAACCTAGTTATATAATACTTGACAATTACACAGTTTGTATAACTAATAGAAAAAAAATTTGGTTAATAAAATGTTAGTCGTAGAGAAACCATTTATTTTTTAGATGTTGTCTAGAAGCAGCTTAAACATTTTTAGAGATAATGCTGATACAATGTCATTGGAAGAGAGTTCCATTTATTTATTATTCTTAGAGAAAAAAAATTTATACATAAACTTAATCGTGAAGATTTTTTTTCATGACCACGAGTAACAGTTTGGCTTTCTATTTCAAAAAGACTTCTATCGCTATTGTTACTTTTGCACCATTTATAGACGTTGATTAGGTCTGCACGAAGTAGGCTGTATTTTACAGTTGTCATATTTAACGCCAACAACCTTTGTTTGTATGATAGATCATATAATCCATTGATTTGCTTCGAAGCTCTTCTTAACACATTTTCTGTTTGCCATTTGTCTTTGAGAAGTTCAGGGTTACAGATTGATCCACAGTATTAGACTAGAGCTTAAAATAATTTTTTGAAGAATAATAAATCTGGATATGATGTAAATGCTCTTTTTATTATTCCTATTATTTGTGTGCCTTTGTTGACTTGAATAGTTGTGTGTTTATATATTATGGAAAATAATAAGTTCGAATCTATGTGGACACCTAATTCGCAATTTGTGGGTTTAATGTTTACACTTATATTTTTTTCTGGATCATACATATTATAAGTATGGGGTTTGTTGTTGTGTCCTAAGTGTATTACAGAGCATTTATCAATGTTAAATTTCATTCCCCATTTTTGAGACCATGAAACAAGAGCGTCTATGTCATTTTTTAATTCTTGCGCAGATTAAGTATTTTCAATAGAAAATACTCAATCTGCGCAAGAATAAAAAAATGACATATCCCTGAAGTAATCAAATCAAAAGCTGCTCTTTCAAAAGAGCAGCTTTTGATTTGATTACTTCAGGGATATCGTTAACATATATAATAGAAAGTAATGCTGAAAGGATGGAGCCTTGGGAAACTCCACTTTTAACGGGTACCTAGTTTGAGTAATTACCATTAACAACAACTCTTTGTCTACGGTTTTTAAAAAAGTTTTTAATTGATTCATTTATACCATAAGCTATAAGTTGAAAAATAAGAAGTTTATGTGGAACTTTGTCAAACGCTTTTTCAAAATCGAGATAAATGTTGTTGGTGGGAATATTATTATCTAGTAATGATGTCCAATTATAAATTACAGTTAAAGGTTAGTTAAGCAAGAATGATCTGGATGAAATCCATATTGGTGTGAACTTAATAAGTTATTGTTAATCAGGTATGTCATAATATGATTTTTATATAATTTTTTCAAAGATTTTTATTAAATTACAAGTTATACTGATAGGTCTATAATTTAGTGCATTTGACCTGTCTCCTTTTTTGAATATGGGTGTAATTGTTGCGTCTATCCATATTTGAGGTATTGATCCACTTTCAAGGACTTTGTTAAAAATAGTAGATAGATGTTTAGATATTTGAAAGTTTTCTTGGGTGTAATTCATCTAGGCCTGGTGATTTAGATGAGTTTAGACTTTTGAGGTATGTTTTGATGATTTCTGGACATAGATCAATATTGTTTGATAGTGGATTTGCAATTTTTAATCACAAAAACATTTTTTATACTACCCTGCATCATTTTCGTGGCGAGTCACTGTAAATAAATATATATATATATATATATATATATATATATATATATATATATATATATATATATATATATATATATATATATATATATATATATATATACATACATACATATATATACATATATTTATATATGTATAAATATATGTATATATATGTATATACCTATATGTATAAATATATGTATATATATTATACATATATATACATATATATACATTAGTATATATATATATATATATACTAATGTAAGTCCCACTTTATATAAGTATGTTGTATACATGTGTGTACATATGTACAGACTTTGGAATCATGGTCAGCATTCAGCAATGTCGACCTTACAACTGACCTAAGTGTCTTTGATGTCAGTATGTCACTAATGAATATTACTAGTATATTATTCAATTCATACACTAACAGAAGGTTTGTGTTTTGGCAGGTAAAAGGTTCTACAAATATCCTGAATGAAAAAAAAGTTTTACCAATAATTTTGAAAAAATGCAGCCTGCAATATCTTTGGTTATTTACCTTTCAAACAATTAGTTTTATTGATTTTCAGTTAGATTAAGACGTGGTAGTCTAACATGCCATTTGATTGCCCAAATGGTATTTTCCATTCAGAGTTGTTATCATTAAAATGTTTTTTATATTGAAACTATATAGTTTTGTAGAATCACTGAATATCTTTGCTAATTCTTTAATTAAATAATTAAAGAAAATCAACATCATCGATAGTTACACAACTTATGCTTCTACTAAATAGAAATATAGGATGTTAATAAAAAAAATAGGTTGAGGTATTGGTTGTACTGATAAGATAGTGTCTACTTCTTAAGATGATGCCATCAAACAAGAATTATATATTTTTGATTTAAGACTGTATATTAATTGTAATATATAATTCATTGCAATATGCAAATCTTCTGACTAGAAGATCAGTCATTTTAAAGAAAGATTTAGAAATTAAAAACCTATTAAGCTTTTAAGATGAAGGTGAAGTCTATATTTGCTATTTATTTTAAATCATTTGTTAAACCTCAATCGCTCATTGTTTACTCAATTGCAACAATAATTTGTTTGCAAGTTGCTTGTTTATCTAAATAAGTATTATTTTTATTTTAAATAAATCTTTAATTTTAAATAAAATACCATTACGATATTACTTTTAGTAATTGTTTATACTTAACAAGATACTTAAAAAAGTAAAAAGATAAATATTACAATATTTAAATATTTATGAAAAATGTTCATACTGGTGGTAAAATGCATTTTATTTTAACACCGTATTAAATTCTTATTGTAAAAAGCAAGGCCTTCTTTATAGAAGGCCTTGACACCGTGCTGGAAATTTATTGACTGAAGGCCAATTAAAAAAAAATATGGAGGATTAGTAAAAGTTATAGCTAAGTATATAGCTTTGCTATATACTTAGCTATAACTAATATTTATAACTATAATTGATTTAGCGGTTATAAAATAAGTACCACCTGATCCTTGACAAAATTTTCCGAAGCATTTTTCAATCGGATCAGAAGATAACCAACCTAAAATTACATATTCGCTTCCATATGATAAAAGGTGGAAAGGCAAATCAATTAGGCCATGACAAGTATGTGAAAGTGCATTGCTTGCATCTTTTGTAAGCTGGCGAAGTCGTTTACCAGATGTTGGTTTTATATTTTTTGCCATTATTGCAATAGCAAGCAATTTTTTAAAGTTAACATTATCTGTCAAGGTTTTCCATCTACTGTTTTGAATTTAGAAAAATAGCTTTGGTTAACTTTATTATTAACAGTTGTAATTGCAACTACTTTACCATTACATGTACAGTCTTCTCTGTTTGAAATTTATAGCTAGCGCACAAAAAAACGCTGGCCTGACAGTAATTGTCTGGCATGCGCAATTTTAAAAAATATTTGTTTTTGTACCTCTTTAATTAATAATTGATTGAGAAAAATGTTTGTTACAATTTAAAAACACGCTTGAAATTTTTTGGAGAGCGCTTAAAAAAGTGCCAGCCGTAGTATTAGCGGGCCTGTTGACAAGTGCAAAACTGCAAGAGCGCGAAAGTGCTTGTCAAACGGAGAAGACTGCATTTAGAACTTTCTAAGGTGTCAACAACTAATTTGCATCAGTCTAGTTGGAAATCTGATATTAGATTACTAACTGGTAAAATTCTTGCTAAAAATTCAGATCCACCATAAAGACTTTTGATCATAAATGAAAGTACAGATGTAGCTAATTTTCCAGAAAAATTCAGAGTGGAAATATTTTTGGAAAAGCTAATCAGCTTTTCCAAAAATATTTCCACTTTGATATAATAAAGCAGCTTTTACATAAACTTCATCTATCAATAAAACACAATTTCTTTTTTTTTCGTTAAGGTTTGATAGCACAGAACTTAAAAAAGCCAAATCATCTTGAGAATTTATTTTTGAAGTTATAAAAGTTAAAGTTTGAATACTTGGCAACTGATAATCACAATGCAATTGATTGTAAGAGGAACGACTTGTTGCAAAATATTCAACAGCCCATGTTATTATATCAGGCGAATATACAGTAAAGCCAACAGAACGATCTCCCTTTATATTTAGATGCTCAAATAATATTTGGGTTTAATGATTCTCATTTTTAACTTTTAGATATCTAAGAGCTTCATTTAAAGCTGACTTTGTATTAAATGAAGTTATTCTATTTTTCAAGAGGTTTAACAGTACATTTTAAACCTTTACTGAAAATGCTGCAAACATTAAATTTTGATCAGCAAGAATAATGGAATCCCACAATTAAAACTTTAGACAGGATAAAAATAAAATTGCTTTGCTTGCAATTAATTATATCACTTTCAGTAGTTAAGTATTCTTCAAATTTTAAATGATTAATTATTTTATACTCTTCTAATTCATTTTTTTCTAATTCACCTTTTTTTTGAAGACAAAGATAAATTTTTTCTCATTTTTGGTTGTGGAGATGATAGACAACTTTTAGAGATATTTGGAAACACTGATGGAGAGTTAATTGGTCTCAATTTACTACCATATAAAGTAAAATCAGCATCATCTGACCAATTCCATTTTACAAACAATGCTATATTTTGATAAAGTTCAGTGTGAGCAAGGGATACTTATAAACCACTTGTTTTTTTCAGATACTTTACAAGGAATTTTGTATACAGAGATTTTATAATCTGAAGACTTATACTTTGAGCAACAGTTTGGTATGCAGCATTTTAAAGGCATCATAAATTATTTATTTTAAATTTCTTTGAAAACAGCTACCAATATTTAACAACTTTAAACATCTTATTTAAAACCGGCCTTCATTCAAGAAATTTTCTGCATGGTGTCGAGCCTTCCATTAAGAAGGCCCTGGTAAAAAGCTATATATAAAACAACAATAAAACTGCGAAGTTGTTGTGTCAATATTTTTTGAACAGAATCAAAATAACTTTAAATTTTAAATTTTTTATAACTTAGTTTTTATTTCACTAGTTTAATGTTTGCAATAAAATATAATTACTTTTTAAACCATTTTCAAGAAACAAAAAATAATTACAATTTTACAAAAAAAAAAATTAATTATTAAAAATGTTTACAATTTAAATAAAGTTTCCTTCCTCACTTGCACTATCTTCTAAATCTGATATTGTTACTGTAAAACTAAAAAGATTTCTTTTTAAAATTAATTTCTAAAAACAATATACATATTTATAGAAATGTTTAATCTTGGTATTGCTTAAAATAAAATGAAAATATAAAAAAATGGTATTGTATTTTTCAAATTCTAATTGGAATTTCTTGTTAAAATAGTTTTAAGCTAGAAGCTTATTATGTGTTAATAGCTTATAAGATATAAACATTTCTTTTGGAAGTAAATGTCTTTAAGCATATTATATGTATTTAATAGATGAGTACTTATCTGTAATAACTTAACTGGTTGTTTTGATTTAGTTTGGAAGTAAATTTTCTGTTATGTACTTTGTCCATAAAGTAGTCCATAATTGTCAAAGTGCCATAATTGTCAAAAGTCCAAAAATCCATAAATTAATATAACTAAATTTAACTTCAAAATAGAAGTAGGATATTTGTGGTTTCTATGCAGAGATAAAATTTTACAGTAATTAAAGTTCAAAATGCAGTTATTAAAATTGAAAAGCACTTATTGTTAAATGAAAATCTCAGTACAAGAGAGAATTTTCATAAAATCATAATATTATGAATTTGAGTGAGGTACTTTATGGATAAACATTGATAAAAACCTCATATGTTAAATGAATTTCTCCATGCAAGAGAGCAAATAATCATATATGAATTTAATAGTTTAATAATTTCTGAAAACGTTGTGTATAACATTCACAAAATTTTTTGAGTTTCTGATTTAGACCCACTTTTTATTTCTCAATAATTACTATTGCCATTTATATATACAATGTTTTTATATACAATGTTTTTTTATGTAGCAGAACTTCTCCAGCTTGTTTGTTAATTTGCCTTTTAGACTAAACTCTTTCAAAACCTGAAAGATGAAAGATATAATTATGCTGTTTTAGTGCCCAAGTAAATTTGCATGCATGTAACTTTAGTGCCATCAGAATGTGGTTGCTTGACTTCTGATCATGTGGTTGATAGGCAGTGTGCATCTTTGGCACCGGAAGTAGACATGCTAATATTTCTGAACTGTAATTTTGACTTGTTTAACCTCAACACTTAAAGTAAAATGAAGTTTCAAAGTTTTTATTTAATGTTTATAAAAACAACTTTTACAAAATATATTGTTCTTTTAATAGGTACCAGAGTACCTGCCTATTCAATTGATGAGTACCCGTGCAGGCATTTTTACAATTTTCAACATCCCTAATCCCAATACGCTTAATTCAAATCGTGTAGGATGCTTTATCATTCATGCATTTTAGACCATATTTTGTTTAGCTTATGTTTTTTTAAAATGGTCAGAATATAATGCGACCTAAGGGTTACAGCTTTTGGCTGCAAGGAGGTGAGAAACAAAAAATAGAAATAATAAACATGTGAGTAACTAAGTCTTGTATTTTTTTAAAAACTAGCATACTATACACACCCTTATTTAATAAATTATTCTGACTGTCCTATTTATTAATTATGATTTTTCTTTATGGACCATATGAGCAGGGGTGCAGAGCCAGAGTCCGAAAGTCCCAATTTTTGTTTGGTATCTCAGGGGTTCATGAAAATTTTGGGTCTCTGGTAATTTTTTTTTCTAAGTTCATCAGATGCTTCAAAAAAAACAAACTGCCTCGTCACAGAGCATCGTGCAAGAGCATTAGACCAGAATTTTTACATCTCTTTGTCTATTGGTTTCTATTCTTACACATTTGGCAAGGTTCAGAATTGGTTTGAAAATGGCTTGCTAATACGCAGATATTTATGAAATTGTTTTAAAAGTTTAACCTGTTAAAAAAAATTTTTCTTATGTCTTATTTATTTCTAAGATGTATGGTAACAGTCAAAACACCCTTCAGTGCTTGTTAAGATAGTAATCTTTGAAAAGTCCAATAAAACCATTTTATGTAATAACATGTGTGCAGATATAAATCTGCAGAGTTTGCTAAAGCAATTCAAAATTAAATTTTCTTTTATAAAAGTTGGGATGGATTATCACCTTTAGCAAGGTAGCAGTAAATTGTTTTTTAAAAGTAGTCAAAATTAGTTTGTTATTATTATTTATTATTGTTATTTATTATATAAATTGGAGTTCGTCTTACCATTTTTGCATCTTTTAAATTTAAAGATTTTTTTTTATTAATATACCAAACATTGCCCAGGTTTCCACATGTCACAACTTGTTTTCAAATTAAGTTTTGTGCAGGGCAACATCCCTTTTTGGAAAATTCTATTTAAAAAATATCTCCATTTTGTTAGTTTCATTACTTTTGATGAAAAAAAAAATATATTTTTATCACAAAAAATTTTTTTTTTTTTTGTGAAAACAAAAACTGTTCAACATTTCCTGAACCATAAATATGTTGTTATGGCAAATTATGTTTTATGCCATTAATTTTTGGTCTACTTTGCTAATGAAATGCCAAATTATTTTTTTAAAAAAATGCCTAATAAAAAACTGCTGTTACAGTTTAGATACGTAAAACTGTTTCTTAGTTAATAAATTAATTATAAGAAAAAAAGCTCCATTAGCACGGCAAAAGTCTTGAACAAAATAAGTTAATAAAATTAAAAGATGTTTTAAGTTGGCATTATAAAGTTAAACTAATAAGAGCTAGAGAAGTGGTAAAAAACGTCTGTTCAAGCTGTTCACTTCACAAAAACAAATTAATCTCAAAGAAAATATTTTTTTTTTATAAGTAAAATAATAAAATTTTTATAAATAAAACATTTTACAGAATAATTAATGTTTTTTAAAGTGCATTTTCAAGATATATGATATTAAGGTTTTTAAAAGACCTAATATTTAATAATTTAATGCATAACGTAATTTTTAATTGGCATTTTGAGAAAAAGTTGTTGCCAGTGAATAAAATAATAAATGGTGCATATGAAAAAGATATTTCACCAATTTGTGTGTGGGTGTTAACAAAATAATTATCCAATATTATATCCAACAAATAATTAATAAATCCATTCATGAATGCAATTTCATTTGGTTGAGAAGCATTAAGTGCTGTGTTACGCACAAATCTTGCTACAAAATGAGTGTGGGCTCAATAATATATTTATAACAAAGCTATTATTAAAATTAAATATAATACTTTTTTTTTTTAAACTTGCTATAAGAGTGTTGTCACCTGAAATATACAGTTTTCTTGATTTTTTTTTCTTCAAAAATCTATTATACTTATTAATTTTTATTATTCAGTTACTACAGGACAAACTAACTTATTAATAATTTAATTCACATCAGAAAATTTTATAGTGTTATGGAAAATTTTATAGTAAATTTAATAGAAATTAAATCTTAATACAATATCAAATGAAATTTAAAATTCTGGATTTTCCACATTCATAAAATTCCAGATAAAAAAATAAAACTATTTAATAAGCGACCATGGTGCAGTGTTTAGAACAAGCAAGAAATCCAAAGTTCGAAATGAGCTCTGTTAGCATTTTACATGATCGGTTAGGGGAAAGACATGAACATCCTAGATAAATGCTCTTTTGCGTTGCTCTGTGACATGACTGTTGGTTTTTTTGGGGCTCCTAAGTCAAAGTCCAAGATATCCATCATTTTTGACCTTGAAATCTAGAGTCCTGAGTCCAGAAAAATCGTCGGAACTCTGCATCTCTGCGTATAAAACCTCCTTCCCATTTGCCTGCTTTTAAATTATGGAAGGAATAACCAACCATACCTTTCTTTTTGTTAAAAAATGACAGGGTTGGTTGTTCTCCTCACATGGACTATAAAGCAGATTAGAGGGGTGCTGGTTTCCTATAATGCATTCAAGTGATGATAATTAAAAAATAGAGTTATTTAAAAATGCTATTTTTGATATAAACTGGACACAAATTTACAAGCATCTCAAAATGGCTGAAAATTGAACTTTTTAGGCAAATTAAAAATACACTTATAGATATATTTAAGTTCTAAACTGCAACATGCTACTTATATTTTGCCCATTTGTTGCAGACAGTAGTAGCCAATCAGAAAACTTGTCTGTAAAGACTCATGGGTGAATAGAAAAATACTACAGTTAACTTCATTTTGGCATATTTTAGCAATTTTTAGATTTTTTCATGCACACAGATAAATATTGTAAAATAATGTAAAGTAATAATAAAGCTTCCAAAGTTTGATCTCCACCACATCCCTGGTAGTTCTGGGCTCAATTTGTTGCAGCTTTGTTCGTCAAGGTTTATGTTTTGGAGTTATAGAGTCAAGACAAGGTTGTAACCACAATTAAAGTAGCCTCCCTTGACTGTAGTGGGCTTCATGGCATTAGGGAGGTGAAACAAACAAAAGAAAAAGTTTTTTATTTTTTTTGAGGAATTGAATTTATTTTATCAATAGTTATAAGTGTACATATTTAAATAGTTTTGTAATATATTATAATATATTATTGTATTAATGATGTATACATCAATTATATTATATAAATAACTATTTATATAATATAATTGATGCATGTTCATCTACTAGTATAATTTATATTTTTGTTTTATAAAAAATATTGTTTTATTTTTTATTTTCAAGTTTATAATTCAAAATGTTTCTATTAAATGTAGATCATTTAATTGATTTGGTGATATGTGTTTATTTTTTAGCAAGACTGTTGACTGTTTAATAAAAGAGTCTGGGTGTGAGTTAGAAAATTTGTCAGCTTCTAAATTCTGTGAATATTGTCTTTCTGGAGCTTGGTCTAAGGTAAAAATTTACAATATTAGTTATAATTTATTTATTAACACTTATCAGTTAGCTTTAAATAATAAAGTTTTTTGATTTGCATTATTTATAGAATTCTTTGTTTTGCTCAAGGAGTTCGAAGGGTTGCTAAAACTTTTCTTTGATGAATCAACTAATCAATATTAAATTTTTTTAATATTGATTGGTTGATTCATCAAAGAAAAAGTAATTTAAAATATAGCCACATTAAAGTAGACAATGGTTGTTTTCAATAAAATGTAGACCACATGGGTAAAACCACAGATGTCACACTTTTCTCATTTTGAGAAAAATGAAATTTAGTGTTTAGTGACATTAGGTATCTGATTATTAATAATTTATTTAATTAAAAGTATATTTTTCTGACATTTTAGTCTTTATACAATATAAAAATGCAGTTTTTGTGCTAAATATAAGTATTATTTATTTGAAGTGTTCTTTTGAAAACAAGATACTCATTTTGTACATCTGTGGTTTTTCCATTGTAAACTCATCAACTCATAAATTACATTAGCTTTTAACCTTTTAGAGTACTTATTTTTTTAAAGGTAGATGGTAACACATTGTAATATACAACTACAACATAATAAAAAAAAATTCAAACAAAATATTATATGAAAGTTTTTTTTAACTTTATACAAAATAGCATTGCAACCTTATCTCTTCCCCAACCTCATCTATTTACCACAGATGGTTCCATAATGTCTGTGTTCCATCACTTTATATTAAGTTTGTATAAACCATACAAAAACTAATTGTGAACAAAACGTTACTAAAAATGTTTTGTTTTTAATATCAAAGGAAAATAAAATAAATTAAAAAAAAAAAGATAAAACAAGATCAAATAATGTCTTATTTTGTCCATTCAGAAAATGTTTAGCTTCAGTAAGTCTTTAAATTTTATCAAAAAAAGACAACAGAGCTATGTATGCTTGTTTCAGTTTATCAGGCATTTCGTTAATCTAAACATAGGATTTAACACGCATAAAATGAAATATTTCCATTTTCCCATATAATTAAACTGTAACTTTTAATATTTCATAACCTTTAATATTTCAATTTCTCTAAGTAAACATGTCTTAAATGTTAACTAACAACCAAGGCTTTGAAACTCTGCAAATTTCAGAAATTTTTCTTGTATCATGTTTATATACAATATTATATTGTTATGGTTTTTTGTGAGATCATCTAGTGTTTCTGCAAAAAACTTTTGATTTGCAATAGCTAATGTTTCTATTGCATTTTTTAGAGGTGTAATGCCTATACATAATGTGATAGATTTCTAATTGGTAATGAAACAGTAATGCTGTCAAGTTTTTTAGTTTTATTAACTAGATAATAAAATCAAATTAAAACTTTTCATTTTGTATTTTGCCTAGCACATAAATTGCAAATCCTTTAAACTTGAGACAATTAGTAATTCAAAATCATGCAGCATTGAACATACAACATCAGACTATCTGTTTCCAACAGTTCCATTATAGCAATAAAAATATAATTTTTGAATTGAAAGTATATTAGTGTTAAAAAAATAAAATAGGTATTGCCTGGAATAGTATACATATTGGTTTCAAACGTTTAAGCATTTTTTTTTTTGAAATGTGAGCAAATTACTTCACAATTAAAAAGATCAGAATCAGAATATTATTGAGTCCATTTTCTACTTTTTTAGAATACAAAAGGTACACCTTATGAATTAAAATAAAAGTTGAAATAATTCAAAAAAAATTTTTTGTCATTATAAAAAAGAAGTTATTATATATATATATATATATATATATATATATATATATATATATATATATATATATATATATATATATATATATATATATATATATATATATATATATATATATATATATATATATATATATATATATATATACATACGAAGGAAATGTTGTTTTTTTCGAAAAAAAAGAAGAAAAAACAAAGAATGATGAATAAAACGATTGCTTCCCCATCCTAAACCCTCAGTGGATGTAGCAGCACTCCACTGCGAGTCAGGCTATTTGTCAGTCGATGTATGTACTGAAGCCCCCAGCAGCAGACTATTTCAGTATGACGTCAGATTGCTTACCTTAGTACGCAATACTATTTGTATATTTATATATATATATATATATATATATATATATTATATATATATATATGTACGCAATACTATTTGTATATATATATATATATATATATATATATATATATATATATATATATATATATATATATATATATATATATATATATATATATATATATATATATATATATATATATATATGTATATATATATATATATATATACAAATAGTATTGCGTACTAAAGTAAGCAATCTGACGTCATACTGAAATAGCCTGCTGCTGGGGGCTTCAGTATATACATCGACTGACAAATAGCCTGACTCGCAGTGGAGTGCTGTTACATCGACTGAGGGTTTGGGATGAGGAAACAATTGTTTTATTCATCATTCTTTGTTTTTTCTTCTTCTTTTTCGGAAAAAACGGTATAGCTTAAGGTAAGCAGAAAAAGTGAGCAAATGCTTATCAAAACACGCTTTAGTAAGTATATATATATATATATATATATATATATATATATATATATATATATATATATATATATATATATATATATATATATATATATATATATAAATATAAACACTGTGTGTGACTTGAAAAGTTGAAGGTTGTATGAGTCAAGAAAACATGTAGATGAGAGAGAGTTCCAAAGAATTAAAGTGAGGGGAAAAAAACTAAACAAATAAAATTTTTTAGAGCATGCAGGGACAGATACAAAGAGTGAGACTTTGCTGAATGACGAGTCAAGCAAGATGAATTTGTGTAAGAGATTTGTAGAAATAGAGAATGAAATCAGGAGAGTAAATAAGAAACAAAACAGGACCAAGGGTAAAACCTTGAGGTACCCCAGAAGTTACTGGAAATGATTAATAGTGTTGGTCTTCAAGGATGGCTTTAATAAAGCGTTTAGAAAAAAATGATTTGATAATCTCAAAAACTTTCCCAGATACACTATTTGAAAACCTCAGATATGTAAAGAGCAGTAGTGCTAGCCTCTCCGCCTCCATCTAATGCACAATAAAATTTTTCACAAGTCACAGCAGTTAGCAATTCAGTCGTAGAACAAGAGGGTCGAAAACTGTATTGATTGTCTGATAGTAAGTTACTTGATTCAAAATGGGATGTGAGAAATGTGTTGATCAAAGACTCTAAAACCTTGCTAATAACAGAAAGAAGACTGATCAGACAATAATTAAAGGGGTCATAATGTTTTCCGGAATTTTTGAAGATTAGAGCAACGGATATCATTTTCCAGCAGGCAGAAAAACAAGACTCAGTCAAGAACTTGTTAAATAGTTTAGAGAGAATTGAAGAGAGTTTTGGAGAATAGTTTTGTTAGACTATGATAGGAATGTTGTCTGGACCACAAGCAGTAGAATAGTTTAATTGTGATATCTAACATTGGGTTAACCTGTTTAATTGGAATGGAAGGAAGAGAATAGCCAGATTCAAAAGTCGAATTTGAAGAAAAGTTCTTTGCAAATAGTTCTGCCTTATCCTTGAGAGAGGTAATAAGGTCAGTCCCATGAATAAGAAATATGGAATGTTAGACCTAACCTTAATAATGACACTGTTAAAGATTTTCCAAAAGTCTCTAGAGCCTAACTTCTGAGATAGGATGCGAGATTTAGTGAACTGAGAATATTGGAGCTTAGCATCAAACAAAACCTTTTTCCAACAATTTCTTGCAATGATAAATAGCTGTTAGTTCTCAAGATGTTCTTTTGAAAAAAATAAAAAATGACAACGATTAGCAGCTGCATAAAAAGGTAAAATCTATGGAGTAGAATGAGCCCTGACTTGAAACCGACTAGAAGGAACAAAAGCTTCCATTCCTATCTGAATCCAGAAAGAGAAAAGACATCGGCCCAAGGACCATCATGAAGAAAATCATGAAAAGAATCTCAGTCAGTTTTAGGGTAGTAGTAGTAAGTAGTGTGATGATAGGGTGAATCCAAAAAGGAACTGGGAGGTGAAAGGTTTAATGAGATCATTACATAGTAAGAACTACCTTACAGAGAAAAATGAGAAATTGAACACTGGCTAGGATCAGAAACAAGACATAAATCAAATTAAAGGCAAATGATTAGGGTTGTCAGGAAAAAGAGTCATAAATTTACATATATTAGTAAGAGATTTAGAAATGCAGAAGTTATAGAGTTTAGTCCTAGCAAGGTCATTTGTGTTAAAGCTAAGCCATTCAGTGTGATAAGCATGTAAGTTCCAATAACAATAACATTGGCAGAAGGGTTAAGAGAAAGGGCATGGTCAATTTGATCAGAAATTATATCTTAAGAGTGTAGTCTTGGGAAGAAGTAGAATGATACAGAATGAAGAGAGTATTAGTAATAAAGTGAAGAGGTGGCACATAAAAGAATGGTCAGAGGATTCAAACCTGATTTCATAACAAATAGGTGAATTGATGCGTATGTATACCCAAAAAACAAGAATGTGATTATTTGAGTGCTTGTGAATCAAAGGATAGTACCCATCTACACTGAGATCTTAAGAAGGAATAGTAGAATTTAAATTGATCTTACCAAGAGCAAGCAAGTTTGTTGAATTTTGTTAAGCTGTTAATGGAATCAGTCTCTCTGTTAATGGAATCAGTCTCTCTGAGATCTACTATAGAGTTCAGCAAATTGTACTACCAGTTGGTCTCTAAACCAAAATATTTAAAATTAAAAATTATAATTTTTTTTTTTTAAATTTTAGCGCTGTACCCTTATTAGAAGATAACAAAAACAGTTTTAGACAGCCACTATCAAGGAGGCACAAGGAAAAATCTATGAGTAGTGACAATAAGATCCAGCATTCATCATCCTAGGCAGAAAATAATATAATATAAGTTTACATCTGCACCAGCCTAATAGATGAAGAAGAGGTGCGAGGCTGGTCAACAGATAGAATCTGTTTATCCCTTAAGTCTTTGCCTAGGAGGCCTCCTACAAGATAGTAGCTGGATATAATCAACATCTACCTAAGATCAGTCTTTTTATTAAGACACCATCTCTAGCCTTTACTCAACCAAGAGTTTGTTTCTCTCTAAACCCCTACAAGGCAGTAGGAAATGGGGAAGGTAGTACTGGGTTAAATGATACAAATAGCAGGGTGATCACAATGATCCTGAACATGGCCTGAATTGATCAAAACTGTCAAGGACTGAATTTCTTGAAATCCAGTAAGTTCAATGAGGAAAATGGCTGAAGAGCTCTCAGTGAGTAAACACACTATCAAAAAGGTGGTCAAAAAGAATCTTAAAGGATCTTTTAAAGTATACATTCTTGTAAAGTATACAACATGTAAAGTATATATTCAAGACAAAGCATCTGGCTTTTGCCTGGTTTTATCTGATGGTCTCAAAATTTCTTCAGTTTTTATCAAATCTGGTCAGACAGTCAACACCAATGAATACATTTGAATCCTGGAGAACCATTGCAAGCTCTGGATTGATACTCACTACTCTCCAGATGACATATTGTTCCAGCAAGATGGAACACCACCATCTGTCCCATAAGACCCAGAAGTGGCTCCAGGAGAACCTGCCAAAATACTTGTCAAAAGTGTTATGGTCACTTGGATCTCCAGTTTTTTTCCACCTCTTGACTATTCAATTTGGGCATATGTAGAGTTAAGGGTTTGTAAAAGTCCTGACAACAGTGTCAAATCCCTAAAGGCTACCATCAAGAAGGAGTGGTACAAGATGTCTATATCCAAACTACCTGCTCCAGGTTCACGAGTGGTCTTGATGCTGTGATTGATGCTGAGGAAAGATATATTGATTAAAAATGTAGTAAATGTCATTCTGAATACCTTTTATATATATATATATATATATATATATATATATATATATATATATATATATATACTATATATATATATATATATATATATATATATATATATATATATATATATATATATATATATATATATATATATATATATATATATATATATATATATATATATATATATATATATATAAATTTATCTTCAAGTTTTCTTTCTGCATTAATTTTGGTCAAAACATAGCTTTTTTACAAAATTTGCATTTGCATATGGTATATATATATATATATATATATATATATATATATATATATATATATATATATATATATATATATATATATATATATATATATATGTATATGTATATATATATATATGTATGTATGTATATATATATATATATATATATATATATATATATATATATATATATATATATATGTATATATATATATATGTATGTATGTATATATATATATATATATATATATATATATATATATATATATATATATAAACTTATAGTTATTATATAGTTATATAAATGTTTGTAATTTATTTTTGTTTCAAAAATATGCGTTTTATCATCTTAGTATTTGGGTATTTCATCAAAAAGTATAAAATAATAATGACCCACAAGCAAAAAATACACATCTTTTTATCAAATTTTTATAATCAAGTTAATCAATTTAAGAGTCTCACATTTTTCTATAAAAGCAACAAAACCCTTAAGTTGTTATATGTTACTTTAACTTTCGTTAATTTTGTGAAACAACAAAAAGTAGATATTTTCTGAGTTAGCTTGTCTTTTGAGCTTGTGTATAACATAATTCTAGCTTTTACTTTTCTCAACTATGATGTAAATATTCTCAAAATACAAAGAATAAAATCTTTTTTAGATTAAAAAGTTTCATTATTTTTGTAGAGTGTTTCAAAAAAAATAAAGACTTTGTATGTGCAAATATTGCATACAAAAGCGATTTTTGGGGGAGTGTGTGTGGGGGAAAGGGGTGCTCCACCCCAACAAAGAAGGTGATTTTCAAGTTTTGGCTATTTTTTTGATGAATAAAGTCAGCTAGTTGGGTATTTGACACAATTCAGGGGGGGGGGGGGGGTGTATTTTATTTTAAGGACCTTTTTTTTAAATTTTAAGAAACCAGTCAATATTTTTTAAGGATTCACCCCCTTCTCCTCATTTTATTTGTAGAATTGCCTCTGATTGCATATGTTTTTAAAAATATAGAAAGATTTTTATGTATAAAGATTGCATTTTAAATCATCTTTCTAAAAGGTGTTACAAATGCACTAGTTGTGTTAATAATTTATCTAAAATAACATTAGTGAACACATTTGATTTAAATGTTCTGTAAAATAATAATAGATTAATTTGCTTGGTATGATAATAAAACACATGCACACACATACACAAATTGCCCACTTGGCAGTATTGGCTGAAAAATACGGTATACATTTAAACCATTTTAAAGTATATAATTTTTTAATTTATTCATTTATAAACTCAAACGTGCTCTATCAAGGTTGTGGCAAGCGATACTCAAGTCTTAAAAGCACTTATTTAAACATAGCAGTGGAATTCATGACCTCGAAATCATTAATTCTTTGTTTTTATTGCTAATTATATTTTTAAATAGTTCAAATTTAGCAAGTAAGTTTTCTTAACTTTTTGCCTTTTATTAATTAATTGCGTCTCTGAATCAAGAAAAAATTGTAAAATGTTGTAAATATTTAATCAAGTCTTTTTATAATTTTTTTTTTATATATAATTTTACAGTTTTTAGTAACTTGTAGGCCAATCTAATAGATATTAAAAATGCCCCATCCCTTTAAGGAATGGGGTGCAAAATATGTTTAGCTTTGAACAAAGTTTGCTACGGTGATGAGCATCAATATGCTTGGAAAATAACAGTGTAAAATAGTTTTTTAAAATTTTGAAAACAAATTATCATAGTTGCTACTTTTTTTTTTTTTTTTTTTTTGTAATTAACCTCCCTAAGGCTAAGAAGGCCACTACAGATGAGGAGTTGTGGTTATAAACACAAACCTTGACAAACAAGAAGCAAACTGAGTGCGGTACTACCAGGGACATGGTGGGAATCGAGCTTGGAACCTCTCGCTTATGAACCGAGTGGTTTACCACTACACCACTATTAAACTTATAGTTATAATAAAAAAGCTTAACAAAATACCAAGAAAATAGTTTTTCAAAGAGGGCTTTCTAACATTTTTATAGTATGCTTCACAATATTTTACCATAAAATTGTCCATAACAACTGCCTAAATAAGACATTAAATCTTAACCATTAATTATAAATAAAACTTATCTTTTTTTCAAAATTTCCAGAGTTGAACACTTCTGGGAAATTTTCAACACTATAAATTTATGTACATTCGTCGGCATTCGGGAATGCTGATTGCAAACCTTGGAAAAATATCTGATCTTCAAAATTTTAGTTTATGCAAAGCTGTGTACTTTGTTTTCAAGGAGCGAGTTATTATAATTTTGTTAGCGAGAAAAATATAAAAACAAAACAAACAATAAACTTACTAGTACAAAAGTAATAATACTCTCATTACTAACTGCATTATAAAAGTAATAAAACTATAATAGTGTTATTACTTCTATAAAGCACTTATTACTTTTAAAGTTAATTCTTTCTTCAAACAACATTAATTCCAAACAATAATTAAAGTAGAAAAACATCTAGAAAAAATAAAGCGGATATTCAAATATTAAAAGCTTGAGGAATTTTACAAATCAGTTAAACAACTTTATAAAAACGCACTTAATAAAAAGTTAAGCATTATGAAAAATGTCACTAATATTCCGTATAAAGGCGCGTTTAATATTAAAATCAACTAATAAAAATTTTTATTAGTATATTTGAAAATTAATGCGCGTTTTTACGTATCATTAGTAACGTTTTTAATAATGCTAAATCTTTTATACATTATGTTTTGATAAAGTTACGTTTGCGTTTTTATAAGTTACTTAAGTTTTAAATATTATTTTGATATCCACTATATTTTTCTAGATGCTTTTCTACTTCAATTAAAGTTTGGGAGAACTTATCTTATTTAAACAAAAAATGAATTATAAAAGTTATAAGTGTCTTATAAAAGTAATAACACTATTATAGTGTTATTACTTTTAGAATGCAGTTAGTCACTAAAGTGTTATTACTTTTGTATTTGTAAGTTTATTGTTTTATTTTTTATTTACTATTTTATTTATTATTACCTTTTTTGCTAACAAATTAAAGTTGATTTGCCCTTTGAAAACAAAGAACGTATTTTTGTATAAACTAAAATTAATTGTGTATAAACTAAAATTTATTTTGTATAAACTAAAATTTTGAAGACAAGATATTTTTCCAGATTTTGCATTTCGTGATCGCATAATTCAACTCTTGTTATTATATTAATATATTTTACAAATACATTGCAATTTATATTTTCGCTTTCCTCTTTAAAAAAAGTTAAATAAAGGAAAGTCATTCTTTTTATTGTAGGCTTAAAACTTTTTTTTTATACTTAGCCTTATCTAATTTTGTTGCTGAATGTAACAACCACTCTAAAGAAACAAAAATAAGAAAAAAAAAAAAAAAAAAAAAAACAGTACATGAATGATTTAAATTATTAATTTATTTTTATTTTTTTCTATTTGATATTTCTTTTTAATTCCTATTTTGTTAGTTTTGCTTTTTTTGTTATTAAAACTTTTTCCGACATGATTAATTTTATAAAACTTGCAAACGGCCATGATCAAGTTGTCTAAAATAAAATACTCTTGCATGGTCATACAAGACGAAAAACTGCACGCCTCTTCTGGGAAGGCTTGTAGTAAGCAAGCTCAAAACAAGTCATAATGCCTAACAGAACTGTTATTGAAAAATGGGGGTTTATTTCATACTTATTTCAAACTCTAAATACTCTGAATAATATAAAAATTCTGAATACTCTTGCCAAGTGTAAAACTTGTTGAGAGTATTCAGAGATTTTAAAAAATTATCACAATAAAAATATTTGCTGTGCTAAATTAGCAACAGAAACATTTGTACAGGGAACAGTTATAAAAAAAAATAACTTGATGATAATAGATAATTATGAAAATACGTCAATACGACAATCACCATTGCGCGGAAACAATGTTTATATATAAGGAAAAAAAACTATTTTTAGTATATTTAACTTTTGTTTTCCCTCCATCAATATACATTTAGTTACAAGTTCATACTATACTACAATTAAATTCACTCTATTTGTAGAATACACTAACATAATATATATATATATATATATATATATATATATATATATATATATATATATATATATGTATATATATATTATGTTAGTGTATTCTACAAATACATAATATATATAAACACTAACATAATATATATATATATATATATATATATATATATATATATATATATATATATATATATATATATATATATATATATATATATATATATATATATATATATTATGTTAGTGTATTCTACAAATAGAGTGCTCAATGTTTTTAAAGAGTAGAACAATTATAAATTAGTAAAAACACTTATTTTGTTATTTTCTTTAACAAGTTGTTTCATTATCAGTAGGTTCATCAAGATATTGCCTGATGAACTTTTTGATGGTGAATGGCTATAATTATCAGAAAAATAGTTCTTTAAAAGTATACCATGCAGGGTTTATAAAGATTTAATATCAAACAATAATGAAATCTCCACATTTCATAATTGTTGGACATTAAGTGTTTCACAAAATTGAAAATCGCTTCCCCCTAAAAATTTCTTTTAATGTTTTTTTTTATTAACAATTTTCAAGATGATAATCAACTATATACATCTTTTTACCTTGGTAAATATGTGCAGTACTCTTCAGAATATATAATGATACCAATAACCTGTTTTTGAGAAAAAGTAAAGATAAGTTGTTTTGGATTAATAGGGCAGTATAGATGAATAAAAATTGAAGTTTTAAATTTCTAAATTGTTTTTTAATGATTATAATGGCTTATCTTTAGAATGTTTGATCATTTTAATAAAGTTTTATGTGTTTTCCTGATAATTCCATGAGTTAAATACAAAAAATTAAATTAGGGTTTTCAATAATATATTTACGCTCTGTTCTTTAAATAAAAATTTTTGTTTATAGGCAGAAAATGTTTTAAAAGAACTAAAACCATATTTAGAAAATGAAGATAGTTATGTGGTATGCAAATATTTTGAATAAATAATTTTTTATATTTAAAATAAATGTTTACACTTGTTTATTTTAAATATATTTCTTTTTTCTTAATAATTTTTTTTGACTATGTTTCAGAAAATGAAGTTTATATTATTGGAGCAAAAGTTCTTAGAGTTTTTAGAAGATAATTGTGTTCTTGATGCATTGCATTGTTTGCGAATTGAAATGTCTCCGTTAAAGTTTAATGTAGAGAGAGTACACGAGCTTTCAAGGTGTTTTTTTTATTTTTTTTTATTTAGAAATATTTTTATTCTTTTTATATCTATTTATTCACTTTTTTATATTTTTTGTTAATTTTTTCTTTATTTGTTGCAGCTTTACTGCAATTATTTGGTTATTTTTTTATTTTTATTACCAAAAAAGTAAAAAATAAAAAATCAATTACTTTTTTGACTTATTGTTTTTTTATTTTTAAGGTCTCTTATTTTATTTTGAACCCTTGTTTTTTCTTTTATCTATATTTAAATCAATATGTTAAATAAGTTGTTGTTACTTGTAGTTGTTGCTTTTAATTTATGTAAGTTATAAACTATATGCTATTTATAGCTTTATAAGTTCAACCATAATGATTACTTATATTTAATTTTTTTTGAGTCAAAATAGATTCTATTTTATAAAAAACATGTTTTTAAGATTTCTATTGTTAGAAAGTTAAAAGTATTGTTTATAATTCGCTATTTTTTATTTAAAATTTAAAATATAATTAATAAGTAAGTATATGGAAGTATAAATTAGAGATAAATTACATCTTACTTTTGTTGCTATAAATATATCTTAATTTAAACTATGCATTCTGCGATTGAAAGTTCACTGTATTGTTTAAAAAGTTGATAAAAATGATTCTAGTCAGCCATTTTTCTTATGTACTTATATAACAAGAAAAAGCAACAAAAAGCTTTTTCTTAAGATTCTGATAACTAAATTGATTGTTATGGCTTTCTATTTTTACAGTATTTTTGGCAAAAATTTTGTTCATGCTAGTTGCTTGTTGTCATATATAATAAGAAGTTATTGTACTAATAATCTCTTATATATAATGAGAAGTTATTGTACTAATAGTTTCTTACTATATATGACAACAAGCAACTAGCATGAATAATAGCTTATGGTTTACATTTTTAAAACTACTAAGTGATCTGTTTTTTAAATAAACATTTAGTTCATCTGTAATATTTTTCTCTAACTTGACTTTTCCACTCCACTCAATTTTAATATTGACCTGGTTTCTCAAAATGACCCAGTTTTCATGACATTAAAAAAATGTTTTCCTATATAAAGTAAGAAAAAACAATGGCAAAAATATGAAGTAAACATTTATAATGCTTTTTTGATGCTGAATTTAAACAAATGCTCTTGAAATGCTGTGTACCAGATAGAGTTGTTATACCATTCTTATTAATCTTCACATTGCATTTGTAAGTCTGATCTTTGGTATGGCAACCTTGATTTTCTTAATAAAAAATTCATACATGGCTTCTGATGTGAGAATTTGGTTTCGGATATTTGTTTTAAACTTTTTGCACTGATAACCTTTTAACAGTAACGATCCCATATGGTGGTGTCATTAGAGATATTATTGTCTGATATAAAGCAGTAAGAAATATGTTCAAGTATACCTTCATCATCTTTATAGTATATCACTAATGAATGTAAAAAATGTTTTTGGTTGTTTCAGTGGTAGTGTGTGGTGGGGATGGTTTTTTATGTTTAATGTTTTAACTTATTATGAGCATGATTTAAGTTTAAGAGAACTTGACTCATTCATAAATACAGCACAGCATCCCAAACAATAAGCTATGCAGTTGTCTCAGTCCTGCTAATTAAACCAAAGTCGTAACTTAGGGCTCCTTATGTGGCCTTGACAATGCATACTAAAAGCATTAACAGGGACACTATCCATGTGCAACATTTACAGCTGTTAATGGAATCAGACTCTCTGAGATCTGCAACAGATTTCAGGAAACTTTACTATCAGCTGGCCTCAGAACCATTAAACTGTGTTTTAGAGCTGTTCTTTTATTAGGAGATACCAGGAAGAGTTGCATAGCCATTATCAAGAACACACAAGCAAAAATCTATGAGTAGAGTCAAGAAGATCCAGCATTCATCATCCTAGGCAGGAAGCCTACATCTATGCCAGCCTAATAGATGTAGGAAGGGTTTAAGGCTAGTCAACAATATTTTTCTGCTTACCCCTAATTTCTTTGCCTAGGAGGCCTTCTACAATAAAGTAGCTGGATGCAGTTAACATCTGCCCAAGATGAGTTATTTTATCAAGATACCATCTCTAGCGTTTACTCAACCAAGAGCAGGGAAATTTTAGCTGGATGTTACACCATTTTATCTTGGGCAGTTAACATTTGCCCAAAATAGAATGGTTTAAGCTTTATATAAATGAGCTTTATAAAATTTTGTTTATAAATAAAAAAAAAAAGCTTTATAAAATTTTGTTTATAAATAAAATAAAAAAAGCTTTATTATGCTTATACCCATATATATATATATATATATATATATATATATATATATATATATATATTCATATTATTTTGTATTATATTATAACTTTTATTCATAACTGCCAATATTTAATAAATAGTAAAAATATGCATAAATTTATAACATTTTATAATTAACTAGCTGGTCAGACCCGTAAAATACGGGTCTATGTAATTCTGTTCCATACCCTTTTATTATATACAATAATTATATATTTAAACATAATAATAAAATATATGTAAAAAAGTAAATCTGCATCATCAGTTAACAATTGGTAGATTAACCAACAACAAAAATACTAATTAAAGATGTGGTGTATTTAGTTTCTCACTGCTCCCTCTCCTCATATTTTACTCTTTACAGGATGCACATCTAAAAAAAAAAAAAAGGTAGGGGCGCTCTAAATTAAACTCACACTTTATGTGCCTTATTTGGGTCCTCTGTTAGTTCTGCAATTATCTGAAAAAGTATTATAAGATATCTAAAAAAAAAATTATATTTTAAAAGAATTAAAAACATACTTCAGACCAATTTGCGTATTGCTGATGTTTTTTCTAGAGCATTTCTAAAACCAATCATAATCTTAAAGAAAAGACATTTATTGCAAAGACAATTACCTATTTCACAAAAGAACAAAGCACAAACTTATCATTGTACTCAAATTTTGTAGTTTGATCAGAAAATAAAATAATTCTTGCCTTGATTGCGACAAAGTAATTTCTTTTTAAACTATAAGCTCATGATCAACATAGTAAATTTTAAATAATTAAAGTTTACAAAGTTAAAACCATATTCTATCAGTTGAGAAAGTAAACTTATGATAATTGGTAGAGCACCAAAACAGAACTAAAGAAATAAAAAGACAACTAAATTTAAAATGTTTGTAATACATATTATTTGCACTTAAGCATGAAAAAGAACTCTACCATCATGAGATAATAAAGGTAAAATAATTAAAACAACAACAAATAAAAATTATAATAAAAAGAATTTAATACAATTTTTATTTTTGGAAAAAATACTATTCTTTTAATTTAAAAACATTTTCAAAGTTTTCATGAACCAGATAAGGATACATAAATAAAGAACATACACAGTATAAAAAATGATTTTTAAGTCCCATTCTCAAGAATTTTTTGTAAATACTTATTAGATACCCCCTAATTCAATGATTATTATGAAAATTATTAATTGTATTCACAAATTATTAATTGACAATAAAATGTTATTTTGAACATGTAAAAATATTAAAATTTTATTATTTTACATGTTCTGCTGGCTAAAATTTTGATGGTGTTTAGTGTAGAAACAGAATATTTATCTTTTTTTTTTTTTTACCAAAATTTCTTTATAAACATAAGTTAATATATATAAAGAAATGTATTTTTTTACAGTTTTCTTTTTTACAACTAACAACAACAACAAAAATATACATAATAAACTACATTTTCTATTTGTAGATGTAGTTATGTATTTTTCCCTGCCCACTCTAACTCCTTCACTTAACTTTTGGTGAAGGTAATCTCCTTCCTTTTGATAAAATGAGGGGAAATCTTTTCCCCTATTCTGGGCCCGCTATTCAGTACACTAAAGGATGAGGGCCCTTCTTATTATCTTATTAGTGTACAAATGCTTCATAAGATAAATGTAAAAATAACAACAACAACAACAACAACAACAACAACAAAAAATAATAGAAATAGCTGAATGATATTTTAGTTTCATACTTAACAATAAAACCTACAAATGATTTATTTACCATTTACAAATAAGGGTGTTGCAGGAGCTACTCTTGCTGGGATTGCTTAAACTTTTTTGGCTATAACATTAATTAACTGAAAATTAAAAATAATTCAAAGCAATTAAAATATTAGTAAAATATCTTATAAAATAGAATACAATCATATAAAAGAAAATATTAATTTTTTTTATAAACCAGTTTTAAAGATAGAGATAAATGAAAAATCCAAAACCTACAATGCGATAAACTGTGGCATTAAAAATAACAAACAAAATATTGTTATTCGATTCTAAACACTTAGTACAAAAAAAAAGCAAATGTAACTTTTTAAGAAGTAAATTTCAAAGATTTTTAAAAAGTAAATTAAATTTATAAAATCTAACCTGAATATTGCTACCAGACAATAGGCCAAGTGAATAAAAAAGTAAAATCTTTATTATTAATAAACATACAATCCTTTTAGTTAAAAACATTGTTTTCGCGAACAGATTATGACACACAAGGTACACATTGAAAATTGACTTTTATGTTATTTTACAAGTTTAAAGTACTTATTAGATACTCTCTAAATCAGTGATTATTGTTGATTTTTATGAAAATTGTCTCCATTTTGAAATATTCAAAAGTTCTTAACTGACAATAAAATATTATTCTGACATGGAGAATAAACATTGTCACAGCAGCAAATTGTTTTAATCAGGGCTGTCGAGTCGGAGTTGTGGAGTTGCGACAATTTTACCGGAGTCGGAGTCGCTAAAAAATATTGCGACTTCGACTCCGATAGTAAAATTTCTTGGTATTGCACATGCATGTACAAAACATTCAATTAACCTTATGTTCATACTAAACATCAAAGAATATTTCATAAATTTGTCAAAAAAAAAATTTCAACTTACCGTATATTTTGAATTCTTTAAAAAATATTACTTAGCGCAATATTTTTTAAAGAATTCAAAGAATTTTTCAAAAATTTTGCTTTGGAGTCGGAGTTGGAGTCGGAGTTGTACTAAAAAAATTTCAACAACTGGAGTCGGAGTTGGAGTCGTTACTTTTTTTTACAACTCCACACCCCTGTTTTTAATATTTTGCAGACTAAAATTTTGATGGTGTTCAGTGTAGAAACAGAATGTATATTTTTCCAACAAAATTTTTTTTCTAATCTTGTTAATATTAAAAAAACAACAAAAAAAGGGCCCACACCCTAAGGCCCACACCCTAAGGCCTTTATTAAAGTCTCAATTGTATAAAGTTTCAAAAGATAAATGTAAAAAAAATAAGAAAAATTAACAATTGAAATAGCTAATAATATTTTAGCTTCGTACTAAATTATAAAACCTACAAATCCTTTTACCACTTAAATTATTTCAAAAAAATTTGTTGAATTAGAAGGTATAAATAAAAAAAAAGAAAATGTAAATTTTTTAAGAAGTAAATTTCAAAGATTCTTTAAAAGTAAGTTAAACTTTATAAAATTAAACCTTAATATCGCCACCAGACAATACCACTGTACATATAAAACACGATTGAATATCTAACATAAAATTATTCAAAACCAATTAAAATAAAAAACAACTAACTTACATTTAAAATAAGGTCATCTTTAGATACTATAAAACTACCAGCCTGTCAATGCAGAATTTTAACAAATCATCTTTAAAACAGAACATGTTTCGATAAATAAAACATTAAAAAATTAAACTTTAGTAACTTTAAAAACAGATTAAAAAGTTAAAAAACACATACTGTTTATAAATCAAAGTATATTCAATATTTATATCATTCATGGTAATGATAATAGAAGATTCAAAGATATTTCAAAAATTTATAAAAGTAAAAAAGGAAATACAAAAAACTAACAGCGTGTACAGCGCGCCTTGTACTTTACCAGTTAAAGGTGTACGAGTTAGCCAACATTTCGGTTTATAATGTTTAACAGGGGCGTGATAAAATAGCTGTAAAACTTTAAATTTCTTTATTACCTTAATTATATGTATTTTTAAAATTTTATTATTTTTAAAAATTATAAATGTAATAAAATGGTTTATTTTAAATATAAAATTAGAATATTTAATTATGTTTTTAATAAAAACATTCTTTTTAGGCCCCCTTTTTGTTTCAAAAATTAAATGTCGCCGCGTGGCAAGTTTAAATCATCAGCTTGCTTTTTTATTTTTTAGAATATTTGTTATTTTAAATGCAAAACAAAGCAACTTTCTTTCGAAGCAAACATTTTTCTTCAAAAACGTTTTACTTTGTATTTTAGAAAATTTTAAAAACATGAAATTTAAAAAAAAAAAAGCTTATCGGTAGGAATTGAACCTGGACCTCCTATTTTTGAGCAATTTTTTTAGCATTTTAAGTGCATTTTTGAATTCTGCATCAAAAAAACATTCTATATGTTTATTTTCATATTTTTGCACTTGTTCTTTCTCATTTTATCAAGGTAAACATTTTTTTTAAAAGTGTTATAAAAACGGATCATTTTAGAAAACCAATTTTAGAAAACCAATTCAAAAAAAAATTGCAATATCTTTGAACCATTCTGCATTTTTTGCTAATGTTTTCTGTATCAAATTTATTTTGTAACATGCATTAGCTGAAAAAGTTTGCTAAAAGTTATTTGATGTGCAATTACCTGTTTTTATTATATTTATAAATATACATACATATATCAGGGTTGGGGTCAAATACGTATTTGTATTTGGTTGTTATGGGCTGAATAGGCGTATTTGTATTTGATTATAAAATTTCTTAAATATTTGTAATTTTATTTAATTGAAATGTATTTGATACAGTAATTTGCCCAAATAAAAACACCGTAAACTAGTTTGATCTGTGTTTTTTTGGGGAAAACCAAGAGATTTTAATTTTTTTTTACACTAAAATGTGTTAGAAGTTTGTTTTTAAGAGGTATTTGTGCGTAAATTATTTTCATTTTTTTATTTAGTATATATTTATCAATATTGTATTAAAAAAATCTTTGTTTTTTTTCTAAACCTAACATAAACATATTTTTATTTGGAAAATGATGACATTTATTTTATTTGAATTTGGGTTTAGAAATCTGAAAATAGCCTATTTGTATCTGTATTTAATCAAATGTATTTGACCCCAACCTTTACATACATACATATATACATACATACATACATACATACATACATACATACATACATACATACATACATACATACATACATACATACATACATACATACATACATACATACATACATTCATACATACATACATACATACATACATACATACATACATACATACATACATACATACATACATACATACATACATACATACATACATACATACATACATACATACAAACATACATACATATACACACCTCGAACCTGAAATTTGTAACGAGACCCTAAATTTCAAATAAAGAGTTTTTCTTAATTATATTTTGCTGGGTCACAAAAGAAGCAAAATTATATATAAATTTCAAAAATAAGAATTTATTTATACAAAAAAAATTTTTTGATTATTTTTTCAAACAATAATTGTGAAGTGAGTTTTAGCTTAGCTTCTTTCTTTCTTGTAATCTTGACTCTTTTTGTTAACAATAAAATATAACAATAAAAAAACTTTTACAATCAAGAAAATCCAAATAAACGTATAAAATAACAAAAAACCAGCAAAAATATAACACTTTAAACAATTTTAAACTATATTTTTACATAAATTTTAACAAAACCTTTTTTTTCAAGGCTTTTTTAATAAAAAAGAGCATTACTCTTAAATATTTTTTTAAATTACTCATAAACACTTTTTTTAGAATTTAGGGACTTGTTGCGAAATTCAGGCTTGATGTGATCAGACCTATTATATCTTGGAAAAAACAGAGTTGCTTATAAGCACCAATAGAAGATTTTAAGAATAGAGAAAAATCTTTTTTTGAAAGTAAAGGGTGAGAGATAGACAGAGAAATTATATATAAGTTTTACGAAGAGATAGATATAAATATATAAACACCCATAACAACCATATAAACACCCATAACAATATATAAACACCCTGACCTTACTCCCATTACAAAAGTCCTCAGAAAAATATTTTACAACTTTAAATTAAGATTGATTTTAAGATATGATTTTAAGCTGATTTTAAGATATAATAATAGAATTTATGCTGACTTTGAAAAGATTTAAAAAAGCATTATTTAAAAGACTTTTAGATAAGACAACTTATTATTATTGTTTATGAAATAATTTTTAATTCATATTATTGAATTTTAAACAATAGTTATGTTCATATTTACACATTTTATTTTAAACACGTTTTTTGTTTTTAGTGTAAAGGCTGTATAAAACAACAGTATGACAAGGTTGTTTTATATTAACACAAA
>NC_061160.1:17340251-17570251 GCF_022113875.1 Hydra vulgaris | reverse complement strand
ATTAATGTGTGCAAGTGTTGATGATTTATTTTCTCAAGCAAAATGGGAAGGAAAAGGACTGGTTACACGTCAGCGACTTGTTGAAAAATTATTAGGTATTGATTTTTTTTGTTTCCTTTGTTGCAATAGGTTAAATAATCTTATCTCTTTTTCATTATGAATAAAAGTTATTTTATCTTTTTTGTCTAGCGTTTTTGCCGCCTTCTGTGATGCTTCCACTACACAGATTAGAAACATTAATTGCACAAGCTTTTGAGTTGCAACGGGAAAAGTGTTTGTTTCACAACTCGTCAACATCAATTGATATAAGAGAGACATCAATTATAGTTGATCATCAATGTAGCAGGTTTAAAATTTTTTCTTAACTCTCATTTGCATAAAACCTGGCTTTTAATGTGAATTATTTTTGATGAAAAACTGTTAACATTAGATAATGAATCCTTATTTACATTTTTAAAAAGCTTTTGTTTAAAATCATTTTTAGAGATTCATTCCCAAGTGAGACAAGACAAGTTTTATCTGATCACTGTGATGAGGTGTGACACTTATAGATGTTATTTTTTTATTTAAAATTATTACTATGTGATATTTTACAAGAAATGAATAATATGTATATGAATAAAAAATATTATAATATTTTATAATTTTTTATATTTAAAAAAATTTATGAAATGATTTATAAATTATTTTCAAATTAATTAACTTATTGTTATTATTTGTATTGTTTTATATTAGTAAAACAACATAAAATTTATACATAATAATATTATGTATATAATGATCTGTTCTTTCTTGCAAAACAGGATAATACCAGGATTGGTTGTATAAAAACTACTCTTACTTTTCCATAATGTTGTATTAGAAAAATAATGGTGTTAATTTGAAAAAATAAAATTAATAATGATAACTATAACAAAGAAGTTATATATATATATATATATATATATATATATATATATATATATATATATATATATATATATATATATATATATATATATATATATATATATATATATATATATATATATATATATATATATATATTAGGGTAGGCTAAATGCCCCTCATTTTTGAAAATCATAAGGCACTGTTTTCCATGTGGTGTGGGTGTACTCTGTGGTCAATAAAAGCCAAAGTTTAACTCATTTGCAAAAAAATTTGACCCTGCTCAACGGGCTCAAAGATTTTTACCTCAAAAAGCCATATTATGACAAGTTAAACGCCCTTAAAAATTCAGTTTCCACGTTATACTTAGCTATTGACAGTAGAAGAAATATACTACTATAATAACTTTTTCGATTATCTTAAGTATAATTATGCACATATACGTATTTAGAAAGCTTATTTTTTCCATATTTATTAGTAAAAATTACAATTTTTATTTATATAAATATATGAAATAATAACTTTTGATATATATTTTGATATTTAATAATCACATAAACAATTTCATGTAACAATTGCATGTTAAAGAATTTCTGACAAATTCTTTTTGGAATTGACTGAAAACTTTTGTCTGTGATTCCTCATCCTGGCACATGTGTGTAAAGTCTTGGATGAGCTTTACTCCTCTCTCAGCACAATCATTTACTACTGTTAATTTTTCTAAGAATGTTTTCAGAGCTCGATATCCTAAGAAATTATTCCAATCTCTAAAATAAAATAGTTATATTTAAATATTTTAAAAATGCCAAAAAATAACATAAGAAATAATTTATGAGAAATATTTACTTGGAGCTAACTTGCATCCATTCTGTTTCTATTACAGATAAATTTAGCTGCTGAATGAGAATCCAACTTTGAGGTCCAACCAGTTGCCATAACTCTTGAATTTTTTTATGTTAATATTTAGAAAATGTGGTTTTTCCAATGTTAATTTTAAAGGTCTAGGATATAAAAATAGCTTTTTGGCAATTTTTTCTTTAATGTTATTGTCAAGTGTTTCGTTGCAAAGAGCAAACACAACATTTGGTTCTGTAAAAAACCATAAGTGATTTTTAATACTTTTAATAGCAGCAGTTGACACAGTTTTGTTAAATGATCCATACTTGGTCATATCCCTGATTGCACATAAATCTAAACAAGGAGAAGAAACTGCCAATGGTGTTTTCAGAAACCATCTTGCATGAAAAAGCCCAATAAACTCAGTAATTTGAGGGACTGTTGCTATTTCTTCTTCCCTAATTATATCAAATTGTTACAAATGAAATGTAAGCAGTTCTATTGTCATGTAGTAGGTAGCTTTTGAAAGAAATCTTGCATAATGAAAAGCTATAGGTTTATGAAACTTAAAATTTCCAAGTTTATCACTGCCTAGCCAAACCAAAATAAGTTCAGCTAAATTCTTATAGTCACCATGAGAAAACTTTTCTGTAAACAAGGCGTATTCAAGATATATTTTGGTTTTTAGAGCCTTTGAAAAAATATAATGCAAATAAGTTTATTATGTTTTAAAAATTTTCAGAAAAAAGAAATATGCAATTCTCCTTACCTGTTCTTCTAAAAATGTTCCCTATCTCTTGCTCCATTCAAACATGTTAAGATTGTTCAAATTTATGCCAGGCTTAATAGTTTTCCAGAAATTTTGAATTTTTTTGGAAAGATTATCAACTGGTCCATCAGACATATTCCCAGAAACTGCAAGTGCTGCATGCTAGATAATGAAAAATGAGATTAGGAAAAGGCTATATGAGTAAACCAAGAATAAAATTATTTAATAGTTCTATTTCTAACTTTAATATGAAGCACGTATATGTGATGTCTGCAGGCAAACCATAGTAATGGTCTGTTCTGCCATTTTTCTAGCAATACACAGGCACCCTGCATCCAGCCTTAATTTAATTCATTTATCTAATGTGAAATTTTTATAATAAAAATTATGAAAATACAAAAATATCATAATACAAAATGTCATAAAATGTCTTTATTATTTTATTGAGTTTATTTTTCTCACCTGTATTTGAAGATGTAGTATCAAAGCATACACTATGTACCGAATCCCAGAGATTCCAAGATTCCAGTATTTCTTTAATTGCTTTTGCTTGTGTTATTCCACGACTATCTGTGGTAGAAAGAACTCCAATAAGTTGTTCTTTATCGATACTAGGACTTAAAATCACTAGTGCTAACCGCTCAACATTATTATTCGCACCATAAAAATACTCTTTTACTATTTTTGTGTCAAAATAAACACAAAGTAGTTTCCCCTTGACTTTTACAATAAAATCTTCTTTAATTTTTAAACCATATTCACTAATTACAGCACTTGAATGAACCTTTGCTGACGTAACAGAAATATCAAAGTCCTTTAGATATCCGCCTGCTGAGTTGATGACATTAGCCAATGTAGCGGTATGCGCTGAACTCTGAATACTGTATCTCTTTGCTGTAACAGCTGTGGCCTTTAAGATTTTTCTAGGTAGCATAACTTCAACAACATCTAGTTTTCTTTTATAAGATCTTGGTTTGCAGTCCTTCTGATATTCAAAATCTTGATCATCCTCTTTGTTCTGTGCTTCTACGCTGCTATTTCTAACCTGATTTAAATTTAAATTGGTTATAAATTCAGAAGCTAATCTGTTACTATTTGAAGTAGTCATTCTGTTATTGGTAAATTCAATCCCCTTTTGCTTTCTACGAGCAGCAAATAAGTACCTCTTGTCTATTCCACCCATGACAGATTTACGTTCTCCTCGTTGATCATTTAATAAGTTTATATCGATATTTCTTTCCTTTTTAGTGACTTGCTTATTTAATAGAATTTTTTGCTGTGTATCATTCACACTAATATCAAATAAGCGTTTTATTTCAAGTTTGTAAGCGTCTATTTTTCTTAAATTGTGTGGTGTGTCACGTAATTTGTTCTTTGATAGTTTCTTTCTACGATCTTCCAAGCACAATATCTTACTTCTATATAAAGAAACAACATTTTATTCTTACAGTAAGATTCTTTTAGTTTTAGTTTTAAAAATAAATAAATGCTGTGTAAACAATTATTATTTACCTAATATGTTGGTCAGCTGCTATTGGGATTGCACTTTTTTTCCAGATTTTCTTCAGTGACGAAACAACACATGTGCTTTCAAGAAAATTACACCCTCCAGGGTTATTGCAACCGATTTCAAAACTCCCATGTGGACATTTGCAAGAAACCATATCACAGAGTCTATTTTTTAAATTTTCTTTTCTTGCTTTGAATAGTTTGCCATGTAAATATTACAAAACTTGCTGTCCAGTAGGCAATTAAGATGATTGTAGTATTTCAATAATATCATTTATCGAAAAAACTTTTTATTTTGATCTTGTGTCTTTTCCCATAATTATCTAAAACTAAAACTGTTCAACGATTTTTCTATGACTTCTTTATTTTTATAAGACATCTAAAATAATTGCAATCTTAGTAAAATAAACAAACTGGTTAATTAAAAATGTTGTAAAAACCAGTTAATTTTTAAGGAAACCGGGTCAAACCTCATGGTCCAAAATTCTTGAGTATACCCACACCACATGGAAAACAGTGCCTTTTGATTTTCAAAAATGAGGGGCGTTTAGCATACTCTAATATATATATATATATATATATATATATATATATATATATATATATATATATATATATATATATATATATATATATATATATATATATATATACATACATATATATATATATAAATTTTAGGTTCTATTTTTACGGTTTTCAAATAACGGAAAATATTTAGCAACTGGTTCTAAAGATATGAAGGTTATAATATGGGAGGTTAAGGTATTTAATTTTTGTTTGCTTTGTAAACTTAGAAATTGTTTTTTATTTAATAGATATTGGATAAATTATTCTAAGAACAGTCTATAACATATTGTTATATTTGAAAATTATAAATTTTAAATAAATTACATCACTGGAAATAACTTTTTTGTGGGTTCTCAATATGTGTTTCTAGTTTAGTATGGAATTTAGCCTGGTCATACCAAGTCATTACTGATATATGCTAAATTGTTGTAGAAATAAATAATTCTAATAATTAGCTAAGTGAAAAACATTTTTTTTTTTGTCACTTTTTAAAAAAAATTTATTTAAATGATAAAGAAAAATTATTTTTTCAAGTAAAGCAAAAAACTATTATGTTTTCATTTTATTCTCTTTTAACTCGACAAGTAATAAAAGTGAGTACTTTCACTTTCATTTACTTTATACATTTAGTTTTTTTTTTTTTTTTTTAATTTAAATAATTCAAATAAATTTTTAATTTTAGAGTTCAGGCTTAGAAAAATTGCATGTTCTCAATGGACATTCTTATGGTATTTCATATTTAGCCTGGAGCCCAAATGATGTTTATCTAATAGCCTGTGGCCCAGAAGACTGTTGTGAAATATGGTTGTGGCAGGTTCAGGTATTGTTTAGTTTTATTCATACTTTAGTTTTTTTTTTTTTTTAAAACTACTTACAAAATTATTTCTAATAATGCAAAATGTTTTAGTATATAAAAATTTATCTAATGACACTGTAAATAAATTTCGAGTTATAAAAAAATTCATAAAAGTCAATATCTTTTGTATACTAATTCAACTGTACTGATTTTAAATCTGAAGTCAGATAATGTCAGTTAATTAATCATTTACCACTTTTCTAAAATATTGTGATTTCCTTTGTATAACATGTCAAGGATATTGTAACTTAATTCTGTGTATACACATCAGCCCTCGGAATTAGAAAAAATAAGGTCGGCAATAATTTGCTGACCTTAATCTGTTAAGTTGACATTAAGTTGGCAAAAAAAAAATTAATGCAAAGGTTTTACCATACAACAGAAACAAGGGCAGATATTTTTTCCAACTTTAAGTACTTCTAGGTTGGCATTGTTGAATGCTGACCCTAATACTGATTGCTGCATTAATTAATTTACTTACTTGTTTTACACATTGCTTATTGTTCTTCTCTTTCAAAAAGTATAAACAAATTTCTGGTATTTTATTCTGAGATCTCATCATTATTGTTTGTATGTTATTATGGTTTCTCCCGGTGACATGAATCATCTAAATAACTATTGAATATACAGTAAAAAAATATTAACAAACTCAAAAAGCACTTTAAACTGTACTATTATTATGCTGTTGGCAAACAGCATAATCATAGTTCAGTTTAAAGGCATGTTTGTTGTGTGAGATGTTCATCAGGGTTGTATAATGTCTTTTTTATTCTATAATGTTATCAGCTGTTTGGCCGGTTCCAACATCCAGCCCATGTTATTCTCTGACATCGACTGTAGCAAATGCAGCAGTGATGATGGCAATTAGTTGAAGGTCTTAAACAACCTAGTTTAAGACCTTCAACTAACAAAAAATCAAAGTGAGTTAGTGGCATCTTGACTTTAAGGGTGGAGTTTATTAAAAGCTGAATTAAAAATTAGATCTTTTCAGAAGCAAGCTGCTGACCTGATATCGTTATTTTCTATGAGTATAGATTTTTATTGTATTGTAATGATATTTCTTCTCTGCTCAACAAATTTGGTATTAATAACACCAAGAACACTATAACACCAAGAACAGCATCTATTAATTGATGCATTTAAAACATGCATAAAAGCTGTTCTTCTATACAATGGAAGTATACATCCATCTTTCCCTGTTGCTTATTCTGTCACAATGAGAGGAATTTATTATTATACAAACTCTGAACAAAATTTTACAGTGAATCTGCTTTGATAAGAACAAATTTGCCATCTGTGTTGAGTGACAAAGCTGATTGCTATTTTGACTGGCCTGCAGTCAGGATTCACAAAATACTGTTAATTTCTTTGCCTTTAAGGCAGTCAAAATTTTGTTTAGCACTATTTTTCTCTGACAATATAGGTGATGTAAGTGATAAGCACAGAAAGCAATTCCGCCAAGAACTTGTCTTAATAGAAAGCACTACATACAAAAACTGTTACCTGCAAATTCAACAGACTTCTGCAGAAAATCCTACACATCTAGTGCTCATAGAATCTTCTGCAGAAAATAAACACATCTAGTGCTCATAGAAACTGTTAGTAATAAATGTGTAATTGTTTTTTTATAGTTGGTATACTGTAAAGTGTACTATAGTAAAAAAATATTTTAAAAATTCAATGTTTTCAAAAAAAAAAGTTTTTAAAAAAATCTTAAAAATCCAAAAACAAATTATAATTTTTTTAAAAAGAGGTGTGTGATGGAGATTAATGGATTTCAAATTTTAAATCAGCCTTAGTAAGTGATTTTATATATATATATATATAAACATACATGTATATATATATATATATATATATATATATATATATATATATATATATATATATATATATATATATATATATATATATATATATATATATATATATACATCCGTTATCATAAAAAAGATAAAAAGTTATAAAGATAAGATATAAGACATCCGTTATCATAAAAAAGATAAAAAGTTATAAAGATAAGATATAAGACATCCATTATCATAAAAAAGATAAAAAGTTATAAAGATAAGATATAAGACATCCGTTATCATAAAAAAGATAAAAAGTTATAAAGATAAGATATAAGACATCCGTTATCATAAAAAAGATAAAAAGTTTTATATATGTCTTAAACAAGTTTTTTAAAGTGTGTATTTTCACTAGGAATAAAATTGTATTTTCATATTTGATGAATATAAAATTATAAAAAAGATTATTTTTATTTTTTTAACTTTAGCGGTTATGATATGTAATGATATTTATTGTATGAGCGGTTATGATATTTATTGTAAGAAAACTATTGATGCATTTATAAAGTAGCATTTAAAACGTCTTGGTATTTTTTATTTACTTACATTTTTACATTTTACATTTTATGTAATTAAAGTTTGATTAAATGAGAAATGTGACTTTAACAACTTTTAAATATAGTTTTTTAAAAAACATTTGAACTTTAAAGAAACTTTTTTCTTTAAAAGAGTAGACTCACTTTAAAATTTTAAAGTGATTGTACTCTTTTAAAGAAAAAATTTTTTAAAGAAAGTTTTTTTTCTCTCTTTTAAAGAGAGAAAAAGTTTTTGTAGTTAAACTATCTCTCTTTAAAAGACCACATTCTTTTAAAGAGAGAAAGTTTTTTTGTAATTAAACTTTGAATAAACGATGTTGGAAAGATAAAATAGTTTTCAATCAAAGTTTTTTTAAAGTTATTCTTTAAAATAAAAATGCATCATTAATTTAAATTATTTTTAATAATATAACCAGGGATGCTTTATATCTCTACTTTTTCCAGGAACGCTTTATATCTCTACTTTTTCCAAGTTTGTAGTGTCCAGAAGCTTTAAACATGTTTTTTGACTTATGATCTGCTATAAGAAAAAAAATCCATGAGATTTAATGATTTGAAACTTATTGTTTTTAAGCTTGGAGTCCTGTATTCCCGGAGTCCTTGTCGCCATTACATCTAAAGTCCGAGGATTTATAATAACAGTTTAAGCAACAGTCCGAGGACTTCGAGTTCAAAAAAAGATTGTTCCTCTAACCTAAAAGTCTTTATTATCTTCTTATTTGTAGTCCATAAACTTTTTTATATTTTTAGAGTTCTTGGAAACCAAAAACTAGGATGAAGGAATCTTTTTGTGACTTTCAATCTGGAGTCTTTTTTGGGACTCCAAATCCCTGAATATAACTATGGAATGTTTACTATTATATTGCTTATAACAAAACTGTATTTGTATATTAAAATTTTTAATATGTTAGTTAACAAAATTAAGTAAAAAAAAGTTTATTAATCAATTAAAAGAAGGATAAAGATTAAAAGTTCATTCATTCAAAAATTTGTGCGATAGTTATTAAGACTGTAGTTTTAAAAAAATTAAATAAAAAAAAGTTTATTAATCAATTAAAAGCATTTGATAAATAAACGTTTTTTTTTTTACTATTATATTTATTTTAAAATTTTGATTTAAATATTATCAAATCTGTTGAATTAACTTTTACTAAAGGTTAATAATTTTTAAAGTGATTTTAAGACGCCTTTTAAATTAAAGATATTTAAAGAAGAGATAATTACAGTAAACATAATTTTAAAAATATTTTATTTTTTTGATTAATTAAATATTGCATAACCTAAGATAGAAGGATAAAGATTAAAAGTTCATCCATTCAAAAATTTGTGCGATAGTTATTAAGACTGTAGTTGTTAACAAAATTAAGTAAAAAAAAGTTTATTAATCAATTAAAAGCATTTGATTAATAATTTTTTATAGTTTATAATAAACTTTATTTGTGTATTAAACTTTATTTGTGTATAAAACTTATTTAAACAAAATTTTTTCAAATAAACGTATTAACCAAATTAAATAAAAAAAGTTTATTATTGAATTAAAAGCATTTGATAAATATAAGAAGTTTTTATAATTTAATTTAGTAAAAATGTTTTCTAATTATTAGAAGTTATGACTTCAAAACTTTTATTCGTTCTTTACAAAAAGCAAAAACCACCGCACAGTGGGGCAGAATTGCTTTAAAACTAGACATTTGGCGAAAATGAAAAAAGGTTATGAAACATTTTTTGGAGTCTCTAGGCCATTTTATCCACGTTATTTTTTTTATAAAATTGGTTACGATTACAGATTGTAAAACTATTTTTTTTGCACTTATTGAGCCTTTTAGTGTGAGTTCAAGGAAATGTGTCTATTACATCAGTAGAAACCAGTTAATGAAACCAGGTCATGAACACTTGAGTTATGAGATTCTTTTTTTTATTTATTTATTTTTAAATTAATAAAACTAATCGAGTTTTCGAGTAACTTTTTTTTGAGTGACTTTTTTAATTAAACCTAAATTACTGTAAATATTTTAGTGAACTGGTTAGAATACATTTTGATAATATTTTTTCATGCCAGCTTTTGATTTTTTTTTATTATCACTTATATTATCAAAAAATCATTAAAAATCTGTCTGACTATTGTAAATAAATGTTTAAAAATCTATGGAGTAACAAGTGCTCTTAAAATAATTGTTTAACAAGATTAATTTTTTTTTTCCAAAAGAAAAAAAAAATTAATCTTGTCCAGTTTTAAAGCTATTCTGTCCCACAGTGCAACGTTCTAATTTAACCAGAATTATGTAAGTTAAAGAAAATAAACTTTAACAATCAGGCTGTTATGTTAAATTAAAAAGTTTTTATCGAAAGCTATTTCGTTGATAAAAAGCAAGTAAAGTCTTTCGAAAACAAAAGAACAAGTTTACCTTTGGCAACAACAACGTTTCTAAATGTAAAAAAGCAAACTACTGCAAAAAAATCAATTTAAATAATGAGTAATTTAAATTTAAGTTTTAAATTAAAAAATGAACTGATTTAAATAGTCACCCAGCCAGGGGACTCAAGTGTATTTTAGTTTTAGTCATCATTTTTTTAATTATTTTAATCATTTGTGTTTATTACTACATGAATTTACTACATGAATTTACCGGTGGACAATGTTACTTTAGTTAAGATAAGAAAACTATTTTATTAAAAACTTTAATAAACTTTTGTTGCAGATACCACTATTAAAACTATTATTAAATAGTTATTGAAAATTGTTCAAAGTATTTTAAACATTTATTAACTATATCTTGGTAAATTCAATTTTAGTAGCAATAAATTTTTTAAATAATTAGTAAATAAATGTTTAAATACTTTAAACCATTTTAAATCAATATTTACATTACATAATATATTAACATATATTAAATTGTGCAATTTTTTTTAAATTAACAAAATAGTATTACGTTTTGTACTCAAATAATTATTTGAATAAAAAGCATAAACATTAAATAAACGTTTTTTTTTTACTATTATATTTATTTTAAAATTTGGATTTAAATATTATCAAATATGTTCAATTAACTTTTACTAAAGGTTAATAATTTTTAAAGTGATTTTAAGACGCCTTTTAAATTAAAGATATTTAAAGAAGAGATAATTACAGTAAACATAATTTTAAAAATATATTTTTTTGATTAATTTAATATAGCATAACCTAAGATAGAAGGATAAAGATTAAAAGTTCATTCGTTCAAAAATTTGTACGATAGTTATTAAGACTGTAGTTTTTCACTTTGGTTCGTTTATTATAAAAAGCACTCTTAATTGCCAAAAACTAAAGTTAACTTAACTCTGAATGGATATTTTAAAATCATGTTATAAAATTTTGCAACAAGTTTTTAAAATTAAGTTTTGTAACAACATATATTTTTTTTAAGTTACTAACCAAAGGACAGTTATGTCATTGCGTAAAAAGTAGTTTTTTTTTAACTAATTTTATTAACCTGAAGAAAAAATGAGGTAGCTAAAATAAATTAGCTATATTGCAATAGTAAACCAACGTCTGTTTTCGGGAGAATTATTTTGCTAATAGATAAGGAAGTAATGGTTTCGATTAGAAATTGCAGCAGCGCAATGTTAGGAAAACTATGGAAAAGAATGAGGCATGACTTGAAATTGTTGAGAAGGAATAAAAGATTCCATGCCAGCCTGAATCCAAGAAGTTATGTAAGAAGCACATTTTTCAGCAGGAAGACAAGATTTCTACGCAAGAGCCATCACTCAAAAAATCATGGAAAGAGTCCCAGTCAGCTTTTTAAGGTAGTTGTAGGAGGTATAATGATAAGGAGATTCTGGTGATGAAAAAGAATGAGATAATAGTTTTAGGGAGATCAAAATGTGATCAGAAGCACTTAAGGGTGAATGTGGAGAAACTGAGCACTGACTAGGATCAGAAACAAGACATAAGTCGAGTAGAGAAGGTAAATGATTTGAGTTGTCTGGAAAGTGTGTTGGAAAATTGACTATTTGAGTAAGAGATTGAGAAAGACAAAAGTTGTGGACCTTAACGCCTGCAGATGTGTTAAGGCTCAATAGTTACTTGAAAATGCAAGTCATTATTGAGCTTAGTTTCAACATTCTTTTTTTTTAAAGGCTAGGTGTTTCATTGGCAGTACTTTGAGGTAATTGAAATGTTTTCATTAGGAATCTTTGGTCGATTATTCTTTAACATTTATATGCGGTTTTTTTTTGTTTGTTAAAGACTATAATTATAATATGTTCTGTTTGTGAGATATCTTAGAGGGTTGTTTTTGTTTTGTCAATTGTAAAATAAATATCATCAAATAGTTTAAATATTTAAAATTTTTGACAAATTGGAAGAAATTTCAGTCAAAAATATTTAAATAATTTCAATCAATTTAGTTATTAAAGATAAGATTGTTGCTTGAAGTTAAACTGTTTGGGATTACAATTGAAAAGCATTTTATTTTGTTCTATTGCATTTTGAATATTGACTGTTAATTAACTTCTATTGCTTTTTTTGAGTATTGTGTGTAATTTTAAACTTAAAGAATATTTTGTTAAACATCAGCACCATAGTCCTTAACATCTATCAACTGAGTTTCATTTTGGATTTTATATTAGGTTATAAATTTTTTAAACTCAGTTGTTTTTGAATGTTAAACAACTATTCAAATCTTTAATTTTAAAAAAATAGTACTCTTTTTCTTCTCTCAAATCATCTCAAAGTTTGTTCTTCAGTTTTAATAAACTAACACATTTTTCCTTCTTATAAATTATCTTAAGTTCTTGACAAAAAATAAAGACTTAAATACTGAAAAATTGCACTATTGACCAATGTGTTTCGGTCTGATTATTTATTTATTTTTATTTATATTTATACATATACATATATAATTACACACACTTACACACACATATATATAAACACACATACATACATTTTTCTATATATATTATTATTAATTTTCCTTTTTTTTCAATATAAAGCTTTACATTTACAAATATTTAAATTTTTATATTTTTGATAAGTTATAATAAAAATTCTTCATATCACTTTAACTTTATGTAGAAAAGCTTTACTTTAAAAGCTTTATACTTAATGCAGAAAATAGTTTTCATAAATTATCGTAAATTAAAAATTAGTTATCATAAATAAGCTATTTTATCATTTAGTGCATAAATTTTGTCTAAATTTTCATACTGTGTTTTGATTTGGGTGTTTTGCTCAAGATAAAATGACCATCTCATTGTATTTGGAACAATAAAACCCCTCATATAGTTTGAGGTTTATGGTTAAAATGTTAAAATTAACAAGTAAGAACAGCCATGGCGCAGTAGTTAAAGAGCAAACTTCAGAATCTAGAGGTTCAAGGTGTAATACCAATACCTATATTTATTTGTGACATCAGTAAGGAAGGAGTGGTTGAACTTACTAGTTAAATATTCTACCACTCTGTGGTAAGCCTTTAAGGACGTCTTGTAGAACATCAGTAAACAGATTTCTTAAAAACTTAGTGAAATTTTTTTTAAATTTTTTCTTTCTCCAAAGGCATTTTAATTGTACATACATACTTGTGTATGTATTTTGCAGAATTGTATGTGTATGTATTTTGCAGTATTTATGTATGAGTATTATTCAACAGTTTTTTTATAAATTTTAATTTGTTAAATTTAATAAGATTATTTTTTAAACTGTATGCAATCAACGTTAAATAAACGTTTAAATATACAATATATAAATTTTTGCATAATGCAATTTTTTCATTAGACTGCAACACTTCACCGTCATATATCACATTCACCTGACGACAGTTTAACATGTTGCTCTTGGTACAGTGATTCAAAGAGGTTTGTTGTTGGTGGAATTCGTGGTCAGTTCTATCAATGTGTATGTACTTTTTATAAATTATTAATTTAAATTAGTTTACTAAAGTTTTTTATGATCAATATTTTATGTGATAATTGTGCGTAAATAATTATACAATAATCATATCTCGTATTGTGTGATATATTGTGATATCATATCTCGTATTGTGTGATATATTGTGATATCATATCTCGTATTGTGTGATATATTATTAATATCATGTATCGGTTTTATATATTTCAAATCTTGAATTAAAGTGAAAAAATTTTTTAAAAAGGTTAGTGAGGAAGGATAGGTAGGAAAAAAGAGATAATGGATAAAGGAGGTAAAAGATCTTATTTACATAATAGCATGCAGTTACCAGTTTGTAATATTAAAATAAATTACAAAAAAATATAAATTATATATAAAACCACAATTATAAAACAAGCTAATTTTAATTTTAAAGCTCTCTTGAAGATTTTGGCATTAACAACACAAGATGGCATATATGAGATTTTCAATTTATTTTCTTTGTAAATATATGGTTTATAATATATTCATAATGTAAAAAGCTTCGTAATGTAAAACCTAAACTTCATAATGTTGACTTAAAACAAATAAAGTTAGTTGGAAACCTTCAAATGTCTGAAAAAAATCTAGACCTTTGTGTAATGATCAAACATTTAGCAGAACCTAGAGACGCAGCGAAAAAGTTTAAAAACATTTTTTAGCCAGGGTGGCCACTGGTCATGGAAACCATGGAAATGTCATAGAATTTTGTTTGCTCATGGAAAATGTTATGGAATTCCTAAACTTTCATTGAAAGTCATGGAAAATTCATGGAACTTTTCTGCTTGTGATATTTTTAGGGTGCAAAGAAAAGTACTATTATGTCTCTCTAAGTCCTTTTTGAAAAAGATATTTTTGCAGTGTAAGTTATAGATTATCATAGAAGTAAATGAAAAAAAGTTTTTTCAGACATGATTTCAGAGCTTTCTACTAATGAGTTTTTGGTTTGCATGTTTTATAATGACCAAGTTGCAAATGCCTAGTGCATGGAAAGTACAGAGTAATTTACTCGTTAGTGCTTTGTCGTAAAAGTTTATGAAGAGTCATGGAAAAGTCATGGAATTTCATTTTCAAATTTGAGTGACTACCCTGTATGCATTTCAAAGTATCTTTTGTTCAGATTTCAATTTATATGTTAGTTTATCAAGATTTAAAAAAATAACTGGATGTTTCTAAAAAAGCAATGAATTTTTATATAAATTCTTCTGAACTAAATCAACAGAGAAATATTGACCTTTTTACTTCAATTCTAAGAACTGCTGTGTATTTTGGTTAAGGATTACCAAGTCACTAAGAGTGTTTTAAATTTATCTTATAAAAACTAAACTGGTTTATGTTTCATATGCATAAATGGTTTCAATTTCCCTACCATTTATGTGAATGAAAATACCAAGCCTCCTATATTAGTGGAAAACAAATGGATACAAACTTTAAAAATGTTCAGGTTTGTTAAAATGTTTTACTTTAGAATAAAAGGTGTTCTTGTTTCAAATATTCCGTATACAGGTTATAAAATATTTCATTTATGAAGCTTTGCGTGGTGACAGGTTGACCAGTCTAAAAACTAGCCTCTGTGCTCTAACATTTAAAGGAAAATTCTAAAATTCACTGCTTTAAGTCATTGGCAAAATATCTGATTCTAGAAATAATTTTTGAGAATTAATTTTTTAAAGGCTTATCTTTGGTCTTCAATGGTGATCTAGAATGAAACTATTTCTACATGTTCACAAACCCATGATAGAATTAGAGATGTGCCAGACCAGTTTATGCTGAGTCCCTGATTCCATGTACCCAGAAGAAAAACTGGGCCCAAGTCCAGGTACCTGGCACCAATTCCATATTAAAAATATGGAATTGGTGCCAGGTACTGTACAGTGCGGAATTGTTTTTTCACAAAAAAAGGCTGATTGATTTGCACTAATTAAGTTAGCCTAAATATATCAAGTTTATTAATAATAAACTTGAGCTTGCAGTGGCAGGTCAGTTTTAACCCAAACAAGATTGTTATTATCTCAGTTGTTATTCTCTTATTTATCTTAGTTTGGAATTGTTGTCATATTTGGGCTGGCTCTTTTAAAGAGGCTTTTTTTAGGCAAAGTCTAAAATAACTGTTGTTTTTCAGTTATTTTCTCACCTAAGAATTGTTTCTACCAGATCCACCCTTTAGTTCCTCAAAACAGTTACCGCAATAACAGTTACCACTAACATTTACATATATGAATAAAATTTGAATAAAATTGAATAAATCATTCTAATAAATTGGTTTTAAAAACAGCTTTTTCAATTAGACCGACCATCTAAAATTTCTCTCAGCAAAGTAAAAAAACAGTATATTTTATGATTATTTGAAGTCATTCAAAAAAGACCCTTATATTGATAAATCGGCAAATAAATTATATATTATTGTTAATATGATTTATATTTAATTTATAAATAACACAAGCTTGTTATGTACATTTGATGTGTAAGATGTGTAATGCCACTAACCATTAATTATATGTTAATTCATTAAACTTTGATTCATCAAAACAGAGTACTTTTGAATCTAAAGTTTATTTATGTTATTTTTTTTTAGATAAAAGTTAATGAAATTTTACAACATTTTAAAATAAAAAGTCTTCTAATAAAATTCCAAATGATTTTTTTTAAATCCACCTCCAAATATTTTTTTTTATTGATAACATTTAAAATGAATTCCTCTAATACTTTTATTTGTATAGGACTTGGATGGAAATATATTGGAATCTTGGGATGGAGTTAGAGTAAATTGTTTGCATGTTATAAATGAAAATACAGTACTTGCTTCAGATACACATCATAGGATTAAAGCTTATAGTTTTGAAGATATTGTTGATAAATTGATGTAAGTTATTTTGTATATAAAGTTTAAATTTTAATAAATATATAAATATAATAATAGTTACATAAATAAAGATAAGTGGCTGCAAAAAGAAAAAAAAAAAAAAAAAGTACATTCAATAAATTAAATAAAATCAGCTTTTGCATTTACTTTAATTCAATTTTACTTTAACTCAATTATACTTATATATATATATATATATATATATATATATATATATATATATATATATATATATATATATATATATATATATATATATATATATATATATATATATATATTGAATAAAAAATTATTAAGGAATTGAGTTTAAGTACATGAAATGAGTTTAAATGAGTAATAATAAAAAAAATCTATTTTAACATGTCCTTTGATAAATGGTGATAACTGAATGATATATGAATGGTGTTAAAATAGGTAAAAATAGATCTGGTTTATGTGCAAATTTTGCAGTGACATATGCTAGTTTTAAATATTATCTTATTATTATTATTGTTTATTTTATATAATATTATATATCTAATATATAAAATGAATAATTACATTATAAATTAAATTAACATTATAACTTTAAAATAAATTCTTAATTTAACAAAATATAAGATGTTGTAAAAAGTTATAAGTAATAGTGTAGCGGTAGAGTGCTTGCTTTTTATGCAAGAAGTTCCGAGTGTGATCCCCACCATGTCCCTGGTTGTCTTTTTTTTAGCAACCTTGTTTATCAAGGTTTGTCTTTCAGATTTAAAGAGATGAGTGAGGATTTTATTCACAATAAAAATTGGAAAATGAAATTTAAAAAAGTAATAAAATAAAAACAAAAGAAGTAGCCTCCTCAACTTGATACAGTCAATGGGGCACCATGAAACAGGTCCATAAAAAATGATAAAATGTAGAAAAACAGCACAAAAAATTATTACAATGAAAATTCATTATTACAATCAAATGTTGGAAATAATGTTCATTACTTTATAAATCACTTTCAAAAACAAGATTTCTACTTTTATTTATTTTTTGTTTAAGATTTCTTTATCTTTCTTTTCTTTTCTTTTTACTTCATGTTTTTGTTGGTGTAAAACTATTGCTATTATACTTTTTTTACAAAATTACAATTTCCAAATTTTTATAAAAATTTACAATATCCGAATTGTTGGTTTATCATGTACTTGATTTAGAATCGTTGCTTCGTCTTGTACTCATCTCTGAACAGACAAAAAGCTCTTGAAGCTTTTCTTAAGTGTTTATTTGATATGTATTTGGATTGTTTCTATCAGTAACAACACTACATAAAAATTTGATTCTAAAAATAGGTTTTTGTCAAAAGGAAATCTTCCACTTTTCTTAAATATGCTTTGAATGTTTGTGATAGTAAAACCTTTTTCATACTTAACTCAACATGCAATTTCGTAAATAATGATTGGCAATCCAAGATGATTTAGAAGCCAAGATTTTGCTGCATCATTTTAGTAAACTTTGAATGAAGCAAATACAAAAACATTTATGGGCTGCACTTTGTGACTACTTTGTGATGGTATAGTAAGAATAATAACATCATTATTCTTTGCAAGATCAAGAGCTTTTATAGATAAGTTACTCTCGTGATTATAAAATATAAGTAAAAATGGATTTTCCTTGGCGACTCATATGTTGTTTAAAACTTTTTCCTTAGGAATACTGTTGCAGGTGGAATGGTAGTACCTGCAGCACTTATGAAAAAATACCAAAGTTCCACATTCTCCACTTGTCACAGAGTTAACTTGCTTGATGTTTTTTTCGGTGACAGTTTTGTTTCATTTTTGTAAATGTTTTGTAGCTGCTTTATCAAGATTCCAGCTATTGCCAAGTTCAGTTTCTCCTAAGCACAATTCTCTAAAATACCCTCTAATTTAGTAAAAATTTTATACATTGTAAATATTGAACGATGTTTTCCTTGACAGAGAGCATTTTTTTGACATTCAAATGTTTAAAGAATTCCTCTTTAAAAACAACACATCCATTTTGTTTCTTTTTTTTAATCCAGTTACTGGAAACTTTTTTATTATTTATATTGGACATATCAAAATCAATAGATCTTTAACTTACAACAGTCAGTCCTTAACACATTTAAGAGAAGGTGGTAATATACTGCTTCAAATGTTTTACTTGCTACAGTAAATAATTTTCTTGTAGAAAACAGTTTCTTCTTCTTTTATTTCTGTATTTCTTTTAACATATCTGAATACATAAAAACACATGTTCAAAAATTGGAATTACAAGCCCATACAATTTTCATATCTACTAATTAGGAAAAATACAAATTTGTGCAAAATAAATTAAAATAAATTAGAATAAAATAACCTGCAAAGAGTACTATAATTAAGATTAATTTTTTCATAGCATTTTTTAATCGATACCTTTTTGTTAAAGCAAAATTATCTGCTACCTCAATCAAATTACTCAAAAAGGTTTCTTTATAGTTATATAACTACTCATTGTAATCTATTTAATAATAATGAACTTAACAGTAGTTGTAGTGCACTTTCGAGTCTATTTGACACGGTACCTTTGGCAGCCATTGCAAGCGAGGTAATGGCGAGAAAGAGTTGCAGCAGCTTTGTTTTATAAGAAAGCATGAACGAATGTGTATCCAATTATCTAATGTACGCAAACTTTTAAATTAAGTAATGTTAAACATGTGTTAAAACATACTGAAACATTTATAAGTTTTACAGTTTAATTTTCACTTGAAAATTGCATTGCATCAAGCTCTCCGTAATTTAATAAAAAGTCATTATATTATTTAAAAAATATTAGCTTGAGAATGTGCCAGTGTGGCCGAGTGGATAAGGTGCCGAGCTTCTGAACAAGTAAGCCGAGGTTCGATTCCTACAACTAGCGACTTTTTTTTTTTTTAATTTTTTTTGATTATTTTAAAATACAAAATACTTTTGATGTTTTATAGAGATTTTATAAAAACATATGTAACGATAATAAACACTTTTACAAAAGAAAAGATTTTAAGAAAGCTAAAATTTCATAAAACATAAAAAAAAACATCACCCGGAGAAAAAAATTTGTTGCGTATGTGTCATGATTGAGATACTTATGTTATTAATGTGCTCAGGTAATTAGTCCTAATAAGCTGCTGATGGTATGAAAAAAAAATTTTCGTAAACTTAATAAAGAAAAAACTTAATAAAAAAGTCCTGCTACTCAAGAAGGTGCTGATGTGGAGGCAAAAAAAAAAAAAAAAAAAGCCTATAGCTAGATAAAACATTAAAACTTTCTTTTGACAATTAAAGGTTTATTTTGATACATTTACTTTTTTACTATAAATATATGCTGCAAGTATTTGTCAAAATGCTTTAATATGCTTATTAAGTATATCAAGAAAAACGCAATTAAAAAAAAATTGTTAGGAGAAACTCTTTGTAAAATGTTTTTTAAAACCAATAAGTTTTAGGAATTTTTTCAGTACTCTTTAAAAATATGTATTCAATAATGTTTGTAGACATCTTAAACTAGCTTATTTTGTAAAAAAATCAAAATCGATTTTTTTTAACCTTTATGCGTTTTGAAAAACGGTTGCAGTATGGATCATACAACAAATATGTTGAAATAAGATAATTTGGCGCAAAATTTAAAAGCTCTTAACAAAAGCCACTAAACCAAAAAAATAAAAGTAGTTGGAGTTCTGTGCACATAAAAATTTCATTTATAAATCATTATATAAATCATTTATATAATGATTTATAAATGATTTATATCATGATTATGAATCATTATATAAATCATTTTTTAATTTTAATATAAACTAATTTTTTTTTAAACTTTGTTGTGCTTAACCATCCATCATATATACATCTCTATGTAAAAAATCTACTTATATAATGTTTTATTCAAATGTAATATAAGTAACTTTTCTAATAGTTACAAGTCTTTTTTGCTCAAGCTGTTATGTTTTGATTTTTTGTAATTATAATTTGATCACCATGCTTAGTTTAAATTTATATAAATATATTATATATGTTATAGAAATCAGTATATAAACATAAATTACATGATTTTTAGTCCTTCACCACAAAAGAACTCATAAATATCTTGATATTAGTATATACTACATAAGTACATTATTACTATATAAGTACATTATTACTACATAAGTAAGCTTTAATTAAATAATGCTTGACTATTGAGTCATTTACAAAACTGTACAAACCTTATTCAGTTTCATGGTATATGTGTTGATAGAAAGATGAATGACTGATTTTTGCTTTTTAAATATATATAGCTCATAATATTTAGTTTATAAAATAGAGGCATTTTTTGAAGAATTGAATGAATAAAACATTGTAAAAAATGTAACTACACCAAAAATTAATAAACTACTTAGCAACAGGAAGAAAAAAATCAGCAGTTCAGCAAACTCAACTCTTACTTTCCTTTGCTTTTTGTGCACAGTTTCCATGACAGCAGATGGATGAAAGGATAATATTCAAGTACTGCAGCTATTGGAATCATCAGTCTCAGTTTTTCTGATGGATGTGTTGCTTTAATTTAAAGCACTTGTGACTTTAGATATAAAGAGTTTGCTAGTGGTAATACTACTAGTTATTGCAGTTGATAAGTTATCTGTTTCTTTGAATTCAAACACTACTGTTTAATGACTTAGATACATCATTAGAATCACTTGAGTTTGGTGAGCTTTCACTATCATCTATCAGATATAAACATAATTCTTTGAATGCTTCATAAGTTGTAGCAATCATAAGTTTCTGTCATCATTCTTTAGCTTTTCTTTGTTGCTTTTGGACCCTCTCATGTTTTTTTTTTGTCATTTTTATATCTTAAAGTATACAATTTTCTGACGCTGATCTTTAAGAAAATCCTGAACTTTTATTTTGATAATCAGCATAAAAAATATCAAAAAACAAATCCAATTCTTTTATAAATTCCTTAACTTGCTGACTTTGAGCTTCAGAAGAGCAGTTTTGGTTTTTTTCAGGAGTAACCAATTAAAGTTTATTTTTTAATATTTTTTCAGTTGCATACTTTTTCAGTGTCATTTGTATCACATTTTTGATCAAATTTATGCTGCTTTCTCAATTGTTTTAAAATTTAGTTAGTGAGATGCTGAAATCAATTTGATCTAAAATAAAATAATCAAAATAGTTCAAATAGTTTGTTTAAAATATAATTAGTATCACTAAAGACAGGATAAGTTATTGCAATGACATAGATTGCCATCATTATAGAGAAAATGGAAGATTAATGTGCTTTTTCTTAAAGCTGGAGTAGAAAGATGAAGTCTTGCAAGAATTAATCATTTGGCAGGCCTAATAGGTTGAAGGGGTGTCCCAAACAGTTGCAAAAAAACCAAGGCAGAAGTTTCCAACCAGTAACATTTTTACTTTTTTTTTTTTTTACTCGGTTTTTTATCATTAGGGGATGTTATTATGAAAAATTGGAAATAAAATCATATAGTAAAGGAATATTATTTATATTTGTGAATGTATTCATTATATTTGTTATTTTTACATGTTCAAAAGTTTCAGGTCACATAATATACATTTAAGGAGTACAATGTTCAAAAACAAGTTTGAATGTTTACATTTAGTTCATAGGATGTCGAAGCATAAACATGGCTTGGCATACACAAATTCCAATTTGTGATAGAGAGTCATCAAATTTAAAAAAAAAAAGGAAAGTCTTATTGAAATTACTTCACTTACCTATTGATAACAGTGAAATTACTTCACTGTTATCAATAGGTAAATCAAACGTAAATGATAGTAATAAATTTGTATTGGTATTAAAATCCATTTATCAGTAAGAAAAAAAAGAAGGGCCAATTACAGTTTGCCAAGGGTCACAATAAACAATTCAAGATTAAAAATAAGTAGTTTTCTCAGACAAATTGAATTTTTTTAAAGCGATGGCAGGCTATATTTATGACATCCTATTTGCACGATAATGAATTTTGTTACCAAGGTCCATCTGTAAAATATGGTGGAAGGAGTTTCTCTGCACAAGGAGTTTCAAGATAGAAGGAAATATGAGCACTTCTATTAACAAGGACATTTTATGAAACAGTTTATTATATACTGAATGCAGTTTTAACACTGTATTCACCTCTAGGTATAGGGTGCCACTAAAGTTAAGGCTATTTATTTTTGTTGTTGTTGTTGTTGTTGTTGTTGCAACTGTCCCACCACCCTTTAACTACAAATTACAAACTCTAATGAACAAAGCTATTGGCTATTGCTTGGAGAAGCAGTTGAGCACTGTATTACCAAGGACTTGGTTGGGATCAAACTCAAACTTCTCACTTACTAAGTGAGTGTTCTACCACTTACTGCAATTACAAGAACTCCATCAGCCGAGTCATTAAATAAGTAATTAAATATTAAAGTACTTTATTCAGAACTTGTAGATTAATCTTGTTTTAATTTCTAATAAAATATTTTAATTTTATCAGCTAGAAAAATACTATATGATACAACTTAGAAAAATTGACTCTGTGTTATTGACTGCACAGTATGGTTTTAATTAAATTTTATTAAAATTCAGCCATGGCTTGTTTAAAGTATTTAATGTGGTATTCTGCACTTTTCCAAATAAAAAAGAAAATTATAAAAATTAGCTATGTTATAAAAGCAAAACAAAAACTTTTAATTGTGAAAATACATTTTGTTCAATGCAAAAAGTTTTTTTCTTTTATGAAAAATTTTATTTCATTTAAAGTTTTTTTGATGATAGTTCATTTAAAACATCTTATGTTTTTGTTTATAAATTTAAAGCATTAATTTAAGTACCTAAAAGCCTAAGTTGCACAAATTGTGCATTTTTAATAATTAGCTGGGTTAAATATTTAAATTTGAAAATAATTAGCTTTATTTAAATTAAATAATTGTAATTTGAAAATATTAAAAATAAACTAATTGTTATAGTTTTAATAGTTGGTTTTAAAAAAATATGTTGATTATTAAAAAATATAATTATTATAAATAATTATAAATTATTGTGTTGATTAATAAAAAGTATAATTATTATAAACATAAGTTGATTACTACAAATATATAATAGTTGATTATTACAAATATATAATAGTTGATTGTTACAAATACATGATAGTTTATTATTGTAAAAGTAATATTAGGAAGTTAAAAGTAATAGTAACTAATTATTTAATTATTTTTTTAATTAAATTTCTTTTTTCTATTAATTACTTTTGATTATTTATATTATTAGTAGTATTTTACATTTTTATTATTTTCTTTTTTATTAGATTGCAAGAATCTCATGCAATTATGTCATTTACAGCATCTAAAGACAATTCAAAAGTAATTTTAAATATATCAAATCAAGTATGTTTAATAATGTTTTCATTATATTTTATTATTTTTTCTTTTTATCTTCATAATATACTATGTCCTAATTTATGTTAGGACATTATATAATTTGTATAATATGTATATATATACAAATATATTTATACATATATATATATATATATATATATATATATATATATATATATATATATATATATATATATATATATATATATATATATATATATATATATATATATACATATATATATATGCATATGTATATATACATATATATGCATATATATATATATATACATATATATACATATACACATATATTTGTGGCTGGCTCAGTTGGTTAAAGCGTCAATTGAAAAGTTAAAACCCAGACTGTTGTGCCATATAAGTTCAAATCCTGCCACCACCACCTCAGTGCTTGAGTAGTACTTCAATACACAAAAATATTGATCAATAACAGCAGCGCTCAAAATAGTTTTTCAAAGCTTGCCGATCAAATGTAATTTTTTCACAAAAATAGGTTATTTTCCCTTGAATATTTTGAAATTTCCTTAAAAATAGCTGATCATTGATCGGCCTTTATTTTGAGCACTGTAACGACGCTACTGGATTAGTCCAAATACTACTGGCGCTACTGGATTAGTCCAAATGATTATTATTTGGATGTTCCTATGCTGAGCCAACAATATCTTCAGATAGGGTAGAGCTGAGCATATCGGGACAGCGGGACAGTTATGCCTAAAGCTTTATATCTCAGCTAAAATAAATTGTTTTTCAAAAAAATTTTTAAATAAAACATTTTAAATTATTTTGCTTCATTATTGTAAAAAAAAAATTAATTTTAGAAATACAGAAATGCATTTATGGTACCAAAATGCATCAGTAAGTTTGCGAAAAATAAAGTTTGTGTATTTTCTTAAGCGATACAGCAACAAAGGATTATAGCTGTTATTTGTTTCTTTTGTGGTGTATGGGTGTATGGGCGTGTAGTTTCTATGAGTATGTTACTTTTAATGTCTGAATATATTTAGGCGATAGATATCCTTCATTTTTCATTATTTTAAAAGCTTTACAATTGAAGAATAACTGCTTTTTAACTGTCCTGTTTTGCCCCATCTACTTGCAAAATATAAAAGTTTTGCTAGTCTAGAGTTTTGTTACTTTGATTGTCATAACTTATTTTTAAAAATTTTTTTTTTGTTTTTTTATTTTCCTATATCAATATATATATATATATATATATATATATATATATATATATATATATATATATATATATATATATATATATATATATATATATATATATATATATATATATATATATATATATATATATATATATATAAATATATATATATATATATATATATATAAATATATATATATATATATATATATATATATATATATATATATATATATATATATATATATGTATGTATATATATGTGTGTGTGTGTGTGTGTAAAATTAGTATTGAGAGAATTTGTATTTATTGTTGTTCAAATATTATATATATGTATGTATATATGTATATACACATATGGTGGGTTCCATGGTTAACTTACATTACACCGACAACAACTTTATCAAATACTATCCTATTTTAACTGTTTATTTAATTTTTAGCAATTATGTATAAAAGCTGTTAGTCTGAAAAATAAAATAAGCTGAAAAGTTTTAAGTCTGACAAAAGGATTGTAAACTTAAGACCGAAAATACCGTTTAACTTAGAAAAACAAGTAAAAAAAAAATTTTAATTCAATACAAGTAAAAAAAAAAGTTCAGTTAGAAAAACTTTTTTTCTTTATTTCTAATGAACATTTTTTCAAATATGATTATCATTATTTAAACAGGCAGTAATTTCAATAGTGTCATTTAAATTGCCTTAAAGTAAAGCATTTGTTTTATATTTTAAAAATGTTCATTAACAATCCCTAGAAGTTGTTGTTTAAAAGCAATATCAGCAATATTTATGGTAAAATTTTTAAGTTATGAAGCAAAAGAATTGCAATTGAAATTCCATTCATTCAAAGTTTATTTAGTTGATCAACAATGACTTGTTACAATTAAAAATGGGCAATATTATTATTTATTCAATTTGTTTTTACTTTATTTATTTTTACTTGTTAGAAGTTGTTAAACAACAACTTTTAACAAGTAAAAATAAACAATAAAATATTTGAATTGTAAAATAATTTTTAGGGAGTAAATCTTTGGGACGTCAAGTGCAAGATGCTAGTTCGAAGATTTCGAGGCGTTGTGTATGGTTCATTCATAATTCACTCTTGTTTTGGTGGTGCTAATGATGATTTTATTGCTAGTGGAAGTGAAGGTTAGTTTAAAATTTGAAATATGATTGAAAAGGTGATTTTACTTAAGTTCAAATAGGGAAGGGTTATTCACAGAAATTTTAGATGCTTTTATGGTAACTTTGTTGATGTCATTTAATTTTAATAGTATTTATTCTATAACTCTTTTTCTTCTAGGGTTGACACAATTTTATATAATAATATAGTGAATAATTGTTGCGTTTTCTCCTATCCTAAATAGCGCCACAATGTGTTGTTTTTATATTTTGTTTATTTTCTAAGATGTTTCTCCAACATTTTTCAAAATTTGATGTGTGATAAATTATTAATAACAAAAATAATCTAAGTACTCAGGTAAAAGTGTTTAAAAGTTTTATTATTAGTAAATAAACACAATATTTTTGATTGCTATATTAAGAAAAAACAGGTTTATTTTAATCCTTATCTGCTACTACAAATATTTATAGTTATACAAATTAAAATAACAGCAAAATAAAATATTTTATTAAAGTTTAGTAGTTATATTTCATACTTGTTAATTAAAAATTTGCTGTCAGTATTTTATTTTATTCAATCAACTTGGATCCAAATTATGCTTTGATAATAAAATTGGAAACTTTTTTTTTTTTCTGTAATTCAAATCTGTTTAAAAATAAAAATCGTATCTTGAGCTTTGACCAACAACAGCAACAAGTTTTACGGAGTCTTTAATAAGTTAATTTCTATCACTTTTTGACATTGATTTATTGATTGCAATTTCTGTGTAATAAATGAGTTTGCTATCATGTATTTGCGTTATCTGTGTAATAAATGAGTTTGCTATCATGTGTTACATAAAAAAAACTTCAATTAGATTGATAATATTTTTATAATTTTTAGGTAGATAATGTGTGGATATTATAAGACAAAGGGTATTATATGGTAAAGGTACATAATGCATAATGATCTTCATATACTCCTTACTACTTTGCAACTATGTCTCAACTCTTGTAAAGGTACTTGCCCCAAACCTATGTTTCCAAATTTGATCGATTTTTTCCATACAATACTTGATTCGATTTCTTAGGTGGTTTAGGTTTTTAGCTTGTCAATTGCCTGCATACACCAATTTTTTAATTTCACTCCAAAAATCCTCGATCGGGCACAATTCGGGCACATTAGCAGGGTTTATGTCTCTCAGCACATATTTGATTTTTTTGCCTTTTAGGTAATTTTGTACTTAGTTTGAATAGTGTGCGAAGGCTAGATCAGGTCAGAACACAATTTTGTCATTTTTATGAGCCTTGTTAATGAATTTCTTTGATTTAACCAGGCATTTGGAAATGTACACATCTTTTTTGACTGCTTGACCTGAAGGAGCTATGTAATGCTTTGAGACCCCTTTCTCTGAAAAGTTTATCCAAACTAATATTTTTGCCTCATATTTGCTTTTTCTTTTGAGCTTAACCTCATTAGGAGTTGTGTCGGGATCAGAACTATAATTTCTTTTGTTGCCAGAAAGCTGCTTGTTGCACATAGGAAAATAAGATTCGTCGTCAATTATCACAAATTTTTTATGGAAAAGTGCAACTAATTTTAGATACTTAGGATGCACAGCAGCTTTCTGAGCCAATGTTCTTTTTGGCACTTTAGTTTTTTTACGAAATCAAATGCTCGTCTTTTTGTTGATAGTTTTGAATAAATATTGCTGGGAAACATTGAGTCTTTTGGCCGCTGAAGTTGCACTGTGAAATACCGTTTTTTCACCAATTTTTTTAATTTCTTACAAGAACTTACAACATATAAAAGTACTATTTAATTAGATGTGGTTAGTCATACTTTGAAAGCACATGGAACATGTATGGATAAAGATTTCAAACAATATTCTTTAACATTATTCAAAAATTTCAAATAAATACTAATGATTAGTTCTATGCTTGCTTGCTTTGACTTACTGTTTAATTTTTATTAACAATATAACCAGTAGTTTTTCATGATTTTTCATTTATTTCTTGATTGGTTTTGAAGGTCCTTTAGAGACTTGTGGTCCTACAGTTATATTAGATATTATATCATTGCAATATATATGAATATGCTATCATTGCAATATTTATGAATAAATGCAATGTAAGTTTCAAAATGTCAAATGTCATAAAATGTTCAAATACAATGTGAAATGTTTAAATACATTTACAATATTATTATCAATGGTTTTTTTAGTTAGTAATATAAATAAATAATATTATATAAATATTATTTTATAAATAAATGTTGTTATATATAAAATAAACAACCACCATCGTTTAAAAAAAAAATTATTATATAAATATTATTTTATAAATAAATGTTGTTATACATAAAATAAACAACCATCATCGTTTAAAAAAAAAATTATTATAGAAATATTATTATATAAATAAATATCATTAAAAAAAATTAACAACCACCATTGTTTAAAAAATAATTATTTATCTGATTTTGTAACTTGATGTTTAGTAATCAACAAATTTTCAATAAGTTTGATAATTTATACATGCTGACTGTCAATAGCATGATACTTTATTATCCCTCAAACAGTGTTTAAGTAAAGAATTTGATAATTTTTAAATTCCCACCTTGCAAATTTATACAGTGAGGCTTGCTTAATGTAAACTATGTGTTATATTAATAACATGGAAAACATCTATTAACATTAGTAAAGTCTTCATTAAATGACTGTAACCATCAATGTTGTAATATATCACACATGCTCTAACCTTTTCATTTATACAAACTTAAAATATGTTAAACTGCAAAATATCTATCATAATATGCCGAAACGATTGGCTTAGAGTGCAAGATATTGTTTTCCGCCACCAGAAAAGCGATTTATCTGATATTTATGATATTTGATTCACATATTAATATACCTAATTTTTCTGTAAAATAAAATCTTTTTATGGATTAAAAATACATTTTTATTAACAATATTTATTATAAAAAAAAAATGGATAAAAAAACTAGTTTTCATACCAGTCTAAAGCAAATATTAGAATTTTGAAAGTGAACTTTTGAATTTTTACACATCGATTTACTATCATGTAGCAAATACCAGATGTGATCCCTCGTCATTAATTTTTCGAATGGAATCTCCAAACAAGAGTATCCATTTATAGTATATATTTAGTATTTATCCATTTATATATATATATATATATATATATATATATATATATATATATATATATATATATATATATATATATATATATATATATATATATGAAAGGAATTATGAAAGGAATTGTCGGGAGTTTTAACCAAGAAGAATAAAGAAGAAAATTTCAAGTATAAGTAAAGTTAAAACCAATAAAATGTAAACCAATAAATAATAAGTAAAAAATAATAAATAATAAATAAATAATAATAAGTAAAGTTAAAACCAAGAAGAAGGCGTACATAATTATAAATATTTATAACAAATTTTTTTCGATATAAAAGTACTTTCAAGGTATTGTACATTACTCTTTTTGCCAAAGCAATAGTGTCATCTTTTTGATGTTTTGCTTGATAAGAAGCTTCTTCACTCTTTAGACTTTACATAAGATCAGTCTCCTGTATGTTCTAGAAAAATGAACTATCTTAGTTCACTTTTGACAAGAATTACCATGGAAAACATAAGTTGCAGTGGATTAAGGTCTATTAAGAATTTATTTAATGCTTGATGTGATTAGTGGTTCTTTTATAGAGAGCCATAAAGCTAGTTAAATTGTTGATTGAAAAGACAGGATTTGAAAAGACTTGAAGATAACTGGTGTTATTGATTGGTGAATAAAGATGGTGTTATTGATTTGTGTTATTGTTTAAAATTAACTAGTAGTTTCAGACAGTTGGTTTTGAAACTGAGCAGACTAACATTCCTTAACATTTTACAATTGTTAAATATTTACTTTGGCTGCTAGTTTTACAGTTGATCGATCACTTAAATCAGGTTTGGTCATAATATTAGGAGCAATCTGTCGCATAAACAACTTGTAGGCTGTATGTTTTTCTCCTGCATAGTCAGGGTTGGCAAAAACCTGGTTTTTAAGAAATAAACCCAGCCCAGTGGGTAATTTTGGGTTAATTGGGGTTTTTTGGGTTTTATTTTTATTTTATATCTGTTAAATTTTTTTTGTTTTGTTTAATAGTGTTAAAAATTAGTATAATTGTCAAATTTAGCTTTATTTAAAATATATTTTATATTGTTATTTAATAATTTATAAAAAAAGATTTCAAATTAATTTGAAAAAGATTTTTAAACATAATTTAAAATTGTAATAGTAAAAAAAATTTCATGTCAAATCTATATTTATTGATTTATTTCATACTTGTTTCTATGTGCATTGGTCTTTATAAAGGTTTGTGTTTTGGATTTGAGAGAGGGTTGTGACCATAAGGTAGTCTCCTCAACTGTAGTGGCTTTCTCAGCCTTGGGAGGTGAATAACAAAAAAAATTGCAATCTATAAAAATATTCTAATTAAAATTGCAGTAATGTATTTTTAAATAATTATTCAAATATTAGTAAATCTACTCTGATAGTGGTTATTGTTGGTTATAATATTTAATAATAATAGTGAATAATTAATTTAGTTGATAATATAATAGTTATAATGTTAATATTGGTTATAATAGTTAATATTATAAACATAAAATTATAAAATATCTTTATATTTTATAAACATAAAATTATAAAATATCTTTAAAAGTTGACTCTATGTCTATGTGCGAAACATTATCATAGATGATTCTGATGGCTTCTGAGCCAATGGCACTAATCACTGCGCTACGGCTGCTCATCATTCTGTAACTGGATAGGTGATTATCCTGTATTTGCATTTGTAATAATCCTGTATCTAGATTTTTGATGATTCTTTATCTAGATTTGTGATGATCTTGTAACTGAATTTACATTGGTGATAATTCTGTATCAGACTTTGTGATGACCCTGTATCTGTATAAAATACAATAATATATAAGTTCATTATTTTACAGCAGATTTACGAGTTGTTTGTTTAATATTAATAAGTAATGATAATAATTAATTGTATCACATAAACTCACGATATTATTATTACCATATTATCTTATTAAATGCATATATTAATATGTTAGTATGTGCTTATGTTAATGATAAATTAATGTTTAATGTTCCTTTTTTTCTTTAATACTTTAATGTTAAATTAAGGTTCAATTTTCATTTTCTTTTAAATCATACTCTAATGTGAATTTGATATATGATCAATGTTATTTTATGTTGTTTTATTTTTAACTTTTTTTAATTTCAATGAAAATCTATTTTTCATAACTGACTCACCTACTAGTTTATCAAGTGACTCACCTAGTAGTTTATCAAGTTTTTATGCTCGATAAAGCTCAATCTTTTTCATACTTTCTTTTTCATATTTTCAAACTCAGTGTAAAGTTTATGGAATCTTATTTCAAAATGTTTGTTCATCTTACTCCTAGATTCTTCACACAACATTTTGTAAAATTTGATATACAAAAAAAAAAAGATTTACAGATATTACAGATATGACGTTCTAGATCTTTTACTTGATGGTAATGGTGAAATAAGTGTTAAAGGTCAATGTTCACATTAATTAATTGTTGAAAGTTAAATGTTCACTTTACTTAATAGTTGAAGGTTCAGTGTTCACTTTACTTAATAGTTGAAGGTTCAATGTTCACTTTACTTAATAGTTGAAGGTTCAATGTTCACTTTGCTTAAAGTGGCGAGGAAAGTTTTGAAGGTTCAATCATCATATTATTAAATCTTAGAGTATTATTGATAATAAAAAAAGATGAAATTGTAGCTGCTCTTCCAAATACAAATTTAATTGTTATACCTTGAAATATTAAAAGTATATAAACTAAACATTGTCAGCATTAATAACAGCACAAGAAATTGGTAGCATCAGGGATATAGATACTAAGAGCTTGGAGTTTGAATAAATAATGAACTCTTTCTAAGATTGAGTTTGAAATTACAAAAAAAAAAGAATCTCCTCATTTGTTAACAGAAATTTTACTTTCTTTGCAAAATTGTCTCGAAATTAGGTCCATACTAAAATTTAGACTTGAATTTTTTTGTCTTCAGTTTTAAAATTTTCAAAAAACTGCAATGGTTATTTTGAATTCAAAGTTTAAAGTAATTGCAATCATCTATATTTACTTTTCTGAGGAACTAAAAGTTTTTTTACTGTGTTCTTCAAAATCTGTAACAACACTTATTATAGTTTATCAACAAATATAGTTTTTTGAAAAAATTAGCGCTTAGAGGTGGCGTTGAGCCTAATAGTTATTGTAATGATTTATTAATTTTTTAATTATATATTTTTAGTAGTATTTTGAACACTATAGAAAAAATTATAATAATGTTCCCACGTCCACCCACCACCCAGCCTCCAACCAAGTTCCACTCACTCTCCAATGGTACTCTAGATAAAATAATAAAAAAAAGCCATAACTTTTTGGACCTCTTAGTCGAATGGAAAAAATATTTCCTAATTATTATCAAGGTAATAATTAGAAAATTACTGCTGCAAAAAAAGTTTTTATTGTCTATAAATAATATTAAGTCTATTTGCAGTATAATTAAAATTCTAAACAATAATTTTCAGTTTTTTTCTATATATAGATAACACTGTATATATCTGGCATCACACAAAAGAAACTCCTATACTAACTTTGCACGGTCACACTGGCACCGTTAACTGCGTGCATTGGAATCCTACAAATCCCGGTATGCTTGCATCTGCAAGCGATGACGGAACCGTTCGGATTTGGATGCCTTTGAAATCAAAATCTTTAACCGGTGATAGTTTATTAAATTAGTTCTTGATTTTAATCTTGTTTTATTAAGAAAAAAATTGTTGTTTTTAATTTGTTTTTTTATTTTTTAGACGACTCAACTTCCTGATGATAGGTTTTCTTCTAGAGCTGTAAGATGCTTTAAAAATTTCTTCACATTTGAACATCTACTATTTTAACCGTGATATAATCTTTGAATTACAGAGCTTTTTTTGTTTTGTGAACTTCTTAACGCTTTTGGATGCTTAAAGGATGTTTAAGTTGTTTGTTTGTATGTATGCATATATATATATATATATATATATATATATATATATATATATATATATATATATATATATATATATATATATATATATATATATATATATATATATATATATTGAACAGGCAAACGGGTAAAAAAGACATTCTGTTGACGTTTACCGTTTACAATTTATGGTGTTGATTATGTATAGTTTAATCAAAGTGGATTGTTGTGATTTTTTTATTAACTCATAACTTATTTTTGATGCATTTAAAAAAACGCTTTCCATTTAACAAGGTTTTTTTTTACGATTTTTTTTTTTTTTTGAGTCTGAAGGTGAATATCTGTAATCTCTTAGATATCATTATTTCATTCTATTTTTGTGAGTGTGTATATAGTATATATATATAAATATAAATATATTAAAAATGTGAACATAAATATTTTATTACGCCAATATATTGTGCATATATCGTGTAAGTGTCTTAAAATAGGACTATTGGTGTCTAAGCAGCAAGTTAGACTGTTAAAACTCTGAGTTTATTGTATCTTTTAACATTTGTAATTTTTTTTTGGCAACTTCAGTTGTAGTTACCTCGTATGATTCTAAGGTTGCTGTATATTTGACTGCTTTTTTTTTTTTTTTTTTTTTTACCGATTTTATGATTTACATTGTTGCAATAAATTTATTAAAAACATTTAATACGTGTAGGATTGGGATGTAACGAAGTAAATTTACTTATTTACAATACTTCATTACTTTTTGCAGTACTATTGTATTTAACAAGTTACATAAATGTAACTCGTATTGTAACTTACATTAAATCGTAAATGTAACTTATCTTTACAATCGTAGTACTTTTACTTTCGTTACGTTTCATACCTTTTTTACTTGGTAACGAGTTACTTTTTAAAAAAAAGTATAAAAGTACTCTGAACTTCGTTATTATATAACGGGTCTCGTTATTGTGGATCTAAAGCCCGCCAGACCCAGACCTGTTAGACCCGTAACCAAACGGGTCGGGCATTGGCCTTATAATATCCAAAAAGACGAGCATTATTTTGACTAATGGCTTTCAGAACTTTTAAAGAAACTTTTAAATTTAAAACACAAGTTTTCTCATTTTATTATTAGGCATAAATGCTGATAAAAATAAAAGTTGCTTTAATTGGTTAAAGTCTTAAAATCAAGAGGTACGAGGTTCGATTCCTGTTCTCTCCGTATTCGCGGCATTATCAAGAAAGCGGCATTCTGTGACAAGACCGTTAGGTCTTCTAGGAGCACAAGCAAAAAAAGTTCTATTGGCTTTTTTTTTTTTTTTTTTTAAATATTTTAATCTATGTTTTACGAGGAAAAAATGCAGGGCGGCATTTTTTGTGATGCTGCAAATTAGATTGTGATGGCCCCACATAAATAATCTATTGAATACTTATTATTAATATTATTATTTTTTGTTGTTGTTGCTCTGACAACTGCTTCAGTTTTTAATTATTTTCATCATTGAAAGCTAAGAAAAACTACTTCAATTACATCTTAACTGTTTGTGACCATAATAACACACAAACGCTCAATTGTTTTTGTTTTTGCATTGCCGGGGCGGGGCCGTAAATTAAATCGTGTATGAATTCGGGTAAGATCCGTTGATAGCCAAACAAAAAGTCGTATATACAAATTGGGTCTAGGTTGATACCCGACCCAGATGTTCCTTAACAAACAAGAATGGAATTCTTAAAAATAATTTCACTTGATAATGTGGCAGGCTTAATCCATCCAACTTAATGGATCGCGGCAGGCTTTTTATTATGTCAAGTGGATTGTTAGAAATAGCATAACATATATATATATATATATATATATATATATATATATATATATATATATATATATATATATATATATCAAACATTTTTTGTAACTAGACGAATTGTTTATAAATAAAAAACAAACATTATTTAAAAACAAGCCTCACAACTCAAACCGATAGTCTCATCTACATAAAAATACAACCTTGCAAAATTTTTAGGTGATTCGTCCTAGACAAATCGCTGTCTTTATCGTTACAAGCTGTCGCTAGCTAGTTGCTAGCTAATTTCGCACCAGAATGTAACATTCGCTACATTAAAATTACGTTTAAAAAAAGTTTGTTTTAGTATAAACACTATTTTAAAATTAACAATTATTTAGAAAAAAAAAATGTTAGTGATCTAGAATGTCATTTTTAATTATACTATTTTTATTTTGCATTAAATATATGTCATTGTTATACTATATATTAATGAAGCTAATTTTAAAGCTATTCTTGTTGGTTTAATGCTGGTTTATCATTAGAATTGCACCATTTTATATATAAAATGGTGCAATTTGGCCCGGGGCCCCAAGAAGTCTTAATCCAAGAAATTGCTTTTTTTTTATTCACCCGGCCTAACAATAATAAAAAAATAATTACTAATGAAAAGAAAATAGGCTATTTAACACGTAATGGTAAAATAGCGTGCTAAATGGATGTAATCTGGTAGATAGAGATTTGAATGTAAAGAAAAAAGATAAAATTATTGGTAAAAAATGGTTATTGTATATTTTTAGTTACGCAATTTGTATAACAGATTAGTAGTTAAATTCTTGTTATATAAATAAGTTTTGTTGCTATGGGTAGAACGAGGTTAAATTATGTAGGGTAGAGCGGGGCATTTAAAATATTTTCAAAACTGCGCATCGTATGACAAAATATCTAGTAGATAAAAAGTTAAGGGATTAGAATAGTAACACATGAGATTGGAAATTTCCATTAGAACGGAACATATAAACTTTAATGATGATATAAATGTAATCTATAATGAATTCTTTAATGTGCGATGCAAATTTTCCATTCTCTGAAAAAATAAATCTTAATGAATCTTTAAAAATGAAACAAAAGTAATATGTAAAATACTTTAAAACAAATCCAATTCAAAAATAAAAACAAAATCCAATTCAAATCTACATATCTACAAAAGCTGTAAACTTTTATTAGAAAAAATTTGTATAAATTAAACAAAAAAATTATTACTCTAATCTAATTACTATAACAATAATAAAAATGACTCAAAACATTTTTGGAAAATATTAAAAGAAATAAAAGGAAAACAAAGAACCTGCTCAAATATCTTTCCAAAAATGATTAAAATAAACAACGCATGTATATCTGAACAAAATGAAATAGCAAATGAATTTAATAAATATTTTACTGGTATTGTTAGTAAACTTGCTAATAGTATTCCTTCTACTGATATTTCCTTTCATTGTTTTTAAAAATCTACCAATAACTCACCTTTTCACCATGATTTATTGCTAAATTTATCAATTGAAGAGTTTAAAAGAGCCTTCAAATCTCTAAAAAGAAACAAAAATCGGCGCGGACGGAATAAACGGAAACATAATTATAGATTGCAACGAAAACTTGAAAGATATTCTTTTTAAAGTCTTCAAAGCATCTATACAACAAGGGGTTTTTCCTGACCAACTAAAAATCGCCAAAGTTATCCCTGTTCACAAAGACGGTGAAAAGTCAAATTTTTATAATTATCGCCCTATTTCTGTCCTGTCCATGTTTTCAAAAATTTTAGAAAAAATATATACCAAAAGACATACAATTTCTTGATTACAAATGATTTACTATATAAAAACCAATTCGGCTTTTAAAAAAATAGTTTAACTGAACAAGCCATCATTCAGTTTACCCGTGATGTCCAAAGTTTTTATCGATTTATCAAAAGCTTTTGACACAGTCAATCACGATATTTTGCGTAAAAAACTTGAATTCTACGGAATAAGTCGTAAATTGATAAAATGGTGCAAAAGCTACTTGTCAAATAAGAAGCAATTTGTCTACTATGGGGATAAACTACTTTTTATTAGTCTCAAAAATAAAAAACTAGTTGGAATAAAATGTGGTGTTTCACAGGGTTCTATCCTTAGTTCACTCCTTTTTTTAGTATATATTTTTTAGTATAGATTTAAATAAAGCTTCTGATCTTATGAGCATCATATTTCTATTTTTATCAGACAAAGACATAAACAGACTTTTTTTTTAAATATGAATAAGGAACTTATACGAATTTCTACTTGGTTTAAATGCAATAAATTAATTTAAAACAATGACAAAATAAAATGGATTCTCTTTAGTTTCTCAACAAAAAAATTTCTTTTGCCGAAAGATTTGTCTAAACTTTTTATTTATAGAGTAGAAATTAAAGAAGCTTCCTTTATTATGTTCCTTGGTATTTATCTTGATGAAAATCTGTCATGGAAAACTCATATTGATTATATATCAAAAAAAGTTGCAAAAATATTGGAATCCTATATAAGGCTAAAAAGTATTTAAAAAAAAATAATTTAAAACTCATGGCTGTATTGAATATCCAAAAATTGCCTAGGGAAGTACAGGTAAAAGTAAGTTACGACGTCTTTATCAGCATCAGAAGCATGCAATGCGCCAAATATGTTTTTCAAATCGTTTTTCAAATACGAAACCTTTACTTAAAGATATGAATGTTTTAAATGTTTATAAACTTAACATTTATAATACTTGATGTTTTACGTTTTTTTGTATGAATAACCCATTAGTAAATGTTTTTAAAGATATATGCACCCTTAAATCAAAGAATAAATATAGATTGTGAAATAAAAGCTTTTTCAATAAATCTTTTTGTCAAACAAAGTTTAATTTTAATTTTTATATGGTTTTAGCGATAGTATGATCTTCTTCCAAATGCCAAGTTTATTTTATATGACATGTGATAAATGTAAACTGAAAAAAAAAAAAAAATAATAAATAAAAAAGATAAAAATACACTTTGCTCAAAAAAAAGTTGTGGGACGGCAGTCGAGTAAAACGCACGGGATCTTTTTATATTTTGGGCCAAAAAAAAGTAAAAAAAATATTGCCATTTTTCTCATAAATGCTTATAAATTTTTTTATCTGCCATCACTTAAGTGTTAATATTTTACCAATTTATTGTAATTTAAGGCCCTGAGTCCCTTCATACTATGTTATTCTTAACAATGATTATAAAACTAGTTTGCAGTTTTTGCAGAACTTACTATATAGAAGTTTTCGAACTTCTTTAAATGTGCCCTTCCGGCGTATCTATTTTCACTTTCGGAATTAATACCGGGATGAAAACGTCTTCACCACAATTCAGGCGTAAATCAAATTTTAGATATTAAAGTAAAGTTTTAATGCTAATGTTACTGGTTTCCCATTCGTAACGGAAAATTAGTATAATATTATACTATAATATTATACAAATAGCAGCTCGTGAGCCGCATGCGGTTCAATGCAAACTTTAATAAAAACTTAATATTAATTAATTTTTCGTAAATAATAAAAGATAATTTCACGAAATTAAAATCCTATTCTTGACACGTGTTGTTCTTTTTGTTTTAGGGGGTAGTAAATACGAAATAGACGCTTTAACAACACTGAACAGTTTTTTCACCAATCAAAATCTTTTAGTAGTTAAATAAAATTAATAGTGTGAACTGTAAATAGTTTTTCTAAGTAAAAGAAATCATCAATCTAAAAGATAATTTGCAAAATTTATTTATTTAAAAAAAAAATATTAGCGTAAACAAAATAAAATGCGATAACGTATTGACGGATCCGCAGACCCCGCAACCGAGGAAGAGTGCGGCTACTAAAAGCCCAAGGAAAATTAAAAAAACAATGTCATGTTGTAAAAGATGAAGAGTGAATAAAAATTTTATCTAAAATACTATCATTTAGAAACTAAGAAATGCTAAGTTCTTTTCAATAAAGAAAAATAATAAAAAAAAAACAATAGAGAAAAATAATTTTTTTTTGAATTTCAAATTGTAATAAAGCGGAAAAGTTGCATAATGATATAAGTAGTTATTGTGCCCCCTTTTTTTTTAATAACTTTTTGATGTCTTCAGTTGGTCAGCCAGGAGGCTGTTTTTTTTATAAAAACATGTTTTATGCTATTTTTTACCAGATATAAATAAATTCTATGCATATACTAGTTTGTAATAAAGTTTAAATATTATAAATGACTCAGTTAAATATACAGTGTTTAAAAAATATTTTAATGTCTTCAGTGGCCGCTAAAGAACAGTTTATGTTAAGCATAAGTAGCAGGTTTCAATTTTTTTTAGAAAAAAATAATTTTAGTTATTTCATTGATTTAACTTGTTGTCTCTATTTTAAAAATAAAACTAATAAAAATGTGATAAACCAAACATTCTGTAACCAATGGTTACAGCAATGTAACCATTGGTTACAGAAGTGTCGAAATTGTTTTCTGCTGTAGTGACAACAAGGATAAATATTGATCTGCAGACTTACGTAAAAATATCTTGCCAACTTACTAACATGTCAATTAAATTGTGTGATATCCTTATAATAGTTAGTTACGCGTAACTAACTATCGGCAAGATATCACATAATTCGATGTATACGTCGAAAGAAATAGTTGAGTTATTGAAAACTACTTCCAAACGTGGTTCAATATAAGTTACAACCCATCATGCACAAAAGAAGTTAGACATTTGTGGCCAACCAACAAATTATTTAGGTATGCTAGCAGTGACATACAAAGCTATCATTGATCCAGTGATAGAAAGGAATTCTTTTTTTGCGCATCCAGAAAACATGCTTCTTGTATGATATCGGATACTCATCTATATGTGAGGAAATTGGCATTACAACAAATAATGAAAGAAAGAATCTATTAAAACGAACAAAGTTTGAAAGTTCTCATACTAGAAATCAATTTTGAAGATTAAGATAACATAGACTTAACGATTGGCAAAGATCTGAACTCAATGAATCTCTGATTACCTCTCACACCTCAGATGAAAAATTAATAGAAATGTTAACAAACGTTAATCTTCCAAATGTGCATAATACGTGACATACTCAAGGAGTATGACATGAAACCGAGTCTTCAGATCAAATTGGCTGTGTTTCAAATCAAATTTGCGGACTAGTAAAGATGGCTCCAATATTGCAAGTCTTGCATTGTGAAAAATATTGTCTTTATTTAATACAAAGAGACCGTTCCAGACACAAAAAAATGAATTAGGTAATTGAACAGTGTTATAGTTAAAGTTTGAAAATATAGAAACTTTTCCATTCTATTAACATTTTGATGGTATATTTTGCACTGCAAATTGTATGACAAAAACTAATGAAACAGTGTTTTTTCTCGGAAACCCAGCCCTATAGCAGGATCTAAAGACACTAAAAATTTTTTTTTAAAATTGCAAAACTTTTAACTGAGTCATTTGTAACCTTTGAACTCTTTTACAAATCTAGTATATGGATAAAATTTGTTAATTTTATTGTGTAAAAAATGGCGGAAAAATGTTTTTTTAAAAACAACAACCCTTGACGTCAACATAAGAAATTAAACATAGTTACTATTTGTATCAAATACAACTTATAATAAAAACATATTTATTATGTAAAATATTTTTTAATAATTAATATATTTCTGATACACCCTAATTTACAAAATATTTTTCAACTTTAACCAGTGACCTAGAGCAGTCCCAGTGGGACTAGCCGGATTGAATTATTACGTTTTAAATTGTATTTTTATTTTTTACGGTATATAAAATATGGGAAAAAACTGGGGAGGTTCTAGATTTACATAAGTCAATAAAAACATATATATATTTTAAACGGAAACTGCTACTAAACTATTCAAAGACATTGAGCTGATATTTATCAAGAGTTTTAATTTCAAACAAGGTTGCTAGGCATGAGTAATTTCAAACAAGGTTGCTAGGCATGAGTAATTTATGACTTGAATATTATTTATAGATGAAATACAAATTGAAATAAAATCTGTATTATATTGTATTATATAGCTGATAAATATTGAAGGTGATTAAGGTAACATTAAAACTCTCAACTTTTTAAAATATATTAAAATATACTTAAAAAAAATTTCAAGTTCGATGAGTTTTGTCACACTTCTTTAATTCGTTATTTTGTTTTAATTTATTTTAAAGCTTCAAGTTTCTTAGCGTTTTACATTTAGAATAAACTATCGCATCCACATTTAAAAAGATTTTACCACGCATTTTTATTTGAGTAAAAAATAAATTAAAAAAAAAAAAAAGTATAGGTGTAAATATTTGACCTTAAAAATATTCAAACAGATATCGTCCTTATGTGAACTGGACAACTGTTTAAATCCGGCTGGATGATAACATATCTATTCCGTATCTCATATCCGGTTTGATATGAAAAATCTAATTTGCGTTCGCAACTATTTATAGCATTACATAAATCACGACAGTTTGTTGTAACTCACTCCTAAATTGGTAATTGACGTACAGTTTTATCTAACGCAGAAAGAAAAAAAAAGGAAACTCTGCCATTGCTATTATCATTTTTTATAAATTATATGATTTTTGACGTCATTCATAATTATTTTAAATTATAAATGTTGTAATAGTTGTAAGAAAATATTTTTCAAATAATTTTAGATTAAACTAAAGTTATATATATATATATATATATATATATATATATATATATATATATATATATATATATATATATATATATATATATATATATATATATATATATATATATATATATATATATATATACATATATATATATATATTTTTTTTATTTTTTTTTATGTAGTTAAAAGAAATCGTTCTAAGAAGAAAATATATGTTAAAAAAGTAAATGTTATAAAGAAAGTTAGAAATGAACTCAATCGTTATTTTTACTATTATAATAGTTTTATTGAGTCAAAATCATTTTTGCACAAAATTATTGAAGAAAAGTGAAAGCCAAAAGGATATACACGGATTTAGAATAGGGTTTAGTTCGTGTGCTATTATACCTTATTCAGATTGTTTTTTGTTCTACGGTCGGAACATTTGCATAAGAAGAACAAAACAAGTTTGCTTTTGATCGAATAATTTTTTAGTTTTTAATTTCCTTTTGCATGATGAAAGCTAATCTAAATTGACTAACATTAACTCGAAATTTCAAAGTACACAACACCTATTTGTAATAGGAATTAAATTGGTTCATACTTTCCGTGTAAAGTTATCAACAAACTGTTATGGTGAAGGTTTTGTTTATTTATAGCTAAATGCTAATATGATGTAAAAAGTAATATTGTCGATTAGATTTAAATGTTATAAATCGTTTACCAAGATATTTTTGCTCGTGCAATTCGGCATGAGCAAGTAACAAGTAGTGACATTTTAGGTTTACTGCTGTCCAAATTTTTTGATTAGGAATAAATTTAACACAAGATTTGTAATAAAAATGTATAACGTGATTTTAAATAAATATTTTAACACATTTGTTTTATTTTTAAAAATTTGGTTACCTTTAATAACATTTAAATTTTAAAACAAAAAAATTGTTTTGAACAGAAAATTTTGAAAAACTGGAGAAAAAAATCTTTAAAGTTTGCTCAAAAATTTAGACTCGATTGCTTAAAGTTGTTCGTTTATCATTGTATAATTATTGTATAATTGAACCTGTCATTTCGAAAAGGACACAAGTCCAAAACTTTTAACTGTTAGTTTAATTTAAAAACAGAAATTTAAATTAAAAATTTCTGTTTTTTTTTTATAAAAAATAAAACTTACATAATTTATATATGCTCTTTATTTATTTACTCCTATGTTTAATTTCTTTAGCAGCATTTTAGCAGCAAAAACATTATTTTAGTAAAGATCATGTTTTTATTGATTTTGAAAAGTTTTAATAAATGGACTTGTGTCCTTTTCAAAATGACAGGTTTAATTATTGTGAGCTATACAATGTCTTTTTTATTAATAAATTTGTTATTTATGCATAGTTCTTACTTTTTATTACTAATTTATAAAGATTTTGATAATAATTAACTACTAGCTGACCGGACCCATAGAAAAACGGTTCTTTGTAAGTCGAATCCACATTGATTTTTTCTATACATGTTCTTTATACATATATAAAGAGTCCATATGCAAAACGCGCTAAATTACAAAAATAAAAAATTCTTAGTTAGTTATATTTCCACATTCTATATATTTGAAATCTATCAACAATTTATATATTAAACCAATAATAAAATTAAAAGAAAAAGATCGATTTCTGTTGACTGATCTACTGTTCTGTTGAAGAGTAGTTTGGTTTTTCGTTGTTTTCTCAAACACAGTTTACTGGGTTTCTTATATATCCTAGCTGTCCGGACCAGTAAAGTACGAGTTTTTACCAAACCGACCATTTCTATACTTATCTATTCCACACCGATCATTTCTATACTAATTCCTTATTTACTTCAATATTTTTTAGTCAGCGATAGAAAAAAAAATCATAAAAAAAACTGCTTTAAGAAGAAAAAAAAATTAACATTCGCACCTTTTCCGCGTACGCAGAGCTTGTAAGAGGTTTATAAAGTAGTTTGTTTTTCTCTTAGATGCATAATTTTGGTAGCTCAGTAGTTTAGTGCCTTGTCAGCGGTGTCGTTTTTCGATGGTTTAAATTCGACCCTTAACACGATACATTTTAAATCTGGCCGCACATATTTATAGAAAAATTAATATAACAAAAAAAGACTTTTAATTGCTAAAACAAAGTTTTAAGGTTTTTGATAGCTAAAGGCTTTTTTTTTTTGCCTACACAGCAGCACCTTTATGAGTAAAAGTACCTTTTACTCATAAAGGTGCTGCTGAAACAGTAGCAGCACCTTTATAAAAAAGTGCTGCTACTGTTTCTCGCCATTACCTCAGTTGCTGCCGTGAGTACCGTGTCAATCACTCATGAATGAGAACTAATAAGTTACTCAATATATAATATTGAGCGCTTGGAGCCAGAACGGCGTAAGTATACTTTTCAACATTGTAAGAAAAAAGTAATTTGATATCTTCAATCATACACCAAAAGTCGGAATTTCAAGTTAAATATTATTATGTCAAAAAAACATGAAAATTTGTGACGAAATAGATTTTTGACTAACGATTTTGAAAAATGAACATACATCGTTCTGGCTCCAAAAATGAAAACATCGAGTTTTCATTTTAGTTTGCGTAATTTGAAATTATGTCCTTAAGTGTAAATATAGTTATAAAATAAAAAGAAACTTGATTTATTTAGGTAAACTAAATTGTTCAGAATTTTGTAACATGTAGTCATGTCTTTGTTAAGGCGACGAATTTATAGTAGTTCCAAACCAAGAACTCTAAGTCTATTTGAATATGAAAATTTATTTAGGTTAACAATTCTCTTGATAAAACGTTTTTGTACTCTTTCCACTGTATTGTTTATTTCAGTGCGATTTGGCGACCAAACCGGAGAGCAATATTCTAAGATCTTATATAAGTAGTGTAGGCTTTAACGATAACACGTGGATTACAAACTTTAAATCACTTAACGATTAAATATCCTCGAATGTTTGATGCGTGGACGATACTTAAAATATGAATATTGTAATTTAAGTAAGAATCCATGATCACACCAAGATCTTTTGGGTTTTTAGACCAGGTTAAATTATGATCTCCTAATTGATAAATATAATTTATATAGAATACCGTTAAAAAATGAAGTAGGTGCTATTCTATGAGTAAAGCACTTATTATTGGTTATTTTTAACTGCCATTTTTTTGACCAGTGATAAACTTTATAAATGGCTACAGCAAGATTGTGGCTGTAATCGGCATCCTTAAATGAGCTATATGGATGGATCCTAAAAAGCATATATTTTTTTGCCAAAATAGTATAAGTTTAAAAAAAAATGTTATACACATAGGGGAGAGTCGGGTAGCCCCGGACACTTCAGGAAAATATAGATTGTACACATGTGCTAACATAAAACAAAGTGTCAAAAGACTTTTTTTAAAAGTTCAAACATTAATCTATCAAGTTAGAAACAAAAAAATAATTATTGTGTTTCTTAATAATTTATAAAATATAAAAGAAAAAATGTTAGAAAAACGGAATGTTTCAAAATTGGAGGGTAGCCTCGGACACATAGTTTAAACATGATTTTTCCTCTTTTTTACCAGTGTGACACAAATGTAATATATAATAATTTAGTATTGGACTGTTCTCGACACATTTTTAAAAAAATCGCCTTTAAAAATTGCCACCGATATATAAGGAATGAGAATTAAAATGTCATCATTTAAAAATATAAACATAGGTTTTTTATAATGGAAATAAATCCTTTAAAAACACTTTTTTCAAATATAATGTTTTTTTATTGGAACTAAATGAGTAACTGTTATAGGTTTGTGCATTATATTAAATGTATTAATATTTATATAAAAAAAGTTGTTTATTATTATTATGTTAACGAATTAAGTTGTCCGGAGCCATCCTCCAATCATGTGTCCGATACCACCCGATCATACCTCATTCACAAACACTAATTTAAAAATCAGTGAATTAAAGTTTTAAATGAACTTTTTTTTTAATAACTTTTGTAAATAAAAATGCATCTTTTGCAACGAATTTGATATAAGGTTTCCAAGAAAAATTGGAAGTAACAGTTAATCATAGAAGATGACGGGAAGATGACTCATCGATTTCATTACCGTTCATAAAAATAGAAAGGTCTAAATTATTGCGATAACGATTGGCTGAAAAAAATTGAGTTTTATCTGAATTAAAGTTTACCAGCCACTGTGAGCCCCATGCTGTAGCAGAGGTGAGATCCTTTTCAGGCTCAAATGCCTTCTCCAAGCAATCAGAGAGTGTTGACTTCTTATCATGACAAGAATAAATGGTATTATCATTAGCGAAAAATGCCACCTTAGATGTGAGAATATCTGGAAGATTGGTTATGAAAATAAAAAAGAGTATAGGGCCAAGGATTGAACCTTAAGGAACCCCTGAGGTTACAGAATAAGAAGAAGAGTGCTGTCCATTGAGGACAACTTTTATACTATGATTGGTAAGGAAGGACTCAATAATCTTAAAGATGTTACCAGATACACCACAAGAAGAAAGCTTATGGAGAAGACCAGCATGCAAAACTTTATTAAAAGCTTTAGAAATGTCAAGAGCGATGGCCTTAACATCTCCATCTTTATCTGATGCACGATAATACCTATTGGTTATTAGTGTTAGCAAATCAGCCGTAGAACGAGAAGATCAAAATCCATATTGATGATCAGAAAATAAGCTATTAGATTCAAGATAAGAGATTAAATGTTTGTTAATTAAAGATTCAAAAACCTTGCTTATGATAGGAAGAAAACTAATGGGATGGTAGTTAGATAAATCAGATCGCTCTGCAGAATTTTTAAAAATAGAGATAACAGATGCAGTTTTCCAGCATGATGGGAAACAAGGCTCTGATAAACACTTGTTGAATAGTTTAGAAAGGATAGACAACAGCTCCGGAGAACACTTCTGCCAGACTATAACAGGTGTGTTGTCCGAGTCACAAGCTGAAGAAGAGTCTAAGCAGGAAATCACTTTAAATACAGAAGCTGTAATAATACGAATGTCAAGCAATGAATCAACTTGTTTGACTGCTATATCAGGTAGAACGCAACTAGTGGAATTAAGAGATGATATTGATGAAAAGTTCTTAGCAAACAATTCAGCTTTTTCTTTAGGTGAGGTGACAAAGTCTGAACCATACAAAAGAGGTGGAATTATAGATTTGATTTTATTATTGATACTGTTAAAGATTCTCCAGAAGTCACGAGAGCCTAACTTTTGTGATGAAATACGAGAATTCATGACCTGAGAATAGCGGGCTTTGGCATTAGACAAAACCTTTTTACAATGGTTTCTAGCGGTAATAAACAAACGTCTGTTTTCTGGAGAAATGTTTTGCTGATAGATATGGAAGTATTGGTTTCAATTGGCAATTGCAAAAAAAATTATGGTCTGAAATTTAATAAAAGAAAGTCAGTCCTGCTACTTCAGGTGTTGCTGTGGAGGCAAAAAAGAAGCGTGTGTAATATAAGAAAACATTTCTTATAATTACAAGTCTTTTTTGCTTAAACTGTTTTATTTTGAACTTTTGTATATATGTTATTGTATTTAAAAAAATTGTCCAGGTTGAAAAAATATGAAAAAAATTATCTCATTCGAATGAAATTCGAATGAGATAATTTTTTAATTTTCTCTACTCCTATAGAATTTTCTCTACTCCTATTAGGAGTAGAGAAAATTCGATTTTCTCTACTCCTAATTGTTTCTTCCTAATAATTGCTAAAACTACGTCATGTATATATATATATATATATATATATATATATATATATATATATATATATATATATATATATATATATATATATATATATATATATGTATATATAAGGAAAAAGTATAAAAAAGGTTGGCAACAGACAGATAAAGACCTGTACTTTTACGAGTCTGATTAGCTAGTTACATATATAAATAAATATTACTACTTTTTATGTTTTAAATATATAAAATATGAACTATAACATTTACAAAATCTTATAAATAAATTTTAAAATTTATTAATATTAAAACAAGTTTGTAACACTAATCTAGTCTCACTGAAAACAACCTTTTTACTTCGCTTATAGATTTGTCGAACTGCAAATTTTGTAGGCATTTTCTTCAAGCCTGGTTTTAATTTCTTAACTACTAAAACTAAAAATCATTCTTAACTACTAAAAACATAGCACCAAACAATACCTCTCTCAAACCTCCTATATACAAACGAGAAATCAACGAAAACTCCTTACAAAAATTTAAAAGTTTACTAAAAAACAATGTTGATTGGGATCTTATATTGCAATCAAGTGATACGAACAACGCCTACGAACTTTTTCTAGGTCAATTTTGTAAATATAATGAAAAAGCGTTTCCACTTAAAACTGTTGTTATAAACAAAAAGTCACCTTTATCTCCTTGAATGTCTAAAGGTTTAATTAAATCCTCAAGAAAAAAAAAAAAAAAAACACTACAACGAATTCCTAAAAATAAAACTTATAAAAATGAAATAACTAACAAAAATTATAAAAACTTGTTTGAAAAAACAAAACAATACTCAAGAAAGCTTTATTATTCAAATTTGTTAAAAAAAAACAACATGAAAAGGTTAAGAAAACATGGATGGACATACGATTAAAGAAATTATCTGTAATAATAAATGTACAAAAAGCAATCTGCTGAAAAAAATTTTAATTGATGGTAAGTTAGTCAGTGATAAGACAAAAATAGCTGAATATCAAAATAGGTTTTTTCTTAATGTAGGTCACTAATTAGCAGCAGAAATTCCGTTGAGTTCTGCACCATTTCATTCTTACTTAATTAAGAATCTTACTTCAGAAAAGATTATGAAAGAAACACAACTAGGTTCTAATGAATTGCGATACACTTTCAACACTCTAAAAAACAACAAAAGTGCGGGCTTTGATAATATCAGTAGCTTTGTCGTATTTGATATCATTAAACTATCATTCCATCACATCTTTAATCTTTCACTGAAATCAGGCATTGTCCCAGATAAACTAAAAATTACCCGAGTCACCCCTATTTTTAAATTTGGAGATGATTTTGATACTAATAATTATAGACCTATATCAGTTTTACCATGTTTTTCCAAATTACTAGAACCCGTGATGTATAATAGACTTTACAATTATTTGACGGAAAACAATTTTTTATACGGTAAACAATTTGGATTTAAAAAAACTACTCATTTGACCATGCTATAATTGAACTAAGTTATCAAATATCTAATGCTTTTAGTAATGATTGCTTTACGTTAGGAGTTTTTATTGATCTTTCTAAAGCTTTTGACACTGTAAATTATGACATTCTTCTAAAAAAAACTCGAATGGTACGGAGTAAAAAATAATAACTTACTTTGGTTTAAAGATTATTTATCAAAAAAAAAGCAATATATTCAGTATGAAACAACAAAAACAACAAATAGCGCTATAACTTGCGGGGTTTTACAAGGTTTGATCTTGGGACCATTATTATTTTTACTCTAAATAAATTATTTACATTTAACATTATACTTATTAAATTTAATCTTGTTTGTGGATGACTCCAATTTGTTTTATTCATATGGAGACATTAAGATACTTTTTAACATAGTTAACAAAGATTTACATAAAATAAACGAGTGGTTCAGGTATAACAAACTATTGTCAAAAATGTCAAAAAGACCAAATTCATCCTACTTCATAAACCAAATAAAAATGAAAATATTCCTCTTAAACTACCTGATCTAAAAATAAATAATACTAATATAAAAAGAGAAACTTTCATAAACTTTTTTGATGTGGTCTTGGATGAAAATTTATCGTGGAACCTCCATATAAACACTTTAGAGAGAAAGCTCTCACAAAATATCATTAATGTATAAAGCAAAACCTTTCCTAAATATCATTTCCTTAAAAAGTTTATACTTTTCATTAATTCATAGTCACCTAAGCTATGGTAACATGGCTCGAGCAAGTACAAATTATACTAAGCTTAAAAAACTCTACAGTAAACAAAAACATGACTGTTTAATTGTCTTTGGAGTAAGTAAAAAAGTGTCATATGAACCTCTCTTTTGCAAACTTAAAGCGTCGAATATATACAAAATTAACATTCATCTTTTTTTACAATTTATATACAAAATAAAATATGGACAATCTCCTCCGATATTTTCAATCCTATTTTACAGAAATAAGTCATAAATACCTTACTAGATTCTCATATAATAACTTTGTCATCCCAAAATTTACATTAAAGAAATTCATACTCAATCCAACACCGCGGACCTTGTTTGTGGAAATTTTTTCGCCAGATTGTTACTATCAAAAGAAATACACTTGAACAGTTTAAATCTGAATCAAAGCGTTTTTTATTATCTACGGACTTAAATTTTCTTTTTCTTTTTTATTAAAATAATATAAACTAGCACAATTTATTTCTTTTATTTGCTTTAACTTTTACTTGTTCTAAATTTATTTTACAATACGAATTTATACATAAACAGTTATGTCAATTGTGAAACGTAGTTTTACACATTTTTATATATTTTATCACAAGCATTTATCACGGTTTTATATATTTTATTGTAAAAAAAGACCTGTAATGAAGTCACAATGGGGCTCGGTGATAAGACAAACTGATGTCTTCTTCTTGCTTCAGTCATTTGTTTTATTATTTATGTTATTTTATAAATTACTATTTTATAAATTACTACGGCAAAAATTATAACTAAATAAAAATAAAAATTTAAGCATGTCAAGGCAGTTCTAGGACATTAATTTAAAAAATGAAAAGGCTATTTTTGTGACACCAGTATTTTCATTACAGTATAATTGTAATGAACCTTAAAAAGGTATGTGTACACATACTACAGTCACCTACTTATAGATTAAAAATTAAGTAATTTATAAAAATGTCACCTACTAATTTATAGAAGTCACCTACTTATAGATTAAAAATTATGTTTTAGCAAACTAAAAAGGTACGATAGTTATCAATATATTGTTTTAAAATTGCTAATTAAAAATTTTTTTACAAATTTATTGGTATGTATAATTTTATTTTTGGAATTAATACCTGTGTTCATCACGATCTAAACTTTACACTGTAATGTTTACAATAAACTTAATGTCCTGATTGGTTTTTCGGTAAATAGTAAAATATAATTACTTGAAATTAAACTCCTATTCCTATCATATATTATTCTTTTTGTTTGGGGGGTTGTAAACACGAATTAGACACTTTAACTACACTTAACTGTTTTGTCACCAATTAAAAACTTTAATTTTGCTAACAAGCTCTTTTAAATTAATAATTAATTATATATTAATAGTTTGAGCTGTTAATGGTTTTTCTAATTAAAAATAATAATAACGGTGTTAACAAAACAAAACAATAAAAAAATGATCAAAAATATTTTTTGCAAAATTGATTTTTTTATTATTAAAAATATTGGCGGAAACAAAATTGCAGTAGCATATCGACAGGTACGAAGAGTCTGCAGCTGAGGGAGGGCCCGGAACTACTAATAGCCAAAGGAAAATTAAAAAATGATGTTATGTTGTAAAAGATGAAGAGCAAATAAAAATTTAATCTAATGTACTATTATTTTGAAGCTAAGAAATGCAATAGCGTTTTCAATGGGTTGTATCAAAAAACAATTTTTTTGAATTTCAAGTTATAATAGAGCGCAAAAGTTGCATGATGTAAATAGTAATTGTGCCACATTTTTATTTAACTTTTAATGCCTTAAGTCGGCGCCAGAAGTTTTTTTTACAAAATATAAGTAATAAATTCTATGCATATGCTTGATTTTTAATAGAGTTTAAATATTACAAGTGAATCAGTTAAAAATCACAATTTTTTAGAATGTATTAAGTTTTAAACGGCAACTTAAGTTTTTAGAATGACTTAAGTTGCCGTTAAAAGTTTTTACGAAAAAACACTGTTTGTGTTGAGCAGGCTCCAACTTTTAATTAGTTTTAATTATGTTATTGATGCTTATCGTGTTGTCACCGTTTTAATAATGAAATAAAACAAATAAAAATATTATACTGAAACCAATGGTTACAATAATGTATAATAGTATTACAATAAAGTATGTAAAATGGAACTATGATTATAACTTTATTACTTATTTATTGTTTATGACTTTGATCAGTATTATTTACCAGAACTTTTAGCAATATTATTTACCATAACTTTTAACAATATTATTTACCGTAATTTTTAACAATTTTATACCAGAACTTTTTAGTATTTACCGCTTTTTTTACCTATGATTAGATCATTTATTGAATATTCCGATGAATAGCAGAAAATGCACAGCTTATAGCTCATAAGCTCTGATTTACTTTTGGTGTTTAATAATAAAATAAACTGAAGTTAAGGAAACTTTTATTGGTTTGGTTGTTTTCTGCTAAAACAACCTTCTTCACAATCAATTAAAAAAAACTTCTGCTAAAACAACATTCTTCAAAAGAATTATTTAAAAATCTGGCTTTAAAATAGAAGACTTTTGGAGAAAAGTATTGATTTCAATTATTTTTCTTAAACGCCTTGTGAAAATGTTGTTTTATTAAAATCAAAAGTAAAGAAATATTATGAAGTCCGTTAACAAATTGAACATTTCGAAAACATGCAGAAAATAGTTTACTTGACATTAATTTTGAAGCCAAAGATAACATACATCTAATTGATTAGCAAAACTGTGAACTCAAAGGATCTCTAATTACCGCTCATATCTAAGATAAAGACCTAATAGAAATGTTTACAAACTTTTATCTTCCAAATGTTACATGCCATACTCAACGAGTAAAGAGACGAATCAAATTTTAATTGAGATTTCAGATTAAATTAGCGTTTTCGCTAGTAAAAATGGCTCCATTCGTGCAAGACTTGCATTGCAAAAATAAATGCTTTTATTCAACACAAAAATACAGTTCGCGAGGATAAAGTTATATCAAGTTTAAAGTTTTAAATGGACCTGCAGACCAAATTATTTAAAAACGCAAATGAAACTGATTTGAATTCATTTCTGATACAGGCAACCACAGTTTAAAATAAATTCTTCTAAATTATTTAAAGTGCAGGTGTTTGAATTACTACGCTTTGGTTTGAAGATAGAACAATGTAATACACACTTTTTTTGTAAAATTCATTATTATTTTGTTTTATCTCCCTTTTGTTTAAAAAAATGTATTATAAATTAGTATTTTGTTAATATATTGGTGCAAGATGTTTATTTTGGATGTTGCAAGATGTTTATTTTGGATGTTGCAAGATGTTTATTTTGCATGTTGAAGATGTTTATTTTGCATGTTGCAAGATGTTTATTTTGCATGTTGCAAGATGTTTATTTTGCATGTTGCAAGATGTTTATTTTGCATGCTGCAAGATGTTTATTTTTAAAGTACTTATTAAGTTACATATTTGTTTCAATTAAAAAAAAATTGTTTTACAATATAACATCTAAAGTACATTGCACAGCAAAATGATATTTCAAAGAATGAATTAATCAAATCAAACACCTCTGGTTAATCTATTAAAAACATAATATTTTAGAAAGAAACCCATTTAACAATATAGCATATAAAACTTGGTAAAACTGCCAGAGGTCTTGTTATAACAGATGACAAAGAGTGCTTATTGTTAGTAAGACGCTTAATTTGTGCTTCTGAACAAACATCTGAAAGTAACTTTCTGTAGTGTACGTAAAAACTCTACTCTGTAAACTAGATGCTTGATCTGACTATAGGGAACAAGCTTAAAATTAAAATAGCCTGCAATAGCTGAAAAATTTTTGAAATCCAATCTTTTTATTTGGTTAACAAAAAAAGAATTTCTTATTCAAATAGCAGAAATTTCTCTGGTTAAATCAAGAGGACTATATATTTCAAGAGGAGCAATTGCTCTATTAATCTGTTGGTGGATTTTGTCAATCTCTTGTATATAACCTGGTTCACAAAACTTTTATCAATTACTGATGCAAGGCAATGGGAATTAAACCATAGTAAGAGGTTATTAACATCAGGGTGGTCAGCAATTATCTTAGCAAGCATGTTAAACTACTTGCAACATCATTGCCTGCACGATCCAAAAAACCTTCGTATCCAAGCATAAATTAACCTTTTTTATTTAGAAACCAATCCCAACTTAAATTATAGGCTGAAAAGTTTTTGTTACTAAAAAAAATGCTCCCACCTTTGAATTTGGTAAACATTACATTTTTAAGATCAATGCATTCTAAAGGCACATTTTTATCTATAAGTTTGCGTCTTTTTCTTGTTCTGCTCAAGTTTCATTCTTAGAAATAATGCGTTTATCAAATCTTTGGTTTTGTTCCTCAGTCAGATTTACTAGATTGCAGAAAATCATAGCATGTATCACATAAATCAGTTTTTGACTTTTGAAATTTGATGTTAAAGTGATGATCAAAAATGAAACTGTACAAATGCTTCTTAAAATAGGCAATACTCTTTTATTCATAAAAGGTTAAGTAAAATTCATTCATCTTATTAAGATTTAAAAAAGCTTTAAATTCTTTTTCTGTTCCTTGACAACAGTAGTGTGATGGTACACGTGGAAATGCATTGATATGATCTATACCCAGCTAACACACTTTTATTTGCAAAACGTTGTATTCAATATTATTTGGAATTATATTCTTATTAAGTTCTATTTTCTTTACATATATATTTATATATATATATATATATGTATATATATATATATATATATATATATATATATATATATATATATATATATATATATATATATATATATATATATATATATATATATATATATATATATATATATATATATATATATATATATATATATATATACTATATATTTGTGGCGGGATAGCTCAGATGGTTAGAGCGTCAAAGGTAAAAATTAAAAAAAAAAAAAACCCGGACTGTTCAACAATACGAGTTCAAATTCCGCCACCGCCAACTCAGCGCTTGAGTAGTACTTTGGTACGCAAAAATGTTGGTCAATAATGGACGCTACTTTGGATTAGTCTTAATGACTATTTGTGGCTGTTCCTATGCTAAGCCAACAATATCTTCGGATATAAGAACATTGTATAGAAAAATATAGCATGAAAACTCAAATAAAAAAACTCAAATAATATATGTATATATATATATATATATATATATATATATATATATATATATATATATATATATATATATATATATATATATATATATATATACATATATATATATATATATATATATATATATATATATATATATATATATATATATATATATATATATATATATATATATATATATATATATATATATATATATATATATGTATATATATATATATATATATATATATATATATATATATATATATATATATATATATATATATATATATATATGTATATGTATATACATGTTTAAGTATGCACCATTCTATATTTAACGTCCCAAGCGAGGACCATTAATTATGAAAACCATTAGTTATGAAAAAAGTAAAAGGTGGCTATTTATATTAAGTTAGAAACTGTTGATCATCAAAATAAAAACCATATTTGTGTTGATTGTGGTTTGATGTTTTAATAATCACAGAAGATTTTATTTAAGTTATATAATTTCGCAATAGTAATGTTTGGTCGCATACATTGAATCAACTTTGGGTTTAGTTCGTAAAAACAAATACAACTTTTTGCGATGTATTTACATACATTTGATCAACGTTGATTTATATACATTAAATCAACGTCGAAATATATACGTTGGATCGACGTTGGGTTTAGATCGTAAAAACAATCAACATTTTCCAATGTTTTTACATAAATTGGAAAAACGTTGATTTATATACATTGAATCAAAGTCGAGATATATTCATTGGATCAACATTGGGTTTAGATCGTAAAAACAATCAATTATTTTTGATGTTTTTACATTCATTGGAAAAACGTTGATTTATATACATTGAATTAATGTCAAAATATATACATTGGATCAACATTGGATTTAGATCGTAAAAGCAATCAACTTTTTGCAATGTTTTTACATACATTGGACCAATGTAAATTTGCCAGATGTTTTTAGTTTCTTCGGTAATAATTTTATCATTAACCAAATGACATTAGATCAACGTTGGTTTTTCATTGGAAAAAAGAGCAGACGTTTGCGATGGTTTTACATACGTTGGTCCAATGTAAGTGTGCTAGCTGGGTAACGCTTTGTTTTGATGATTGATCTACAACTTTTTTTGGAGTGTTTCCTTTATTTGAAAAATGAATTGAAAAATGAATTTGAGAAATGAATTGAAAAATTTGAAAATTTTTGGAGTGCTTCCCTCATTGAAAGAGTTGGGATTCCAGTAGGATTTCAATTTTTTTCATGATAATAATAAACTCTTCTGCAATTATATTTAAATTAGTGAGGTTAAAATTTTTAAAAACACGAGTTTGCAAATCACCAACAAAAAAGCTGTAATAAATAAATAATAAAATGAATACGCTTTTTGCGATTTTTCATTAATGGTTCGATGACGTTTCTTATGAAGTTGTTCAATGGTTCGATTGTTGAAATGTTTCTTTTGCATGTCGTCCATAGACTAAAAATAGCAAATATACGTGTTTGTTCTTTATTATTGATATTTTGTGTGCATTTCAATTTACAAGAATTTGTACAGTCTTTTTTTTTGGTTACTGACTTGAATGGAGCATTTTCTTGCTTTCTTTCTTTTTTTATACGGCAGACCTGATTGTTTTAGCTGTTTTCTCCCATTCTGTGTCTAAGTTTTAGATGCTGACTTTCGTTTTCCAGTTTTTTCTTGCATCAAAGGTGTATCATCATGATAGCCAAGAAATGTCAGTTCAGTTTCTAAAACAAAGACAAATTGGTCAAAAGTTATTGGTCACTCCTCCCGAGGTGAGTGAGGTTTGAGGTAACTAATCAATGTTTTAATATGCTTCATCTCAGTATCAAAAGTTTCTTTTCTTGCCTGAATGACCTGGTTGCAGCAATTAATCAATGTGAGAACTTTCAGCCAAATTTCAGACATAAAAACACATTTAAAGAAGCTCATATATTTTAAGGCAATTCTAATCTCAGTTTTTTTTTAGGCGTGAGATTTGAAATCTGAACTTTTTCCAAAGTTTCAATGATTTGACTTAAGCAATTAGAGAAAGTTCAAATGCTGTAGTTCAATGTGATCCAGATTGCTAGTGTAACATTTTTCAGCGTTGTGAACATTAAGCTGTTTAAATAATGGACATGGAGTCTGTTTGAAATATTTTGCAACATCGTATCATGCATTAAGCAGCCGTAACACAGTGGTAGCGCACTTGCCTCAGAAATATAAGATCCGTAGTTCAAACTCCACCTCTGGGTAAGTTTTGCGACATCGGTTGGGAAGGAGGCGTAAACTTCCTATTAAATGCTTTTCCGCGGTGTTCTGTGATAAGACCGTAAGGACTTCTTGGGGCACCTAAATCAACTTTAAAAAAAAAATGTCAAAGATAAATTAGTTGCTTTAATGCTGGAATTAGCAACTGCATGTATTCTTTTTTTAGCACCTCCAGTGACTATTTCTTTGTTGCCAACGCATTGCTTTCACAAAAAAATTGAGGTTGAGTTACTATTTATATGAGGCGGACTAGCCTGGTTAGCCAGATTGGGTCACTTAAACGAGATCTTGCTATGTTTATTATTTCCCGGTGATTTTTTTTTTCTTATTTTATTTTTTGCAAATGTCTTTAACATCTTTAAAAATTCGATTTTTAGTGTTGAGTCTATTATAACTATGAAAATAATTGAACCTTGAACATTGCGATTTTGTAGCAATATGTCGCTAGCTACATATCGTAGCTTTGTAGCTAGCTACAAAATATCTACAAATCTATACCTGGTTGATAGCTACATATCAAAAATTTTTAGACAACGGTTTTATTACGATATGACGCTAGATACAATAGCCAGTGGATCTTCAGCTTGTTAAGCTAGCTGTCCTCCTAGCCAAATCGCTGTCTTTATCTTTACAAAAATCGATAGCTTTTCGCTAACTTAAAAAAGCTAGCGATCCTTGTGGCCAAATCGCTGTCTTTATCGTAACGATTATAGCTAGCTATTTGCTAGCCGACTTCCCACCGGGTTACTTAAAAAAAACAGCCTCACCCTAGTCAAAAATCCCTAAAGGATTCTATAAAAGTTTGGAACAAATGAATTTCAGATTTGAACTCCATTAAAGTAAAAGACAAAAGTTCAAAAGTGTTTATAGTTATCAAAGTTTTGTCTTTTTTTTTTTATTGTTCCAAAATCATATAGAAATTGTTAGGTAGGGTAGAGTTTCAAGTGAAAATCCTATAGGACTTTTTAGCTTGAGCAGAGTTTCAAGTGAAAATCCTATAGAACTTTTTAGCTAGGTTAGAGTTTCAAGTGAAAATCTTATAAAACTTTTTAGCTACGGCAGAGTTTCAAGTGAAAATCCGAACATTTATAGCTAATTTAGGAAACTTTTCCGAACAGATTTTTTAAAAATAAGGAGACAGATCTAGGGAAAAAAGGACGTAACCCGACTTGGGAGTAGCTGTAACTCCAACATCAAATGATGTTTAGAGCCATTCTTTTACTTAGCTGAACTTTAACTTTGATGCTCTTGATGGATACATGCGTTTCATTTTTTGGTTGTTTTAGATACTTTGCTCTAATATATATATATATATATATATATATATATATATATATATATATATATATATATATATATATATATATATATATATATATATATATATATATATATATATATGTATATATATATATATATATATATATATATATATATATATATATATATATATATATAGTCGCCTGTAAAAAAAGGTCTTCCAAAGACGGCATTTTTAAAGTTTGTTTTTTACTAAATTTAATTACGTGACAAATTTTCCCACAAAATTAAAGATCAATTTATAAATTATATTTAACCAATAATTTTACAAGATAGAGTTATTTCTATTGACTGTGCTTAAACTTGCTTGCTTTATTGTTGGCATTTGTAACTGGTTTGATTTGAGGCGTAAGAACAAAGGGTTAGGGTTAGAAGTAAAAAGAAAAAAAACAGAAGTTTATTTCATTTCTGCTGGTAAAATATTTTTCGTCAACCACTGCAGTGCACTGGTGGGGCATCCCTGGAGGGCGGGTCCACGAGCTAATTCCTCGGGTAACTCACTCATTGAACGATCCAAGTTTATTATGGACTGCAGAGCTTGTTTGACAAAAACTCACAACATAGTGTTTTTTCGTAAAAACCCATCCGTCTAGCTGCAACTGAAGACATAAAAATATTTTCTTAAAAATCCTAAACACTTCTGATTGATTGTGTAATATTTAAACTCTATTAAAAACCATAGAAATAGAACTTGTTATTTTTTTTAAAAACGGAAGAAAACATGTTTTTGTAAAATAACAACTCCTGGCGCAAACAGTAGACATCAAAAATTAAAAAAAAAAATTTGGCATGGTTACTATTTGTATCATTAGGGTAAAGCGGGGCATTAAACCACATGGGGCATTAAGCTCCATTTACTCCGTTGATAAAATAAAATGCCTAACTTTATTGTATGAAGAGAGAGGGACATTAGATTTTACATCATAGGTACTAACTAACAAATCAGGGAACCTTTCTCAACAATATTTGGGCTTCTAACCAATCGCATTGATATATAATTAGAATTTATAGATAAGTGATTTTTCCATCTAGATTTCCGTTTCCTTCAAACTTGTTGAAAAAATTCCGTTAAATTAGCGCGTATTTGTTTTGACTTAAATATAAACGCGCGTTTGTTTTTACTAAAAATACAAGTAAATATAAACTTAGTAAGTACTATTTTTAACTTTAATACTATCTGTGTATGTAATCAATGAGTTAAAGTAATAATATTTCTGGAGAAAATTAAGAAAAATTTTAGCAAAGTAAAATGGCAGTTAGATGAATGTCTAAGAAGTTGTTTATAAATAGCTCTTAAATTCTCTTTATTACTAAATTTCCATTAAATATTTCGAATAGAAAGCATTTCTAAGAGAAATTTGATTCTTTTGATTATTAATTAGTTTATTTAATTTATAAAAGTAATTGTTTTAATTAGCAGGGGCTCAATGCCCCCAAATGCCAAAGAGTGATTAAAACAACCAAATAAAATTGATCAGGTAAATAAAATCAATGTTTTTTAATTTCAAAAACATTACACAGATATAGTTTAAATTGAAAACAAAAGTTATTTATTTTTAGAAATAGTTTAATACTGTTTTAAATGTAGTTTTGATAATGGAGCTTATTGCCCCCTGTATTTAGCAGAATGGTTCGAACATATAAAAAGAGAGGGGAACAAGGAAGGAAGTCATATGCAACTAGCCAAGCAATGATAGATGCCTTCAATTTTGTCATATGTAAGCAGATGTCTGCCAACCATGCTTCCATGCATTATGGAGTTTAAAAAAAGACTCTTTTAAGAAGAGTACGAGGGGAAATACAAGTAAGTTCTCATCCAAGGAAGCGAACTGTTTTAACATCTAAGCAAGAAGAAGAACTGGCAGACAGAACACCTCAGCAATGTGAGAGCCAAGGCTGAAGACCCTGAGGTCATTAAGAAATGGTTTCAGCTGGTCCATAAAACTTTACAAGATGCTAGAGTTATCTGCCTACCAAGTCAAATATTCAACTGTGATGAAACAGGTTTTGTCACTGACCCAAAAACCCAAGTTGCGTTAGCAGAAAAAGGTGCTTCTAGAGTGACCCAGAGCATTGATGACTCAGGACGCGAGCAAATAACTGTAAACTTTGCATGCTCAGCAAGCGGCCAGATACTGCCACCTTATGTTGTGTACAAGGGAAAAAAATTGTATTGTGAGTGGGTTCAGAGTGGCCCTGATGGAGCTGCTTATGCAACAAGTAAGAAGGGCTGGATGGAATCACCTCAGTTTTTGGATTGGTTTCACAATATTTTTCTTAAGAACACAAAACACCTTAAAAGCCACAAAAGAATTCTCATATTTGATGGACATGCATCACATGTGAGTTTGTCTCATTGAATCAGCAAAAAATAACAATGTCATCCTACTACATTTGCCCTCTCATCTAACCCATCTCCTCCAACCTCTGGATACATCAGTTTTCCGACCTGTGAAGAGCAAATGGCAAAGCCTGCTATTGAATTATGCAAGAACGCACAATGGACCAGTATCAAAAAAGCATTTCCCTTGTCTGCTACACACTCTTATCCAAAGTTCATTCACGAACAAGTCAAAAGTGGTTTTAAGGGAACTGGCATTTTACCATTTAACAAGGATGCCATTGACATAAACTCCTTTAAACAGTATCCTCAAGTTATGATATCTACAAAAAATGCTACAGAAAAACCCACATTGCCCATTCCAACTGTGTCATGCTCTACAAAAGTACTTTCCATCACTAATGCTCACAATGCTTCTGCATTAACATCATTATGTGTATCATATTCAACATAACTGTCAACTACTACATTATCAATAGATTTATCATATTTATCTTCAGTACCTGCTTCAACACCTGCTTCAGCGATTGCAGGACCTTCAAACATAATTGACACTTCAGCACCTGCAGGACCGCAAACATCATTGTCTACTTGATCATCAGGAAAGTCTTCTATTAAAGACTTTTTTCTCAAAGAACTTCAGCCTAGATTTGCCCAAACTTCAGGATATCGCAGGTCGGCTAGATTCACCAGGTTTCGCTATGGAGAAAGCCTAAGAGGCGATGAATGTTTGAAGCGACTGAAAGACGAAGCAGCAAAGAAAGATAACACTCTAAGAAATAAGACCACCAGAAAAAAAAATCTTCCACATAGAGATGATAGGGACAGTGATGAGGAAGACGACACTGTGTTTCTAAAGTGTAATATTCATGGAGATCACGGAGAGCAGTGGGTCTGCTGTGACTTATGTAATGGTTGGTATCATGTTAAATGTACAGAAATTCCAGATGGGGCTGATATCAAAACCATTGAATGGATCTGCGAAATTTGCCTACAAACAATGTGAAAATATATGTTTAACATCTGGAGCTTATTGCCCCCATTTTTCAAATTTTGAGTCATTGTTAGTTGTAATTTTTTAGCTTTTTTTTCACTGTAAGGTTATAAATTTTTCTTATTAAAGCTTTTGTACTTGAAGTAATATGTGTTGTTTATTACTTGATAACATTTTGAGTTTGAATTTAATATTTATTTACTTACTTTGAATAAAAGAAATGAAAGTTCTTAAAAACATGGGGCTCAATGCCCCGCTTTACCCTATGCAACTTTTCCGCTCTATTATAATTTGAAATTCTAAAAAAAATATTTCTTCATAATAAATATTTTTTTGTGCACCCTAGTTTTCAAATTATTGTTTAACTTTAACCAGTGATCTTGAGCAGTACTTCAAATTATAACGTTTTATCGATTTATTTTTAAACATTTTAAATTAACTTCTTTAATTCATAAAATAAAATTTTATTATGTTAACGTCAACTTAAGTACAAAATTATTTAATACCTAACATAGTTATCGTAGTACTTATGCTATATTTGACATGTCATGTTACCATGGTAATTGAAAAAAATCTTTTTGCAAACTTAAAAGAACTAAAACATATTTAACCGCTTCTCTGAAGTAATCTTATGAACAGAAGGAGCAACTTAATTTAAAAAGGCAAAGAAAAAATAAATCCATTAGATTTTAACACACTGTTTTTTAAGCTGGTTTATTACGTCATTTAATTAAAATAGTGTTGAAGAATAAAGTTTTTGTTTTCATGTAATAGAGTGTGTTTTTTTGTCAAGGAGGGAGGGTAAAAGAACTAAGGTCATAGGCGCTAGAAAAACGATTTTTTTTTTTGAACGGGGTGTATATTTTGTCACAAAATCATCACCATAAATGTTAATCTCACTAAAAAAATTTTTTGTATAAAGTAAAAAATTATAAATTCAATTGCATAAACACATATAAGGTGTTGAATATATTCGTGTGAAAATTTAAGAACATTTTCAAAGGCATAAACTTTAAAAATGATTTAAGTTCATATTCAAATCCATAAACACGTAAATTTTTTTTTTTTTTTTTATGTTGATTTTAGGTGCCCCAAGAAGTCCTTACGGTCTTATCACAGAGCACCGCGGAAGAGCATTTAATAGGAAGTTCACGCCTCCTTCCCAACCGATGTCGCAAAACTTGCCCAGAGGCGGGGTTTGAACCACGGATCTTACGTTTCTGAGGCAAGTGTGCTACGGCTGCTTATAGTAGAAATAATACAGCCCCGTTAATTAAAAATAAACAAAGATCTCATCAAAAGATAAAGTGATTTTTGTGAATTCATTTATAAGAAAAATCAAAATTTTTTAAACTACTTAACTTTATTGAGATGGTCTCTAAAATTTTGAGAAAATGGTGTCGAATTAAGTTATCACTATTTAAATTGTGTTTGTTTTTATATAATTTTACGCTATTTAAATTATGGAAAGAAACTGGGAAGGAGTTAGATTTACATAAGTACATAATAATATAAGTAATTTATAAAAAATGTTTAAGGATTTGCAGGAAGGGCAACTAACAAACCTCCGCTCTGATTAATGTAAATTTTTTTTTCTTCTAATAAACTTTCAGAAAAATTTTTATCTAGTGGTTTTTTGTTCAATGATGCTGCAGATATGATGGAATTTGGGAATAAATTCCGATCAGGTATGACGTGAGTGGTAAAGAAAAATTATCGTTTCGGCACAGTTAGCTTGGCGTTGAATTCGATGGCATTGCTCTCGATTACTTTTTGCAGGTTCGTGTACACTTAATGCTGCAGCTAGCTGGTTGGGTTTCTGAACCTCGACATTGTTAAGGTAGTGGTACATCTTGAAGTATTGGTGATGCCAATACTTCAAAATGTACTACGCCGTCTGTTCTCTAGAGATTGAATATTTATAGCGGTTAGTCTTTGACGATATTTTAATGAAACATAAAACAAAATATTTTAAACGTTAATTGCTTTTACACAACTCATAAACATTGAGTTAAAATATATCAAGAGTTTTTTATTTCAAACAAGAGAGACAGGGCATTAGTAATATATTATATATAGATATAATATAATAATAAAACATAAAGTAAATTTTTGTAAAGCCAAATTGAAATATCTCATCTTCAATACAGACAGTATTGGAGATGAGGTATTTCAATTTGGCTTTACAAAAAAACTGATAAGTATTTAAAATAATTGAAGTAACATTAAAGTTGTTTAGCATTTTATGTTAAAATAAACTATAGTGTCCATGTTTAAAAAGTTTTTTAAAACATATTTTTGTTTGAGTAAAAAATAAATTAAAAAAAAAGTAAATATTTTAAATATGCGTAAATATTTGACCTAATTCAAAGCTGATATCGTACCTATGTGAACTGATTATTAGGGTGTTTCATTTCCGACAATTTTTTGAAAATGGTTACGTTACATGCATAACGGGGTAAATAATAGTCCAGAAAAAATTCTGTAAATTTTTCTAAGTTTTAAAATGTCATCTAGAGATCGCCATCTTGAAAAGATAGCGTCTTTTACACTTTTTTCAACTATAAATTTAAATAACTTAAAAAATAATTAATTTTATGTTACTTTACTGGATGTATATATATTATAGGTTATTAGATGAACATTTGGTAAAATTTTCTGAAAAATTGGTTAATGTCTAGAGGTCGCCGTATTAAAATATAAAGCTACCTTTTATTTTTTTAAATCTTAAAAAAAAATGTAATTAAAATTCAGTTAGGCTATTTTTAGGCTTGAGCTTTTTGTAAGAATAATAATTAATAAAGAATATACTACTTCCACTCTTGTGAATTCATGTGGAGCCATTCCTGGTTGTTTATTAGTCCTAATAAATCAAAAAGAAGTTTCTTTGCCATTTTTGTTCTTGTAAATTCTGACAATTTTTTATGAAATAAAAATAAAATAACAAGTTTTTCTGTTAAATACCAAAGGTGTCAGTTAATTGACATAATCACTGCGATTGTGATATCTGAATCTTCTTCTTGATACCAGTTCATTGCAATAAAAAATTTCAAGTCATCAACTGGAGCAAATACGAAAATATTTGAGTGGAGTATATACATCAAAAAAAAAACAACTAATAAACTTAGCCATGCGGTGGATCATAACTTGCTCATCATTGGACATAATAAATTTATCAGATAAGAGTTCCATTCTTAAAATATATATAGAATGTGACATAAATCTTACATTGTGAACTGCACCTGGTTTGTGAATTTTGAATATTTTGTCCATTGATAGTTTTCCCCCAAGGTAGATAATAATCTTCTCGCAGAAATATTTTCTCTTCTAGAGTAAGCCCATTTTAGAACTAAATTTGCTGGATTAAATATTTTTAATTTGATGTCAGTAGGCCATTCAAAAAAATTAAAGTTTGAGTAATCAATATTAGTTCTTGAAAATTTGGCTTGGAAACGTTTAAAAATGGGTTCATCTGGAATCTTCTCGTCATGCGGTAAATGCATGTTTGATGTGTAGCTCATTATCTCATTATAATGTTGGCGACATGCTAGCCATTGGAGAGGTCTCTTTAACTCAATTTCAATTAAAGTTGCTGCTCCTTTTTTTATTAGCTGTGTTGCTTGCTGTTGTATCAAAGCATACAACAACAATATTTTCCAAAATGTTCCAATCTTGCGCAAGTTTCACGGCTTCATCACATTGAATTTTATCTGTCGAATCTTTAATCAAAGGTACACCAATAAGTTTTGGCCTGCAAATAAAAGTTAAATTAGTTTTTTTAAAAACAAAAATAAAAATATACATAGGATTTATATAAATAAATAAATAAGTACTCGTTATAAGATCTTCTAATAAGAACTGCTACGCGTTCTTCATTATGAGCTTCATTATGTCTAAATGAAAAAGCTTCAAACCCCAGTGCAAAATAGCCTTTTTAGGTTTGTTTATCTCCCAATCAGCTTTAATTGCAGAACAATATTCTTCTGCGCATATTGTCTTTCACAATGCACAATTGAAACTGACATGGACAAATCATTAAGTTTACCTCCGCTTTTGCAGAAATAGTGGATTAAAATAGAAGGTGTTAAACAATAAACAATATCGGTCTGCCACAGATGCCGTTACTTCTGAGAGCTTTTTTGCTGACATTTCTAGTGAATTTGTTAAAGGCATCTTTCTTTTCTTTGGTGATAAAGGAGTAAACTCTGTATCTTTTTTATCTTCTTTCTCAGCTTTTCAACTAATTCACTGACTTCAAAGGCACTAGATTTTTGATCTTCGGTTGACCTTCTCCAAAAATCCATGCTTTGTCTATCTTCTTTACGTTCTAAATCATATACTTCTGAAATGTCGCAAAGTTGCTCAAGTTCATTACAAAATCTGACAATTTTTTCTTTTCCAACTTCAGTATTTTGACTTGCTCGATCAATTTTTTTTATTTTTACCTTTTCCCCCAACAATTTGGTAAGCAATGAAAAACAAGAGTCATCTGATCGAATTGGTACTCTAGCTTTTTACCAAACCTCCTAAAGCTCATCAAGCCCAGTGGGCACCCGACGTCAATCCGACGTTGGATTTACGTGCGATTTTCATCAGCGATGTCAAAAGACCTATTCCGACGTTGTTCCGATGTCAGTAAAATGACGTCGGGCGATGTCTTTATCTCAACATCCCCTGACGTCGTTTCGATGTATTTTGACGTTGTTCCGACATCTTGTAAAAGACGTCCAAAAAACGTCGCAGTACTGACATCGATCCAACGTCGATAAAAAGACGTCGGGCAACGTCATAATATTAACGTACTCCGATGTCTTTTGACGTCTTCCGACGTCAATTCAACGTCCTTAAAACGACGTCGGAACAACGTCGTAAGACATCGCTGATGAAAATTTAATCCAAACCCAACAATATGTGTGCAATTGCGCTCTTCAATAAATATGTGAACTAAGCGTGTTTTTTATTAATGGAAAGAAGTTTGAATAATGGTTGATAAAACATCATGAGGTTTTGTATGATGCACTAGCATAGTTTTTTAACTATTAACATTTTCGAGTATACATTTTTTATAATATATAACTATTCGTTTTAATATTTATATAATATTTAAACAAAATTATTTCTTATCAAAGAAATAATTCCCAAATAGCTACAAGTATAAATTACTAAATAAACACTTTAATTAATATGTCCCTGTGGTGTTGTGGTAAGCGCGTAGGATTTAGTTTCTAATAGACCGAGGTTCGATTTCTGCCTAAGGCAACGTTTTTTAGTTTTCAAAAAACACGTTGGATTTACATCGGAATGCCGACGTCGCGCGATGTCAGTTTATCCGACGTCAAATAACATTTCCATTTCCAACGTAAACCCAACGTCGATCCGACGTCGCTCGACGTTCGTTCGACGTCGAAATGCCCACTGGGAGAATAAGTTTAAAAATGTCTTTTTCAGAAGTGCCACTTTTTTAATATAAATGTAAATAAGAGTATCTACCTAACACACGTTTTTTTTGTTGGTAGGCGACTAAAGTTTGATAATTTATTAGTTTCAGGGTAACCAATTAACCAGTTTTAATTATTTTTTCTAAGGTTCATCGTTATAGTAAAATATTCGCTTATCTAATAAACTAGTTTTAAAATTATTTTTAAAATTTCAAATTTGGTAATTGATATAATAACCAGCATTTTTTAAATAAGTTTATGAAATTTACACACGTACAGATGTTTATTTTGCAAACTATTTAATCACGACTTTCAGTGGTCAGTTATGCTCAAAAATTAAATTTTGCATTTTATTTAAAGTATTCAGTCTTTTAAAGCATTTAAGGAATTTTTTAGCAAAAAAATTAAAAAAAAAAGTAAACTTTATAATACTTGACATTACCCAATTTTTTTGAAAATTTGGCCAAATGTTTATCCGATAACCTTTATTACATAGACCAAGTAACATAACATGAAATTAATTGTTTTTTAAGTAATTTAAATTTAAAGTTGAAAAAAGGGTAAAAAAAAAGGCTACTTTTTCAAGACGGCGACCTCTAGATAATATTTTAAGATTTTGAAAAATTTGCAGATTTTTTTTTTGGCCCATTATTTACCCTGTTATGCATGTAACCTAACCATTTTCGAAAAATTGTCGGAAATGAAACACCCTACTGAATACGATTACACTGCAATTCTGTTTAAATCCGGTTGGATGCTAGCATATCTATTCCGATCTCATATCCTGTCTGATATGAAAAATTTAATTTTGCTTCGCAACTAATTTATAGCATTACATAAATCACGATAGTTTGTTAAAGTTCCTAAATTGATAATTGGCGTACTGTTTTATCTAACGCAGAAGAAAAAAAAGGAAAGTCTCCCATTGTTGTTATCATTTTTTTTATAGATTATATCATTTGTTACGTCATTCATAAATCTTTTATATTATAATCGATGTAATAGCTGCAAGAAAATATTTCTCAAATAATTTTAGATTAAACTAAAGTTATATCTTTTATTTTCTTGTAGTTAAAAGAAATCGTTCAAAGAAGAAAATATATGTTAAAAAAGATATTATTATAAAGAAAGTAAAAATGAACTCTACCATCATTTTGACTTTTATAATTATTTTATTAAGTCAAAGTTATTTTTGCGCAAAATTAATGAAGAAAAGTCAAAAGGATATATTCGGAATTAGAGAAGGAGTTAGTTCGTGTACTGTTACATCTTACTCAGATTGTTTTTTGTACTACGGTCGAAAAATTTGTATAAAAAGAACCAAACAAGTTTGCATATGATGGCATAATTTTTTAGTCCTAAACATCTATAAATTTTGTTTTCATTATGTATCTAGTTGTACTTCTGTGTATACAAAATATATTCTCTATTTCATGATAAAAGATTATCTATTTGGAATAACATTAGCTCGAAATTTCAATGTACATGGTATTACCTATTTGTATTAGAACTTAAATTGGTTCATACTTTCCGTATAAAGTTAACAGCAAACCGTTATGGTGGAGGTTTTGTTTATTTGCTTTTTTAAAAAAACTGTTTTGTGTAGCTTACTTTAACTTTAGCCAATAACTAATATGACTTATAAAGTAATATGGCAGACTTGATTCAAATGACATAAAACTTATTTTCGCTTGTGCAGTTAATTATGTAGCAAGTTATGAAATTTTAGGTTAACTGCATCCAAAAATTTTGATTTGGAACAAATTTAACATAAGGTTCGAAATAGAAATATTTAATGTGACTAGAAATAAATATTACAACACATTTGTTTTATTTTTTACAAACTTTGATTATCTTTTGTAATATTTAAGTTTTATAAAACAAAAAAAAATTGTTGTGTACAGAAAATTTTAAAAAATAGGCGAAAAAAATCTCTAAATTTTGCTTGAAAATTTAGATGCATTTGTTCAACTTTGTTTGTTAGTTATTGTATAATTATAGTGAGTTATTGAATGTTTTTTATCGATAAACTTGTTATTTATACATAGTTCTAACTTTTTATCACTAATTTATAAATTTTTTTAAACAACAATCAACTATTACTCTATGAACAATCTCGTTGTGTTTGTTTGAGACCTTTTTTGAAGTAGGTAATAACCAAAATAAATATTTAAGTATTTGATTTCATTAAAAGAATGAGAAGATTCACATAAGATCATCACGAATAACCATCAAGAACTTCTTTTTAGATACTAATCTCATTAAAATATCCTAAATAGCAAAGTTTTAGTCAGGTCAGATTATCCTGCTACTGGTAACATGTAAACCAGTACAATCTGCTTCATGTCCTGCTGCTTGTAGGATACGTTTTTTTAGGCAAAGGCTAGGAGAAGCCAATTGCAACTTAAAACACCTCCTGTCATGGGCCTTTTCGTTGAGTAAAGACTAGAGATGGTGTTTTGATAACAATACTCATCTTGGACAGTTTTAAATGCATTCGGCTACTGTCTTGTAGAAGGCCTCTTTGGCAAAGACTTAAGGGGTAAACAAATTCTACCTGTTGACCAGCCTCGCACCCCTTCTTCATCTAATAGGCCTACGCAGATTTATTTATAATACATTGCTCCCAGTTTAGGATATTGAATGCTGGATCTTCTTGACTCAGTGCATGGGTTTTGCTTGCGTCTCTGTTTCTATGACTACGCAACTCATTTTATCATCTCCTAATGAGAGTAAAGCTCTAAAACTCAGTTTTATGGTTCAGAGGCCGGCTGGTTTTCCGGTTTCCTGAACTATGCGGTAGCTCTCGGAGAGGCGGATACCATTTATTCCTATATGTACTTTTGTTTAGCACCACCTCACTCTATTGTAATTTTCTTTGGGGGACTCTTTATCATCAGAATCTCCTTATTATCGTACCTCTTACAACTAACTTGAAGCTGACTGGGACTTTTTCCGTGATTTTTTTCATGGTGGCCCTTGATTAGAAATCTTTCGTCTTCCTGTTGACAAATGTGCTTCTTACGTAACTTCTTGGATTCAGGCTTTCATGAAATCTTTTCCCACCAAAATATAACTTTTTTCAGCCAATTTTTATAAACGTGTTACCTGTCATTCAGTTAAGTCTCGTCGTTTTTCTGTTCCTAAGTGCTCCAAAAACTTTTATTTGTCTAGTTTTTTTTTCCTTGAACATCAGTTCTTTTGAATTCGCTTCCTTCATCTTGCTTTCCTGATTCATACATTTGCAATCTTTCAAGTTGTCTGACAATTGCTATCTTGCTCTATAAACTTCATCTTTTCTCTTTCAGTAACTTCCAATTTTAATAGTGGTTGTTTGCAGCCTATTTGGAAGCAAAGATGTTGAACAGTAAACTATCAAATACAGTAAACTATTAAATACAGTAAACTATTAAATACAGTAAACTATATAATACAGTAAACTATTAAATACAGTAAACTATTAAATACAGTAAACTATAAAATACAGTAAACTATTAAATACAGTAAACTATTAAATACAGTAAACTATTAAATACAGTAAACTATTAAATACAGTAAACTATTAAATACAGTAAACTATTAAATACAGTAAACTATTAAATACAGTAAACTATTAAATACAGTAAACTATTAAATACAGTAAACTATTTAATACAGTAAACTATTTAATACAGTAAACTATTAAACAAACAAATTATTAAATAAATAAATACAGTAAGCTATTAAACGTTTACAAATATAAAATTATTTTATTAAAGGAATTTTCATTAATGTTTTTATTATTCAAGGTATTTTATTTAGAATATGGATGGTAGATTGTTCTTTTTTGTTTTTTCAACATTTAATGAGACCTTATCATTTTAAACCAATAAGAAACTTTTGTTTATTTGATGTCATATTTTACCCAGCTAGCACACTTACATTGGGCCAACGTATGTAAAACCATCGCAAACGTCGACTCTTTTTTTGAATGCAAAACCAACGTTGATCCAATGTCATTTGGTTAATGATAAAATTATTACCGACGGAACTAAAAACATCTGGCAAATTTACATTGGTCCAATGTATGTAAAAACATCACAAAAAGTTGATTGCTTTTACGATTTAAAACCAATGTTGACCCAATGTATGTATTTCGACGTTGATTCAATGTATATAAATCAACGTTTTTTCAATGTATGTAAAAACATCGAAACAGTTTGATTGCTTTTACGATCTATACCCAACATTGGTACAAGAATAAACACCTCGACATTGATTCAATGTATATAAATCAACGTTTTTCCAATGTTTGTAAAAACACGCAAAAAGTTTATTGTTTTTACGATCTAAACTCAACGTTGATTCTATGTATATATTTCGACGTTGATTCAATGTATATAAATCAACGTTGATCCAAGGTATGTAAATACATTGCAAAAAATTGATTGTTTCTACGAACTAAACCTAATGTTGATCCAATGTATTTGACCAAATAAAGCTATTACGAAATTATATAATTTAAACAAAATCTTCCGTGATTATTAAAATATCAAATCACTTTTAATGTTTTAATGATCAAGCAATACTAACTCAGTATTCTTATATATATATTATGTTTACGTCGGCTTTATATATATATATATATATATATATATATATATATATATATATATATATATATATATATATATATATATATATATATATATATATATATATATATATATATATTTATATGTATATATATATATATATATATATATATATATTATATATTATATATTATAGATGCGTATATTATATAAATATATACGCATAAAATAAAACGTTGCATTAACGTAGAAAATATAACCATTTTCCGACTTTAAAAAAACGTTTTATCAACATTGGTTTTTAGTTGTTGGCGACGTCGCATTTTTAACCATAATGATATAAAAACAACGTTGGCAGCCGATGTTGGGCCAACGAAACGCGCAACATTGTTCTAATGTTAAGCAGCCGTAGCGCAGTGGTAGCGCACTTACCTCAAAAACGTAAGATCCGTGGTTCAAACCACACCTGTGGGCAAGATTTGCGACATCGGTTGGGAAAGAGGCGTGAACTTCCTATTAAATGCTCTTCCGCGCTGCTCTGTGATAAGACCGTAGGGACTTTTTGGGGCACCTTAATCAACTTAAAAAAAAAAAAATGTTTTAACAACGTATGTGTGCTAGCTGGGTATAACAATGTTGTAATATTATCATCAGCATAATTAAGGTTAGTGTCATAAACAAGCATAACTGCAATTAATTTTAAAGTTTTATGGATATCAAAAATAAAAGCGAGAAAAGAATAGACCCAAATATAGAATTCTGGGGTATATTTAATAAAATAGATTGATCAGTTGCATTACCATAAAATAAACTTCTGGTTGCTTGAATAACTTTCAAGCATTAAACAATTTTTAAATTCCGTTTTATTCAATTTAAAAAAAAAAAAATTTATGAATAATTTTGAAAAATAGCTTTTTATAAATCATTGAAAACTCCCAAAGTATATTATCATTATTTTATCATTATTTTATCATTATTTTATCATTATTTTATCATTATTTTATCATTATTTTATCATTATTTTATCATTATTTTATCATTATTTTATCATTATTTTATCATTATTTTATCATTATTTTATCATTATTTTATCATTATTTTATCATTATTTTATCATTATTTTATCATGTTATATAGAAATTTTCAGTAATAGTTCAAATAATTAGGAGTATATAAAATAATAACTTGTTTTAACCAAGAATAAAAAAATTTGAATTGTTAATCTTTTAATAGAGTTTCTATTGATACCATCGTAAGATTTAAGCATAATAAAAGATCATTCAAATTTCTCAGAGAATACATTAAAAAAGGACAAAGGACAAAGTTATCGGAAAAACATAATCATTGATGTTGTTAGCCAAAAGAGGAATTTTTTATCCAGATTTGAACCAACTGTTACAAAAATTTGTTTAATTCAACTTTACAATTGTAACGGAGAAAAGTTTGTTTTTGTTTTTGGATTTCTTAGAATTTTTCGTGTATGCTCTGAAGCTTATTTGATTTAAGTAAATTAAAGTAGTATAATTTATTTGATTTTGTTTGTTTGTCTTTGAAATTTTTTGACATAATTGTTATAAAAAATCTTAATTTTCTTTATTTTGACTTTAAAATAATTTGTTATATAATTTCTACTTATTTTTATAAAGAATTTTCAGGATTTTGACTCAAAAAAACACATCTAATCTTTTCATAGAACTTGTGTTAATAAGTGTAGAAGTATGAATAATATATTAGTATAGAACATTTAGTAATCAATTATACCTTGCGGGTATACCTTGCGTTAAAAAAAAACAGTAACCTTCATTTCATTTATATCAAAAAAAGTGCCTGTTTCTGAGAAGTTGGGCATAATAATGTTTATTTTGATAAAAATATTATATTTATCATATTTTTCCAGACCATTCTTATGATAGTTAAGTAATATTTAATTTTAGTGTTGAACAAATGCGTTATCAGCGTTATTTCATCAAGTGAAAACCATTTTTGAGATTAACATGAAACTGTATGAAACTTATTTCTAAAAACTGCCCTCTGGGGCTACACCTGAATCATAAATGAGTATTTAATTAAAATATAAAGCTTAGAGTATAAATCGATATCTTGTTATATTTATGTATATCTGATGATTATTATTTTATTATAATTTTGTATAATATGTATATCTGGTGACTATTATATTGTCTTAATTTTATTATTATTATTATTATTATTATTATTATTATTATTATTATTATGTATATATATATATATATATATATATATATATATATATATATATATATATATATATATATATATATATATATATATATATATATATATATATATATATTTATATATTTTAAAAAATTTATCACAGAGACCTGGTTTAACAATTTTTCGATTCCATCTCTTCTGGGTTATAATATTTTCAGAAAAGATCGATCTACTCATGGTTATGGTATTGCAATTTATGTTAACTGCAGCTTCACTGCAAGCGAAATTGAAAATTCTCAAAGATTCGCTGTTCAATTCATGAACATTTAAGAACAACTCTGGCTCAAAACTCTTCTTATCGGTTGTATCTATCGCCCACCTAGTGGAATAAAATCTTTTAATGAAATTTTTAATACTATTTCTTATGCCAAATTGTTTATCAAAAAAAAAAATTTGCTTTCCTTACAATTACCGGTGATTTCAACTTCCCAAACATCAAATGGAAAAAAGGATGGATATACACCTCAAACACTGAAACCAGTTTAGATACAAAATTTGTTAACATTTTTAACAGTCTATATCTACATCAACATGTCACTAAACCAACCTTTATTCAATCCAATGGGTCTTCAAAAAATATTCTGGACCTAATAAACAGCAAATCGGCTAATCGTACAAATGAGATTTTTGTTGGTCCGCCAAAGGAAATAGTTCACAATAGTACTGTACCCTGGCATTATCAATTAGCTGATGACTACACCAACTTTAATCGTTTTACTAGTTCAAAATTTATTTATAATAAAGGAAATTATATTCAATTAAACAATTACATGTCCAAACAGAGGTGGGAAAATCTACTTAAAAACTTAGACGCCATTGAAAGCTACCAAATTTTCTGCAATATTTATAACAAAGGTTGCAAAAAATTTATTCCATTTATCCATTAAAACAAAATAAACGACGGCCAATCTGGGTAACAAAAGAACTTTTATTACTAACTAAACGAAAGAAAGAACTCTGATTTCTCAACCGTAACAGCAAGTGGAAAATTATCTCGCTGGCTAATGATTACAAGTTTACTCGAAATCTTATAAAAAAAGAGACTAGAGCTGCAATTCGTTCATTTGAAGAAAACCTATCTAAAGACAAGAACAATCCAAAAACATTCTTTTCCTACATTAATAGCAAACGTACTGTCAATAATCATATCAACACATTGCGTTCTTCATTCGGTAACAACTCTGTACCGATAGATTTTTGATTCCCATAACATTGAACAAGGTATTCCAAGCTGTCTTTACTATTGAGCCTCATAATCAAAATCTACCTCTGTTTGCTAAACGCTTATCTACCTCTCTCTTAAACTTTGATTCTGAATCTGTTCAAAAACACCTTGAGGCACTTGTCAAATATAAATCTGCTGAAGAAGATCAAATAAGTCCGTTCTTAAAGCATGCGCCAGCACAATAGCAGCTCCGCTTGCTATGATTTTTCAATTGTCAATGGAACAAGCAGTTGTACCGAAGGCTTTGCTTGTAGCTAATGTAACTCAATTGTTCAAAAACGGTTCAAAGACTGACCCTACAAACTACAGACCAATTTCCATCACTTCTGTACCATGTAAGATAATGGAAAGACTGGTTAAAGATAAGGTCATGCATCACTTATTTAACAATCTTCTCTGCCAATGTCAACACGGATTTGTCAGCAAAAAATTATGCACAACAAATTTACTCGAAACTATGGACTTTTTGACTTACACTCATCACAAAAGCTACCTTATTTCTCGATTTTGCCAAAGCATTTGACAAAGTTCCTCAAAAAAGGTTACTAAAAAAGCTTGAATCTTATGGAATTAGTGGAAATGTTTTAAATTGGATTAATGCCTTTCTTTCTAACAGAACACAACGTGTCCTCCTTGGTAATGTTGCATCCGATTGGAAACAGGTTAATAGTGGCGTTCCTCTGGTTAGAACACAGTTAGGGGGTGGCAGTAGACTATTTCAAAAAAAGTTGTTTTCAGAGGCACTCTAATATATATATATATATATATATATATATATATATATATATATATATATATATATATATATATATATATATATATATATATATATATATATATATATATATATATATATATATATATATGTATATATATATATATATATATATATATATATATATATATCTCAAAATGCCCCCACCTATACCCCTATATACAGAAGAGAGCGTTATGATTGTAGAAGAGGGGTGGTGTTTGTATTTTTAATAAAAGATCTATTGAATTTTCTGAAATGTTTAATATCGTATTTAATAAAGAATCTGTTAAACATATTTAGTGCAAAATAAAAAAAGCGTGAAAAAAAGTGAAACATTTATCACCAAACGCAACAGCAGAACTAAATAAGTAGCTAAATGAAGGCATTTACAAAGCAATAAAATTAGTAAGTCAAAAAAAAGCAGACTGTTTTCTAATTAATGTAGACATTAATTTGCCTAAAAATAAAAATGGTTTTAGTGAACATTAGTCTCAAAATACATATGCAAATAATTTTTTTTATAACGTTGAACGATTGCTTGCTACTTCAAATGGTTTTTAAACCCAAATTTTAACTAAACGAGGAATAGAAGGATTACATTTTAGACTTAATTATAACTGATAAAAATAATAGAATCCATAAAACAAAACATAAACCTTTATTAGGCAATTCAAAAAGAGGTCATAATCTATTAATATATGATTTTATATTGAATAACAATATCCATCTAAATATAACTAATACAAAAATTTTATACAGAAAATCTAGTTTTTTAACCATGTCACGATTATAATGAAGTTGATTGGCAGATATTATTTTCTAATAAAAAAATCTAATGAGTGTTGTTAATTGTTTACTGAAACTATAACGAATTAGCCTCAAATTTTGTACCATCAATAAAAGTTCGCACAAAATTTGGACCACTATGGCTAGCAAGAGAATTAAAGAAAGAAATTAATTTACAAAAGAAACTGTGGTTCAAGTTTTTTCATGAAATAAATTAAACATTATAAAGAATCTGTATATAATAAAACGTAAAAAGTGATACAATTAATTGATAATGCAATGTATGAATACGAATAAAGTATAACAAAAAAATCAAAAACATATTCAAAACTTTTCTATGCCTTTTCTATGCTCATAAAAAAAAAAAAAGAACTCAGTTATTAAGAGATTAAACTCGACACAAAAAACTAGACAAAAGTAGGAACAAAATAGCCAGTATTCTTAGCCAACCTTTTCAGTCTCTATTCTCTCTAGAAAAATATCCTGTTGAATTACCATATTTTAAACTAAGATCAACTAAGTCATCCTATCTAATTAACGATGACTTCTCTTGTGCTCTAATAGCAAAACACTTAAAAAATTTAATAAAAAAAGTAGTTGTAGATTGGAGTTTTAAATGATATTGATTTTAAAATAAAAAAAATGTCTCAATAATATATGTATGTATGTATATATATATATATATATATATATATATATATATATATACATATATGTATGTATATATATATATATATATATATATATATATATATATATATATATATATATATATATATATATATATATATATATATATATATATATATATACATATATATATATATATATATATATATATATATATATATATATATATATATATATATATATATATATATATATATATATATATATATAAATTATTTTTATTTGCATGTAAAGTATCAATTGCCAACTTACGGTATATGAAATAGGTAGAGTGGTTCACAAATTACTGTTTAACTATAGTGAGGTTGTTAATCATCACAGCGTGTTCTTAAACAAACTCCAATATACATAATGATCTTTTTTATATATTCTATTTCTGAAAAGAGATGGCTTTAAATAAAATTTTATACTTTTATTATCACAAATAGAGAGTATTATCGTCAGAACAATTGCCTCTTGGAGTCTTTAATAATTAAAAAATTTTTATTTGAGGCACTCTCAATGAAACTCTTAACCACTCAGAAAATGATGATCCCAATTTAACCCACTGTTTACAATTGCTTAGATATGATTTTTTTTTTTTTTAAATTTTATGCATTTTTTTCACGTCAATATATTAGCATAACTTTGTAGTCTATACATATTGAAGAAAAACATATATTGAAAAAAAACAAAAAACATATTGCATCAAAGTATAAGGTATTAAATAACTAAGGTTAAATAAAGATTTTAAAAGTAAGTTATTAATTGTTCATAATCAAAATCGAATATGTGTTGTTTTGTTGCACGTTTAAAATGTAGAATGGAAGTTATGGTCTTTATATTACTTGTTAGATTTAATTTCCACATTCGTGGCCCTCGGCAATATATTGAGTCAGCTTGTTTTAATAAAGTTTTAATTATGACAAAGTTGTTAAGTACTTGAGTACTTTAAGTACTTAGTTTAGTATTAAGTACTTAGTTTAGTATTTGTGGTTTATAGAAATAAATTGATATTAGAAACAGTTTGGTAGTATGAGATTCTTTAACTTAAACATTCTTTAACTTAAGTACCCCAAGTTTTTTTAGTTTAGGATTGCACTGGTGTATCTATTTGCGTTTTAATATTAGGCGACATGCATGTTTTTGTTTTTTGTAAATTGCATTTATTTATTCATTTATTAACTAAGTTTCAAAAAAACTACAAATTTAATTACAAATTTACAAATCAGGTTAGGTGTCACTCATTTAGTTAAAAACTAGTCAAAGGAGTGACACCTAAATAGAATAAACAAAAAATAAAATCAACAACAACAATGTTATTAAATAATACAAAACATAAATTAACATAATTAAAAAAAAAAGCGATAAAAATATAAATTACACCTAATAATCTTAATGCTAAAGTAAAATAATATGTGATAATAATATGTAATAATGCAATATATGATAACAATGATAGAGTTTACATAACAATAACAGTAGTATATTAGAAAATAATATTAATAATAATAGTAATAAAAATAACAAACAATTATAATAATAAACAATTAAAATCAAGCAATAATGTTATGACAGTTATCATCAAATACAAAACCTAATCATCAGATACAAAAAAAACAAAACACGTAACAAACAAAAACACATCACAAAAAAAGCAATAAAAAGTATAAAGTGTTTATAATGAATGAACAATATTGAAATGAAAGAGAGTGTAAGAAAGAGAGAAGAAAAGAAAATTAAAAACATATCACATGATAAAATAGTATTAAAATTAGAATCATTTCGTAAAATATATAAGATAAATATACACAAACTAAAAAAAAAAATTACAACATTACAAAGTTGATTGAGTATTCTCTTTAAAGCGTAGTTTTTTTAATAAGCAATTCAGGAAGTTTTAAGGGGAGGGGGCGTTGGCCTTTTTCCATTCGTCGAGATTTTCTAGTTCTTAATTATCCGTATCAAACATGAGGTTAATGTTTTTGTGTCTAAAAAATGCTTGCGTATCGTCAGCAAAAAGAATACAGTAGAGTTTATTGAATGAGAAGATATCATTAATATAAACAAGGAATAGCAAAGCCATAGAATTAATTCTTGCGGAACTCCACAAGTAATAATTTTAAATTGTGTAACAGTATTGTTATAGGATAATTCTTGTTGTTAATTAATCTTGTTGTTGTTAAAGTTAGTAGCGAAACCATTTTAGTTGTTGTTTTTTATTCCATAATCAATTAGTTTATACATAAGTATCTCAAGGTCAACTGTGTCAAATGCTTTCGAAAGATCAGGTAATACCCCTAGAGTAAAAATTTCATATACAAATTAGACTACAGCATGTTCTGTTGAGTGTTGTTTTTGAAATCCATATTGTTTGTTATTTAAGAGGTGATGATTAACTAGAAAGTTATAGAGTCTATTGTGTATCAAGCGCTTTAATATTTTTGAAAAAAAGGGTAAAACAGAAATTGATCTATAGTTAAAAACTTTTGATTCGTCCCCGCTTTTAAATGCAGGAACATCTTTTGCTTCAGGAATATGCAGGAACATCTTTTGCTATCTTAAGCTTCAGGAAATATCCTGTGATTTAAAGACATGTTGTAAATATGCAAAACAGGATGTTCAATAATATCATAAACACTTTTTACAATATTTGTGCTAATGTTATCAAGCCGTGGCTTTTTGTTCGATTTTAGGGAATTAAAGGTGTTTCGAACCTCATTGGGAGTTGTTTTTACGCTCTCCAATTACAATTTTTTTTTCTAAATATGATTTAAAACATGCTTTTCCAGGAATTGCTTTATCAACAAGTGTTTTCATAATTTTGTAAAGAAATTGTTAAGTTTATCAGCTATCCCTATTGATAGACATTGCTGAACCAATATATTGGTTTGGAGGCTGCATTATAACTTTTATGCGTTTTTAAGTATTTCGGGAACATTTTTTTTGTATCTTTTTTTTATTCCTGTAACCTCTTTTATTATGCTCCATGTTTTTTGTGTGCTTTTTTTTCCGCTAATGATCTAATTTTTCAAATTAGGTCATTAGCGTCTTGTCAAATAGCAAAAAGACACTTTTTTGTAGTAAAAAATTATTTGTTTATAATAGCGTTAAAAAATTTAACAACTTCAAACAGTTAGATAGCGTTAAAAATTTTAACAACTTCAAACACTTAGTTGTTTGAAAAAATTAAAAACAGTTTAAATAAAGCTTTTAGTGCTTACAGTTGCTATAAAAAGTAGTTTACTACCAACAACTTTACCGTATACTGTTAAATCTGGGGATGTTCACTGCCACACCCCTATTGGCACAGCCCTACTCAAATGTAATTCCCTAACATCTTTTTGTTTCATTGTCTTTAATAACAACGTTCAAAGTATAGTTTATCTTTTTTAAAGCGCTGGCCTCGCTGTAATGAGTAAACTTTGATTTTTTCTATAAATTTATCGAAGTAGATGTTGAGGATATGGATTTCAAGTGACATTTTGCATATACAATATGACTTCTAACTTCACATAGTTTGTGATTACATAGGAAGTCATGAACAACTGCAACAAAACTGATCTAAGCCGCTATTTCCATAATGTCCTAGATTTCTGATTAGATTGTTGACACCTGTCTAATTAACGAAGTTACTTGCAAATATATAAATATTCATCAGACCTGCAAAACTGCAATTTTTGTCCCTAATATCTTTTTCACGTTCTACCTGTCTTCTACTAAAGTTAAAAATTCATTTTATTTCCTCTGTACCAAGCGTATAAATAGTTATAGAAGTTTGGCGGCAGAAAATTTCACACACATTACAGGGTATAATATCATCATATATTTTCCTATAGTACATCAATATATAAACACTTTTATATTTTTAATGACATAAACATAGAGTTAGTTAAAATTTCAAATTAGTTTAAGACAAATAAATTATCAATTAACTTAGAAAAAACTCAATGGACCTAAATCCAAAAAAAAACTTTTACCAAATGATATGCCTCAAATATATATTGACAATGTTCAAATAAAGCAATCAAAAGTTATACATTTCCTTGGTGTTTTCATTGATAAAAACTTAACATGGAAAAATCATATCGAAACATTATGCAATAAAGTCTCAAAAAATATTGGAGTGTTGTATAAAGCGAGAAATTTTGTAAATAGACATGCATTAATTCAACTTTATTACTCGCTAATCCAATGTCATGTAAACTATGCTAACATTGCGTGGTGTAGTGCTAATAATAGTCAATTAGAACCTCTTTATCTGCAACAGAAGCATCTAGCACGTCTAATAAATTTTAAAGATCGTTATACTCATGCAAAACCTCTTTTAATAGACATAAATATTCTTAATATATATCAACTAAATGTTTTTAATGTTCTTTGCTTTATGTACAAATGTAAGATAAACTTAACCCCAATATTTTTTCAAAATTTATATGCAATAAAGCCAAGAAACAAAAATGAATTAAGAAATAACAATCTTATTCATCAACATTATTCGCACACAAATTTTGGAAGATATCATATATATCTTCCAAAATTTGTGTGCGAATAATGTTGATGATATTTTTAACACTATTTGGTTCCACAGAAAAGCTCCGCGATATGATATATCTTATATCATATCGCGGAGCTTTTCTGTGGAACCAAATAGTGTTAAAAAACTTTGATTTTTCTAAAAATTGTAGTTTGCTTACTTTCAAAAATAAACTGAAAAAAGTTATCTTGACAATTGATAACACCTTCGAGTTTTTTTGAATATTTTATTTAAATATTTAGTTTTATTACATATTTTGACATTTTTTAACGGTATTTTATGTTTGGTTTTGGCTTATTAAAAATCTTGTATTGTAAATATCGGTATTTTGTTTTTATTTATTTTGTATCGCATTGTTAAACGGTTTTCGGTGACAGGATCTTGCCATCCTCTTCGAGTTTCCGTGTTCTTTTTATTTTATGTAAAACGATATTATACCAAATAAAATTGTAATAAGAATAAAAAAAAAAAAAAAAAAAAAAAAAAAAGAAATATATTGAAACTTTTTTTTTTACCAATTAAAATAAAAAAAAACTACTCAATTTGAAGATAATTATTATATATATATATATATATATATATATATATATATATATATATATATATATATATATATATATATATATATATATATATATATATATATATATATATATACGTGGGCATTTATTTTGAAAGCTTGATGATAATAAAATAATTATTTGGAAAGATAAAATAAGAAAAAAAACATATGTTCACAACTTTAGGTTTAATGCATATGGCAGTCATTGAAAGTACATGTTTTTGCTAAAAAATAGTTCCTATACAACAAGTGCCGCCAAGATAAAAACGTAAGTTTTATTTAAAAACAGATGATGTACTTTTGATATCTTCGTTCAAAATAAAATCTTAAACTTATAATTTTTTTAGTATTATTACCAATTCATAATTTATTAAAACTTATCCTAATTTCTAGGTTTGATTTTTTTTTTTTTTTTTTAAACCTTGAAACGTTTAAAAACGTAGAATATTTTTTAACTGAATAACTCAGCGGGCATTTGGTCCGAAAAAGACGTTGTTTGAACTTTTAAAATATGTTCAGAACATTAAAAAAACTTATTTTGTTGTCCAAATGCTTGCTAAGTAAACATAAAAGCAGGAAACTAAATAGTGTAATCTTTAGTATTGCTATATAAATAAAAAATTTCGTTCTTGCATTTTAACATTTAGCGTAAAAACCATTCCTCCGTTTGTCGAAGTAACGTTACTTTTGAGCACAAGGAAATTCTTTGTTTTTATTACAAAGCCGCTTATTTCTTTCATGCACTTAATAAAACTTCAAATAGAATTTTTGATTGTAATATCCCTAATAGAATGTGTACAGTTTATAAACAAATAATAACAAAATGAACTATTGACAGCCAATAAAAATTTTAAACAAGCGAAGATTAAAAATAGAAAACTCGAAAAATTTAATAAATGAATTTATTTGAAAAAGCAAATGATGTAAATATTTGAAAGAAAGGAAGCTTTAGCATGAAAGGTTTCTCTTTGATATAGGTAAGTTTTACAATCTAGCAAGAGTTACATTGATGTGAATGCGCTTATGTCTCAACTAAATTCAAAAATTTGAAGCTTCTTACTTTGATTTGAAAAAAATGCTTCTAACTTTGATTAGTCAAAATAATAAAAAACTTCGCACATTTCTAAAATATGGTCAAATGTTTTATGCAAAATTTTTAATTTAATTTATTGTCTTCAAACTTTGCAAACTATAAGGCTTTTCTTATTGTTTGAGGCAATAAGATGGTAAGCACGTGGTTATCAAACCACTCTTCCAAAATGTCTTAATTACAAAACAAGTCGTTCAGTATCTTATACCCCAATCACACTTTCAGACAATAAAAGATGTTATATTTTAAAAGCGTATTAAATTGTTATAGTGAAAAAGTGTATAAAACAACAGTAAAATATAACTACAAGATTGTTTTGTCAATATAAAAAGCTTGAGTTAATATAAAACAACGTCACCATGTTGTTTTATTGATGTTTTATACAGTTTATAACATTAAAAACATGAAACCCAGTAAAAATACAACGTGTTTTGTTGTCACTATGAACGGATATTATTTTTAATTAAACACAAAATATTTACTTTGGTTTTTATAAAGGGCCACGGGTGGAGCACTTTTTCAGCAATATGACATATTCATATGACAATTTCATATCATTATAGCATTTGAAAAAAACATTTTTCGTCAAACATTCAAATATAATGATTGTTTACTTATAAAGTAAATTTTAAATGTTGTTCTAACTTATTATTTTGTTTTATTTTTTAATTTTGTTGATGTCATCGTTCTAAGGTACGTAACGTCGCGTAACGATAAGTACTGATAACGTTTGTTTAATAACGTTAAAAGCGTTAACAATATAAAAAAATGCTTAAAAAATAACCCTGGCCAAACCCTTAAAAATTATAAGCTTCAGCAGTTTGGTTGTTTTTTTGTTTCAAACATACCTTTTACACTTTTTTGCACTGTTACTTTTTTTTTTTTTTTTTTTGTTTATATTTGTCGTAAAACAAATACTATATTTTACAAGAACAATCAAATAAGGCTTCCGAAGAAAGATCGTAATGATCTTATAATCAGAACCTTTACAGTTTTAAAAACAATATAGTATAAAATAATACTATAAAAACTGAAAATAATAAAAACTAAAAATATAAATCCGTAATAATGAATCCATAATAATAATCATGTATTTGTAAAAATCACAAATCTGTAATAATAAATCTACAATAATAATCCATAATAATAAATTTGTAATAAAAATACATAATAATAAATTTTATAAATCTGTTATAAATCAAAGAAAATATATCTATTAATATAAATATTAATATAAATTTCATAAACCAAAGTTTATTTCAAAATAATAGTAACTTAACATTGATAAATTATTTTTTACTTCTGTTAGAATTTTTACTCAATGTAAATAAATTTATAATAATTAATATTTAGATATAAAACAGTTTTGACAAAGAATCTTCGGAAATAATTTAAATTTGCACTTGATCGTGTTTGGTAAAAAATAAATAAACCAGACAGTTTTTTTTTTTTCATTTTGCTCAAATAATTATGTTAATCAAGAGACTTGATTTACATAATCAATAGAAAACACAAATGACGTAGAGTAGGAATTAAGATGTAAATATGAAATTGAACCAAACTAGGCCAATTAAGATATTAAACAAATTTTTGTAATGGAGAATGGGTAAAAAAATTGTGTAATACTAAACAATTTTTCAAGTTTTTAAATAAAATTTTCTGACTTTTTCGCGCGTTGAAAAATTCAGCCGTGAATACAACGTTTTTCTTTCTAATAAATTTTCTTATGTACAGGTTCAAATATGATACTTAGAATTCTTTTTGATCTTAGAAAAAAACAATGAAATATCAAAACTAGTTATTTGGGTTTTTTTATTTAATTTAGCCGAGTATAATCAAATTTAGTGCAAGTCAAGTTCAAGCGTTTACTGTTAGCTTAAACCATAAAAAAGTATGTTTTAGATTTTATTCTAATTAATTAATTTATTTTAACTTAATTAAAAAAACAAAACAACAAAAAAAAAAAAAAAAACTAAAATTATTCTTAATACCCCCGTCATTAAAACTGTTTAGCGCAAACATTTTTTGACAGGACCTTTCTAGTCGAACTTTCCAAGCTTTGCGTCTAGAATTTTCTTTGTGAACGCGTAAATATTTTTAAATCGTGAGAACGTACTAAGCGTACATATACCAGGGGAGGAAATCCATAAGGTTATTTTACTTATATTTTTATATATATATAAAAAAATGTATGCAATTTTATAAATTTTGCCTCTTTACCGACAGAAAGTTGAAAAATAGAGAATTTGTGGTACTTAACCTACCTCCATATATAGTACGGACCTTGTTGACGCTTTATATGTGAACACTTTAAATACAATTATAATGGAACAAACAATTAACTCTGTAAATGTCAATAGTGATATATCTTTAAAGTAATGGCATAACTCTGATGATAAAATTATATTTTTAAAGAAATATTATAGTGTTGATATCAAAACGTACTCAAATGGACACGTAACATTATTAGACCTGTATTGTATTCTACTTTTCAAAATCGTAAATATGGTGTATGAAAGCTAATGTAAAGTAAACATATATTTGATTTTATAATTTATTTATAGAATATGAACTGATCAATAAATTGCTGATTATTCTGAAGTTTCAGATGTTAAAAATACAAACTCTGAACGGCTAGTTATTATTTAAAAATGCGCTAAAGAATACTTTTAAGCAATATTTCTGGGACTTGATGTGTTTAACACATCAAAAGCATAAAGAAAATATTAAGAATTTTTTTTTTTTTTTATAAATTTAAAATATTTATTTATATGGTTTGCTTTGATCATCCCCCTCTTCCTTCCCCAATAACAACAACAAAAAAGATCAAAATAATTTGATTTAACCTGTCACTTTATATAAACATTTGCCTCAACTAATCAAAAATTACGAAAACAATAGAAAAATACCCAACAATATATTAAAATGTTTTCTCATTTTCGTCTTAACATTTTTTGACTGCTATTACAGATCGTGATATTTTAATGTTTGTTTATTTTTTTAAAAATGCATCATTTAATGCATTATTTATCAAATTGTTATAACATGAAAAAGGTCATATTAAAACTTTAATAATGTATAATGTGAAAATCTTTGAGACACTCAACAAATATTTCACGAATTTTTAAAGTATTGATCTTCTATAAAATGTTATAAATTATTTAATTTTTTATCTTATTGAAATATTTATATATTTTTTTAATATAAAAACTTGTTAATTAAAGACCTATTCAAAGTAGAAAACCTCTGTTAAAGTCGTAAAACTACTGTTGCATAGCAATACTAAATGAAGTTTATAAATGGATAAACGACTCTGTCAGCAAAATAGCTTTTTATTAATAAATGTTTATTCGTAGACTTTGAAGTACAAAAACATGTTAAAGGATGAATACAAAAAATTCTTGACGAAGAAAAGAAAAGCATTAGGTAATATTTTTGTAGCTATATTTAAAGCATGCAATTTTTCCGTTACTTTTTCTTACATACTGTAATACAATCTTAAACAAGACTGAAAAATGCATTAATTTTCATTACAAAAATATCTGCTTTGAATTATTGATAAAATGGATTAAAGGTTATTTGCTGGTTAATGAGTTATACACCATATAGTTTTGTTTATTAGATAATGAACCAGATTCATTCCAGCTTTTTTTGTTATTGTTTAAAAATAAATTACTAACATGTTCAAATCTCTGAGTTTTTTTAAAACCTCGAGAAAAAAAGCATTTAAATATATTTTTTTAAACCTTTAAATGTCAAAAATTATCTTCGCATTTTTTTTTTTTAATTCTTCCCACATTTATAAATAATTCATTTATTTTCGCAATCAATAATTAATAATAACAGAAACAACGGAAGCTCGGTGCAGAATACGTCGACACTTAATTTTAAAGATTAAAATTTGTTAAAATTATAAACATTTTTGTTTTATTATATATTATATAAAAATATAGAGCTTTATACTCGATAAACATATCTATAAAAAACTTTCATTTTACAGTAATATTATATTTTTTATGATAAATGATATTATGGGGGAAAAGTATAAATTCTTTTTTTAAATATTTACAATTAAAATTTTAAAAATTGATATAAAGTATAAACAAAAATTAAAAAACATCAAATACTGCAAAAAAGTTATTTTCTTTGATGTTGTAAAATAATTCATGGCCAAAGTCATGAATTTTATTACAACTTTATTTTTTAGAAATTCTAAGATATAGACAACTTTTTAAAAAAAAACTGACGGTAGCTCCCTCCCCCCTCTCCACTCCCTATAGTAATTTTTATTTGCTGTTCCAAAACTTTTTTTAATTTTTTTTTATCTTTTTTTATAGGAAACGTTTTCTTGCCCTATCTGTGAGAAATATACTTGGATTAAGATTTTTTACATTAGACAAAATAAATTTAAATAAATTAATTTAAATAAACCGCTCTTTTAAACGTTTCTTAAACGTTTTCTTAACGTTATTTACTTTATTTAAAATTGAGTTTTTACTTTTTTTATAGATTAAGAAAAAAAAAGTTATAATTTCTTTTAAATTATAATTTTTACATATAATAAGGAAAAAACCAGTTGGTCTTTCCGAAGCACCCTTATTAGATCAAAAAACCGGTTGGTCTTTCCGAAGTACCCGTTTTTAGATCAAAAAGTTTACTTGACGATGTTAAAGTTACTAAATCTTTAACATCGTCAGAAACACGCATTGCGTTTAATATGTTTTGAAAATCGTTTTTCGCATTCAAATATTTTATTTAAAAACGTTAAAACACTTAACGTTTACGAACTCAATGTCTGTAATATTATATGTTTTATGTTTCGTTATAAAAGTGAAAAACCTTTGTTCATTTTTAAAGATCTTTTTACCCATAAAGCTATAAACAAATATACTTTACGAAATAGTAATTTATTATTATGAACCCTTTTATCACACAAAGTTTATAAACTATCGTGCACCGTATTTATGGAACAAAATTGTTGTTCCTAATTTTGATTTGTCAATTTCGTTTTCCGTTTTTAAAACTAAATTAAAAAGCTATATTCTTTCTACTGGCAATATATATAAATATTTTTAAAATGCAAAATTGTTTTCACTCTGGATATTTGTAAAATTATTTTCAGTCTTAGTTTATTCTACATTGTTAATAGTTATTAAATCAATTGTATTTTTATTTTATTTTATATAGACGTATGATATATTTTATATGGTTCTGGCGACAAGTTCTTTTGGATCTTCTTTCAGATACCAAGTTTATATATTGCTATATTGTTATATTACGATTAATAATTATAAACTAAAAAAAATATATAAAAAAATATATATATATTTAAAATAATGACTTGGCAACAAGTATAAAGCAACTTTCGGATGAAGGTTTAGTAAGTTGATTGACATTTGCATAACTAAAAAAGAATATTGAGAAGCAGTGACGGATCCATCATTTTTTGGTATTTAAGATAACTTCCAGACATGGAGCAAACTCCAAACATTTTTATGTATATACTTATGTCAAATAATGATGCTTTCCAAAAAATTGAGATGATTCGAGGCTGTTAACAAAAAGCCCCTAACTTTTATCCCCCACCCCCACTACGATCGTGAGGGGCAACTAGTTGATAAAATATTTTTGCACTATTCTCAACTAGGCTTATATTCATCTATAAATTTTCATAGCATTATCTCTCAGCGTTCAAAAATTATGACCATTAAAAATTCGAAATCCCTTCAAATGGGGGGGGGGGGGGTTAAACTTTATATAGTCATAACTTTTAAACGCTGCGAGAGAATACTATACAAAAAATATTTTATCAACTTGTTGCCTTTCAGGTTTTTGGTGGTGGTTACCATTTATATTTTAGTGCTTTTTTGCTTTAAGGTATTGCTGAACAGCATTTATGTTTTAAATATTTTTTCATGATTGATCTTATTTGATGAATCTTCTACAGAAATCCAAGTCTTCAAAGCCCTTTAAAAAATATGAGCTCGTAACAACGCAATGTCGTTACAATGTCAACGGTTTTTAATGGTGAAGTGCTACTACCGCTTACAAAACATTAATCAACTTTTTTTTTTAAAGTGTGGTTTATAACGAAACTTTAAATTGTTTTTTAAAGCAATTTTTAAACATTTTGAATGAATGCTTAGACTAGTCTTGATTAACAACATTGACTACAATCCATTTTAAAAGTCCTAACCAACGAGCTAATTAACTTAGAGCGGGAAGTAAAAATTAAACTTTTAGTAATTTATTAATAAGAAATGTTTCAATGGTTGCTTTTATTTCTCTTATTTTTTAAATGCAAATATCAAAATAATAATTATATATAGAAACAAAGTATAAATATCCTCATATCTGTTGAACGGAACGACTAATCAATTAAATGATTAATTGACTAATTAAAATCAATTTAAATAAATTCGATAATATTCGTTAAGTTGCGTAATTTAGTTAATATTATGTAAGTTGAACTTTGATAAACATTATTTTCTGTGAATCAAATCAGACTTGAATATTTGTTTATCAAAAAAATTTATGTTGTCAAACAAGTGTTGCGAAAATAGAATCAATTTCCGCAACAATTGTTGTGCAACAAAATTGTGCAACTGTTGTAATATTTTTACTACCATGCTCAAGTTTAACAAAGGTTTTTTTCATTGCTTAATTAAAAGCGATTTTTATGATAATCGAAGCTTGCCGAAGTTTTAAAATAATCTTTATTAAATTAGTAAATAAATATTAATGAAATTATTAAATTCGAGGGAAATAGTGAGAAAAACAGGTGTGCCTTTATAAATTTGGATCAATTAATTGTATTTCAGGAAACCCCTTATTTAAGTCCGCAAAAAACAGGTTTTACCAGTGCTGTGGCAAGTTAGTCGGAGGCCCCCCCCCCTTCTTCTAAAAACAAGTCATTAGAATCTCAAAATTTTCCCTTAAGACAAAAAGTTTTCCTAAAAAAAGTTTTCCAAAATTTTCCCGACAAAAAGTTTTATAACATTGACCCCAAAATCGCATAACTTTCCCGTAAGGACCCCAAAATCTCAAAATTTCCCCGTAAGTTGTTGCTAAAAAAACAAATAAAAGGGCCCCTAAATTTTTAAAAGGATCCATAAATGGGCCCCCTATATTTGTTAGGATATTCTCCCCCTCCCTCCTACTGAAGATGTAGAGTAGCTTAACCCCGGCTCTGGGTTTTAAACTTTGTTTTTACAGGGTTATTCATTCTAATATGCCCGTCTATTCATTTTTATATGCGCCTTTATTCATTCTTATATGCGTTTTACAAAAGCAATTGTAAAAAAGCAATTTGAACAAAAAAAAATCATTTAAGCAATTAGTTTTGAAAAAACAGTTTATTTTTTCAAAACAAATTCTTCTTATTTCTAGGTAAACGATGTTAAAAATACTTAAAACGAAGACTTTTTACATTCGACGATGGTTTATTTAATTTAGTATTAGTTCTTTGTTTTTGATGATAGTTTATTTAATTTAGTATTAGTTCTTTGTAATTTTATTATTAAATTTCTTGATTGATTAAGTTATTATTTATCTAATTATTCATTTATCTAGATTTAAATTTAATTATTTATAATTATTATTAATATCAATACTTAATAGCTGTAATACTTAATAGCTATACCATGTAATATAATACTTAATAGCTATACAATGAGAGGCTAGTGTTTGCCTAATAGAAAGACTCCAGTGGAATTTACAATTGTCCATAACAAGCACCGGCGCTTTAACATTTTCATTCCTAATCGCTGGTACCATCATTGTAGTTATAAAAGTACAAAATGAATCTGCATTCCAGCCTCCAGTTTTTATTTCATAAGCAAGCACTCCCATTGTTGAAACAGTACAAATTAAACTAACATTCTTACCACGATTTGCAGGTGACTGTAAAATTGCTGGCGGTACCTTTTAGCAAACAACCATATGTGCTATTAGTGTGCACATTAAATCCAGTTTCATCCAAATAAATAAGTTTTTCATCTAAAGTTCCGTTTATTTCGTTTGCAAATGCATAGCGTGCATTAGTAACTGGTGTTGAGTTTTGTTCTTCGGCACATCCACAACACGTTTTCTTGATAAATCTGAGCGTTTGAGTTTTCTTGAAATAGTAGACTGAGACATGTTGAAGCCTGCTGCAGAATGAATTTTTTTTATTGCTTCTTGCGTGCAAAGATTGTTTTCTTGTACGCATAATTCGATAATATTTTTTATTTGAGAGTTTATAGGTCTTTTACCTCGTTTTTTATCAGAAAACGACTTGAATGCAGTCATGTCGTCGAATTATCCTCCGTTTAACTTAACGACAAAATTTTGAACTGTGCGCTTTGATAAATTAAGAGAAGTGGAAATGCTTGTTGTAGATTGATTTCTTTCAATTAAATGCTTAAGCATTTCAATGCGCTCTTTTGTAACATTTTCCCTTGCTTTACGATTGGTACTGCTGTTTTCTACTCCACCTATGGGGATGTATAATTTGATATTAATAATAATTATAAATAATTAAATTTAAATCTAGATAAATGAATAATTAGATAAATAATAGCTTAATCAATCAAGAAATTAAATAATAAAATTACAAAGAACTAATGCTAAATTAAATAAACTATCATCGAAAACAAAGAACTAATACTAAATTAAATTAACCATATTCGAATGTAAAAAGTCTTCGTTATAAGTATTTTTAACCTCGTTTACCTGAAAATAAGAAAAAATAAACTGTTTTTTCAAAACAAATTGCTTAAATGATTTTTTTTTGTTCAAATTGCATTTTTACAATTGCTTTTGTAAAACGCATAGAAGAATGAATAAATGCACTTATAAGAATTAATAAATGCGCATATAAAAATGAATAAATGCGCATATAAGAATGAATAATGGCGCATATAAAAATGAATAGACGCGCATGTAAGAATGAATAACCCTGTAATATTACTCATCTCGCGTAAGGCTCGTTTTTTACGGACTTACTAAAGAGGGGTTTCTGATAAAAATGTCCGCCTTAAGTAAAGTCTATTTTTACTTAATTTGTCTTAAAAACAATTTTTAACAAAAATAAAAAGTAAACTATAATATGACTGCGAATCTCGGACCTCTGATGTAGAATCGCTTGCATTAATTTCTCAGCCAAACAAACTTACAAGTGTGCAATTAAATTAACTTTATTAAAATAAATATTTATTACATACAGTGGCGTTGCTTGGGAAAATTCCCGGAGGAGGGGGAGGGGAGAACTCAATTTTCCAAACTGCTTAACTTAGATTTTCTAACTTTTTTTATTTATTTAAAGAAATCAGTTTCTGTCCTATTTTTTTTTTTTTTTTTTTTTTTCTTCTTCAGGTTTACCATATGAAATATACATTTATTATCGTGATAAAAAGAAAAAAATATATATAAAATTATTACGTATCAGATTGATAAAAAATACATTTTTTTTTTTTTTTTTTTTTATTTTTTTTTTAAGTTGATTAAGGTGCCCCAAGAAGTCCTTACGGTCTTATCACAGAGCACCGCGGATATAACTTTGATACATTAATATAGTATTGATGCAAACTTAATATAAATTCTGGTATAATAACTATTATACATATGTTTATTTTTTCTATACTTTAATACCTAAAAAAAGGAAATCAAAGAAGATTCAGCATTTTTGGGTATAAAACACCAAAAAAAATCTTTTCGCAGATTCCCTTAATAGCGCCGTTTGGCGTATATCTATTTACAAAATCTACTAATTTTTTTTTTTTTACAAAATCTACTAATTATTATACTGTTGTTAATGTTAAACTTCATAAAACTTACAAATAAACACAATACTAGGGTTGTGAATAATAACATTACAGTCTGTAAATATAGATAACAATAAAATATGCCTAGTATAAAACAGATACTTGTAACTTGATTGATAATAAACTTAGACATACAGTGAAAGTTTTAACCTCCACAAAACTTACAACTAAAGCTGGATGCAAGGGGCTTTAGCCCCGGGCCCCGCAATATTAAGGGTCTTAAAATAGTTTTGAGGACATTTGTTTTTTATTTATTTTAGTCATTTATAACGCTGTGGCACACAAAAAAGACCTTAAAAAAAATAGCCTCGTGCCCCAAAAAGTTTAAATTGCCACTGCTGAAATATTATTATTAGTGTTATGCATAATATTATTTCAGTCTATAGATAAATATATAAAAAAATAGACCCCATGTAATTTGCTCCTGCGGTCCATCTTGTTTTAGACAGGTTTACAAACTGTATTGCACTATCAATTTTTTGAGTTTTTAAATGACTAAATCTTTTTGTGCTCGATGTGAAGAAAACAAGCAACTGTTCCAGGACATTAAAATTATGTATTAAAATACGGGGCCCGGGTTCCCGGACATTAAAATTACGTATTAAATTGCGGGGCTCAGGGCCCCACAATTTAATACGTAAGCCCCTTGCATTCAGCTTTAGTTGTAAGTTTTGTGGAGGTTAAAACTTTCACTGTATGTCTAAGTTTATTATCAATCAAGTTACAAGTATCTGTTTTATACTAGGCATATTTTAACATTGTAGGCATGTTTAAGAGCAGTGTTAGTTCTGTCGTCTTGACAAGGTATGTAGGGCGCATTATAGCCTTATCAGTGCATTTGACTAATTTTAAAAGCTTCACCGTTTTCACTGGCTGTTCTCACAACTATACTCATTATGTCCATGTGTGACACATTGGGATTGATGTCGGCATCACTGAAAAAAATTGAGCTAATAATTTCATCAATGATCTGACTCTTCAATTCAGTTGCAATTAAACTGATCGTTTCATTTTATGATGATGGACTCATGTATGTAACTCTATATGTACAAAAAGTTTTAATTCAGGTTTTTAGTTTGGAAGGTGGCGAGAAATGAGGTTCACAACTGAAAAAAAGTTACCTTGGTGAGCACAGTCAGATTCCCTAAACGCTAGCTCTTGACTTCCTAAAGTCTTGCATGAATAAATAAGATAGTTTTTCTATTCTGCGCTTCTATTATTTGTTCTCCTATTAGAGAAAGTCTCATGGATTTATCAACAAGATAATCTATATGTTTCTTTTTTAAAAGAAAGTGACAATATTAACTTAATTCAAATTAATATGCTTAAAAGGTAAAGCGTTTCCCAAGTTTGTCTTTCTCACGGCTTTTCATCTTGGAACAAGATCTTGCCCCAACATTTCTTTAAGCATCTTTAGTTTTTCCCCTCTTTCCAACGCCGTCGATGCAAAGAAAGCAGACAAAATAAAATCCAGCATCTTTCTGGGTATTTTAGTTAGCTGCATTCTAAATTTTCAAACTCTTTGTATCACTGGGGATTAAACCTATTTTTACCGTCACTTGGGAAACAAGCAAATTTTTTTTGGTGTGGCCCTAACTGGACTAAATACGATTTTTGATAGTCCGTAATTGTATGTGGACGTAAACTTGATCATGGGTTATCTATGCTGATGAATCTGATTTGTCAGTTATAATATTTTTAGCTTTAATATGGAGTTTTCTAATAAAAGCGTTTCCCATTTCCAAAACATTTTTTGACATTTCCAACACAGAACTTATTGCATTCACAATTTCAATTGCAGCGAATTTTTCATCTACTAATTCTTTTTTAGAATATTTTTTATAAATGTTATTACAATCTTTAAGATTATCAATTAAAACACCCAAAATCCTCAATTTTTTCCTTTCGCGTCCTTATCTTGAACTTTTGAATTTACGTCCTCATAAAAATTTTAATCAGAAGATGTTGTTTCTTCTTCTATGGATATACCACATGTTGAAATTGATGGTTCAATTATTATAGGTCTTTTAACTTTGTATGTTCACTACTTGACACTTTCTTATTCCGGATTTTATTCTCTATCTCTATAAATCTCAAATCTTCTAATGATGCTCTTTCTCTTATAGACAAGGTGCAAAAACTAATTGTAAACATAGTTGGACCTGCTCTTGCAGCCAACCTTCAACCATTATCACATCATCGTAATGCTGCTTCTTTTTCTCTGTTCATTGCCCATTATAGAAATACTATAATGGGCACTGCTCAAAAGAGCTAGCGTTTCTTCAGCCATCTACTAAAATTTATTCTCGTGTTACTTGTCATTCAATTAAGTCTCATCCTTTTTCTGTGACTATTCCTAAGTGCTCCAAAAACTCTTACTTGTCAGGTTTTTTTCCTCGAACATCAGTTCTTTGGAATTCGCCTCCTTCATCTTGCTTTCCTGATTTATGTAATTTGCAATCTTTTAAGCCGTCAGTCAATCTTGTTCTACAATCTTCATCTTCTCTCCTCCAGTAACTTGCAACTTTAATTAGTGGTTGCTTGCAGCCTTGTTGGAAGCGAAGATGTTTAAAAAAAAAAGCTTAGTGTTTCATCATCCACTTCGACATCTTTATCGGCATTCTGGTGTTTAATATTTTTGTTTTTTTGAAACTAAAGAAACTACAAAAAGATTCTCTGGGGCTCCCACTGTTTGTATATGAACCTTTTAACCACCATGAACGGATCTTTCATGACTAATTTTATAGTCGTTATTAAAACTGCTTTGCATATACAAAATTGTACTTTATATCTTTTGCTTTTCATAGTTAGTGCTCTGAAAAACAAACCTAGATATTATTATTTACCTTAATTTTTAAATGGGTTATTTTTTATATAAGACATCGCTTTTATGTTAATAGAATAAAACTATAATTTCTCAGTTTATCTTAATTTATAATCTCTCATTATACATTCTTGTTCATATTAGGCCGACAAACCTAATTCCGACCATTTTCCCAGTATGGAAATTCCCAAATGTCCCAACTCGTGGCAAGGAAATTCCCAACTTTTCTCATTCCGGGTAGGCTCTACCTCCCCTTCCTACCCTTCCTACCCTCCCCCTTCGTAATTTATGGACAACCCCTATTCCAAGATCACTCTTTAGATTATAAGATTATATCTATACTGAAATTTGTAAATTTGTAAATTGATAAACGTTGTGGAGCTTATGACTAGACTGATAATTAAAGTCAAAAAAGATAAAAAAAAAAAAGGCCAATAGAGAAATGTTATTTCAAAGTAAATTTTTTTAATTTTATTTTAAATGTTTTTGAAAAAGGTAACCTGAACATAAAGCTGTTATTTAAAAAGATTACAAAGATTTTAATCTTTCTAAGTGTAGTGTAGTGGGTGTAGTGATAATGCAAATATTGTCTTCTTTTAGCCCCGGTCATGTAGATTTTATTTTTATAACACGGCATTGTATTCTTTTTTTTAATGACAAATAAATGATTAATAAATAAATAAAAATAAATAAATAAGTAACAGCTTTATTTGAAACAAATTCGTTTGTGGAAACAAAATAAATGGAAGTTGTTTCTTAGCATTAGTTATCCATTTTCAGTGAACTGCATATTTCCAGTGAACTGCATATTTCCAGTGAACTGCATATTTCCAGTGAACTGCATATTTCCAGTATACTGCATAGTTCTATACAATTATAACTAACCTTGATTAAAGGAATTTAATCAAGGTTAGTTATAGCTATATGACGTAAAATTCATAATTAGTTTGCATAACCATAAAGATTTTATACTGGTTCACATTTAACAAAAAAAACCTACAACTGTATTAAGTAAACTGCTTTTCCATTAAAAATCAACAAAAAAAACAAAAAATTAACAGTGACGGATCCAGGATGGGGGATGCATCTATGCACATATCCTTCCTCCACCAGAATCTGAAAGTCCTAAAATATATTAAAAATGAAGGACTTTATTTTATTTAATTCTATTAAAAGACACAAAATACAAAAATGTTTCAACATCCCCAATCTCTATCACCACCGATTTCCTCGATCCATTACTGATAATCAACGATTGTTAAGTAACCTAGTTCATAAAGCCACTGCGTCATAAATAATTTTTATATTCAGTAAAACATTCAAGCAAAGATACGTAAACCATTTAAAATTGTTTAACACGGTGAAATTATAAAAATGATACCAAGCTTTTTAAATTTGAAGTTGGATTTTTGAGATAAGGATTTTAATAAAGCATCAAGCTTAAATCAAGTTTCTCCTTTTTTAATACTGGAGACTAAATGATTAAGTCTTTTTTAGTACGTCGGAACTTATTCTTCCTCAATTTTACCTCTGTTAAAGCTTTTTTTCTTTAAAATTTAAACAATTATATATATATATATATATATATATATATATATATATATATATATATATATATATATATATACATATATATATATATATATATACATATATATATATATATATATATATATATATATATATATATATATATATATATATATATATATATATATATATATATATATATATATTTAATGGTTTATATGTATATATTATGGTATATATATTCAACAAAAAAAAAATCCAGTTAAAGCAGCTGCTTCTAAATAGAAGACTTGGTATTTTAAAAAAACTTTTAAAACCAGAGAGCTTTCTCTCTATAAGTTGCTTTAAACTACCAATCTCCCCCACTTCTCTACCAATCTCCCCCACTTCTCTACCAATCTCCCCCACTTCTCTAGTTTGCAATTCAGGCTTGATTGCCATTTTGAAAAAGTATATTCGAACTCCTGAGCGCATTTAAAAAGATCAACTAGTATTTATTTAGTTAGATCTAAACACACTTACCATATGAGGATAGATTTAAGAGACTATATTTGACAGCATTTAAATAGAGAAGAAAAAGAGTTGATCTTATTCAATTTTCAGTTTTACCGGGGATCAAAAGGCAAAATGAGTTACTAGCTGCTTCTTCCCTTGGAACTGATGATATATCGGCTCAAACGCAGGATCGTAGAGAAGTATGAAAGAGTATTTTGGCGCCAGAATTTCTCTAGCACCACAACTTCTTTACACTTTAAGTTGTTAATTTGTGGAATAATCACCACGGAGTGCATTAAAGGTTAAAACAGTTAAAGAATTTAAATCTGCAGATAGCCATCGTTTTGTTAAAAATAACTTTACACAAATTTGCGTAACTATATCTACCTAATAACCCTAATAACCAGAAGAAAAAAATAAAATAAAATTAATCTCTAACTCAAGTCAGGCAAAACAATATATGAACTCTAATTTTTGTAACTTTTTCAAAATGTTTAAATTCAAATTGTAGAAGTGCCTATATTGAAAAAATGTACTATTAATCTCTAACTCAAGTTAATACAAATTTTTCTGCGAGTTTTTTTTTGCATAGTTCTATGTTAAGACAATAATATAAATAATAAAAATAATTTTTTAGAATAGAGATGTTTTTGGTGCGATTTATGTTCTTATATCTTTTTAAAAGGTACACTCACACAATCAAATTATTTAGGTCTGGTTTTGTTTTTGTTATTGTTTCTTAATTTTTGCCAAATTCAAGTCTCGTGTTTTCTTCTTTTCAAAAAACAAATAAATGATTGATTTCTCGGGATCGGATCCGTGGCTACCCCATACCTCAGTGACAAATGGGGGGGGGGGGGGAGGGCAGTAAGTTTAGAGGGCCCACTTGCTAATTTAAGGGCCCTTTTAAAAATTTAAATTGGGTAGCTTTTTTTAGTAATATCAACTGTATTAATTTTAAAGATTTTGGGGCCTAATGGATAGATTTAGGTGGCCTCCAATGCTATAGTACAGCACTGCTTGGAATTAACTGTTGCACCGTGTGCCAAGAAAGCAACTTTTACACAGTGGCTCAAATTTAACTGTTACAAGAGGGTCATTAACATTATTTAATCGGGAAAAAATTTAACTTCTTTATTGAAAAGATTAAATTGTTTGTTAACAACTTTTGTCACTGAATAGGTTTTTTTTTCCAAAAAAAGAATTGTTTTGTAGACGCAGACACGCTGAATACTTTTACTCAAAAATACGTTAAAATATACATTTTTTTACAGTTTCAAAGAAGTGATCAGTTAAATTTTTTGTTACCTGGTTGATATTTTTTTTAAACAAATAAAGAAATACTTTTTGTAAGTTTTTCTCGTCTTTACTTTTATACGCAGCGGGGCCAGGGCTTTTGTCGAGGTTATCCAGCAAGAAATTTTTTTTTTTAATAAATAAAAATTTTTATTTTAATAAATTATAAAAAAAAGCAAGAATAGACACTCTTTTTTCTATTTTTAAATCTTATATTTATTTTTATATTTCGAATCTATTTTATACATCGAATATATTTATATATATTGAATCTATTTTTTTCAGAATAAAAAAACAATATAAAAAAGCATAAGAATAAATTTTTTTTATGCACGTTGGAGATTCAAAATGTTTTATGTATATATGAACTATGCATTTAAACTTCAAGGTGGCCTTAAAAGAGTTTAATATGAAAAAACGCATGAGACCTAACACGAGTGTAGAAGCTAGTAGACTTCTCAAAAAATTAATAAGGTGGAAACATCCGCCATTTAAAATAAAATGGTCTAACAAATTAAACAAAATTCTTCAAGACGTTGAAATTGATTTAAAAGTGGCAAATGCACTATATAGCTCTCGGTTTATTTTTGTACAAGAGGTTATATACACACTAAAAAAATCTAGAAGCTTCTACCTTAGGGTAGGACATGTAATATACCCTTAGTAAGGTGCAATTTTCTATCTTTTAAGGTAGAAAAATATACCTTTATTAATATATAATAATATAATTGTATGAAAAATTATTCTTTTTAATATAATTTTCTACCTTAAAAGGTAGAAAGTTATACTACTTACTAATGGTATATGACATATCCTACCTTAATTTCTACCTTTTTATTTGGTGAGTATCAAGTTTTGAAAAATTTGAAAAAGAAACTTATATTAGTGGTAAACAGGTACTGTGTTGACAAGAAACGAAAAAGAACGCCCAACGCCAACATGACAAGTTAGCGTTTAATGAGGTATCAAACTTTACTTGGAGAGGAAATTTGATTGCTGAGGTTATTTTTATTCTGTATTAACTTTTAGTTGAGGTTAAAAGGCGAAAGCAAGCTTTAGTTCTACTTTTCTTCTGTTTTTAATTCCTTGCCCGTTTTCTAATTATTGGATATTATTGCAATCAAATACAAGCAAAATCCAATTATTGCTAAAACCGCCCCAAAACATTAATAAATCTAAATAAAACAACGATGCAAGTATTTATTTTCCAAATAAATATCTGCATTTCAACAGTTTTGTTCCCTCTTTGATTTAAATTTGTACCGGAAAAACCAGAAAACCAAATCATCTGGATTTACTTTTAGTTATTCAATAAAAAAAAACTTGAATCCACATTTCTCAATGTCAATGTTGTTTTAAGGAAATTTCTCTATGTTACTTTAAAAATTATAGTAAGTCGGAGTAAGTCTTTTTTAACTTTAAAATGGGTCAAGAATTGCTAGTAGTAGATAGACACCTGTAAGCTCTAACGATTCTTCAAATTGAAAATTTTTTTAAACCAATTATTAAAAATCAACGTAGAAGGTTGACTTTTTTTAAGACCTATCATTACGCTGACTAAAAAAGCTGCCACATTATATCAAAAAATTTCATCTTTTCATTAATGTAATAATGAAACCTAAGTAAAAACAATATAACATTTAGAAATGATTATATTTTGTTTTACCCTACTGAATTGTTTTAAATATATGTAAAATACAAAAACTAATAAGTAAATAATCACATTTACTTATTAGTTTTTGGTTTTATGTGGTAATATTTTTTAAGTAAGCCATATTAAAAAAATCCTGTTCAAATACGATTGTTTTTTTTTCGGTATTGGGTTGGCGGAAGGGGGAGGGGTTGGAGGAGGTTGGAGAAGCTTTTATTTGGCTTAGTGGAGAAGCTTTTATGTGGCCCGGATGACTCAAAAAAATGCTTATTTTGAAGAATCTTAACAGTAAGTAAGTTTTCTCCAAACATTTATTAAGTGACTTAAGTAATTTTAACACTAAGATTTCAATTTCGGAGAAACAAATTCTACCAAGCAGGTTGAACTTTTACAGGCTTTTAAATTTACAGGTAAATTAGTAAAAATAAATAAAAGTAAAGGTAAATTAGTAAAAATTGTAAAAAATGTTAAATTTAGAAAAATAATTTTGATTCCCCTGCATAGATAATAAGTTATAATATATAGAAGACTAAAAAACAGTTTTATAACTTATTTTTTTTTTAAACTCATACTTTGAGCTTTAAGTTATGTCTTTTGCTTCTCTGCTAAATAATAGACAGTCTCTACAACTCTTCTTGGAGAGAATTTTTTATTTTATTGTCTACTTTGCTGAATATTGGATGGCCTCTATCAACTCTTGTTGGAGAGAGTATTTCATTGTCTTTTACTACTTTCTATTTGACCTAAGATATAAAAAAATTTCTGTAGAAAAAAGTTTTGAAAGCAAGAAGTTGGCAGTTTTCTAAGAAAATGTTTTGATAACATCTTAAAAATTTCATGCTTTTCATGAAGGCTTGATTGGACAATTATTTGTACCTTCTCACCAAATTATTTTGCCATCTTTTATTTTAATGCAAAGACTGTATTTTTTTCTTTTTAACTTGTTAGTCAGAAACTTAAAGATTTTCTAGGCAATTAAGGGTGACAACTTTCCTGCAAAGTGCTCTGAAGACCGAATATGCTCAGTTTCAAATTCCCTGACCGCAATCACCTGTATTTTGACATACATCATGTCCCATCTAATTGAAAAATATCAGGACATCTCAGGACCACCCTTAAACACCCCTAATGAACATTCGAGCGATAATGAACACTTCTAAAGACTGAATATGCCCAGATTTAAATTTCCTGACAGCAGTTACCTACATTTAGATACATGTTCCATCTAATTTAAAAACCATCAAGAAACCCCATGACCACTCTTGACAACCTCTAAAATAACCACTCCAAAATTAAAATGGAGACCAGAGATGAATACATGTTTATAAAGATTTTTTGAGCCCCAAAAATCTTTATAAACATGTATCATATGTCTATGATAATGAAGAGTTATTTACATTCTAAGTATTTAATTTTTTTTTGTATGTACCAGTAGTCAAACGATAAACATTTTTAATCATTTCTAACTTTAAATATGAACAATCAATCACGGTTGCTGTTCCGAATCAGTTCCGGAACAGTTGCTGTTTCGGAACAGTTCCGGAACAGCAATCGCGGTTAAAAAAAATTAAAGGCCACGTCAATGTTGAAGAATGTTGGTTAAAGATATCTTATTATAATTATTTTGAGTATATCCAGATCTGAAGGGCTTTTTGTTTGCCGAATTCATTATTAATCTCAGTCAGAAATTAGAAAAACAAAAGCTTTAAAATGAAGACATTCGCCGAATAAGTGAGACAGTTAGATTTGAGATTGCATGCCTCAAATTGAATGCCTCAGAGATCACATGGCAGTGATCTCTGAGGCATTCAATTTGAGGAGGTTCTCAAGAAAAGCAAACAGAGAGTTCAATCCGGAATAGGCTTTCTTTCTTTTGTTATGCTTACTCATTTTTTTATCCGTAATCATGATATAAGTTTGAAAGTTTAGTTAGGCCTTAAACTTTGCTCATGACACGTGACCCAGGTGACGTTGTGATGATAGCAAGTATGGTTCTGTAAAAAAAAATATTTTCGAACATCTATTTTAAAAAATGCAGCAAAAAGAGAGTATTACAAGTACAAGTCGTAGTATTAACATAAAATATTTATATTTTGGATTTTCAAAGTTGGCTTAAATCACTAATGCGCTGCTGATATTTTCGAAAAAACAATATGCGCATATAGAGATTTAATAAAATGATGTTGATCAAGTTTATGGATACGAACTTTAGTTTAAGGAAAATGTTGAAATTTAGAAAACAACGTTTATTTTATGCTAATTTTTAATTATTTTATCTCTTTTTTTATTTATTTGAATTTCATGCTATATTTTGTTATACAATAATGCTCTTACATGCGAAAATATTGTTGGCTTAGCAGCAATATAAAACTAACGATTAATCCAAAGTAGCGTCCTTTATTTACCAACATTTTTGCAAACCGAAGTACTTCTCAAACGCATAGTTGGTGGTATCTGGAATTAAATTCGCATTTCACGACAGTCCGAGTTTTAACATTTCGTTTGACGCTATGACCTACTGAGCTATCCACCAATTAGTAAAAAGTAAACGTTTAAAATTAAAATCTTAGTTAGACAATAATAAAAAAATTGGTTTTATTTTAAATTATTCTCTATAAAAAACTCTATAATATAATACTTGTTTAAAATTTCAAATTATTATATACAAGAAACTCTGTAATATAATAATTGCTTAAAAATTTATACATATATGCATATGATTCTAAATTTATTCAAAAATTTAAAAATGTTGTTTTTATTGCAAGAAACTATGCATCAATTTTTAATCACTTTTGGATACGGTTATTGACTTTTTTTCCAAGCAAATATATGAAACCTTTATTTTTTTGAATAGCCTGGATACTGTGAAACTAATAATATTAACAATAATAAATAATCATACTATATTATTTATTTATAATAATTATCGCAATCGATATATGATTTTTTCATTCCAACCAGTTTTTTTTTTACAGCACTATGCTATGGAGTATTTTACGGAATTCTAGGAACTTAATAAAAATTTGAGCACGCGTGTTGAGCACGCGTATCATTTCTGGCGGAGAAAATCAAAAAATTCTAAAGCTTTAAGCAAAGAAAATGCATTATCTCTGATCATCAGGTATCAATATCAAAGATAGTTTTATCAAATTAAATGTTACATGATTTTAATATGGTGAAGTCTTTGAGAGTATATTTAAGCCTTCACAAAAATGAAAGAAGATAGCAAAATGTACTAACTGATTATGACATAATCAATTGGTAACCGGTAATTGCCGGCTCTGACTTTTCTTAGCAACCATAGTTTATTTAGAAACCATTGTCTGATTCCAACATTTTTAAAATTTTTTAATTATAGTATTAAAAATGTAACTCTGAAGATATTTTTTTTAGGGTATGTGTAACACTTCTTGGATCTCTTCTTGGAACACTTCTTGGATCTCTTGCTTTTAGAGCAAGCGCTCTAAGAACTGTTATGCAAACACTGTTATAGCACTGTTTAATAACCAAATATTATCTTAATAAACTGTTTAATAACCAAATATTATGTTAAAAAGATACAACTTACTAAGAAAAGTGAAACTAGTTTAAAAAGTAAAAAATTCAAAAGATATAACTTACTAAGAAAAGTAAAAGTTTGAATTTGTTTTCTAGATTTTCTGTACCAAATATCTCAGACTTATCAAAGTTAACAGTTTTTTATAAATTTGATTTTGACCCAATTTTTTAAATGCACTTTATTAATCTTGAACCATACTAGTTTTTAAATACTGAAACATTTTCAAATTAACTATTTCTATTTAGTAAAAAGTATATTAGCTGAAAACAATGACAAAATATAATGCTTAGTTAATATAAATTTTGGATGATAAAGAGTTGTCTGACATCAGGGCATCAGTTGATACATCAGGGATTGCAGCAGCTTATTTTGATGTCTGAGAAAGATAAATATCAGGCATGAAGCAAACTTTAGACTTGGGTATGTTTATGCTTATATCAAATAAGAATGCTTTGTAAAAAGTTGCTGTGATTGGAGTCTTGCAACCAGGGTTTGGCTCATACATATTTGTCTTTGTATTTTGTATTTGAACAAGATTTTTTTTAATTTTTGTTTTTGTAATTGATTAAATGTATTTATAGTTACATAAACTAGGTTGAATGGCATTTTTTTTTTTTTTGGGGGGGGGGGGGAATCTAGAGATTTTTTTTTTTTGCTGTTGTAAATAATCTTTTTATTTTAACACTAAAATAGTTTTGTAATTTGTTTTTATGTGAAATTTAAATAATCAAAACAAGACTTGTTTTAATTCTTCTGTTTAGTATACTATTTTAGCATTATTGTTTTGAAAAAAATCCTTGTCTTTTTTTTTAAGCTAAAATACAAATATTTCTATTTGTATTTGGAAAATGTTGACTATATTAATTTGTATTTAAGTTTCTATTTGAGAATCTAGAATTAATGTAACTTAGTGTTTGTTAACTTTTGTATTTGTAACTTTGTGTTTGCCCTTTCGAACCCAAAGGTGAATACTCATTTGATGTTTAAGGGGCTTGAGGGCCCCCTAAAAATTTTTTTTTTTTTTTTTTTTTGTAATTAAAAAAAAAAAATTTTTCATTCCAGTTTTATTTTATTATCTAAAACACATTTAGAGGGTGGGAGCAGACATTTTTAAAAAAGTTGTTTTTCAGGACACCCTTATATATATATATATATATATATATATATATATATATATATATATATATATATATATATATATATATATATATATATATATATATATATATATATATATATATATATATATATATATATGTATATATGTATATACATACATACATACATACATACATACATACATACATACATACATACATACATACATATTATATATAAATAAATATATATATATATATATATATATATATATATATATATATATATATATATATATATATATATATATATATATATATATATATATATAAAGGTTACTAATTTGAAGAATACGGGATTAGTAATTTACAGTTTATAAAATCAGAAAGTTTTAGTATTTAAAATTTAAAACTAGTACTATTTATTTTTATTTTTAGTAAAAAAGCAAACTATATTTGGAGTTGTATTCATTTTGGTAGGCTTGGTTGTAGTATTTGTATTTATCTATTTGCGATCACAAAAAAATACATTTGAACTTCACGTAAGAATGTTTGTTGATAATTTAATTAGGGCTTGTAACTAACTCTACTTAGACAGTTGTATTGAGTATTAGACAGAACATCAGATTGCATTTAATTGCTTTAGCTCTTAAATTTTTTTGAAAGTTGAAATTAAAATTACAAATGTAAGTAAGTGTATTTATTGCATGTATTTATGTCAGTGTAAGTACCAAACTCAACTTGTTTCTGTGCAGCGGTCTTGTACATCAAGGTTTGTGTTTCTGAATTAAAGAGTTAGAGAGGGTTGTAACCACATTAGCTGTTGTAGCCCTCTTGACCTTGGGGAGATAACATTAAAAAAAAAAAAAAAGCTTAAAATAATTCAAAAAAAAAAAATTAGCTGTTATAGTAAAGTAATTGTTTTAACAAGTATTTAAGTTTGATTGCCCAAATAAGCCTTAAATTTAAAGTAAAGACTTTTTTGATTTCATCCAGACACCCAGTCATATAGACACCCAGTCATCCAGACGCCCAGTCGTAGGAACCTTATGTGATTTTGAATTAATAAGAAACATTCAAGGGTAAATTAAAATTTTTTAAATCATATTTAAGTTAAATTTCACCAATGCGGTTAACATTTTTACAATAATTAATTGAATATAAATAAATGCAGCATAATCAATATCAAAAAACAATTTTAATATTCCAATGGATGAAAGTTTTTGATTAGTGTAAATTGTTTAATGTGTTGGTGAAATTGCCATTTTATTTGTAAAATGCGTACTGCATAACACTTCTTAAGAAGATCTAAATTTAAGTACCTATTCATCAGGCACAAAGTGTGTTTAAGGCATCCAAAATATGTAAAGCATACTGCTTTTAAAACATCATTCTCAGTAGGGCTCTTTTTAAATACATAATTATTTACATAAAATTTGTGAATGGTCAAAATTCAATTCAAATTTCAGGTATTACTTACAGATACCTTTAAAGTATTTTATGGTTTTGTATGATGTTAAAAAATGAAACAACCTAAATTAAAAATTTTATATTTTTAATTGTTATAAGTTCTTAGGTAACCATTATATTTTTATAGCTATTTTTTATTTATTTCAGGTAATTAAAATTTTTTTTTTTTTTAATAGGGTAGATTTGGAATAACAATAGATGCTGGAGGATCAGGGACCAGATTGTCAATTTATGAATACAAAAAAGGAAAACTACACAATGAAAATTTTATATGTGAAAGTAATTATTTTTTAAATTTATTTGTCAATTTTTTTTTAAAAGTGTTACGCTTTTTAAAATAAAAAAACAGCTGCTAGTTGTTTTGTGTGGCTTCATTCCCATTGCTAGATATCAATATTTCTATATATATCTTTTTAATTAAATAAAAATTTTTAGTATTTTTTATGCTGAAAAGGTCATTTCAAGTTCATTTGATTATTCCCAAATGAACAATATTTTTAATAAATTAAATCCATGATAAAATTTTTTAAATAATGTATTGATAAAGAGGGACCCCAGGTACTTCTTTGCTGACAAATATTGGACATATGATATGTTGATGCTTATTGTTAGTGCGTCAAATCAGCTTTTGAATCTGTGGTTGAAAAAATATTTTTTAGGCGAAGCTTGATGGCAGAGTGTTCTATGCTTTGACTATGCCGTTTATGAAAACTGATATCTTTCCTCACAGTTCTTCACTAATGCCTTAGTCTTAAGTTGTTACCATAAAAGGTTTTACTTGGAAAGCGTTTGCATGTAGACTTGATTTTCTTGACGTCACGTGCAATCTTGTATTGCTGAATCATTTATAAATTGTCTGTCTTCAAGTTTGGTTAGACCCAGGAGTCAAACATTGGCGCCCAGGGTTTGAGACATTGGTTCCTTCATTTAATAGATCTTAAGAATGGTTTGAGGGGCAGCGATGTCAGACACTTATTTCAACCTCTGGTTAGGCCTGGAATTGTAAGCTTTTTTCATATAATTTGTGCTTGATTTCTATGATCACCTTTATAACACATTCCAGAATGCTTTTGAGCACTTTGATGTTGTCCTTTAAATATGGATGCCATGCTTGGACGGTGAATTTAAGGTGTAGTGTATTGTAAGTTTTGTAAAGCACTTTCCAAAGTATGAGACCTCTGCTTTAAAATGAGTTCTTAAGCCAACCAAGCACCTGGTTTGCTCTTGGATCCACTGCTTTAACTTGATGTTTGACTATCAAGTCTTCTGATATCAGGACACCTAGATCATATTTGACTGAATTTTACCAGTACTTTTCTTATTCCCATTTATACAGTCATTGTGTAGACAAGCGCTGATTTGTTGAAGCAGCCTACATAAATTTATTTGCATTTGTCTAAGTTGAAGAGAATTATCCACTTTTTGAACCATTCAATTGCCTTGTCAATGTCTAGTTGAGGACATGCTTTGTTCTGCTCTGTTTTGATGATGTCTAGTTTTTTACTGTCATCAACATATATCTTGATGTAGTGAGCTATGTTGTCATGATGTAGTTGTTGTTGTCATATGGTAGGTCATTTGTGTAATTGATGAAGAGCAGGATTCCTAGCACTGATCCCGGATGATCAGTGTTAGAACTGCTTATCACCTCTTTTTCACTCAAATTCAGCTTTACTAACAATCACTCTTTGCTTTGGATAGCCAGCCAGTTTGCTATCTACCTGAGCAGTGAGCCACATATGTCATAAGCTTTTAGTTTGTTCAAAAGTCTTTTGTGCAGCACTTTGTCAAGGGTTTTTCCAAATTCAATGTATATTATGTCCCAGAAAATAGCCACAATATATTGGATCCGATCCCTTGCTTTCAATGCCTCCTATGTTCTATCTTCATATCTTGTTAGTAATAATCAGTGTAGCAGTAACACAAGAAAGTCAGTACTAAAGGTTTGGAAGAGAGTGTTGTAACAACTATAAAAATAAAAAAAATGAATACCAAAATAATAAGAAGAAGCTCCCTTAGCTATAGTGATTTGATGACAGTGATGCCTTTGATCTAAGAGTCTAAGGAAAACACATTCTATTTTGCAACCACACTCTATGCCACCATATTAATTACTGTTCTTTTACACATAAATTTTGTTGTTCACTAAGTTTTTAAGTTCACCTGATTTCAAGATTGTGGAAACATTGTTATATTGTTTTTAAGAACTTTATAGAATTTGGTCAGAGTATTTGGTCATTTATTTTACACTTTTATTGTGGACCAGAGAGCTAGCTAAATTTGATGCACCTAAAATTTATTTACTGATAATGAATTAAAGTAACAATATATATATATATATATATATATATATATATATATATATATATATATATATATATATATATATATATATATATATATATATACAGGCTTCGGCAGGAATGACGGGCTATAGCCCGTGTCCGTCTCCGCACCCGTCTAAGTCAGTTTAGACGGGCGAAATAAAGCCCGTCTGAAACATAAGTTTTGTGTAAAAAAAAATATGAAAATTTTGATGTTTTTTTATTAAGATACTCTTTTAAAACTTCTCTCATGACATAATTTTAATATGAATAGCAAACTCTAACTTATAATTGTTTATATTTAAATATAAAAATTAAACAATTTAATCATTATTGTATAACATGATGTAGAAAATAATATAACTAAATCTTACAGTTTTTTAAACGACGATAACTGTTTAATATAATACCAAACAGTTACCATATTATGTTCAAAATTTAATAACTATTATATTAAATAGGGAAATATACACATGTGATGCACAAGAAGTATCATGTTGTTTTGGTTTTTCAATGTTTATGATAATAACGATAAGAAACTAATTATCCATGTATTTCGCTTTTTTCCGATAAACTAGTTTGTCTTACTTTAAAGACATTTAAAGTGATATTTCCGCGTTAACTTCCGCGTTAACTTCATGTTTTTTCTTAAAGAGACGGCAGTTTATTTAATATGCAATTATATAACTCGTTATTGAAAATGAAATATCTCATTTAAAATCAACAAACGTCTAATCAATTTTTGTAGATAATATAAATAGTGTTGCTTTATAGTTATGAAGTTATTCAAGTTATCCAGTCATTCAAGTTTTTCAAGTTATTCAAGTTTTTCAGTAAAGATAGTTATGGCATCATCTGGTAGAAGAGTTACATTAGCAACATTTTTGAGTTGGGGTAAAGATGGAGTCTGCGGAAAAGAAACTGAGGTGGAGAATGGAACAATTTTTGTTGTAAAGATATGGTGTATGGTTTGTATAAAATATAAAAAAGAATTGCTTCGCGAGTTAAAAGGTTTAGCAAAATCAAAAGCATTAGCATTTATAGAGGGCACTACGAACGTTAAAGCTAGCAACATACATACGCTTATATACATGCTTATATTGTATATAAAGTAACGGAAGCCCCGGTATCTTAAGAAATTATTAGTACTTCTAAATAAAAACTTATTTTATTAAAAGAAATTAGATTTCAAATTTTTTATTCACGTATCAGAATAACTATTTCCGATCAGGATAGGCATAGGTAAAGCAAAGTTATAAAAATATAAATAACAGTTTAAGTTTTTAATTTGCACACCCAATAGAATGCAAGAGTATATAAATAATTGAATTTGAAAAATAACATAGTTACGTATCATATTACCAAGCTAATACCAAACAATTCTAAAACTATCGAGCTCATTGATAGCTCATTGAAATTAACAAATTTAAAAAAAAAAAGTTCAAACTTTAGAACTTTTTTTAAAGTTTAAAAAAGCCCGTGCCAGACCATCTAGACGGGCGGCCCTCATAGCCCGCCATGTCTATTTAAGACGGGCTTTTCATAGCCCGTACGGTTTTTATTCCTGCCGAAGCCTGTATATATATATATATATATATATATATATATATATATATATATATATACATATATATATATATATATATATATATATATATATATATATATATATATATATATATATATATATATATATATATATATATATATATGAATATATATATATATATATATATATATATATATATATATATATATATATATATATATATATATATATATATTATATATATATATATATATATATATATATATATATATATATGTATATGTATATATATGTATGTATATGTATATATATATGTATATATATATATATATATATATATATATATATATATATATATATATATATATATATATATATATATATATATATATATATATATATATATATATATATATATATATATATACAAACTCTTGGTTGATATCGTTAATAATGTTTCATAAAAGGCTAAGTACGCAAAGATATTAAAAAAAAAATGTTATTTAAACTTTTAAATAGTTTTATTAAATTTTTAAAGACAACTATTCAGTGGTGAGAAATTTTTTTACAGTTTTTTTACTATTGTTGTTGTTACTTTATTTATTGTTTATTTGCAAGCATGCAAGTTGTTACACAAAAAAGTAACATTTTTTACAGTTTAAAAATCAGAAAAAAACTTTTTTTGTCTTTAATTTAATTTTGTTTTTAAACTTAATTTCACTTCTTTCACTTGGCAGATAAGGGTTTGACAAATTCTCAGTTGCTATCACTATATGACAATATTCATAAATGTTTGGTTGAAGCTGAGAAAAGAATACCACTTTTAATAAACAGTAAAACTCCTATATATTTTGCAGCTACTGCTGGAATGCGATTGCTCAAGTAAGTTTTTTTTGTCACAAAATTTTTTTTAAATTAAAACCTTAAACAGTGTAAAATGCTAAATTTCAAAAATTGTGGCAGTGTAGTGATAAAATGCTTGATTTATAAGTGCAAAGAGTTGATCTTTGGTGTTTACTAATGGGAGCATAGTGGAGCAAATGACAGCTGTCTTGTTTGTTATGTTTGTGTTTTAGAGTTTCTTTTCTATTTCTATTTTTTTATGTTTTTTGCATCTACTCTGTGACTTAGTAATATTAAATATTTTTTGCAACTGTTTTTTGTCTCTATAATTATAAATAGATTTTTTTCTGCAGAGTGGATGTTTTTAAGTTTGAGATTTTTTTAATATTTTGTTATCAGATAGCTGATATTGCTATAATTTTTTTAAATAAGAAAGATGCATTATTTAATAGGATTTACCATGTTTCAAAACAGCATCACATGTGTGCAGAAGCATCATTCAGTATGCAGCAGCACTTGAATCACACAATTGACATGTTGTGCATTATAGTTAGTTACTGTTCAGAATCATCATTAATGTAGAAATATTTAAAATATAAATAATAACGAAATTTAAATTTTATCTGTTAATTAGCTGTAAATTAAAATTTCCTAAAGTTATAAATAGAAAGTTAAATCTACCTTAGCCAATGTATCTTCATTAACATGTGCCTAAATGGTTCATAAATATATAAAAAATGTTGTAAACTTTTGTAATTAAATACAATATCTTTTTTTATAGATACTGTAAATTGAGTAAAAACTTTTATTTTTTTATTATTTACTTTTTAACTCTAATTTTTTAAACTTTCTTTACAAATTATGAGCTGTAGGACTGCTAAGGTTCAAAAAACATGTTCAAAGCCAGGTCTACAACCAAGGCTTTTTTTTGATCAAAATATTGTGTGTGTGTGTATATATATATATATATATATATATATATATATATATATATATATATATATATATATATATATATATATATAATATATATATATATATATATATATATATATATATATATATATACTTATATATATATATATACATATATATATTTATATATGTATATATATAGGTTGATCCATTGCTTAACATTCACATCACTCCAGCTTCTTTATCTAAAGCGATTTCCTGCTCAGACTTTTTTACAACTTATGGACTGGACATTATATCTGTTATAGACTTGCAGAATTGTTCTCTAGAGCTGTTGTCTATATTTACAAAACTATTTAACAAGTCCTTATCAGAGTCTTGTTTTCCAACCTGCTGGAAAGTGGCATCTGTTATCCCTATTTTCAAAAGTTCTAAAGAGTTATGGCAGTTATGGCTTCTAAAGGCAGTTACCTGCCTAACTACTGTCCCATTAGTCTTCTTACTATCATAACCAAGGTTTTTAAGTCTTTAATTAACAAACAGGTAATCTCTCATCTTGAATATAAAAACTTACTTTCTGATCATCAATATAGATTTTGATCTTCAAGTTCTACTGCTGATTTGTTAATGGTAATAACCGATAGATTCTATTGTAAATTAGAAAGATGTGGAGAGGTTAAGGCCATTGCTCTCATTAAGGTCATTGTTCTCATTGCAACATTTGTAAATCCTTTGATAAAGTTTGACCTGCTGGTCTTTTCTACAAACTCTCTTCTTACAGTGTATCAGGTAACATCTTTAAGATTATTGAATTTATCCTTTTTTTTTATTTTTTTTTTATTTGCATTCACTCCCAACAAGGCTGCAAGCAACCACTATTAAGTTGGGAGTTACTAGGAAAAAAAGAACAGAGTTATAGAGCAAGGAAACGCTTGACAGAAGACTTGAAAAGTTGAAGGTTGTATGAGTCAGGAAAACATGAATATGAGAGAGAGTTCCAAAGGATTTAGGTGCGGGGAAAAAAACTAGATGAATAAAAGTTTTTAGAGCATGCTGGGACAGATACAGTAAACGAATGAGACTTAGCTGAATGACGAGTAAAACGAGAATGAATTTTAGTTGATGGAGCTAGAGATGATAACTCCTGAACAGTGACCATGATAATATTTGTAGAAAAGAGAAAGAGATGCAACCTTATGACGATGGGAAAAGGGTTCAAGCTTAGCAGATAGTCCAGGTCCAACAACATTTACAATGTGTTTTTGGACCTTGTCAAGAAGAGAAAGTGAATTGTTAGAAGAACCAGCCCAAATATGGCAACAGTATTCCATACAGGGACGAATAAGAGATTTGTAGAGGTAGAGAATGGAATCAGAAGTAAGGAAATGGCGAGCACGATAAAGAGAAGCAACCTTAGCAGAAGCTAATTTAGCAATCGATTGTATATATGGTTTCCATGAAAGGTCAGTAGTAAGCGATAATCCAAGAAGACGTAAAGAGGAGGACTCAGTAAGAGGATTGCCATTTATTTATATAGGAATGCTGACCATATTACGGTAGTTGTTTGCAGTTAACAACTGGGTTTTGTTAGAGTTGAAATTCACAAGCCACTGTGAATCCCAATCTATTACTGAAGTGAGATCGGATTCAAGATCAGCTGCTTGTTCTAGGCGATCAAAAAGAGAAGACTTTTTGTCAAGACAGGAGTATAAAGTTGAGTCATCAGCAAAAAGACCTACTTTAGATGAAAGGTTGTCAGAAAGATTGTTTATGTAGATAAGAAACAAAACAGGGCCCAGGACGGAACCTTGGGGAACCCCAGAAGTTACTGGAAATAAAGAAGAGTGTTGGCCTTCAAGGATGACTTTAATAAACCGGTTAGAAAGAAATGATTTGATAATCTCAAAAACTTTCCCAGAAACACCATATGAAGCAAGCTTATGGAGAAGACCAGCATGCCAAACTTTGTCGAAAGCTTTAGATATGTCCTTACCAATTGTAGCATAAAAATGGTCATTGATGGACAGCACTCTTCTTCATTTCCTGTAACTTCAGGGGTTCCTCGAGATTCTATCCTTGGTCCTATACTCTTTTTAATTTACATTAATGATCTTCCTGAAATTCTCACATTTTAGGTGGCATTGTTGGCTGATAATACTACCATTTATTTTTGTCTTGATAAGAAGCCAATATCCTCTGATTACCTTTATTGATTGCATATGAGCTTGAATAGGATCTTACTTCTGCTACAGCATGGAGCTTTTAGTGATTGGTGAATTTTAACTCAGATTAAACTCAGATAAAAAATTTTCAGCTTATTGTAAAAGGTATTGCAACAATCTAGATATTTCTATATTTATGAATGTTAATGTACTCAATGAGTCATCTAACCCTTATCTTCTTGGATTAAGTCTTACTTCCAAGTCATTCTTGGAAACCATATTTCAAATCCATTGCAAAATTAGAATCTGCTAAGGTTGCATCTCTTCATCATGCTTGCCTCTTTCTCAGTCCAGATTTTATTCTTTCATCTCTATAAATCTATAAAATGTACTTTTATGGAATACTGTTGCCATATCTGGAGCATCTTTGAATGATACCCTTTCTCTTTTAGACAAGGTAAAAAAATTCATTGTAAACATAATTGGACCTGCTCTTGCAGCCACTGTCAAATCATTGTAATGTTGTTTCTCTTTCTCTTTTCTATAAAAACTATAATGGGTGCTGCTTTAAAGAGCTAGCGTCTCTTGTGCCATTTACTAAAATTCCTGCTCATGTTACTTGTCATTTTATTTAGTCTCATCCTTTTAATGTGACTGTTTCTGAGTGCTCCAAAAAAAAATTTTGTTTAGTTTCCTTAAACATCAGTTCTTTGGAATATGCTCCCTTCATCTTGTTATCCTTATTCATATAATTTGAAATCTTTTAAGTCATCTGTTAATTGTTATCTTGTTTATAAACTTCATCTTTTCTCTTCCAGTAACTTTCAACTCTAATAGTGATTGCTTGCAGCTTTTTTGCATGTGAAGATTTAAAAAATATATATAAAGAGGTAGATATGTTATGTAAAATTAAAATCACTCAACAATGTTCTAATGTTATATCAGAGTCTTTTAAGTTTAATACCCATAAGTTTAAGTTTCCAATAAACATCCATTAAACACCCATAAACTTATATAAAAAACCTAATGACAAACTTCTATGCTTTCATTTATTATATATTCATTTATTATTATACACATTATATACAACCCCTGGAATTAGGAAAAATGAGGTTGGCAATAATTTGCTGACCTCAATCTTTTTGAGGTTGGCATCAGGTTGGCAAAAATTATTTGATACAAAGGTCTAACCATAAAACATAGAAATGAGGGCGGCAATTTTTTGCCAACCTCAAACACTTTCAGGTCGGCATTGCCGAATGCCGAACCTAATTCCGAGGGTTGTTTATTTATACATGTATTTTTTTAAATAAACTTTTAAACAGTTGTTAATTATTAAAGTATATAAAACTATTCCATATGTATTAACAAAAACAAGTTATTAATGATATTAAAGAATTTCCATCCCAAAATGATCTTAAATAGAAGTCTTATCTGTAACTTCTGTTTTTTGATACTCTTGGAGTTGTGAACCAAGCATGGTTTTCTTAAGTTGTTTTCTATTTGGTTTCTAGTAAAATGTTTAATTCTTACATTACACCAAGATCACAAAAGTATTTTTTATAGTTTAACAACCACATTGTTTTGTTTTTTAGGTTTCTATTTTTATTGTTTTTTGTTTTTTATTTCCAAAAAAGTATTTTAGTTGTCATATTAAAATAATCTTATTAAACAAATAAGTATTTATTAAAATTAGTTATTAAAAATAAATAGAAGTCTTTTCAAACAAATTAAACATTGAGGCAATTAAATTCTATTAATCAAAATAAAAAGTCTTTTAAATCAATTTCTTCAGTTTCATTTCATTTCAGTTTCTTTGTCAGAAATATTGTGTTTATCTTTTGACAAAAAACAATCATTTTTAAGTAGAAAAAAAAAAAAAAAGATAGCACTATCTGTTAAAATATTTAACTTTTAATCTTAAACAAAATAATGATGTATTTTTCTTTTCATAGTTAACCTATAGAATATACAGCCTATAAAAGAAACTAATGTTAAAAATCATCAGTATATTTTTAATTTTTTTTTTTTTTTTTTTGCCTGTGCTTTTAGTTTTTTTTTAGATAAATGTCTTTTTATTATGTTTATTATGTTTTTTATTTATTTTTTGTTTACTGCAAAAGTTTTTTTTCATTTTGTTCATTGTTGCTGTAAAAGCTTTTTTTTTTCATTTTAGAATAAGCAATGAAACCGCCTACCAGAATATTTGGAATATTGTGAGACATGCTCTTAATAATTCTTCTTTTATTGTAAAGTTAAATGAGACGCTGTTGGGGTCAAAAGAAGCAGCTTATTCTTGGGCATCTGTTAACTCATTATTAGATAGAGAGGTAAATGGTTGCAAGTGTCTGTAAAACAATTTTAGTGAAAATATGTAAAAAAATGTGTGTTAAATTTTACATGTTCGTTATTTTTGAAATTCAAATGATTTTTGAAGCTTGCTAAAGATATGTAGCATTTGAGTAAGCAGAATATTCTAAACCTGTTTCTGGTAAACAATGGCATGCATATTGTGCTATTGCTCTCCTAGCTTCAATGCTTTTTTTTACTAGCTTTACTTACTACATTTCTTGTTCTGACTCCTAATACAGCTCCTTTGGTTTTAAGTGACTTCAACATAAATGTCTCTTGCTTTGGTTCCAGCCATAGGTTCATTGTTTTTAGAAAAAGTTATAACATTAATGTCACTTGTTTTTGTTCCTTTCTTTGGTAAACATTTCTTCTGGCTAAGTATGGCTCTAGCACTGGGTCCTTTGTTTTAGTACTTTCCACAGCTCTTTAACACTAAGAAGCAATAACCATATAAACAATAAGTTTTCAATTACAATGGTTTATTTAACAGCTAAATAATAATTTAAGTATGGTGTCCGCTGGTAATATGAATCTTGTTAACTTTATATTTGCAAGTAAGAATATCCATGATAACTTACCAACTTGTCAAAGTCCAATACATGCAGATAGTGATAAAGATTAAAGTTGAACTTATTATGAACTTTTTTTCAACATACAGAAATTTTGACAGATTACAACTTTTTTTTTTATAAACTATTTCAGCAGATCTTTAAATTAAGTTTCAAACATGCAACTCTAAAAATTAAGCCTTATTTTTTTATTTTTTTATTTATTCTTAATTTTTAGATACTAGAAAATCGAGATCAAGGTTTTTATTTAATCATTTTAATAAAAGATAAAATAATAATAAAAAATAATAATAGTAAGGATTGTTTTTTAAAACATAACTTGGATCACCAGATTCAATGTTCTTTTAAAATATTCTATTAGTGATAAAAAATATCATTGATCATTTTTAAAAGGCTTTCATTTTTAAAAATATTTGCTTAAATTTTAACATATTTAGCATAATTAACATATTTAGGACTAATTTAGTGTTATGTTTTTAATGTCGTCAGGGTTAGGGTTAGGGTCAGGGTTACCCTAACCCTAACCCTAGGGTTGAGCCTAACCCCAACTTTTATGTTATAAAAATAAAGTTATGGTTGATTGAATTTATATTGTTAAATCATCCCTTGATTTTATAGAAATCTTCTGGATTGTTTGAAATGGGGAGCACTTCAGTTCAACTTGCTTTTGAGCCTCGAAGTAGTGAAACTTTTTTACCTTCTTCACACATAGAAAATGTTATTCTGAAAAAAAAATCATATAATCTTTATGTGTATTCATTCTTGTGCTTTGGTAAAGATGAATTTAGACGCAGATATATTGCTAGAATTATTAAGGTAATTGGTTTATTTTATGGAATTTTAAATTTTTTTTCTTTTTCTTCTTATTTCAGGTTTGAATCTATTAAAATATTACGGGAAATAATAGATTGTCAATCTTTAAAAAAGTTATAAAAAGGTTGACAAATTTAAAAGTTTTTTTGTTGTTTACATTTTGTTAAAACATTTAGTTACTGTATATTTAAATAAAATTGATATGGTAGTGATGCAGTTAATGTCTGGGGCCCTGGCCCCAGCCTAAAATGAAACTTTTTGCAAACCCGGCCCTGGTAAAATTATAAAATTTAGCAAAGGTTGATAGCCGGGGCTAGAAAAAAAGTTTTAATTCTTTATATATTATAATTTTATGCCTATATTTACTATTTATTAAATACTGGCATATATTTATATATTTTTAAACTCTAATTTACTTCTAACAAGGTTGCAAACAACCATTATTAAGTTATGAGTTACTTTTAAATAGAGGATAGTTTAAAAAGCTAGAAAACAGTAAACTGAAGACTTTAAAAATTGTAGGTTTTATAAAAAAAGAAAACATGAAGATGGGTAAGAGTTATAAAGTTTTTTGATGTTCAAGGATAAAAACTGGATTAATAAAAGTTTTTATAGCATAAAAGGACAGATACAGTAAAAAGATGCAACTTGTTGAATAAGAAGCCAAGCAAGAATGAGTTTTGGTTTATCATAATAGAGATGATATGCTTGTTTGAGCATTGACCATGATTAGAGAAACAGCAAAAAAATATTTTATTTCATTTTCCAAAGAAAGATAATTGTTTACAGAAACTGTGTTTTGCTTTGCGAAACAAAAGATAATGACCTAACAATAAAAAAAGGTTTTGAAGTGGGGGGGGGGATCTCTTGGGCCCCTCCCCTCATGTCGTTGGCCCTGAGTTATAAAATTCATCTCAGAAATTTAATATAAAGTTAAATTATTTTTTTTAAAAAAAAAATGTTTTGAAATAAAAGATTATAAAAGTTTTTTTTTGTAACCTTTCATTTTTAAATTATAGAATTAGACTTGAATTTTATTCATGCTTAATTTATACTTCATATATCAATGAGATTAGTTTCAGGAATAATCATGTATGAAGACTTGTGGCAAAAGATGTGCTTGTTTTGCTCTTTCACCTTCACAACTTCAACTAATTAAATTTAAAAAAATAACAGTGCAAAATTATCTGAAAAAAATTTGTATAAATCTAAAAATGACTGAAATTGCACTATATGTCTTGAATAGATAAGGTGTACAATACAAGTAATAAGATTTGTAACTGTGCCAATTTTTTTTTAGACCTTTTATGTAGTGCATATATAGAAGTTATATATGGACCATTATATCTTCAAAATATTTGTGATGTCATTAATTCTACTGGAAACTTTATTATTATCAACTAATTTTGGTTGAATTATAATTAGTAGTAAAATTTAATAGGGTTGACCTGATCATGTGAAGTTAAACTTGTGTAATAACATATGGTATTTTGTGGTATGAAACTTGGTAAACAGGGATAACACCTGGTGGTACAAATATTATCTGATGAATAAAAAAGCTATTTATTCTATGATCAAAGAGTAATAGACAAAATGTAGCTGAAACTTCAAATAAGTCATTCATTCATCATCAAGATTCATTCTTTGAATTATACTATTAATACGTATACTTACCATTAATAGCCCTGTTGTTCCTAGTGGCTTTAAGGAGGTGAATACAAGTTTTGAAAAATCTAAACAGCATACTGCCACTAAAAATATTTAACGTAATTTTAAATTTGAATTAAGGTTTAGTAAATTTTATAAGAAGTATAAGATGTTTTCAATGAATGTCATAATATTGATATCTTGTTAGTATTGTATAATATCAATATTAATATCATTAAATATTTATATTTTATGTTATTAATATTAGTTAAAAAAAATTTTTTTCCTCTATGCTGAGAAGGCCACTACAGTTGAGGAAGCTAATTTAATTGTGATATAATTGTAATACAACTCTCTTTCAACTCTATAACTCAAAAATATAAACCTGGACAAGCAAAACCCCTGCGTGGAGAAACAAGTGTGATATTGTCTCAAATGTTGTTGTTTATTTTTTGTAGTAGTTAAAAATACATAATTTTTCTTTTGTGGTATAACACATGTTATAATATAAATATCTGAAGGAAACACTATATGTTTTATATTTAATGATTTATTCAACTTTTAATAAGGCCTTCTTAATCTCCATCAAACAATAAAATGTGATAATCTAAACCAAGATCAGGTTTAGGTTATCACATTTTGTTGTTTAAATTTATCATCACATTTAATTATATTATTTACCTTATTTGACTCCAGTATGAAAGTTAAAAAGTTAATAGTTTGCACAGTTCTCATCATTAAAGTAATCTATCTTGAACCACAAAAAACCTGGACTCGCTTCTTATGATGTCACCAGTAGTCCTGTATATTTTGTTCTTATGAATTGTTACCTGAATATTTATAAAATCAAAAAAATTTTAATTATGCATGTTTTTCCTATGATGTGAACTAATGTTAGAGTAAAATTATTTGTTATCTACATTAGCAAAATAAAAACAAAAGTTAATTTAAAAAAAAAAAGACTTTTTTTGATCTTATTGTGAAAATAAATATATATCATTATTTTGATCCAAGTTTTTACATATTTTAGTTTTTTTTTTTTTTTAAACAACATTTAGAAATCTGGTTATTCAAGTAATGTGAAAGATCCATGTCATCCATTAGGTTATAAAAAAGTTATAGCATCTAATGAAATATGGAATTCGACTTGTGTTAATGGATTATATGCTCAGAGAGTTCTTGGAGAAAGTTTTGTAAAAAAAAACGGTATGTGTTTCTATGCTGCTCAGTTTTATTTGTTCGTTATTATTATTTCTATACGATGTTATTTATAATTATGTTATTTTTATAGCCTAATTAGAAATAACTTTTTTTTATAATTTTTATTAATGAATATTGTTATAATATAACTTAAATGATTTAGTTTGTATTTGTCTCAATCAGAAAAAACACTTTAATTAGACAAAAATTTGTTTTAAGGTAATCATTTCTATGTCTTGCATGGAAGTAGCAATTTCACTGATTGTTTCAATGAAGTCAAGAATATGTTTTATGCCAATTGTTCTGACAAGTATTGTGATATGAGCAATGTACACCACCCTGCAAGTGATGCTTTCTTTACGGTAGACATTTATATATGGGAAACAGATTCTGAAATTGCCTCCAATCAGAGTTTTTGATTCGTTGATTTGATGATTACAATTTTTTAATTTTAAATTTTGATTTTAGTTGTAAATGGTTTAGTATTATCCAGGTATATAGTTTTACAAAGTGAAGTTATATTTTAAGTATCCAATAGTAAATAAAAATTAAGGGGAACAAAAATCAACTCCTAATTTGTTTTTTTAATGAGATTCAGTGTGAATATTTTTGGCATTTATGTATATATATACATAAATGCCAAAAGTATATATATTGTTAGCAAGCAACCTTTAGCATTTCAAAATAATGGTGACAACGCTTGTAAATAGTAGTATTTTTCATACATACAATGTTCTTTTGTATTACTTGCAAATAATCAATAAGAAATTGGGACGTCAAATTAGCATTAGTATTGTTAAATAGATAGAGGTGAAGAGAGATTGGAGAGCATTGTGCTCCTAGATCCTACTTTACAACATTTATCTACAAAAGGTTGCTGTATATATAAAAACAAATATTTACTTGCGTGTATATATGCATGTATATATGCAAGTAAACTTGAAATATGATTTTTAACCAATATAAAGTAAAAGATAGTCAAACCAATAAAAAACAAAAGTAAATCTTTTTTTCTCAAAATATTTATTATTAAAAATATTTTTTTATTTCCAAAAAATACACAACAGCAAAAATGGAATTTATTACCTTAAATATTTGGCATGCAAAAAACAAACCACTTATAACTGCTAAAACTAATAATTTAAGATTACAAATAAACAGACATGTTTTTAATTGCAGAACTAATAGATTTGATAACCATGTTTATACCGGTCAACGTTCCCACCAAAGTATAATTGAACCTTTTTTCCAACTTTTTGTCTTCCTTGAGCTTAACAATGAAAGTTTTTTGTTATCATATGAAAAGTATCTTCACAAACAAAGACATAATACTTTTAATTGATACTTCCTGTGTATTATTAGAATTTAATCCATCACAAGTTACTCATAGCAACAATATGCAATTTAAATTATTTTTGTTTTTAATACAAAAAATTTGAAACAATACCAAATCAACACTGGTGATTTTTTAATAATAAAATTTAATATTAATAATATTTGCTCAAAAATTAAAAAGATTTACTTTTGTTTACTGGTTTGACAATCTTTTACTTGAATGTGATAAAAATTAAAAATGAAATAAAAATAAAAAAATATATATTCGGGGTAAAAAATATATATTAAAAAATATATATTCGGGGTGTCTCAAGACCCTTGAACATTTAATGGGTCCCTAATATTAATATTAATGAAAAAAGTTTTTCAAAAGTATGTCTTTTTGGGTGTGAAATGAAGCAAAATTATATAAAAATTTGAAAAATGATAAATTTTTCATTCAAAAAACTTTTAAATCCAGCGTTATTTTATCATATAGAACACATTAAAATGTATGCTGCAAATATTTTTGAAAATTGCAAAAAATTTTTGAAAACCTTTCCTTCTTGCAGAATTAATCTCTAAGAAAGTTGCAATCAGTAATGATTATGCAATCGGTAATGATTGTGCAATCAGTAATGATTGTGCAAATAGAACTTTACAAAATGTTAATAATTGTCTAGAGGGAATTATTGTGTTAGAGTTATTGCAATCATGAAAATAATACTTTTTGATTACTCCCTAAAAACCCAAGCAAATATTTTTTGAACCCATTTCCATGCCCCCAAAATTATGGGGCCCTAGGCTGCACCATAGTTTGCTTATAGGTAAATCCAGTCCTGCATATATACACATAATTACCATGTAAAAACATTCTAAAGCAATAAAATATAAGTAGAATTTTATGTGATATTATGAATATGTAAGAGTTTTTTTTTCTTTTTTAAAAAACAATTGGCTTGAAATCATGGTAAAGTGTCACAATGTAACCAACAACAAATCTTTCCCAACAAGTTAACTGTGCATGAAATGTCACTGATGACTCTGAAACAGCCATCTACAGGGAATCAGTATATACATGAACTAAGGGTTTGGGCAGGTAGAATTTTTATACTACACCAAAAATGTATTATTTTTTTAATTATTTTATTTCTTTAATTATTCTCAATTAAACTTGGTATTCTCAATTAAACTTGGTATTTTAAATTTAAAATGAAAAGTGAAAGTGAGCAAAATATAAAATATAAAGAACATTGTTAACCTAAAAAAACAGATGTTAATATATATGTGCGTATATACAAATATCTTTGCACACTTAGTCTAGTATAAAATGTCATTGATGATGTCATACTGAAATAAAAAGTTGCAAGAGCCTCAGTACATAAATTGATTGAGGATTTGGGTTTGGGCTGGTATTATTTATATGCAAAAAACTTTTATTACAGCATCAAAAACTTTTTTTATTTCATTCACCATTTTTAAACTTTAAGTGTGCCAATCTAAATACACAAGGATTTCAATGAAAAACTTATTTGCATAATTAGGTGAACAGTCTGACATCATGCTGAAGTAGCCTTTTATCAGAGGCCTCAATATACATAGACCGAAAAATACATAAAACAAGCAAGGGAGTGCCACTGCATCAACAATGCAAAAACAAAAAGGTGCAACTTAATAGACTGAATGTTTTTTTATTTTTTCAATAAAAATTAAAATATTCTGTTTTTATTTTTTTACTGTATACAGTCATGATCAAAAGTTTGGAACATTGCATAAAAAAACACAATTTTCATTAAATTGTTCATTTATTTCATCAAAATATATTAGTAACAATGACAATTGACAAAAATAATATCTTTGAAACATTAGGAAATGTTTTATGAATTTAATACTTGAGGCTAATACTTAGTATGATGTCCTTTAGCATTCAAACAATTAGCTAAGTGGTAGGAGTAGAGTGAATGAGCTTTCTTAGATATCCAGAAGTCATAAGTTAAGTTTATACCTGCCTAATCTTTTTGGTAAATCATCTGAAAATGAGGGATTAGTTTCTAAACTTTGCTTTTAAGATGATTCCAGCAGTTTTCAATGGGGTTGAGGTAGGGTTACCAGGCCAGGGGCCAATGATCTCAACCCCGTTGTCATGTAACCAACTGCTTACAAGCTTAACCATGTGACAGGGTGCTCTGTTATGCTGAAACTTGTAGGTATTTGTGATGTTCATGAATTTTTTAAGTTTTTTTTTAAGTATTTCAAGAAAAATATGGCTGTTTATTGTGGTGTTAGGAGACAAAAACCATAAACTACAACTTTGATTTGCTGTAATGACACCTTATGTCATGATTTTAGGGCAATGTTTTATAGTACAAAGAAAATATTGGGGGTTGTATCATTGGCAAGGCAGGCGTCTAACGCTTGTAGAACGACAACCAAATTGTTCAATGGTATTGCACCTAGTGTTGTAACTAATTGTCACAAAACTAGGTACAATACCAGTTGGAAATATCTCAGATAAAATTTTATAAGCGCTGGCAAACAGATGTGCTTTTTCATAACGATGAATGCAATCATCTGCTCTTTGAGTAGTCACTTTTGGTTGCTCATTTATATAGTATATATGTTACTGTTACCCGCAGTACCAAGAATTAGCTAATGCTTTTTATAATATAATTTAATATTGCAACTCTGAGTTTCATGTGTTACCACATATTTGTATATTGGATCATTACAGAAATTGATTAGTAGTTAGGTTAATAATATTATTAATTTATTTTTAGTTAACTAATAGCAAATTTGCTATTATTTCGTATCCAAAACCTGAGGAACTGCTAAATAAAAGAACCGAAATTATATCAAAGTGATGCCATGAAAATAAATTCTTATTAAAAAATTAAAAAGTTTGCTACAAACCTAACTAACAATTAAAAATAGCTATATTAATCTACTCTATATATTTCTAGGCTAACTAATAAATTACTCACATACACAGCTATTGTATTATATTTCATAATATTATATATATATATTTTTATATCAATTTAATTTTTATTTTTTTAAATATTTTTTTAATATATAAATAATGCACATTATCACATAAACAAATATTTTAAACAACATTAAACATATAACTTTTTCAGAAAGTTGTGAATAAGTTGTGTTTATATATTTATATATTTCACAAGGTTGTGTAATAGTTCTACTAGCTAACTAAAAACAAATTATTAATATTATTAACCTAACTACTCAATTTCTGTCCTGTAGCAATCCAAAATACAAATATAAACCATAACGCCCACTAAACAAATCTAGCAAATTAAACTTTTGCTACTTGTCTAATGAATGTGGAAACACATGAAACTCAGAGTTGCAATATTAAATTATACTATAAACATTAGGATTTAGCTAATTCCTGGTACTGGGGGTAACAGTAACATATATACTATATATCTCTAGTTTATCTACTGAGTAGTCTTTTAAGTATACAATATATATACACGATAATATAAAGATATTTTCTTTTTCATATATATACACTTACATTTATATATATTTAAATTACATAATAGTAAAAAAATAAACATAAAAAATATTTAAATAAATAATAGCATTATTAAAAAAAGTCAATTTCATTCAAATAATTATGAGTAGTTGTGTATATATATATACACACACACACACACACACACACACACACACACACACTCACACACACACATGCTCCCTACTTTTGTGGAAAAAATTTCTTGCAGGTAAAAAATGAACAACTCTGTCAAAAGATCACTTTTTATCATTTTCAAAAAAAGTGCTGAATTTTATAAAAGGAACAAGTATTAAAAAAATCAGGTTTTCCGTGTAGAATGTAATCAGTCTAGAACTTTTCCTCATTATAAATAAACCTTATAATTACTTGCATTAATTAAAGTACTCTTAATAGCGTTAAATGTATTATTTTATTATAATTTAATCCTGTAATAAATAACATTACTCCAATAATATTGAAAAATTCCAAATTTTGTTTTAGGCTATTGGTGGTGGTGTTTATTTTTCTTCAAAATATTTGAATTTATCAAACCCTGTTCGCATACAAGCATACAAGAATGCTACGGAAAATCTATGTTCATTAAATTATACTCAGGTTATTTCTTTATTGTGATACTATGATTTAATGTGAAACTAGAAAAAGTATTTTAAAAAGCAAGAAGCTATCAATATTTATTTCAAACTTAATAATAGTTGTTATACATCAATATATATATATATATATATATATATATATATATATATATATATATATATATATATATATATATATATATATATATATATATATATATATATATATATATATATATATATATATATATATATATATATATATATATATATATATATATATATATAGTTTTAGGTTTAAAATTTTATGCATTTTACAGCTTAGCTCAAATAAAGAATTCAATAACTACACCATAGATTACTGCTTAGTAGACGTTTTTACATACTTTATTTTTCATGAACTTCTAAAACTCGATGATTCCAATAAAGTCATGTTTGCTAATAAAGTAAGTTCATTTTATTATAATCTAATCTCTTTTTTTTTTTTTATTACACTTAGTATATTTTATTTATTTATTTTTTATATATTTTTGTATTATATATAATTTTTCTTTTTATCATTTTTCTAACAAATGAAATGAAATTTAATAAATTCTTTGAATAGTTGTTAAAGAAGTTTAAGCAGAACAAAGTTTAAAATGGTTAAAAATGGTTTATAAATAAAATAAGATAAAACATTTTATTGATTGTTTAAAATTACTTTTCTTAAAACAATATATCGTAATTTGCTGGGTTTATTACTTTCAATAAAACATTTGGCAGGAATGTTGAGGATTTTATCATTTCAAATACATGTTCTGCTCCATTTGTGAAGCATTTATTTTTTTTGAAGCCATACAGAGACATATAAATTTAAAAAAAAGAAAATAAGATTTTCTGCTCCTCTGTTGGTGTTTCGAAGTTCAAGTTCATTTTTAAAACTATATTTGCAGTTGTTAACCACCTTGAGTGCGAAATTGTTCCAGATTCACGAACCAATAAATCTTCAGACCCATGTCTGATTTAATAGCCAAGTTATATTTAACAAGACCAACAAGAAATGCTGTTTTTTGCTAAATATTTTGCGGTCAATTCTTGGAAATTCATAATCGACACTGAAAAATTTACCTCTGGTAGTTTCTTGCACTTATTAAACTGTCTTCCAGTAGATCCACTAAGCAATATTGAGCCTGTCGTTTAATTTATCATCTAGTTTTATTTTTGTCAACAACAAGACTGTGATTATTATTGGTTACAATACCAAAATCATGCAATATCTTGCAAAACACTTGAGATAATAGCTGCGATTGCTCTTAATGAAAAGTATTTTTCATTGTAATGGGTGACTTAGTTTAAATTCTTATAATTCTTCATCAATGACTTATTCTATCATTCATTCGTCATCAGTGAACTTTTAAAGTTTTTGTCCAAAAAATAAAAACGTTAAGACTTTTTTTAAAACAAAATTATAAATTAGAATTTGTTTAGGTTTGTGTAATATATTTAGCTTTTTGGTCTCTTTTTGCACAAGATTTTAAAGCATATTTGGTACAACTTCAGCATCTCCAATGGTTCAAAATGCTTTATTCGAACCAAAAAAAATTTGCTTTTCAAAAACTTTCTCTCAAAACAATAAATAGTCTCAAAAAGAGTTGAGGTCGCAGGATTTTTTATGCAAAATTAAGAACCGTAGGAAATAAGGTTGAATCAGAAATTTGTAATTTATTTGCTTTGCGCTGCTGCTCTATATCTATTCAGTAGATGTAAAATAAATTTAGAATTTAGTTTAACAGTTTCTTTACAGTTCTTCTGTTCTTGTTTTAAATCAATATATGTTACGGGGCATCAATAAAGCACGTGCACTGTTAAACCACTGATTTATGAACTCCCTATCTTTTGTACGCACCTGTATGCATTTAACCGCAAAACGCATTATTTATTACAAAATCAACCATCTTCCTTTCGTTAAACATAAAATTTTCAAAAATATAAAAACAAAAAAATATGTTACATAACATAATATTAATTTTTTTAACTGGTAAAATTCAATGCTTTTGTTAAAAAAGTTTTATGGAGAGATGCAGAAAAAGAGAAAGTTAAATCGTGTACGTACTTATATTATATAGTCTTTGTACGTACTTACTTATATAGTCTGTCTTAACCCCCTCCTCCCTTAAAACGAGTTTGCACGTTTTTTGGTAAACCCGCCCCCCCCCCCACCCTCTCATCCTCCATCCCTGCAAACGTGCTTTATGAAAGACCACTTATAAAATAGTTCTTCAAAGATATTTATTTTTAATACAATGTATTATGCGTTATTGTACTTATATGTAATTTATATACTTATAAATTGTTTTATTTAATTTTATATTTACTTTTCTATTTTAAATTTACTTTTTAATTATCATAATCATTTTATATTACTATATTTTTATTTTGTTTACTTTTTTTAACTTTTTTTTTTTTTTTTTTGCAATGTGTTAAACTAGTTTTTAGACATTCTTGTTTTTTTTTATATATATATACAGATAGATAACAACGTCGTATCATGGACAATGGGATTAATCTTGAATAAAATACACGAACTTTCCCCCGCGAACCATTATATATCTAGAAGACTATCAAACGTTACGTTTTATAGCGCTATTACTGCAAGTCTTGTGGTTATTATCATAGGTTTAATAGTTATTTGTTATTATTATAAATTGAGGAAGACTAGTTACACACTAGAAACACAATCTTAATATATATATATGTATATATATATATATATATATATATATATATATATATATATATATATATATATATATATATATATATATATATATATATATATATATATACACCAATGCGTGTATAGGCGTTTTTGTATACAAAAAAAAATTAATTTAATAATATATTTGCTGATATCACTTAACGGTATTATTGATATTATTGATTTATTTCTTTTGTCCCTTAGAACAGGCTTGAGTCTGATTTCTCCTATATCGAGGGCTTGAAGTGGCTTATAAATTTTAATTTCAGCAAAATTCAGCTATTCACTTCAAACAGTTATCACAATTCTATTAATATTGTGGTGTACTCTTACAGAAATCTCTAACTCTAAGTGTTGTAGCTGTGGCGCAGTAGTTAGAGTTTAGGCTTAGAACATAAAGTTCCGTGGTTAGACGCTGGCTCTAGCAATTAACAACATTAATAAAAACGGTATGAACTTCCTTGTCAAATACTCTTCCGTGGTGCTTTGTGATAAGACCGTACGAACTTCTAGAATGTTAATACCTTAATAATCACAAAAAGTACCTTAATAACCACAAAACAAAACAGTCTTCTTGGATTATCGTTCACTAGAAGTCTCTCACAAAAGCTATATTTACAATCTATTGCAAGGTTAGCATCTGCTAAGGTTATATATCTCTTATGTATCTGTATAAAATACTATTGTCATCTCCTATCTTCTTGTTTTCCCGATACATATTCTTCCTAAAGAAACTTCCAAACCAAGGCTTTTTTTAAAATTGGGCAACAAAACAGTTGTTATACTTCATGGGTATTTACAAATAAATAGTTATTTATTTGTAAATATCTAAATAGTTATTTATTAGGATCAGTTGGATCCAAATTTAGTCAGCCCAACCCATTTATTATTGTTTGGGTCATTGTAGCATTTTAGTTGGTCACATGTAATTCTCGCATTAATGTATCGTTGTCTGCTCAGCAGATCAACGTTGACATCATTCTGAAAATTGAAAATGTTTTACCAGGTTGAAATTGTAAATGTATTATTACGTTGAAGTGTTGTTATTAATAAGCTGTATAAATTATGTTGGCCAACGTATTGTTACGGTTTGCATATCGATAAAACATAACTGTGTGCTCATCATATTGACGCGTAGTCTTTTTTTGCAAATACTCAACAAAATTTTTGAATTTCATTGAGCTTTTGCCATGAAATTCAAAAATTGACACAAAAATACCTGAGAGTCTGTTAAACATTTACGATAAACTTGTCTCTGTTAATTAATTTTATAACCAATCACTTCTTCAATGTCTTTACAATTAGGAACAACCAAATGATAAACAGGGTCGTAGAGCCAAACGGGTCACCGGGTCAAAAATTTTCACTGGCCTTTTTCTTTACAGTAATATTCATTTCCATATTGAAAACGTAACTTAAATTTAAAAAAAAAATCTACATATTAGGAGAATTTAATCTCAATTGCTTCGAATATCACGTCATAAAAAAAATTAAAATATTTTATAATGCTTTATATGAAATCGGATCCATTCCCCCAATTTAAAAACCAACTAGAATCACTCAACCAACAACATCTCGTATAGATAATATAATAACCAATGATTTATTTAATGAAACTATCCAAAAGGGCGTAGTTAAAAACGATATCTCAGATCATTTTCCGATATTCTTTTCGATTAATACTAATAATAAAACATTGCCACATACAAACCAATATCATATTTAACGTATTTTTAATGAAGCAAATTTAACATTAAGGAACAACTTTCTTTACAACATTGGAAACATATTAATATTCTAGATGATGTAAACTTAGTCTTCAACACTTTTTTTTTAAACATTCTTTGAAATATACAAATCAAATTTCCCACAAATAAAAATTAATTAAACCAAAAAACAACAAATCACCCTGGATTACCAAGGAACTAAGAAAATCTTCGAAAATTAAACAAAAACTCTATATTAAATATTTAAAATCAAAATCAGTTGAAAGTAACAATTTAAATAAACGAAGAGTTCTTGATTAATCAAGATAAGATAGCTACTGAACTAAGTAATTATTTTGTATTTGTTGGCCAAAACCAAGCCAAAAAAATTCATCCAACAAATACTTTGGAAAAATATCTTTCCTCCTCTCATCAGATCTTACAGGGTTATTCATTCTTATATGCGCGTCTATTCATTTTTATATGCGCCATTATTCATTTTTATATGCGCGTCTATTCATTTTTATATGCGCCATTATTCATTCTTATATGCGCATTTATTCATTTTTATATGCGCATTTATTCATTTTTATATGCGCCTTTATTCATTCTTCTATGCGTTTTACAGAAGCAGTTGTAAAAATGCAATTTGAACAAAAAAAAATCCTTTAAGCAATTTGTTTTGAAAAAACAGTTTAATTTCCAGGTAAACGAGGTTAAAAATACTTAAAACGAAGACTTTTTAAATTCGACGATGGTTTATTTAATTTAGTATTAGTTCTTTGTAATTTTATTATTTAATTTCTTGATTGATTAAGCTATTATTTATTTAATTATTCATTTATCTAGATTTAAATTTAATTGTTTATAATTATTATTAATATCAAATTATACATCCCTATAGGTGAAGTAGAAAATAGCAGTACCAATCGTAAAACAAGGGAAAATGTTACAAAAGAGCACATTAAAATGCTTAAGCGTTTAATTGAAAGAAATCAATCTACAACAAGCATTTCCACTTCTCTTAATTTATCAAAGCGCACAGTTCAAAATTTTGTCGTTAAGTTAAACAGAGGATAATTCGACGACATGACTGCATTCAAGTCGTTTTCTGATAAAAAACGAGGTAAAAGACCTATAAACTCTCAAATAAAAAATATCGAATTATGCGTACAAGAAAACAATCTTTGCACGCAAGAAGCAATAAAAAAAATTCATTCTGCAACAGGCTTCAACATGTCTCAGTCTACTATTTCAAGAAAACTCAAACGCTCAGATTTATCAAGAAAACGTGTTGTGCATGTGCCGAAGAACGAAACTCAACACCAGTTACTAATGCACGCTATGCATTTGCAAACGAAATAAACGGAACTTTAGATGAAAAACTTATTTATTTGGATGAAACTGGATTTAATGTGCACACTAACAGCACATATGGTTGTTTGCTAAAAGGTACCGCCAGCAATTTTACAGTCACCTGCAAATCGTGGTAAGAATGTTAGTTTAATTGGTACTGTTTCAACAATGGGAGTGCTTGCTTATGAAATAAAAACTGGAGGCTGGAATGCAGATTCATTTTGTACTTTTATAACTACAATGATGGTACCAACGATTAGGAATGAAAATGTTAAAGCGCCGGTGCTTGTTATGGACAATTGTAAATTCCACTGGAGTCTTTCTATTAGGCAAACACTAGCCTCTCATTGTATAGCTATTAAGTATTATATTACATGGTATAGCTATTAAGTATTACAGCTATTAAGTATTGATATTAATAATAATTATAAATAATTAAATTTAAATCTAGATAAATGAATAATTAGATAAATAATAACTTAATCAATCAAGAAATTTAATAATAAAATTACAAAGAACTAATACTAAATTAAATAAACTATCATCAAAAACAAAGAACTAATAAATAAATTAAATAAACCATCGTCGAATGTAAAAAGTCTTCGTTTTAAGTATTTTTAACCTCGTTTACCTGGAAATAAGAAGAATTTGTTTTGAAAAAATAAACTGTTTTTTCAAATCTAATTGCTTAAATGATTTTTTTTTTGTTCAAATTGCTTTTTTACAATTGCTTTTGTAAAACGCATATAAGAATGAATAAAGACGCATATAAAAATGAATAAAAGCGCATATAAGAATGAATAAATGCGCATATAAGAATGAGAAAATGCGCATATAAAAATGAATAAATGCGCATATAAGAATAAATAAAGGCGCATATAAAAATGAATAAAGGCGCATATAAGAATGAATAAAGGCGCATATAAGAATGAATAAAGGTGCATATAAAAATGAATAGACGCGCATATAAGAATGAATAACCCTGTAACTCCTTAACTAACTTAACATAGATCACATCACATCTTAACTCCTTTGAGCTAACTTTTGATGAATTTGAATGTGGTTTCAAATCGCTTAAACCTAACAAAGCCGTTGGCCATGATGATATCAATGGAAACATTTTTATTAAAGATATTTCATGTTCCATCAGACAAAGAATTTTTCCTAATCAATTATAAATAGCAAAGGTTATACCAATATTTAAATGAGGATATTTAACTAATATTAGCAAATACCGTCTTTCGATTTTCTCAAAAGTTTTAGAAAGAATATTTTATAATAGAATATATAATCACCGATTAAATAATAATCTCATTATTTATTATATTAAATAATCTCATACGGAAATGCAGTTATCCAACTTTCAAGAAGTATAACTGAATCATTTTAAAATTTCCAATATACTTTGGGAGTTTTCATAGATTTAGGAAAGGCATTTGATACCATAGATCATAAAATTCTTATAAAAAAGTTACAATATTTTGGAATAACTGGTAATGTTCTAAAATGGATTACAGACTATCTAAGTAATTGCAAGCAATATGTCTACGTTGATTCAAATTAGCATAGAAATTTGCTTGATATAACATGTGGAGTACCCCAGGGATCAATATTAGGACCCATACTATTTCTTATTTACATCAATGATCTCTATAAAGCCTTAAACTTAAAGCCTGAAACTTAATGATTATGTTCGCAGATGACACTAATCTATTTTCATCTCACAACAACATAAATTATCTATTTGAAAACATGAACAACAATCTAATTAAAATCTCTGATTGGTTCAAGTCAAATAAACTCTTAATATTGATAAAACCAACTGGATTTTTTTCCACTCTCATTTTAAAAAACACTTACCAAATGACATGCCTTTTCTTTTTATCGACAATACTCTAATAAAAAAAGTAAGCTTTACCAAATTTTTAGGCGTTAATGTTAATGAAAATCTCTAATGGAAAAAGCACATAGAAAATTTGGGCAATAAAATATCTAAAAGTATTGGAATACTATTTAAAACAAGAAATATCCTAAATATGCACACCTTAACTCAACTATATCATTCATTTATCCATTGCCGCCTAAACTATGCAAATGTTGCGTGGGGTAGTACAAATAAACTTGAACTTCTATATCATCAACAAAAACATGTTGCACGCCTTATTAATTTTAGGAATCGTTTTACTCATGCTAAGCTTCTCCTAATTGATATGAATGTTTTTAATATATACGAGCTGAATATTTTCAATGTTCTTTATTTTTATGTATAAACGTAAAAGCAGTTTATCTCCTTTCAAAATTTATTTACTTTGAAAGAAAAGAACAAATATATCTTAAGAAATGATAAAGCTATTCGACAACCTTCTTACCATACAAATTTTGGAAAGTTTTACAAATCACCAAGTGGAAAATATTCATCATATGAAAATAAAATTTTTTAATTAAAAATTCGACAAGACAATCGTGATATACTAATCAATATTCGACAAAGGCAATAGTGATATCCTTAAAAAAAAATAAAGAAAAAAAAAGACTTAATCTATTCAATAATGTATTTAAATAGGTGTTTTACAATGGTTGAAGAAAGTAATAATTTTGAAAAAAAATGAAAAGTTCGTAACAAAAATTGTGATATACTGAAAAGAAGAAGTCGCATTGTATGAGTTATCATCAACATTTATTGACGCGTCTAACTTTAGCGGTTCTCATGACAAGACCTCTAAGTCTTTTTTGAGTTACCACGTTTTTTATTTTTATTTAATTTCTATCATTATTTTAACATAATCTTCAATTGTAAACTTAACAATTGTAACATAAATTTCAATTATTGACTTAATATATTTGTATAAAAATTTTTATGTAATAAAGAACAAAAAAAAAAAATTATCAAAGTAAAGTCTTTAATATGAGATGTCTTTAATTTGATAGTTTGGTTAACAAATCCTTACATTTTTTTAACAAGTTTCAGTTGTTAGAAATTAGCTTATTTAGCAAAATATTTTGTAATAAAAAGCCTTTTAATCAAGTGGCTTTTTCTTTAATTCTGATATTATTAGTAATTTACTTTAAATATATAAAAGAAAAGGAATCAAAATTAAAATAGAAAGTATCAATAAAACCTCCATCTTTAAAAGAGTTTTAAAAACAAATATGTTTTTAGAAAACAAGATTATTCTCTGGTTTTACTTTTTTTTAAATATTATCTTGAATTTTCATGTTCAAAATAAGTAATTGTATTTAATGGTATTATAATTAGCCAAAATGAACTTTGCGAGTATTTTTTGCTTGCAAAAAGTTTGATAACTGCATCAAAGTGCAATTTCCTTGCAATAGGCGTCTCAATTGCCAGTCTTTCCAGATTAGAAAGTCTCTCTTGACGTAAAACATTATTAACTATTGCAAGCGTGCTGAAAGAGCGTTGTGCTTGTGCAACTGTCACTGGAAGAGTACAAAAGATTCTAAGAACAACTAAAATGTTTGGGTAAAGAGAATCAAGCTTCAGCTCACGGAGTTTGTTTAATAATTGAAACGGCGATAAAATTATTTTTCCAAGGTTGGATGCGTAAATTGCCTTTAAAGTGTTCTGACTCGTCTATTAAATCAAGAGAAATGTAAATGCTGTATTTAACGCATATAGATAAAGTTTTTTCACGCAGCAAATCTTTATCTAATGTCATGTATTTCTATACAACACCAAATGTTTCCTCAAGATCTTTGGCTGCCTTAAAACGCCGATTCATAATACCAATGACACAGTCTAAAAGAACATAAACAATATCGCGCTTGAAACACTAGTGTCGCCTAATTTATTATTCGGTTCTCTTCTAGCTTTTCGTCTGCGTCTTTTTCCCAGGAATAAGTTATTTGAAATTGTACCAAGATTTTCGGCAACAAGTTTACATTCATTTAAAATTGACTTCCAGTTGTTTCTTAATGATAAGAGGTCTTTAATTTTAAATTTAAAACCTCCTTATCTAAAATTACATTTCTGTGTCACAGAACTCTGTTTCTGTAATATATGCTTTTAAAAAGTTTTAAACTAGATGCTCGCGAGTATGATGCACTCAAATGAACCTAAATTATTTTCAATGCATTTGATATCTGATTGAGTTTCGGATGATTTAGATTCATTAAGTCTTGGATTGCACTCTTTAAACCAGGAATATGTTCTGCCAAATATTCCAGGAATATATTCTGCAAGAGGTTTCACACTATCAATCCTAGCTGATCAATGTGTATCTGACATGCTATGCAAAGTGCATCCAATAATTTCTTTTAAAATTTGCCATTTTTGCGGGCTAGAGCTAAACAAGTTACTAGTCTTTTGCACAACACTGAAGAAGTTTATAATATCTGCTCAGCACTTTGTGGCATGGACACCACACAGATTTAGGCTATGACTAGCACATGGAGAATAAAATGCCGATGGGTTCTCTTTAACAATCTCTGCATGAGCTTCTTTATACTAGCCGCTCATGGTGCTGCCGTTGACCGTGTGAGTCAATCATTGGAATATTTTGTTTGTTACTACAAATTAGTTCAGCTTTATCCGGTTTCTGATTGCTGTCAACAAACTCAAGAAGTTACTCTTGAACTTGGTAAAGATTATTCAATCATTTAAATGAACATAAGGCAATATAAAAACAGTTTATTTCATATGTGCTGAATCAGGGGTTGCATCAACAAGTTTTGAATAATATTTTGCTGCTTCTTGTTTACAAGAATAACGCCCAATACTTTTTTGGCAAAACACTCTATAAAGTCATTTTGAATTTCCGGTGAAAGGTAATTTACTTGTTGTCTTCTCTTCAACTTCTGCAACTTCATAACTTTGTTCAAATGTTCTTTCAAGACAGAATTGTAATGGCTCACCAATTCTAAAATGCCAAAAAAATTGCCATTTGCTGCAACGCCAATTAAATCACTTGTTCCTCTAAACTCCAAACCTCGTTTGGCTAGAAACAGTGTGACATCTAAAATTCAGTGTATATGTTGTATATGACAATGACAGTGTATATGACAAACTGTCATTTTCGACCCCCCCCCCACCATCCCTTTCACTCGGCGGCCTGGGAACTATCAGGAAAGAATTTAATTGCTAAAGAAAAAATATTATAAAAGAAGAAAAAGTTATTCAAAAGGATAATTCAAATATGTATACTTATACAGCAGCGATAAAACGTCATAAAAATTTTTTATTTATTTATTCTTATCTTAAATTCTTCAATTTCTAAAACTGTAGAATATAAAACTATTTAAAATACATCCTCCCCGGCGGGGAATCGAACCCCGGTCTCCCGCGTGACAGGCGGGGATACTTACCACTATACTACCGAGGATACATTCAAGTGGCCAAATTTATATTTTAAATTTAAAACCTAAAACTTTGCTAGCATTGGTATTTGGGAAAAATAAAATCTTAATCTAAATTGTATAAACTCTTTATGCAAAACAAATGCATCGCATCTAGTGCATAGCATCTATGACTTCAAGATAAATATAAATAAATTAACGTCTAGATTTATAAAAAGATTTAGGATTTTAAAACTGCACCAGTAATCAAATAATTGTCTAAAAGAAAAGCTATTTAAAAATGTTTAGGATAGCAATGTTAATTTATACAATTTTACACGGAACTGTTGAAAAAAAACATTAAACAGACATTGATAAGTATTAATTAATTAACTCAAAGAAGCTAAGAAAATTAAAGACATAATTAAATCGCTTTAAAAAAATTGAAGGAGAAAAAGAGGGGGGGGGGGGGAAGTTAAGTAAATTTGGGGGGGAGGGGTGAAATAAAATGTGACGATGCGTTACGAGGGAACAAGCTTTCCGTTAGACAAGTTAAGCTAAATTTAAAGTTTAGATAAGCTAGCTAGATTGATTGATTAGAAAAACATAGTTTTAATCTTTTAAGAAAATAGTCGCTTCGTTGGGTTATGGCTTCGTAAGAAGTGTTCAGTTTGTGTTGAACAGCTGATTTCGAATAGATTTAGATTTTATTGGAGTATAGCCAATACTTGTAATCTGTTTTTAGGATACTTTTTTAAGATTTTTTTAAAGGATTTTTTTAAAGATGCTTTAGAAGTACCGAATTAGTGATTGTTAGTATTTATAGAAAATTCGAAAATTTTATTTCTTCCTTAAAAATTTTTATTACGCCATCTATCATCTTTTTTATTTATTTTTTCTTGTTGAGCCGTTAAATTATAAAGTTGGTCAGGGTTAAATTATATTTTCGTGTAAAACCGTTAAATTATAAAGTTCGTCAGGTCAAAATATAAAGTTTAACATATTTTAAATAAACAACAATTAAAACAACTATATTATTCGTTTATCCACTGCCATTTAAACTATGCAAATATTGTATGGGGAAGCGCGTACAAAACTAAACTTAAATCTCTTTATCAGCATCAGAAACACGCAGCTCGCCTAATTAATTTGGTAAATCGTTTTTCAAATTCAAAACCACTTCATTTCTTTCAGAAGTGGTTTTGAATTTGAAAAACGATTTACAAAATTAATTAAGCGAGCTGTGTGTTTCTGATGCTGACAAAGTGATTTAAGTTTAGTTTAGTGCGCGCTTCCCCATACAATGTTTGCATAATTTAAATAACAGTTGATAAACGAATAATATAGTTGTTTTAATTGCTGTTTATTAAACATATGTCGAACTTTATATATAATATAGGTTCTGATATGTTTTTCAGTATAATCAAAAAAATGCAACATATTTTTAATTAACATAATTAAAAACCACAAATAGTTTAAAAAAAGATGTTTTATATAAAAATAATACTACCTTTTAATTACTTGTTCACTGAATCGTTAATTAAAAAATGGTTTATAAATCATAGTTATAAATATGTCATACTTATTTATCGGAAAACATTTAAAAATTAATGATCAAATTAATAATTAAATACTGATAAAATTTCTAAAAATGCACAATATGATTCCCCCTGCAAAAAAAGAAAACCCCAAAAAGATTATACTATTCTATTTTCTTTATATCTTATATATATTTTTATATATATATTCATTTCTTTTTCCTATTTTACTTATACTGTCCACGAGTTACAATATACATTGTTCAGAGTTAAAGTTGGTAATGGTTAAAGTTAAATTTGGTTAAATTTTGCAATTATTCACTATTTTACAGAAAAAATTAGCATACTTTAAAAAACTTTCATCACGAGTAAACATTTTCTTAACATAAACCCTACAGAGAACAGTACATTTTTTCTGCTACCGTCTAGATCTTTGGGGCATTTTTCAAATTGTTACTAAAATAAAGATAAACAAGACCATCATAGCTGTATTGACACAACCCTCAAGACCATTTTCCAATTTTATCTTTAGCACAAGGGTAAATCAAACGTGCATCTTCATTTTTATTTAAAAAAAGAAATTTAAAAGTGTAAATTTCTTTTTTTTTTTATATATATCACATGTGATCTGTTTTTCACGTGGTTTTCTATTCCTATATTTCAAAGTTATATTCCTATAACTGCTATTTATATAGTGATATATAAATTAGTTCTGCAGGATTTACCTCTTTCATCTATTCCTTCTGTATCCCTTATGTTAAGTCCAATTATTATCCTTAATATAGCACTGTAAGGTTGTGATGTTTTAGCAGAAATGAAACCTCACAATATTAACTGAACTACTTTTTTATTTCTTTACCTAACATGGCTAATTTCAAATGCTTTTTTTTTTTACTTTAAATCAAAAATTTAATGAAAAAAATACTAAACTGAAATTATTAAACTAAAACTTATAAATTTAAATACTTAAATTGAAAAAAAAAGTAGCAAATATAAAAAATAGTTTAACTTTTTTTCCTTATCTTTTTTAAAATAAAACAACAAACAGGTTAATACTTTGCTTAATATTGGGGAACAAACTTCCGAGTGGAAAAAGTGACAAGTGGAGTTCCTCAAGATTCAGTACTTGAATCACTGCTATTTATGCTCTTTGTCAATGACTATCCAGATGCCATTAGCAATTATACCAAATTATACACCGATGATAGCAAGATCATAGGAATTATGAATAATAACCAATCATCCAATGATTATGAAACACTGCAAACGGGCATTGACAGCGCGCTAAATTGACCACATAACTAGCTTTGTACTTTAAGATCGAGAAATGCAAAATTTTGCATGTTGGTTACCGCAAAAATAAATCAACACATATCTATACCATCTATACACATATCTGACATTAACGGTAACCGACATAATCTATTTTCAACATGCATTGAGTGCAACCTTGGGGTACTAATATCCGACAACCTCAAAGTTAAAGCCCTAGTAGAAGCAGCAGCTTCAGCCGGAAATTATATGCTTTATCGCCTCAAAAAGACATTTTGATCCCGTAGCCTCAAGCTTTGGAAAAAATTGTATCAGCTATACGTTCGACCGCATATAGAGTTTTGTGTACAAGCTTGCTCTCCACATCTCAAATCGGAAATCATCCTTCTCGAACGTGTGCAAAAACGTCCAAAAAAGACTATATCGTCGAATAAACATTTTAATTATGAAAAAAGACTATAAATACTAGATCTAATCACGCTGGAAGAATGCATAATTCGCAGTGACCTTATATTGCAATGCATTATTGTTCATCAGTTACAAGAAGATGATTTTTACATATTACAAGTATAGCTTTTCTTATTAAACTCACGATATAAGCTGAGAAGAAACAGCCGATGTTTAAAACCACAACTGATCAAAAGTAATTCGGAACGTAAGCACTTTTTTACAAACCGTGTTACTAACCGATGGAACAAATTAGTTTGTGTAAATCTTTTCGCCAGATTGTTACTTTCAAAATACACTTGAACAGTTTAAATCTGAATCAAAGCGTTTTTTATTATCTACGGACTTAAATTTTCTTTTTCTTTTTTAGTAAAATAATATAAACGAGCACAATTTATTTCTTTTATTTGCTTTAACTTTTACTTGTTCTAAATTTATTTTATAATACGAAGTTATACATAAACAGTTATATCAATTGTGAAACGTAGTTTTACACATTTTTATATATTTTATCACAAGCATTTATCACGATTTTATATATTTTATTGTAAAAAAAGACCTGTAATAAAGTCACAATGGGGCTCGGTGATTAGAGAAACAGATGTCTTCTTCTTGCTCCAGCCATTTGTTTTATTATTTATGCTATTTTATAAATTGTAACTTTCTACGGCAAAAATTATAACAAAACAAAACAAAATAAAACAAATTAGCTCAGAATGTAGTTAATGCACCCACAGTGCACTTTTTTAAAAAATACGTTTAAGATGCTGCGTCGGCTGCAGGATGTCCATTGTCAGCATAGGAAAGCCTGGTGTGCTTCCCTTCATCAATTCTAAACTTGATATGGGGAAGTTGTATAAAAAAGTAGTATATTTTGTTGTCCCAGTTTCTTTTTCTGGCAATACCAAAGCACGTTGGCTCACAACGATGACCACCACTCCCCTAACCACGGTACGGGTATGATAACACAAAGTTATAAAGCATTGTCAACAACGGAGAACAACAATTTAAATGAATTTCAAATGGAATCCCATTAGATTGCAAACGAAAATTTTTTTTTTTTCTCTTTTTCTCTTTTTCTCTCTTTTTTCTTCTTTTCTAAAACTTAAGGAAGAACTCTTTTAAATTTTTTATTATTAGGTTTAAAGAATATATTCTTTAAAACAATAAACTTTTTACTACCAGCCCAAATGTTTGGTTTCTTATATAAAAAGAAGCGATGCATCAGGCCCGTACCGTCAAAATTTTTAAAGAGGGTCGTTTTAGAAAAAAAAGAGCAGTTTAGAATAGCAAACAAAATTTTTGCTTAATTTTTATAATAAAACTTGAATAGAGCAAAAAGAATTTATTAAAAAAAGAGAGTCAATTACATCCGACAACCCCAACCCCCTTCCTCCCCCACTGTACGGGCATGTGCGTAATTTTCAAAAATTTTCTCTAAAATGTTGCTATGTTAAAGGTGGTTCATCAACAAAAAAAAGTAAATAAAAATAAATTGAACAAAATTTTTATTATCTTATCTTATAGAAAATTTTATTCTGTTTTAGTTTTTGAAAAAATTCAACCTTTTTTTATATATAATTTGTAATATTTAACCTTTTAGTTAGGTACATAAACAAATGAGATCTTAGTAACGCCTTAGTTACCAAATTAAAACAACTATAAATCTATCATAGATTACTAAGGCGTTACTAAGATCTCATTTGTTTATGTACCTAACTAAACATTGGTAAAACAATTTCATGACCTCTCATAAAATTATTTTACCAATGAACTAGATAGATTATCTATTAGTTCATTGGTAAAATAATTTTATGAGAGGCCATGAAATTGTTATCATTAATTGAATCTGTTATGTAAAACATAACTATTTTTGAGCTGCATTATAGGCTATATCAACTTGTTGTTAAATAGAGTGAAGTTGCCGGGGTAATAAAGTTATATTTACATTAATTTTCATACTTTAAAGTCTTGGTTTTTATCTTGTAAAGTAAATAAATGGGAAATAGTTAAAATCTATCACGAAAAAAGAAACGTTGCAATGTGTTTTGTAAAAAGAAAGAAGTTAAATTACTTTCTAAAAAGGATAACCCTCAACCCAATAGCCTGCGAGAAGCTAAAATTAAATCCAAATTGCAATCAAGTTCTTCCTATGATAATGAGAATTATAATATCATTATAAATTTTAAACTTTTAAAGTTATTTTTTAATCACTATTTATGTTGACCTATTAGACTATTGTATGTAGCTCAAATGATGTTACATTAGTTGACCAGCTATCATTTAGAAAAGGATATGTCCATAAGTTAAGCTTCACATGTCAAGCATGCAAATATAATAATGAAACGTATACATCCACTGAATGTATTGATATCAAAAAAGTCTAACAAAATTTAAAACAAATATTAGAGTTGTGGCTGCTTTTCAAGAAAACCGTAGCGGATATGAATCTTTAGTAAATGTTATCTGCGTTAAAAAAAGAACCAAGATTATTTATTAAATGGGAAATATTCCGTAAATTATACAAAAACTTCTTGCTCGATGGAAGCATTTGGTGCGGTTAAAATATTTCGACGTTCAGTTAAAAATTATGATTTAAGTTATAATCAATAGCTCGGAGAAGGTAATACATCATCATTTGAAGAAGCAGTTAAAAGTATTCCATATAAAATTTTAAAAATATTATTCTTTTTATTAGCCTGTTGAAATCGTATTTTCATTTCTAAAATAATAATATTGAGAAAAGGTATAATCAAGACACGGGGACTCTCTGCAGGTAGGCCTGTCTCAGTGATTCTGGGATTCGTTGGTTCGACAAATAGTTTACGAATAGCTTGTTGGTTTTTCGACATTTTTTCGTATATGGTTCAAATCGTCAATTGCTTCTTGAATGCTACTGTATGCATACACAATATCAGTTGTGCGCCCTTGTAACCTCTCAGCTATATACGACAACGGGTGAAGTAAGCGGTACAAATATATTATATGTTATAATACAACTTAGTGAATGCATTAAGGATTGAGTTATCCTCTCTTTTTCCTTGTGCGTCCGAATCCATAATAAACTCTATGAACTGTTCTATATTAGAGTTTATTCCAAAAATAATCTCTAACGTCTTCCTCTCCGAAAAGAGATCGCTTGCTGGAGCATGTTGCAGAGATCCGTTGTAAATCAATTGAGAAAAAAAGATTTTGATAGGGATGTGCAAAACTAGATAGTCAGAAAGAGATGCCGCATATAAACACTGATATAAACTTTTTTATATCTTTTTTTTGCCATAAATGGTATATAGCTATACCATTTATGGTATATTGAAATAAATGGATATATTTCTGTATACCTCCAAAATATTATCTAAGATTGGTATTTTTGATGTTGCAGCAATTGATAAGTTCAAATTATGTGAGTTACAATGTGTTACAATTGCTTTTGGTGATACTTTTAAAATAAAGCTAGCAACACGTTTTTTTACAGATTGCATGTTTGGTGCGCCATCGCAACACTGGTCTCTATAAGAACTAAGAACAATTCCAATTTCGCTATAAGTTTTCATCAAAGTTTCCCCAATATATTTGCTTGTTATCCAGTCAAGATTCAAAAAGTCAAGAAATACTTCTCTCTCCGTTTACGTATCTCATGCATACTGATAGAATTTGTTGGTTTGCAGTTGTTACCTCGTCTCCTGAAATTGAATGGTAATTTGCAGCTTTGATTTCATTAATTAGCCGCTTTTGTATACATTTTTTTCCAATTATATTAATTCATTTATTGTGACTCTTGGGGCCGAGGTAGCTGACATCTTTGCATAATGGTGTTTGTATATGTGCATTAAGTTCAGCGTTATGGCGAGCTATTTCTTGCACAGTTGCAACAAAGTTTCCAGGATTACTTTTTAGGTCTGAGTTTTCCATACACTTTTCATAAGTTCCACGAAATGCAAGTTCCATCAAATGCTCTATTCTACCTAATGTTTCAACAATGTACGCGTACATTTGTTGTCGGTTTTTTAAAGTGCTATCGCTTTGTTATGGAATGGTTTGTCTTGCATCTTCAAAACGACAACAAATGCCATTAGCTTGTTCGATAGCTTTTTTATGGTATCTATTGCCTATATGAAGTTTTTTATTTCTCTAAAACATTATGCCATTCCTTATATCCACGGTTAACAAAAGCTCCCAAAAGTTTTTTTTAATTTTGCTTTAGAAATAAAGTACAGTATATGCAGTAGACTGCGTCTTCACTTTTGTTGTAGACAAATTCATTTTGTAAATATTCTTCTTTACAAGCGCGTTTGCAACCATGTTTTAATGTTTTGGGAAATTGAAAATGTATCTTCGTTTTAAGGTGGATCCATGGTAAAAAAACTAAAATCTTTAATACTCTTGATTTCAATTTTTTTTAAGTTGAAATATGAACAAAAACATATTATGAAAAAGAAAATTTCTTCAAAAAATAAAAAAAGCTATTTTAAAATGCTGAGTCAGCATAAAAATACACAAAAAGTGAGTTATGCAAAACAGCTATTACTTATAAACTTCTCATGCAATCAAGCTAAAAGTTTTACAAATTGGAGAAAACACATAGATTAAGTGCCTGAACTAGGATTTTTTTATATTTTTATGTACTTTCAAAATGGCTGCTATATTAGTGAATATTCCAAATATTTGACAAAAACTCGATAGGGAAATACAAATTTGTCACTAAAAAAAATAATTTTGTTGAAGATCTTAGTTCAGGCACTACTTTAAAGTATAATAAACAACTCCTGAAAATTTGAATATTTAACTATATGCAGATCCAGAGCAATAGTTGCTCTAAGATTACTACATTCAAAAATATAAAAAATGCAGAAAAATGCAAAAGAAATTTAGTATTTAATAATTTCCTGCAGAATATGACTCTAAATCTTCAGTTTCTTTTTCGTTGTCTATGAAACCTTTTCTACGAGCTCTTAATTAAATTTTTTAAATAAATTTTTAAAAAAAATAATTCAATAAAGAAAGTTTAAGGTTCTTAGAGCTTGTAGATGATGTGACCGTATCAATATTATTTACAACATGGTTTTCTAGAAGTGAGGAAGTACAAGTGTGTCGATTGCCACAATATAAACGTTTAATTTTTCTACTTATTTTATTTCTCTTGTTAGCCATTTAAAGCTGTTCAACAAACAAAATATCTTCAGACAGGTTTTTAAATATGCTAATTTAATAGTTTTGAAAAACTAACTCAATAACTCAAATATAACTCACTCACAAGATTTAATAGTTATAGTAATTTACGAATAAAACAAATGAAATACAAATAACAGAATAGTTAAAAGCATAGTAGATATATTTTAAGTAGCACAGACTTTAATTTTTTTTATTTTGTAGAAGATAAAAGATAAAAATTGACAAGCTGTTTTGGTTGCTATGCGCGTTGCTATGAATAGCAATTGAGATAAGATGTCAAATCTATTACTTTTAATAGTGTTTTAATGTAAATAATGTATAAAAACCACTTTCCTCTTAAAGATAGGTAGTTTATCTAATAAAAACAATTAAAAAAAAAAATTCATTTTTTTTGCATTTTTTTACCATGGATCCACCTTAAGTTATTCGTAAACATTTTGTATATTTTATGTGGTGATAATTCTTGATTTCCGCGCGAGAGTTTGTCAATATCATATCGTTTTTCTTCTTCTTTAAAATGACATTCTTTTAAACTTGTTTTGTCTACTTCGCATGGCAAGCTTTTGTTAACATTATTATCATTTTTAATGACATTCTCTTTTTCTTCTATTTCTATTAGAAAATGTTTTATCGGTTACATTTTGAGAACTGTCGTTAATAATAATAAAACACTTGAAACGTAAGTAATTAATAATAAACTTTCAGATCTTAAACTATACCAAACTTAAAAAAACTCGCGTAAACATTATAATAAAAAACGAGTAAAAACAAAAGTTATATCATAAAAAAATTTAACGTATAGATAATATCTATATCTATATCTAGTTAATATCCATATCTAGTTAATATAGAGAAATTTTTTGTTTAGCATTCCTTGATATTTGATACTGAAAGAGTCGTGCAAAAAAGTCAACTGAATTTTTTTTCAAAGAATTAAAGTTTTTGAGAATTAAAGAAGAATTAAAGAAAAAAGTTAAGGATTTAATTATTAAAAAAGAGAAAATTATTAAAAAAGAGAAAAAGGATAATTTAAAAAATATATATTTCTTTTTATTTTAATTATATATAGCTGCATAATGTCATAAAAATATTTTGTTTTAAATTTTATGTTGAATTCTAAAATTAAAACTTAAAATATACTAAATATTCTAAAATTAAAACTTAAAATATAAAAATTAAAACTTAAAATATATCCTCCCCGGCGGGGAATCGAACCCCGGTCTCCCGCGTGACAGGCGGGGATACTTACCACTATACTACCGAGGACGTTACTTACTTAAAGTTATTTTTATTATATACTTTAGATACTACACTCTAAACCTCTAATGTCATTAGGTAAGCGAAAGATACTATGACTCAAAATGAGGTTTTGATTTTTCAAAAAAACGAAGACCAGATATATTACTGATTTGTGGAGAAATGTAGGAGAGTGCTGCTACATCGATTGATCTATACCTAACCCTTTGTCGATGTAGCAGCATTCCCTTGTATGTTATCCCTAAATTAGACAATGTAGCAGCACTCTCCTACATTTCTCCCCAAATCAGTAATAAATTTGGTCTTCGTTTTTTGAAAAACCAAAACCTCATTCTGAGTCATAGTATCTTTCGCTCACCATGTCATTAAAAAAATCTTTGAGTAAAACTTTTTATGCAAAAAAAATGCGTCGCATCATGATGTGACTTGATATCAAGTCACACATACGTTAAAAGTCTCACGTATAACTTCAAGACAAATTTAAGAGAATTAGCGTCTAGACCTATAAAGCTATTAGGCTAAAGCCGGTTTGATGCCGTCTTTAGCCTAATAGCGATATTGGTATGGGTTGGCGAAAACTTCCTGATTAAATGCTCCTCCGCGGTTCTCAGTGATAATTTTGTTAAGTTTTCTAGGAGTTTTTGGTTTACAGTCACTTGGTCACTTGGAGATTTGGTTACAGCAAAAAGTAAACCAGAATGTTCCCAATTTTTTTAACCCAAAAAGAAAGTAAAAATAACTAATCATATGTGAAATAATTTCTCAAAATCTATCAAGTCGCTCTTACTAGGCTTGTGGAGCCGAGCTGGAGCCGGAGCCGTGGAGCCGGGAAGCCGTTGTTTTTTGGTGCAGCCGGAGCCGCAAAAATCGAGCGGCTCTCGGCTCTCGTGTTTTTTTTTTGTTGTTTTTTTTTTTGTTGTTGTTGTTTTTTTCAATGAATAAAATAGATGTTTTTTTTGACAGTAGACAAACTTTGTTCATTTAATGTTTAACTGATTTGTTGAATGAATTATTTACTGAGTTTTTATTTTTTTAAATAACAGTTTTTATTTTTTTTAAATAACATTTTATTTTTTTTAAATAACGATCTTGCCAAAACGTAATAAAAATGAATACTTTAACAACTTTTTGCTCAACATAGTACTATCCTTTAAGGTGGTAGACTGCTGAAAAATTTAGAAAAAAACGATTTTTCAAAAGTGGCATTGTTTTAAACAGTAACTGATGTAGAGTCTAAAAATATATAGATCTTCGTATGAGAAAAAAAATTTAGAACTAATAAAAGTGATTTATATTAGTAGAGTAATTTTGTTTCCCCTAGCAACGCTCATAGCAACCGCTAGTTAAGGTCAGTAATAAAAAAAAAAAAAAATTAAAAAACAAAGAAAAAATCTTAAAGCAACTAGGAAAGGGTTTGATAAAAAATACAAAAATTAAGAAGAACAGTATATTAAAAAGGGGGATTTTAATAAGTTTGTATATTCAATATTTTTAATTTTATATGTTTTTTTTTCTGTTTTATTCTTCTAATTTTCTGGCAAAGATTGCAGGAGCTGTAATTGTCCAATTGACTTAAAATTTTGTAGGAGATTCATTATAATAAGCTTTATGTCCTGAGATAAAAAAAAATCAGAATATAAACTTTTAAAACAACAAACTTTTTGTTCTTAATATCAGAAATTCGATTATTAATTGGGCGCTTTGAAAAATCTAACGATGCTATAAAATAAAGAAATTTTCAACAAAAGTTTTTATCCCAGGACATTTATCTACATAAAACAAATAAAAATACAAAAAATTAGAACTTAATAAATTATACTTTTTGAGATATCTTTGCCAAGATTTTAGCCTGTTTTTTTAAACTCGGATATTTTCATCAAAGAATACTAATATTAGTTTAAAAAAATTGAATCTCGCGAAAAAATGAATATAAAAAAACCAAGAATTTGTAAAGCGCCCAATTAATAATCGAATTTCTGATATTAAGAACAAAAAGTTTGTTGTTTTAAAAGTTTATATTCTGATTTTTTTTTATCTCAGGACATAAAGCTTATTATAATGAATCTCCTACAAAATTTTAAGTCAATTGGACAATTACAGCTCCTGCAATCTTTGCCAGAAAATTAGAAGAATAAAACAGAAAAAAAAACATATAAAATTAAAAATATTGAATATACAAACTTATTAAAATCCCCCTTTTTAATATACTGTTCTTCTTAATTTTTGTATTTTTTATCAAACCCTTTCCTAGTTGCTTTAAGATTTTTTCTTTGTTTTTTAATTTTTTTTTTTTTTTATTACTGACCTTAACTAGCGGTTGCTATGAGCGTTGCTAGGGGAAACAAAATTACTCTACTAATATAAATCACTTTTATTAGTTCTAAATTTTTTTTCTCATACGAAGATCTATATATTTTTAGACTCTACATCAGTTACTGTTTAAAACAATGCCACTTTTGAAAAATCGTTTTTTTCTAAATTTTTCAGCAGTCTACCACCTTAAAGGATAGTACTATGTTGAGCAAAAAGTTGTTAAAGTATTCATTTTTATTACGTTTTGGCAAGATCGTTATTTAAAAAAAATAAAATGTTATTTAAAAAAAATAAAAACTGTTATTTAAAAAAATAAAAACTCAGTAAATAATTCATTCAACAAATCAGTTAAACATTAAATGAACAAAGTTTGTCTACTGTCAAAAAAAACATCTATTTTATTCATTGAAAAAAACAACAACAACAAAAAAAAAAACAACAAAAAAAAAACACGAGAGCCGAGAGCCGCTCGATTTTTGCGGCTCCGGCTGCACCAAAAAACAACGGCTTCCCGGCTCCACGGCTCCGGCTCCAGCTCGGCTCCACAAGCCTAGTAAGAGCGACTTGATAGATTTTGAGAAATTATTTCACATATGATTAGTTATTTTTACTTTCTTTTTGGGTTAAAAAAATTGGGAACATTCTGGTTTACTTTTTGCTGTAACCAAATCTCCAAGTGACCAAGTGACTGTAAACCAAAAACTCCTAGAAAACTTAACAAAATTATCACTGAGAACCGCGGAGGAGCATTTAATCAGGAAGTTTTCGCCAACCCATACCAATATCGCTATTAGGCTAAAGACGGCATCAAACCGGCTTTAGCCTAATAGCTTTATAGGTCTAGACGCTAATTCTCTTAAATTTGTCTTGAAGTTATACGTGAGACTTTTAACGTATGTGTGACTTGATATCAAGTCACATCATGATGCGACGCATTTTTTTTGCATAAAAAGTTTTACTCAAAGATTTTTTTAATGACATGGTGAGCGAAAGATACTATGACTCAGAATGAGGTTTTGGTTTTTCAAAAAACGAAGACCAAATTTATTACTGATTTGGGGAGAAATGTAGGAGAGTGCTGCTACATTGTCTAATTTAGGGATAACATACAAGGGAATGCTGCTACATCGACAAAGGGTTAGGTATAGATCAATCGATGTAGCAGCACTCTCCTACATTTCTCCACAAATCAGTAATATATCTGGTCTTCGTTTTTTTGAAAAATCAAAACCTCATTTTGAGTCATAGTATCTTTCGCTTACCTAATGACATTAGAGGTTTAGAGTGTAGTATCTAAAGTATATAATAAAAATAACTTTAAGTAAGTAACGTCCTCGGTAGTATAGTGGTAAGTATCCCCGCCTGTCACGCGGGAGACCGGGGTTCGATTCCCCGCCGGGGAGGATATATTTTAAGTTTTAATTTTTATATTTTAAGTTTTAATTTTAGAATATTTAGTATATTTTAAGTTTTAATTTTAGAATTCAACATAAAATTTAAAACAAAATATTTTTATGACATTATGCAGCTATATATAATTAAAATAAAAAGAAATATATATTTTTTAAATTATCCTTTTTCTCTTTTTTAATAATTTTCTCTTTTTTAATAATTAAATCCTTAACTTTTTTCTTTAATTCTTCTTTAATTCTCAAAAACTTTAATTCTTTGAAAAAAAATTCAGTTGACTTTTTTGCACGACTCTTTCAGTATCAAATATCAAGGAATGCTAAACAAAAAATTTCTCTATATTAACTAGATATGGATATTAACTAGATATAGATATAGATATTATCTATACGTTAAATTTTTTTATGATATAACTTTTGTTTTTACTCGTTTTTTATTATAATGTTTACGCGAGTTTTTTTAAGTTTGGTATAGTTTAAGATCTGAAAGTTTATTATTAATTACTTACGTTTCAAGTGTTTTATTATTATTAACGACAGTTCTCAAAATGTAACCGATAAAACATTTTCTAATAGAAATAGAAGAAAAAGAGAATGTCATTAAAAATGATAATAATGTTAACAAAAGCTTGCCATGCGAAGTAGACAAAACAAGTTTAAAAGAATGTCATTTTAAAGAAGAAGAAAAACGATATGATATTGACAAACTCTCGCGCGGAAATCAAGAATTATCACCACATAAAATATACAAAATGTTTACGAATAACTTAAGGTGGATCCATGGTAAAAAAATGCAAAAAAAATGAATTTTTTTTTTTAATTGTTTTTATTAGATAAACTACCTATCTTTAAGAGGAAAGTGGTTTTTATACATTATTTACATTAAAACACTATTAAAAGTAATAGATTTGACATCTTATCTCAATTGCTATTCATAGCAACGCGCATAGCAACCAAAACAGCTTGTCAATTTTTATCTTTTATCTTCTACAAAATAAAAAAAATTAAAGTCTGTGCTACTTAAAATATATCTACTATGCTTTTAACTATTCTGTTATTTGTATTTCATTTGTTTTATTCGTAAATTACTATAACTATTAAATCTTGTGAGTGAGTTATATTTGAGTTATTGAGTTAGTTTTTCAAAACTATTAAATTAGCATATTTAAAAACCTGTCTGAAGATATTTTGTTTGTTGAACAGCTTTAAATGGCTAACAAGAGAAATAAAATAAGTAGAAAAATTAAACGTTTATATTGTGGCAATCGACACACTTGTACTTCCTCACTTCTAGAAAACCATGTTGTAAATAATATTGATACGGTCACATCATCTACAAGCTCTAAGAACCTTAAACTTTCTTTATTGAATTATTTTTTTTAAAAATTTATTTAAAAAATTTAATTAAGAGCTCGTAGAAAAGGTTTCATAGACAACGAAAAAGAAACTGAAGATTTAGAGTCATATTCTGCAGGAAATTATTAAATACTAAATTTCTTTTGCATTTTTCTGCATTTTTTATATTTTTGAATGTAGTAATCTTAGAGCAACTATTGCTCTGGATCTGCATATAGTTAAATATTCAAATTTTCAGGAGTTGTTTATTATACTTTAAAGTAGTGCCTGAACTAAGATCTTCAACAAAATTATTTTTTTTAGTGACAAATTTGTATTTCCCTATCGAGTTTTTGTCAAATATTTGGAATATTCACTAATATAGCAGCCATTTTGAAAGTACATAAAAATATAAAAAAATCCTAGTTCAGGCACTTAATCTATGTGTTTTCTCCAATTTGTAAAACTTTTAGCTTGATTGCATGAGAAGTTTATAAGTAATAGCTGTTTTGCATAACTCACTTTTTGTGTATTTTTATGCTGACTCAGCATTTTAAAATAGCTTTTTTTATTTTTTGAAGAAATTTTCTTTTTCATAATATGTTTTTGTTCATATTTCAACTTAAAAAAAATTGAAATCAAGAGTATTAAAGATTTTAGTTTTTTTACCATGGATCCACCTTAAAACGAAGATACATTTTCAATTTCCCAAAACATTAAAACATGGTTGCAAACGCGCTTGTAAAGAAGAATATTTACAAAATGAATTTGTCTACAACAAAAGTGAAGACGCAGTCTACTGCATATACTGTACTTTATTTCTAAAGCAAAATTAAAAAAAACTTTTGGGAGCTTTTGTTAACCGTGGATATAAGGAATGGCATAATGTTTTAGAGAAATAAAAAACTTCATATAGGCAATAGATACCATAAAAAAGCTATCGAACAAGCTAATGGCATTTGTTGTCGTTTTGAAGATGCAAGACAAACCATTCCATAACAAAGCGATAGCACTTTAAAAAACCGACAACAAATGTACGCGTACATTGTTGAAACATTAGGTAGAATAGAGCATTTGATGGAACTTGCATTTCGTGGAACTTATGAAAAGTGTATGGAAAACTCAGACCTAAAAAGTAATCCTGGAAACTTTGTTGCAACTGTGCAAGAAATAGCTCGCCATAACGCTGAACTTAATGCACATATACAAACACCATTATGCAAAGATGTCAGCTACCTCGGCCCCAAGAGTCACAATAAATGAATTAATATAATTGGAAAAAAATGTATACAAAAGCGGCTAATTAATGAAATCAAAGCTGCAAATTACCATTCAATTTCAGGAGACGAGGTAACAACTGCAAACCAACAAATTCTATCAGTATGCATGAGATACGTAAACGGAGAGAGAAGTATTTCTTGACTTTTTGAATCTTGACTGGATAACAAGCAAATATATTGGGGAAACTTTGATGAAAACTTATAGCGAAATTGGAATTGTTCTTAGTTCTTATAGAGACCAGTGTTGCGATGGCGCACCAAACATGCAATCTGTAAAAAAACGTGTTGCTAGCTTTATTTTAAAAGTATCACCAAAAGCAATTGTAACACATTGTAACTCACATAATTTGAACTTATCAATTGCTGCAACATCAAAAATACCAATCTTAGATAATATTTTGGAGGTATACAGAAATATATCCATTTATTTCAATATACCATAAATGGTATAGCTATATACCATTTATGGCAAAAAAAAGATATAAAAAAGTTTATATCAGTGTTTATATGCGGCATCTCTTTCTGACTATCTAGTTTTGCACATCCCTATCAAAATCTTTTTTTCTCAATTGATTTACAACGGATCTCTGCAACATGCTCCAGCAAGCGATCTCTTTTCGGAGAGGAAGACGTTAGAGATTATTTTTGGAATAAACTCTAATATAGAACAGTTCATAGAGTTTATTATGGATTCGGACGCACAAGGAAAAAGAGAGGATAACTCAATCCTTAATGCATTCACTAAGTTGTATTATAACATATAATATATTTGTACCGCTTACTTCACCCGTTGTCGTATATAGCTGAGAGGTTACAAGGGCGCACAACTGATATTGTGTATGCATACAGTAGCATTCAAGAAGCAATTGACGATTTGAACCATATACGAAAAAATGTCGAAAAACCAACAAGCTATTCGTAAACTATTTGTCGAACCAACGAATCCCAGAATCACTGAGACAGGCCTACCTGCAGAGAGTCCCCGTGTCTTGATTATACCTTTTCTCAATATTATTATTTTAGAAATGAAAATACGATTTCAACAGGCTAATAAAAAGAATAATATTTTTAAAATTTTATATGGAATACTTTTAACTGCTTCTTCAAATGATGATGTATTACCTTCTCCGAGCTATTGATTATAACTTAAATCATAATTTTTAACTGAACGTCGAAATATTTTAACCGCACCAAATGCTTCCATCGAGCAAGAAGTTTTTGTATAATTTACGGAATATTTCCCATTTAATAAATAATCTTGGTTCTTTTTTTAACGCAGATAACATTTACTAAAGATTCATATCCGCTACGGTTTTCTTGAAAAGCAGCCACAACTCTAATATTTGTTTTAAATTTTGTTAGACTTTTTTGATATCAATACATTCAGTGGATGTATACGTTTCATTATTATATTTGCATGCTTGACATGTGAAGCTTAACTTATGGACATATCCTTTTCTAAATGATAGCTGGTCAACTAATGTAACATCATTTGAGCTACATACAATAGTCTAATAGGTCAACATAAATAGTGATTAAAAAATAACTTTAAAAGTTTAAAATTTATAATGATATTATAATTCTCATTATCATAGGAAGAACTTGATTGCAATTTGGATTTAATTTTAGCTTCTCGCAGGCTATTGGGTTGAGGGTTATCCTTTTTAGAAAGTAATTTAACTTCTTTCTTTTTACAAAACACATTGCAACGTTTCTTTTTTCGTGATAGATTTTAACTATTTCCCATTTATTTACTTTACAAGATAAAAACCAAGACTTTAAAGTATGAAAATTAATGTAAATATAACTTTATTACCCCGGCAACTTCACTCTATTTAACAACAAGTTGATATAGCCTATAATGCAGCTCAAAAATAGTTATGTTTTACATAACAGATTCAATTAATGATAACAATTTCATGGCCTCTCATAAAATTATTTTACCAATGAACTAATAGATAATCTATCTAGTTCATTGGTAAAATAATTTTATGAGAGGTCATGAAATTGTTTTACCAATGTTTAGTTAGGTACATAAACAAATGAGATCTTAGTAACGCCTTAGTAATCTATGATAGATTTATAGTTGTTTTAATTTGGTAACTAAGGCGTTACTAAGATCTCATTTGTTTATGTACCTAACTAAAAGGTTAAATATTACAAATTATATATAAAAAAAGGTTGAATTTTTTCAAAAACTAAAACAGAATAAAATTTTCTATAAGATAAGATAATAAAAATTTTGTTCAATTTATTTTTATTTACTTTTTTTTGTTGATGAACCACCTTTAACATAGCAACATTTTAGAGAAAATTTTTGAAAATTACGCACATGCCCGTACAGTGGGGGAGGAAGGGGGTTGGGGTTGTCGGATGTAATTGACTCTCTTTTTTTAATAAATTCTTTTTGCTCTATTCAAGTTTTATTATAAAAATTAAGCAAAAATTTTGTTTGCTATTCTAAACTGCTCTTTTTTTTCTAAAACGACCCTCTTTAAAAATTTTGACGGTACGGGCCTGATGCATCGCTTCTTTTTATATAAGAAACCAAACATTTGGGCTGGTAGTAAAAAGTTTATTGTTTTAAAGAATATATTCTTTAAACCTAATAATAAAAAATTTAAAAGAGTTCTTCCTTAAGTTTTAGAAAAGAAGAAAAAAGAGAGAAAAAGAGAAAAAGAGAAAAAAAAAAAATTTTCGTTTGCAATCTAATGGGATTCCATTTGAAATTCATTTAAATTGTTGTTCTCCGTTGTTGACAATGCTTTATAACTTTGTGTTATCATACCCGTACCGTGGTTAGGGGAGTGGTGGTCATCGTTGTGAGCCAACGTGCTTTGGTATTGCCAGAAAAAGAAACTGGGACAACAAAATATACTACTTTTTTATACAACTTCCCCATATCAAGTTTAGAATTGATGAAGGGAAGCACACCAGGCTTTCCTATGCTGACAATGGACATCCTGCAGCCGACGCAGCATCTTAAACGTATTTTTTAAAAAAGTGCACTGTGGGTGCATTAACTACATTCTGAGCTAATTTGTTTTATTTTGTTTTGTTTTGTTATAATTTTTGCCGTAGAAAGTTACAATTTATAAAATAGCATAAATAATAAAACAAATGGCTGGAGCAAGAAGAAGACATCTGTTTCTCTAATCACCGAGCCCCATTGTGACTTTATTACAGGTCTTTTTTTACAATAAAATATATAAAATCGTGATAAATGCTTGTGATAAAATATATAAAAATGTGTAAAACTACGTTTCACAATTGATATAACTGTTTATGTATAACTTCGTATTATAAAATAAATTTAGAACAAGTAAAAGTTAAAGCAAATAAAAGAAATAAATTGTGCTCGTTTATATTATTTTACTAAAAAAGAAAAAGAAAATTTAAGTCCGTAGATAATAAAAAACGCTTTGATTCAGATTTAAACTGTTCAAGTGTATTTTGAAAGTAACAATCTGGCGAAAAGATTTACACAAACTAATTTGTTCCATCGGTTAGTAACACGGTTTGTAAAAAAGTGCTTACGTTCCGAATTACTTTTGATCAGTTGTGGTTTTAAACATCGGCTGTTTCTTCTCAGCTTATATCGTGAGTTTAATAAGAAAAGCTATACTTGTAATATGTAAAAATCATCTTCTTGTAACTGATGAACAATAATGCATTGCAATATAAGGTCACTGCGAATTATGCATTCTTCCAGCGTGATTAGATCTAGTATTTATAGTCTTTTTTCATAATTAAAATGTTTATTCGACGATATAGTCTTTTTTGGACGTTTTTGCACACGTTCGAGAAGGATGATTTCCGATTTGAGATGTGGAGAGCAAGCTTGTACACAAAACTCTATATGCGGTCGAACGTATAGCTGATACAATTTTTTCCAAAGCTTGAGGCTACGGGATCAAAATGTCTTTTTGAGGCGATAAAGCATATAATTTCCGGCTGAAGCTGCTGCTTCTACTAGGGCTTTAACTTTGAGGTTGTCGGATATTAGTACCCCAAGGTTGCACTCAATGCATGTTGAAAATAGATTATGTCGGTTACCGTTAATGTCAGATATGTGTATAGATGGTATAGATATGTGTTGATTTATTTTTGCGGTAACCAACATGCAAAATTTTGCATTTCTCGATCTTAAAGTACAAAGCTAGTTATGTGGTCAATTTAGCGCGCTGTCAATGCCCGTTTGCAGTGTTTCATAATCATTGGATGATTGGTTATTATTCATAATTCCTATGATCTTGCTATCATCGGTGTATAATTTGGTATAATTGCTAATGGCATCTGGATAGTCATTGACAAAGAGCATAAATAGCAGTGATTCAAGTACTGAATCTTGAGGAACTCCACTTGTCACTTTTTCCACTCGGAAGTTTGTTCCCCAATATTAAGCAAAGTATTAACCTGTTTGTTGTTTTATTTTAAAAAAGATAAGGAAAAAAAGTTAAACTATTTTTTATATTTGCTACTTTTTTTTTCAATTTAAGTATTTAAATTTATAAGTTTTAGTTTAATAATTTCAGTTTAGTATTTTTTTCATTAAATTTTTGATTTAAAGTAAAAAAAAAAAGCATTTGAAATTAGCCATGTTAGGTAAAGAAATAAAAAAGTAGTTCAGTTAATATTGTGAGGTTTCATTTCTGCTAAAACATCACAACCTTACAGTGCTATATTAAGGATAATAATTGGACTTAACATAAGGGATACAGAAGGAATAGATGAAAGAGGTAAATCCTGCAGAACTAATTTATATATCACTATATAAATAGCAGTTATAGGAATATAACTTTGAAATATAGGAATAGAAAACCACGTGAAAAACAGATCACATGTGATATATATAAAAAAAAAAAGAAATTTACACTTTTAAATTTCTTTTTTTAAATAAAAATGAAGATGCACGTTTGATTTACCCTTGTGCTAAAGATAAAATTGGAAAATGGTCTTGAGGGTTGTGTCAATACAGCTATGATGGTCTTGTTTATCTTTATTTTAGTAACAATTTGAAAAATGCCCCAAAGATCTAGACGGTAGCAGAAAAAATGTACTGTTCTCTGTAGGGTTTATGTTAAGAAAATGTTTACTCGTGATGAAAGTTTTTTAAAGTATGCTAATTTTTTCTGTAAAATAGTGAATAATTGCAAAATTTAACCAAATTTAACTTTAACCATTACCAACTTTAACTCTGAACAATGTATATTGTAACTCGTGGACAGTATAAGTAAAATAGGAAAAAGAAATGAATATATATATAAAAATATATATAAGATATAAAGAAAATAGAATAGTATAATCTTTTTGGGGTTTTCTTTTTTTGCAGGGGGAATCATATTGTGCATTTTTAGAAATTTTATCAGTATTTAATTATTAATTTGATCATTAATTTTTAAATGTTTTCCGATAAATAAGTATGACATATTTATAACTATGATTTATAAACCATTTTTTAATTAACGATTCAGTGAACAAGTAATTAAAAGGTAGTATTATTTTTATATAAAACATCTTTTTTTAAACTATTTGTGGTTTTTAATTATGTTAATTAAAAATATGTTGCATTTTTTTGATTATACTGAAAAACATATCAGAACCTATATTATATATAAAGTTCGACATATGTTTAATAAACAGCAATTAAAACAACTATATTATTCGTTTATCAACTGTTATTTAAATTATGCAAACATTGTATGGGGAAGCGCGCACTAAACTAAACTTAAATCACTTTGTCAGCATCAGAAACACACAGCTCGCTTAATTAATTTTGTAAATCGTTTTTCAAATTCAAAACCACTTCTGAAAGAAATGAAGTGGTTTTGAATTTGAAAAACGATTTACCAAATTAATTAGGCGAGCTGCGTGTTTCTGATGCTGATAAAGAGATTTAAGTTTAGTTTTGTACGCGCTTCCCCATACAATATTTGCATAGTTTAAATGGCAGTGGATAAACGAATAATATAGTTGTTTTAATTGTTGTTTATTTAAAATATGTTAAACTTTATATTTTGACCTGACGAACTTTATAATTTAACGGTTTTACACGAAAATATAATTTAACCCTGACCAACTTTATAATTTAACGGCTCAACAAGAAAAAATAAATAAAAAAGATGATAGATGGCGTAATAAAAATTTTTAAGGAAGAAATAAAATTTTCGAATTTTCTATAAATACTAACAATCACTAATTCGGTACTTCTAAAGCATCTTTAAAAAAATCCTTTAAAAAAATCTTAAAAAAGTATCCTAAAAACAGATTACAAGTATTGGCTATACTCCAATAAAATCTAAATCTATTCGAAATCAGCTGTTCAACACAAACTGAACACTTCTTACGAAGCCATAACCCAACGAAGCGACTATTTTCTTAAAAGATTAAAACTATGTTTTTCTAATCAATCAATCTAGCTAGCTTATCTAAACTTTAAATTTAGCTTAACTTGTCTAACGGAAAGCTTGTTCCCTCGTAACGCATCGTCACATTTTATTTCACCCCCCCCCCCAAATTTACTTAACTTCCCCCCCCCCCCCTCTTTTTCTCCTTCAATTTTTTTAAAGCGATTTAATTATGTCTTTAATTTTCTTAGCTTCTTTGAGTTAATTAATTAATACTTATCAATGTCTGTTTAATGTTTTTTTTCAACAGTTCCGTGTAAAATTGTATAAATTAACATTGCTATCCTAAACATTTTTAAATAGCTTTTCTTTTAGACAATTATTTGATTACTGGTGCAGTTTTAAAATCCTAAATCTTTTTATAAATCTAGACGTTAATTTATTTATATTTATCTTGAAGTCATAGATGCTATGCACTAGATGCGATGCATTTGTTTTGCATAAAGAGTTTATACAATTTAGATTAAGATTTTATTTTTCCCAAATACCAATGCTAGCAAAGTTTTAGGTTTTAAATTTAAAATATAAATTTGGCCACTTGAATGTATCCTCGGTAGTATAGTGGTAAGTATCCCCGCCTGTCACGCGGGAGACCGGGGTTCGATTCCCCGCCGGGGAGGATGTATTTTAAATAGTTTTATATTCTACAGTTTTAGAAATTGAAGAATTTAAGATAAGAATAAATAAATAAAAAATTTTTATGACGTTTTATCGCTGCTGTATAAGTATACATATTTGAATTATCCTTTTGAATAACTTTTTCTTCTTTTATAATATTTTTTCTTTAGCAATTAAATTCTTTCCTGATAGTTCCCAGGCCGCCGAGTGAAAGGGATGGTGGGGGGGGGGCGAAAATGACAGTTTGTCCCGGGGGCAAATATCCAAGGGGTGCCAAATGAAAAGAAGGTACCTAAATAAAAGGTCCTTTATCAATAATATAGGGAAATTTTGATAATCAAGCTAATCAGGGTTGTTGAATAGTGATAAACTGTCGCTCCTCAATAATATAAAAAAGATGAGAAATTATTATATAATTATTTATAAATAAAACTGCATATTTTTTACAACTATTAGTTTCATGCTAAATGCAATCATCAGGTGTAAATATGTTTTTTTTCTCGTAAAAATAATAAATCTGTACAAAAGAAAATGAGTTAAAAAATCTAATCTTTTGGTTTGTGGTTGTCCAGCAAAAACTTGTTCTCATGGCGACATTTAGATATTAGTTCGTTTTTTTTGTTTAATAATTCTTATAGAATAAAATAATTAGTTTTTCGTATAAGCATAACGAGCATTCTTTGGTTGTGTTGCTGTACGCGGGCAAGGCCGGCGCGATAGGGGTGTGTGTGTGTGGGGGGGGGGGGGGGTGTTACACCCCTCATCAATGATTTTTAGTCGGCAAATTGGACCCTTTTAGACTAGTTAGTCGGCATGGCAGTCGGCAAATTTTGGAAAACGAGGACCTTTTTTTTTTTTTTTTTTATTTTAGTCGGCAATTTTAAATTTTAAATTTGCCGATTGACTTTTTGAAAAGAGTCTACATTTGCCGAGTGACTTGTTTAAAACGGTCAAATTTATTTATTTTAAGTTTATATTGGGTAGGTTTTTGTTTTCTTTTAGGTGATGTTTTGTTTTCTTTTAGGTGAGTTTCGCCCTGTTTTATTTACATAAGTAAGCGTAGTGAAAACTTTCTACGGTTTTTTTTCTACTCAGCTACTCACTATTCCATATGGAAAAAAAATCTGTTATTTTTATTGAGCATTTATTATTGAATAAGCATATTTTTCTGTTTTTATGTTGCTATTGATATAAGTATGATTTTGTTTTATATATCTAACTGAATTTTTTTGATAACCTTTTTTTTTAATAACATTCAAAATAAGATTTACTGAAGTAATTTATTTTTAATTTCATATTTAGATTTAAATTTGAAGTTTGTAAATAAATAAAACTATTTATTTACTGATAAGTAAATAAATAATTTTAAATAGTTGTTAGTTAGATCATCTAATTAACAACTATTTAAAACTATTTATCTGTATATATATCATTAAGTTTTATTATTTTGTAACTTACCTCTAAGTTTCATATATAACATCGTAAATATTATTTAAAACGTTATTGTTTTAATAAATAAATAACCTTATAGCTCATTAAATTTACAGTTGTCGATATAGGTATAATGTTAAGATTGATTTAAATGTATATATTTTATTTGACTTGATTCATGAAAAAATTGACAAAATGCTTAATGAAGAAATTTATGAGTGATATTTATCGTTAAAATATACCTCTTACAATGCAGTAATATTATAGATTTTGCATTGATTTTAATGTTTAACCTCTCTGCTTTGACAAACGGTTAGTGACAAAGATGACTAGATTAGTTGATAATGTCAGAAAGTTAAAGAAACAACGCAAAAATAAAAAGTTGGATTTGTTATTAGGTGAAGCTTTTATTCCAAAGTGGCAAATGTTCCTAATAATACATCAAATAGTTCTAAAGTTCCCAAAGACACAATCCTTATTAGTAAAAAAAAAAAAAATGCTCGATAAAGAAAAATTTTAACAAGGAAACCTGAATCATTGATGGATTTAAAAATGGATTATTATAAGCATCTAAAGGATTTTGAAGATATGCCAAACAATCTACAAATACTTATTTCAAAAAACTCTCTAATTGAAAAAACTAAACCATGTTAAAAAAAACTTTATTGTGAAAAGAAAGAAAAAAAAAAGAAGAAAAACATTAAAAAATAAAGTCTTTATAAGAATAAATGAAAGTTAAAAAAAAAAAATCATTGAATGTTAGAAATTTGAATAAACAAGTAAAATACCGTAATGCTCAATTGGATATAAAAACAAAATAAAAACAACTACATTAATAAAAACAATATGAAAAATCTTGTAAGTTGAGAAGAAGAAGAAGTTGCAGCATTACATACTGAGACATGACGAATGTTATCACAATATCAGTAAGTATGAATAGCGTAAGTATGAATAGTGTCAACGATGTCACTAAAGTAGTACCAAACAAACTAGCAAAAAAGATTTATTTAGATGACCATGAGCTGCTGTAAAATGCAGGTTGATGCAGCTGCAGTTTTAGGTCAGTTTCAAGTTGCTAAAGCAGCCCTAGAAAATAATTTGACAGATAAAAACTCTAATGTTGGCAATTGTTTGCATGGTAATGATACTATGAAATATCTTTAACATTATCAAAACTTTTAAATTACAACAAAAAGTGAGAAAACATTATCTTTTGGTTTGTCAGAAGTGGTTGGTGGTTATGCAGCTACTATTTTGATGAACTTTACTAAAATAATAGACGATAATTGTGACGTTGTAAACAACTCTGCGATGAAAAAAGAACTCAATTTTGCAAAGTTAATAACATCAATTAAATCAAAAATGTCTGAACTCAGTCCAGCTAATCCTTTATTTATCTTGCAATTAAAAGCATCGGGAGAAAAACTTTTATCGATTGCAATCAATAATTGAGATTTACTTTCTTTAGATGTCGACATTAATATGAAGAATTTAACTAATATTTTCTAAAAACAAATTGCTAATTTTGCATTTGAAACTGATAAAGTTTTGAATTCCTTGGAAAAAATTTTCATTCAAGATAATTATGAGAATGTTTTTGCTTTTATTAGTAAGAAAGTGGCGTTGCTAGTTTTGTTCGTACCACATGTAAAACATTTCGTTTAAAAAGTAGTGAGGAAGCTTGTCTTGCTTCATATTTTAATTCCATTTTTTTCCCTTTGTAATGAAAAGTTATTTTATGTTATATTTATTGGAAATCGTTTTAATATTTTGTATTACGATGCTGCTCCACTACATTATCACAAGGAAATTATAACAAAACTTTTTAATGCGTGGCCAAATCCAAATAATTTAGTAAAGGCTATAATAGAAGATATCACAAATCTTGTATTTATTGCTGAAGTTCGTGCATTAGGAATCATTGACAAACTACTTACAAGTTCTTTGCGGCGAATTATCGAACCACTTGATAGCATTTTGCTATTGAACCCCTACCAGCTTCGTTTGAAAATCAGACTTTCAACTCTTTGTATGGTTGCTTCTTTTTTAATGTTTGCAAATTTTGGAAGACACTAGTCTTTTTCATCAAGAAATTTACTGCAGACTGTTTGAAAACGTACAAAATTTTTTGGAACGTCAGTTTTTTTTTAAAAAATTATTAATAAAATAGTTATACTTATTTTAAATAGTTTTATAAAAATACTTCATTTTTCATCAAAATGTCAATTCCTCGGTTGTCGGTAAAATGCGAACTGCGCACCGCGAACCGGTAAAACGCGAACATTTTTGCGAAACAAAACATATTTTAAAGACCATTATTTTTATGATAAAAATAATTATAAAAAAAGTCTTCAATTCTTAACTATCTATTTTAAAGCTTTATTTAAAATAAAATATTTATTTTTTAACTGTAAAACAAGCGCGGAGTGCTGCTACAACGACTATCTTGTAGCCTGATTCGCAACGAAGTGCTGCTACATCGAGGGTTTGGTTTGGGCAGGCAGTTTATCAAATAATTAAAAAAAAATATATATTTTCATATTGTATTCGTATAGTTTCACTTAATTTCCTTTTATTTTATTTTTAAATAATTTTTTTCGCTAAAAATTCCTTAAAATATACCGCTAAATTAACTACGATGGTTCGCAATAAGGTTTACATTTTACCAGTTCGCAGTTCGTCAGGGTTTCACATTCGCTACCTTCGAGGAATAGCGCATAACTTGACATTTTGATGAAAAATGAAGTATTTTATATAAATATTTAAAATAAATAAAGATAACTACATATTGATAATTTTTATGTATGCAAATTTTTAAACTATCCAGGCTTTGACAGTGTGCTTTCAGAATCAACATTAAAATGGCCTAATAGTAAAACAGACGAAGGGGGAAAACAACTACTTGATTATTCAAGAACCAAAATATCAATGATGAAACACAAGTATGATGAAAGAAAAGAAACTTTTAAAAAAGATAAAGCTATCTGCCTTCTAGCAAAGCAAGAAAAAAAAAAAATATATAAAAGAAATTAAACTCCACCAAAAAAAGTGTCAGTTTTAAACAAACAATCTATGTAATTTGAGTAATAATTTAAAACCTACTCTTTTAGGTGATGCAGCTGTTAAAAAAAAAAAAAAATAAAAAAAAAGAATGGAAAAAATTCAGGATGCATTTTTAAACAAATTAATAAAGCAACAAAAAAAAGCTTTACCTTATTCAGATTTATTAACAATCCATCCGATTCTCTAGGTATTTGTATTCAACATCGTGTTAGAGGAGATTCTCTTGAAGAATCTTAGCAACTTCCTTAAGTGGTACGAATTGATCAATTAAATGCAAACAAACTACATACCATATTAAGTATGATAACGAACCTTCTTTAAGGTGGTTCGGTCTATTCTATATGAAAATTGTCATCCAGCATTAAAAGAAATATTTTAAGTCATTGAGAACAATTTTATAAGCAATAGGATCCTCCGAAACATGCAAAAGAAAAAATATTTTTAACTACGCTCCTGGACATATAACAGAAGCATAGTTAAACTTATAACTTAATTATTTAAGGCCCGAGCATCGGTAAAAAGACCAGTTTAAGGCTCGAGCATCGGTAAAAAGACCGGTTTAAGACTCGATCATCGATAAAAAGACCGGTTTTTAGGTGAAAATACTAAAATGTATGACAATACGTGTGTGTTAAAAGATAAAACTGTAAACATCGCCTCTCGCCAAAGATGTCCATCCGAAATCGAAGATAAAAAATAAATATGCTTAAAAGAATAATAAACCAAGGGGATAGACAAAACTAAGTCATACCAAAAAGATGATTGAAACAAAGACATACCAAGGAAATAGGATTCATTGTACAAATAACTCATTAATATCTTGCAATTAATGAAGCAAAATGAAACCATCAAACCAAGAAACGAACCCTAAATTTTTGCTATTTAAAACAAAACAAAAAAATACACAAACTTAATTAAAACCAATTGAAACTACAAGTTAAAAAATATAATACAATTAACAAAATACATAGGTAGTAAAAATACATTTAAAAAATCATTTTATTTCTTATATTCTTTCCCGTCATTAAGTGAAAACTATTAATTTAAAACCATTAATGTTCAAGAAAAAGGTTGCTTTAAAGTATTTGAAAATTTAGTTTGGTTTTTATCTAGAGAAAGACAAATTTTCAACTTACTATGAAAAACAAAATTACGATACAAGCGACACTGTTCTTGAACTATGAATTGTCAGTTAACAAAACTTACTGTACAAAAATAAAATATCGCTTGCTATTTTCCAATAATAATAATAATATATGATGTGTTTTATAACTTTATGCGTAAAAAAATTGTTTAGAGTAAAATATCTACAAATATGATAAATATCAGTCTTAAAGTTTTAAAATAAATACGAATTATAGACGAAAATGAATTCTCAATAAAGGAACAAATATAAAAAGTTCTTGATCAAAAAACGATTTGATAACGATTTGATAACGATTTACCAACAACTTTAACTTACTAACAAGTCCATTTTTTTGAGTAATTCATATTGAAACAAACTTTTCAAAAATGAAATACATTTGAAAAAAATATTAAAATTATTCTATTACTTTTATTAACCTAAGTATTGTCCAGACCTAAGGATTGTCGAGAAGTAAACGCTGCTCATCAAAATTTTCAACATTAGAATCCGGACTTTGAGTCTCCTTGTAAAAAAAAACAAAAACAAATTTAATTTACTATTACTGTATATATATTATATGTATGTATGTAAATATAACAAAATCATTATGAGTGTGTGTATATAGGTTTGGTGCTCAAAACAATATTTTTAAAAAATGTCTCCTCATGTCTTTTATTTGTATTCTATGTAGTTAAATAATACTAAATTAAAGAAAATAGCAATTAAAAATGTCTTATCCCTTACGGAAATATGGAAATCCCATAGAATTCTATGAAAAAAACATGGTTTTCCCATGAAAATTGAAATTCCATGGAACTTCTATGGGTGAACCATGGTTTTTTTTTTTCATGTTGCACCATGGATTTTACAAAGGCGCGTTTAAAGATGCCGTCGTAACTCGTAGAGTTACAACCATTCGTAACTTGATAAAATAATATTTTTTGCATTCTTCTGTTTTTCTGTATTTAGTAAGATTATAAATTATGTTTTTTTTATAATGCATCAGATTTAATATAATTTAAAATAAACATACATAAACAACTAGACATACTTGCAATAGCTAGAGTATGATAAATGTATGCATTTTAAAATGCATCATAATATGATGTTATCAGAGATGTTGGTCTCAAGACTTAAATCTTGGTTCCGAGACGAATCAAGAATCATTTTTAACTGTCTTTGTCTTGAAGCTTGAAATCTTGGTCTTAGCCTTGAGTCTCCGTTTTTCCAGCTAATGCCGATAGCTTTGCATAACTTGCAATAGTCTAGCAAGTGTGTCAAGTGAACCAGTTTGATTTTCAATGTTTATTTCGTTTATCACAAATATTTTAGTTTTAATGTACATTACATTATGTACATTAGATAACTAGTGTATTAGATATACTCAGATAAGCAGTATATCGGATAAAATTGGATAACTAATGTGCAGGAGATAACTATTACTATCTTTTTTAATTTTTTTTTAATGACTTTAGTTTGCATAAAAATGTTTGAAACACTTTATTGTATGGTAAATGTTTATTAAGTTTTAAAACACTCTATTTTATGGTAAATGTTTTATTCAATTTTAGTTAAGTTATTTTTATCTTTTTGTTGATGCAACTAGTTGGGATTTAGTTAGCGACCAGATCTTTTAGTAGGTCTTGTGGAGATCTTTTAGTAGGTCTTGTGGAGATCTTTTAGTAGGTCTTGTGGAGATCTTTTAGTAGGTCTTGTGGAGATCTTTTAGTAGGTCTTGTGGAGATCTTTTAGTAGGTCTTGTGAAGATATTTATTATGCTTTTACTTTACTATTAAATAGCAGAATCATTAGAATATGTAAATAATATATTAGTTTGTGCATAAATTCTTTTATTTTTACTTTATTATTTTATTTAAATGACTACATTATAAACCGACAGGTTTGATTGGCAATATAAATAATGTTATTCATCATTTATATCATTGTCAGTACAATGATATAAATGATGAATTTATATACATTTAATATTTTTTTAAATAGTTCAAAAGCTGTCTAATTAAAAAGGTGAATTAAGTTTGAATTAACCAGAAAAGATATAAGCGTAATTTTTGGGATTCAACTTGTAAAGATGTTTCAAGAACAACTAAGTGGAGAAGAAAAACTACGGTAATGTTTTCAAAATATTAGAAAGGGAAGTTAATTAATGGCCAAAATTTTACTTTAGAGTTAAATGTTAGCACATAAAAGCAATCTTTATATATAATACACTATTATATATTATAATACAATTACTTTTATTTGTTTATATTTAACTAATGTGAGGTGCTTGTCTTAAGTAAAAATAAATTAATTTATACACACACTTTTATATTTATTATGTATTTACATTACTATTCTTTATAAATTACATATTTATTATATTTATTATGCTTTAAATAGTAAAGTTAAAATATAATAAATTTTTGAATTACCTTTTATTTTAACTTTAACATTTTATTCAAATTACTGCATTATAAGCAGGCAAGTTTGACTGGCAATAGAAATAATATTTTACATCTTTCAGATAGATTGAAAGAAGAAGTAAGCTTTTTTTAAACTACCATTTATAAGTAATAATTTATTTGTTAATGCCTTGTTTTATATAAATGTTACCAACATACAGGTAACATTTATCAAGGGTGGCGCCAGCATTTTTTGGTCTTCGAGATATCTAACTTCCAGACATGGAGTAAATCCAAACATTTATTTGTTTATACTTACGTCAAATAAGTATTTTTGCAAAAAATTGCAATGATTGGAGCCTGGGAACAAAAAAGCCCCGAAATTTTATTTTGTTGATATAAATGTTACCCAACATATGACAACATTTATATAGAACAATCAAAAAGTTGTGTGTTGATGCATAATTATAAAGTTGTGTGTTGATGCATATTTATAAAGTTAGTTAAAATAGATAACAATTATAAGTATTAATAAATTAGCAAATAAAGAAAACTAATTAGTATGTATATATTAATTGTATGATTTATTGTCTAGGTTAATGAAATGGACAATAGGGTGTCCCAAAAAACGATGAAAATTTGAAAACCAAGAGACTATACCCTCCAAACTATGTGATTTGGTCTATAATAATAGAATATATAAAAAATTTTGATCCAAAATTTGCAAGTTGGCTAGATGTGTAATTATAAATTCAGAGAGATTTATATTTTTTTACGATTTTACGCGCATATTACCAAGACAATTATCCTTCAATAAATATAAAAAACCCCAACTTACAAGTTTATTTTGCAAATTTAAATAATAAAATAAACAACTGTTACAGAGAGAAAAAATGTATCACAAAGTTAAAAATATTTTTTTATTATATAAAACGTATAGGAAAACAGTTATAAAGTATATGCTTTTGTGAGTTGATCTTTTAGCATTTTGGCTTGTAATTTTTTTCTATGTATATTATGCCTTTGATTATCATTTGTAGATTCCTTCACAAAGTCTTGTATAAGCTTGATGTTTCTTTCTGCGCAATCGTTAGTAGTAGAGAGATATTTTACAAATAAACAGAACTTATGAAAACTTTCAGTATTATCCCAAGATTTTACTCCACTGTAAACCCATTGTTCAACTTCACTTTTTAAAATTCCAATAACTTTAAAAAGATACCAAGACTCTGGACCAACCAGAAGAGATAATGTTGTTTCGGCATCAAGAACTGGAATAATTTGAGGAGTGTCGTTTTATACTCTTTGTTAAAGACTGCTCTAATTGGTCATCGTATTGCTCTTGTATTTTTAAGACTTGCCCTTAAAGCATCAAGGTTGTTCTTGGGTGCTTTTAAAGACTGAGAGCTTTTTAAAAACCATGGTGCATAAAGAATTGCATTAAAAAAACTTCCCTTCTGTACCTTATTTTCTTCCTTTTCTGTCATTATTTTGACAACATTTTTTGTCATTTCTAATGTAAGGAGGTAAAGTCGATGGAATTTAAAATTAGTTACATTTCCACCTAGATAAAAAACAACAAGCTGGCAAAGGTTTCTATAATCACCTATTGCAAAAGTATTTTTAAGCAGAGCTTTTGAACAGAATGTAAGAGCATCTTTTGCAAGAATGTACAACACTGAATCAACTTCTAGGTTATCCCAACTCATTTTTACAATATTATTTAGAGTGTTCACTACTGTACAAACTTCATTCCACTTTTTTTTTAACTTTAAATATAGTGCTCTATGGACATATGCAGCTCATATATGTGATGCCTGCATAACAACCATATTAAAAAGAGGTTAAGTTTTACGCTTAGCAAATGAACTGCTCCAGCATCTTTTTCCCGTGTTACTACTGGTTGTATCGCAGCAGCAAGCAAACAGTTGATTAACACACTCGTAATATTCTAATAATTTTAGTAGTTCAATTGCCTGGCATGATCCAGTACCATTTTTTAATTGGAAAATCCCAAACAATATATCATCACAATTTGGAGCAAAGCTAACGCTCACAGCCAATCTGTCATAAACAACAGATATTTGAAGGTCTTCTGAAATTTCTTTAACTAGTTTAGTGTTAAAATGTAGAACTAGTCTTTTACCTCTATTAATAATAAATCAATTACTTGCTTTCTTAGAAGGTCCTCTGTTGACTGAATTATCTGAAACAGTTTCCTGTGAACAGAAGACCTAGAGATGTTTATTTCTTTAAAATTAACATTAGATTTGGAAATAATGACAGACATAATTGAGGTCTGAGGTTGTATTCCAATATTATATCTTGCTGCCACAATTGATGTTGCTTCAATAAGCTCATCAGGAGTAAGCTCTATGATTATTTTAGTCATTTTCTTTAATCTAAAAGTGTTTAATAAATAAATTTTTTATTTAAATTTGTTGTTGAGTTAATATGCCTCTATTAATAATAAAGTTGCTCTGGAAATAAAATAAATACTTGATTATAAATAAAATAAAAGAATTTAAAACATAGTAGTAGTAGTTTACAATTACCTTTTTTTCTTCATAAGTTTCTTGCCAAATTCATCATCTGTTGAAGAGTCAAATTTGCAGATGGCTGTTTCAAATCCATCTAAATTTTCACTACAAATTGATATACTACTATCCTGGATTTCTTGAACTCTATGAATCTCTTTTTTTTGGTTTTTGTTTTTCTATAGTTAGAAATCTGAGTCTCCTCTTTTCAGTTCTAGCTCTGTAAGCTGTATCATATTTTTCCTCAATCAACATTTTCCTTTCATTCATTTGGTCTTTAAAGAATTCTAGATCATTTTCAACTACATCTAAATCATTATTAGCTGCTCTTAATTTCTGCTCAAAATCCATTTTTGAAATATTAAAAAAAATACTTAATTCGAAGTTAAATTATTATGTTATGTTTTGTTTTATATTTAAACTCTAGTGATTTCATTTTTAGTATTTTAGTGTATTTTTTAATGAACTTCTTTAATTTGTCCCTAAGTAAATAATAATAAAAATTATTTAATTGATAACAAAAAAAAAGTGCGAACTGAAAAATCATTCTTTATTTCAAAATTTACTAAGTACCTTACTTGAGCTCCTTTCTGAATATAATCTTCAAAGCCTGCTTTGATCTATACAGAAATAACTTTGGCAACAACACAATTGATCCCAAAATGATTAACACAAACTTTTTTAAAACACACAAGTTCAAATCCAAGACATTTTTGTGGACAGGCGATGTGAAACTTTGACGGCCTGAATCTGTAGCTTTTTCAGAGTTTAAAAACAGGTAATATCTCAACACATTTCCCACAGAAGGCAGTTGGTTTTTGGCAATTTTTTAATAGGATAATTAAGAAGGTAAAAATTTCTTTTAGGACTAATAGAGCAGTTGTATCTTCTCTTTGCACCTTGCTTTATTTTTGTTTTTGAACATTCCATGTTAAAAATAAATAAAAACTGATATTGTGAACACTTCTGCACTAGTTAAATTTATTTAATAAGTAAATCGATTAGAAAAGTTTATAAAGATTCTTAAGCTTATCAAATAAATCTTTCTGTATGATTTTAACAACAATGCTTTTTTTATAAATATTATTACAAAAGCAAAGGTAACAAAATAACAGGAAAAAATGTTATATCCAAATTTTCAAAATATACATCTTGCAATTGTCCACTAGATGAATTATAACTTTGGGTTTTTTCTTTTTCTACAGACAAAATCCCAAACATTTGAAGGTATAGTCTTTTTTTTTTTTTTTGGGACGATGATACTGTGGTAAAAACAATAATAAATATCAAAATGTGAATGGTTATTTGTTTGACGTTTACCTGGTTCTGCAATTACAGTTGACGGTTATAATGTGGCTTTTATCGCACTTATAAATGGTCTTGATTTTTTTTTTAGATTGAACATGTCGTATTGATGATTCTTTTTAATTTGTTGAAGGTTGAAGCTATTAATTACCAAATTTATATATACTATTTTTATCAAATTGTTTATTTAAAATAATAAACATGTAAATTATTATATTTTCTGTAAAAATAATCTAATCAATTGTTTATCACTGTATGTATATCACTTATAGTATGATATTACTTGTAGTTTTTTGTTTTATTTACTGTATCAGAAATGATACATCATGCATCTACGGAAAAAATTTAAAATTTTATACTTCTGTTTTATTTTTATTTCTTTTGTTATAAAGCCTTTTTATTAGTTCTTCTCATCTTTAGCAATCAAACAGGGGGCAGCCTATATGACATATTGATATATTATATATCTATTAAGACATATACAGCCTATATTGATATGTCCATTATCAATTTCTAGATTTTGTGGTGGAAGCATAATCTGTCAACTCCACTTGTCAGATTCATATTGGTGGTAGCAGATTTGTTATCTATGTATCAGGTTATGCATAGATGGAAAACGGGTTGCCCACCACTTGCTGACATCACACTACGTGTCGGTCCAAAATTTACTATTTCCCATAAAGTGATTTGATCTGATCAAATTGGACATTAACCATTTTCAATAAAAAAGTGGGTTCGTTGCAAATATGACAAGTACGTCACCTTGACATATGCATTTTGTAAGAAGTGTGACACTGCGCTATGTCTCAATAAGGACCGCAATTGTTTTAAAGCCTTCCCATCAATAAAATTTTTATATTATAATCATGTCATTATTGAGTGTGTATAACTCTCAAGCTAATATTCCAAGAAAAATTCTCTGTTTAACAATAAACATTAGTTTATTATTTCTTCATAAAGTTCCAATGCATAATGTATCATATATGATACAATGTATCATATATGATACATTATGCATATTGTATACCTTAAAATAGCTTTTTTAAAATATATATATATATATATATATATATATATATATATATATTTTGATGTTAGGGCATACTTCTAGAATACTTCTAGATTAATTAGTTTATTTCAATATAAAAAAAGTTATGCAAAAAGGGGTTAATACAAAACATTTGCAATTTTTTCAATTTAAGAGTGCAGAAATTGCTTATATAGTCACGGTTAGTAGTTCTAGAACAATCTACTAATTTCTAGAATGTTCTACGTCAATCTAATCAAATCTAGAATTACCTACAAAGTTAAACATTTGAAAACCTAGTGAAACTGGGTGTTTTTTTAAATGTTTTTAGGTAAAAATTCATTGATTTATGATACAACCATATCCGTATAATATATATATATATATATATATATATATATATATATATATATATATATATATATATATATATATATATATATATATATATATTTAATTTACAATTATGCTCGTAACTGTGCATTAAAATCAAATGTAAAATACATTTCAAGTCTTATCATTTATTTTAAAATATAATTAGTTTATAAATAATACACATAAAATTTTTTTATAATTAAAGAATAAATCATATAAATATGATATAACATATATTACAGCTTATTTTTTATATAAGCCAACTTATTTGTTTAGGCTTGTTTTGATCGGATATCATTTTATTTTTCATAATATTATAGAAAACTCTGACAACAGTTTTAACTGTAGGGTACAACAAGGTTAGATTTTGGCATTAAAAGCCTTCCGATAACTAAATTTACTCCTAGTAAACAGAAACATAAGAATACAAGTTTATTTTATCGCTGGTGTTAAAAACTTGTCATTTAATTTTTAAGCAGCCACTAACCTATCGCTTTAACGGGTTTAACAGAGAGAAGTAAACGTGCACTCATGTTAAACCCTGCGATAATAAATATACACTTTGTTACGAGCATATATTAAATATATGTATGTTAAATATATATATTTAACATACATACATGTGCAGGTTGATGTACTTTTGAAAAAACTTTTTTTTATTAGGGACTAATAGTATCTTTTATGGTCATATGGTACTCCTGAAAATATTTTTTAAAAGATAACTTTTTCATTTCAGTTTTATTTTACTATATATAGCATATAATTTTTTATGCACATACAATTCACATAAACTTGTTTTTTTTAACTTACTACTAATTATTGTTTTTAATTTGATTTTTGAAAATTTTAATTCAAAATATTTATAGCTCACCACTTTGCCTATCCACAGTGCTCGCATTTCTTTTCTTGAAACTCCAACTATGGTTGCCGCAATCAAAACACTAGGTGCAAGATATAGAAGAGCTGGTTGACCAATTTCCATTAAAATTAGAGCAATAAATGTGATTACCAATCCTAATCCGTATGCTTTCACAAATAACAGAATTATAAATAAGCAGTAAAAAATGTTTTAGAAATAACAAAATTATTAGTCAACAGTAAAAAATGTTTCAGAAATAACAGAACTATTAGTAAACAGTAAAAAATGTTACAGAAACTTTTATTTATAAACAAACAAAAAATTGATTTGCACCTATAGCTGTTGCAAGAAAATACACTTTATATCTTGTTTTTGCCAATACATCAAAGTTATGACAAAAAGCAACAAATATTCCTAAGATATTGAAAACATGAAAAATAAACAAAACATTTAAAATGGTAGTTTTTCAATAATCTTGAATAAAATGTTGCGAACCTGGAAGTAGAATATCTCCAAACCCCAATAAAGAGTAAGGACGTTCACAAAGAGATATTGGCGATTTGTGCATCTTTGGAACTTTGATAACCATTGGTAATTGTTCTTTATTTCCATTACCTAAAAAAAAAACTTATAAAAAAAACATACTTTAATTTATCTTTTGAGAGATAGGATTGATGTTAGAGAGATAAAATGCTAGATTTTAAGAGATAAGATATGTGAGATTTTAAGAGATAAGAAGTGTGATTTTGAGAGATAAGATATGGGAAATTTTGAGAGATAAGATATAGAGTTAATACAATACAACTTCAGATGAGGTCTTCCTGTTTAAAACATAAACTTAGCAATTCAATTTACATTTTCACTGAAATTTAACTACAAATCTCAATTGTTTACTGCTTTTGTCTCTGTCAACCAATTTTTGCTCTTATCTCAAATATATTTATAATATATAAGACAATATATCTCTGATATATATAAAAAAACCTTTCAGTTTAATTTTAATTAAATTTATGCTTAAAACTCTTCTTTTAACAAAATTTCATCATGCTTAGACTTTTTAAAAGTTTGATTATCATAAAATATAGAGATTAATATAGAAATAAGCCATGTTATTTGAAACGCAAGAAGGTTTTACATTTTTCGGAAAGGGCTGTCAGAGATGCAGAAATAATTTCATTAAGGTAATTAGTAATCTTTTTTAATTTTTTGATTTTAGCAAAATACTGCCAGATATTCTATGAGGAATGTGAATGCCAATCTAAGCTCAAAAGCTAAAACCTTTTTAGAATTTTGTATGGTTTTGAATTTTGTAAATTATTAAGGTTGTTTGTATTAGATAACTTATATAGCAACAGTTTCTAAGGGCAAATTTTTTAAAATTACTTGCTGTAGTTGAAATAAGATATTGAAATTATTATAATTATTGAAAATAGATGAAATTAATTTTTAAAGAATTAAGTGAGATACATTACTTAATAAATGCTTGCATGATTTGATTCAAAATGTCAATCAATGCCATAATTCACTAATTTGGTCAAAATTTATATAATATATAAATTTTGACCAAATTAGGAAATATTCTTTTTATTCTTATTATTTATTCTTTCGCACAAAGATGTTTTGAGAACATTCAAGTTTTTTATGTTTCCATGTATGTCCTTAAAACAAAAATTTTTTGCAGGCTTATTAACGCGCTCTTTAAAACAACAGTTTATGGGAAAAACTTTGTGACTATATATATATATATATATATATATATATATATATATATATATATATATATATATATATATATAGTCACAAAGTTTTTCCCATAAACTGTTGTTTTAAAGAGCGCGTTAATAAGCCTGCAAAAAATTTTTGTTTTAAGGACATACATGGAAACATAAAAAACTTGAATGTTCTCAAAACATCTTTGTGCGAAAGAATAAATAATAAGAATAAAAAGAATATTTGCGAACACTAAAAACCCGCCAAATTAACGAACAAACTAATTCTATTGGTTCAAAAAATACGTTGATTAAGCGAAATAAAGTTCTAGAGTATTCTGTTAAAATGTTTTAGAAATCGTATTATTCACGATTTGTTACGTTTTGAGAATTCTAGCATTGTTTTAAGAATATATATTATTTGTTTACCAAAATAAATGTTTTAAATATATATTAATTAAATTGTTAAAATTTTAAAAGTTTATTATAAATCATAGATTTTATTAGTATATTCTTATTTTTCATTTTAAAAGAGATTGTATTCTTTATGTAAATGTAATTTTGTGTATTTGTTTTTTATCGTAATGAATCTTTTAAAGCAATTTTTATGATTTAAACAAAGGCTTACAAAAATAATTGCGTTTTCAATGAAGTTATAATCGTTAAAGTTAATAAAACTAATTATGTAACAAACATATAAACACAAACAATGCATAAAAGTAACTCGCGGGTGAACAAGCATCGCGCCTGAGGTCACGACAGAACACAAATATATATAGCAAATAATTAGATATAAAGAAAAGTTTCTAGATATTGGTTTACTAACTCTAATTATTTTTGCTTAAGTTGCCATTCTTAAAAGTCGTTATACTTTTTTTCTGCTTTAAATACTAATTAAAATTAAAAAGCCCACTCACTAAACATCATCAGCGATATTGTGAAGCAGTTTCGCTTTCTGGTCATTAAGTATTTTTAACCTTTTTAGTTGATTTCTATCTTGATAATTTAATCCCTATTGTAATTCAATGATTTAATTATTTCATTTGTTTATCTTACTAAAAAGAATCGCTTCAAATATGTTAAACTTCTCAAACTACGCGAAACATAAAATAGGTATTAAAAAAATTTATAAAATAATTTAGCTTAAGTAAAACTAAAACTTGCAAACTTAGTTAAATAAAGAATATTTATTTCCCTTTAAAACAATTGTAAGTTGTTACTTTATATAAAAAACATTGCTTAATTTTATAAAAAAAAATTATAAAAGAGCGATGTTTCGAAAATATTTGTTCTAAATGTAATTTCTTAAGCTTTAAGTTTTTTTGCGTTTAAAGATAATTTATCTGCTTATTATTATTATTTTTTTGTAATTGTCTCTCATCGATCCAATTAATCATTTTTTTTTTTTTGCTTTTTAAAATGTTCTCAAAACGACTAAAAAATCTGGCCAGCTTTTTGCAACTAAATATTATTTACGTGGTCAGCAATCGAGAGCGATCGCTCTCGCTTCCCGACCAAGCCTGATATATATATTCAGATACTAGATATTCAGGGTTTGAAATAAGTGTCAGACATTGCCCATTGGACCATTCTTAAGATCTGCTAAAACAGGGCAGCTGACTGTTCATACCAGAAAAAATGATTTATGATTGGTTGTCCCCCCTTCAATAGGACTCAAAAATGGTTCTAGAGGTGTCTATGTCCGGCACTTATTTTGAAACCTAGATATTTAATAAAATAGATACGCAAAGAAATGAAAGAAAGCAAACAATGAATAACCTGTCGCAACCTCCACCATAACACTTTTTCCACGAGCAGAGAACAGTGGTGTTATGAACACAAAGAAAATATCATAAACTAACAAAGCTATCAAAAGAATAGTACTAATCTTCAGGTTTGGTAATTTAATCATCTTTATTAATGAGATGCAAAAACAAATTCCAAGAAAATCTTGTAGAATCCATGCATAACTAAAAAAAGATGGTATTCACAATAAAATCATATCAAGATTAACATCAGATTATTAGATTAAAGATTAACATATAAAATATTACAAAGTATTCATAAATATGTAATCCAGATATACACAATTTATTTTTTTAATAACTCAAAAAATATGTATATTTGCGCGTATATTTATAAAAATTAAATTTAATTAACAAAAAGTCCTATAACCATTATTTGTTTATAATTATTTGGTACTCACATATAAATATTTTGTATTCCAATTTTAATTTAATCAGAGTGTGTTATAAAAATAAAAAATAAAAAAATTAAAAATATTGGTATCATTAAAAACACTTTAATTTTTTATTGATAACAAAACTTCTATTTTTCACAACTTAATGATCTTCCTGGCGTAAACTCATTTTGCAGATCAGGACTTAACAAGCTTCAAGTGAAACTTGTGAAAAATGGGCCCATTTACAATTTTTTAATAATTTTACTTGAAGCAAGTTGAGTTAAATACATACTTTTAGTTTTTAATAAAAGAAGTTCCCAATGCAGAGCGCAACCCACCAAACCAAAACCAACACCTTTGCTGACATTCAGCTTATGTGGTATTTAAAGACAGAGTCTTTCCTATTTCATGCAATTAGTATTCTATAGTAACATAAGAGCATTCAAGTCTGCTTGCTATGTAGTGTGTGTGTCTTGGATTGCAGTTGATTAACAGCTTTAAATGCTTTGTTATTCTGTTAGATCAATAGAATTTGATTTTTTGGAGTATTTAGGGGGAAATGCTAGAAAGGAATTTGAAATTTGAAGTCATATTTCAAATCTGAAATTTGAATTGAGCAAATGCAAAGATTGAACTTGAACTCAAAGTATACTTAAAATCCAGATGTTTTCAAGTTAAACTTAAAAAGCCAGCTTGAGAAAGCAAAAAGCCAGCTTGAGAAAGCAAAAACACAAAAAACAAATTTAAATTTTCAAGTTATGTCAAATCTGAAGTTTGACTAAAGTGCGATGCAAGAAAAAAACTTGAAATGAATTCATTCTTGAAAAATCAGATTTCAAGTCATTTTTTGAAGTTTAGTAAAAACAGCCTTAAAAACATGTTTTGAATAAAAAAACACATTGCCATTATCATTTTGTAAATATCAGGCCTTGTTTTTTGGAAATTTACGTACACATTAAGCAATTTTACGTACGCCTAGAACAATTTCCATTAGGCAACTTTTTATCATTTTTTAACTTTTATATTATTCTGTAAGTGGTAAGATAAAAGAAGTATTTAATTTTATAAAAAAACTACATTAACTTTTGAATAATGATAAAAGTAAAAAAGTTTGTTACAAAAGTTTGAATGACAATTATGTTAGATTTAAGCACTATTATTTTATCGAAATATCTAGTAACAGAAAAAAAAAATGTTTATAGCTAACTACAACTTTTTTTGTATATATGAAGTTTTTTAATGAAACATTAAAATAAAAAAAACTAGAGAAAAAAAAAAAAACAACCTTTATTTATAATCTTGCAAGCAGAAAAGTATAATAATATTTATACAATTTTTGATTGGAATTAAAAAAAATTACTAAAATTTCTATTTAATAATAAAAAATAAATTAATAATAAAAAAAAGTTAAATATTTAATTATCTTTATTTTATATTATGATATTTATTTCTATTATTATATATATATATACATATATACATATATATATATATACATATATATATATACATATATATATATATATATATATACATATATATATATATATATATATATATATATATATATATATATATAAATATATATATATATATATATATATATATATATATATATATATATATATATATATATATATATATATATATATATATATATATATATATATATATATATATATATATATATTGCAATGATTGATTTTTTTGATTGAAAAATGCTAATACTTTAAGTTTGTAGTAATGATCATTATAATATAATTTAACTCTGATAAAAAATATACGATTTAATTTAAAACTAATTTAATAAAAATGTATAGTTTTATTCTAATAAAAATGTATAACTTAATTTTGATTTGAAAAATATATAATTTAGTTCTGAATAAAAAAATTTACTTAAGTTTAATAAAATTAAAGTTAAATCTTAGGTTTAACTTAACTGTCAAATTTATTTGAAAATTGAAATAAATATTGTCCAATATTTGCCCAATAAGAGAGTGGAGTAGTGGTAAAGCACTCGCTTCATAGGCATGAGGTTCCAAGTTCAATCCCCACCACATCCCTGGTAGCATCGCGTTTAACTTATTTCTCCATGCAGCGGCCTTGTTCGACAAGGTTTGTGTTTCTGATTTATAGAGTTGAGAGAGGATTATAACCACAATTAAGTAGCCTCCTCGTCTGTAGTGGCCTTCTTGGCCTTGGGGAGGTGAAATAACATAAAAAAATTTTAATTTTCTTTATTCTTAAAAAAAAATCAGCCCATTTTTATCGCAATTTTTTTCTTTCCTAAACCAAAATTAACTTTTTAATAAACGTGCTTCAAGGCTTAACATAAGTTAAATTTTTTGTATACACAAGTTAAAGCGTAGTGATTATTTTTAATAAATGATATATACAGCGATATAATATTAATAAATGGTGTTTGAAAAAATAATCTTTGCTTTCACAACAAAATCGCTAATAAAAAAAATAAACTTTTAATAAATAAAGTAAATAAAATATTTTTTTAGTTGTTACTCTCTATTTTTTTTTTTTTTTTAATAAAAATTATTTTTAGTTGCAAAGCCACTAAAAATCATTTTTAGTGGCTTTGCAATTTAATTGCCACTAAAAATGATTTTTAGTGGCAATTAAAAATCTAAGAAAGAATCATTTATACAAATGTTAAGAAAAAAAAAATTAAACATTTAAAAAAATATATTAAACATTTTTAAAAGTGCAATATTAAATTTAATTATTAAATATAACTAAAAAAAAAAAAGAAAATGAAAGAAAATAAACATTCCCTAATAGTAATAATAAAAAACAAGATGAGTAACATTTAACTTATTTTACGGTAATTAATAGTATTGCAGTAATTTAAAAAAGTTAGTCTTTCAAAATTAAAAAAAATTCATAGTAGACTAATGCGTTCTGCATTTTTTATTTAATACAAGGCCTGATTATATGATAAAAATTTATATTTATTTTTTGTTAATTACTCATTTCATGAGTGAATTACTAATGAATCATAATTTTCATACTATAAATACATTTCAACGGTAAAAAAACTCTCAATTGTATTTCAGTTTAATGCTACTGCTTCATTTCAGGTGAGAAAGTATTTATATTATCATTATAATATGAATAATATTATCATTATAACATGTATGTGTGTGTATATATATATATATATATATATATATATATATATATATATATATATATATATATATATATATATATATATATATGTATGTATGTATGTATGGGCAATTCTGCGAGAGTGGCGGTCGTAACATTTGACGCTCTTTAAGCTATTAAAAACAAACTGAAAATGGAAATAACTTGAAACTTTCTAGAAATATTATCATAGTATGTAAAAATTACAGCATTAAAGTCCTAAACTTTTTTCAAAAACTCTACGTAGTGTGATGGTCGTATTGCTTAATTTTTACCAATTTTGAAAAAACAACTTTGTCAGACTTAATGCAGCAAATGGCATTGTAAAAAAAAAAAAATCATTGTGTGTGTATTTAGCGCATATTGATGCTATTATATGCTGAGTTTCATAGTTTTTACTTGAAGTTTTATTAGCATTTTTTTTTTTTTTAGTCATGATGGTTGCAACCATGACAATTGTAACAAAAAATCTGATGTTTAAAAACAACAAATAAAACAACACAATGATATAAGAAAACAACATCAATGATATAAGAAAAAAGTATAAATAATAATTAAAAACCATGTATATTATGTTCAAAAAATGCATTATAGTATTACCAAAGTTCTTAATTATGGATATACGATATAATTTTGAACGCTATCCAACAAAACTGTAAATAAGCATCAAAACACGTTTATACAACCTTAAAACCATGGTATGGTATGATAAAGTGATTTTTTTAAATAACTTTTTTGCTTTAAAGTATTTTTAAACAGTTATAAAAAAAAGTTTAGTATGTGTTTTCATAACTTTTTACTTTTTTTTCCTCCTCTTTGTTGTGGAATTGTTAATATATATATATATATATATATATATATATATATATATATATATATATATATATATATATATATATATATATATATATATATATATATATATATATATATATATATACAACCCTTGGAATTAGGAAAAATGAGGTCAGCAATAATTTGCCAACCTCAATTTATAAAAGGCCGGCAAAAAAAAATTAATTTAAAGGTCTTTGGGTAAAACCAATTCCCGGCCACTTTTCAAAAAACCTTATTGTCTTAAATATTTAGTGGTTTTCCAAATTTTTTAAAATGAAAATACAATCCAACTTTTATATTTGGTACCTGAGTTTGTTACAAAAGATCAACGCTAAGTTATTTTATCTGAGATTGAAAATTATACTAACTTTGTTTATATTATGGCAAATATTCCGATTTAAGTTATAAAGTTGGATTGAATTTTTATTATCTACATTATTTATTCTATTTTATTACTTTCATGCTAAAATTATATATTATAGCAATTGCGTGTTAAATATAGCAAGTATATGTTTTTTTGTTTGTTTTTAAATTAAGATATTTAAAATTAATGTACTTATAGGAAACATTTTCCTTTCAAATATCTTTTTTTTTTTTGGTTTTTTAAGTAAATTTTTTTAAGTAGCTTTATGAATCCCACTCAAATAAAAAAAATGTGCAAAAACAAAATAATAAAAAATTTATGGAGAACTTACTTTTTAAACTCAAGGCAATAAATTTGTTGTGTTTTTAAAAAAATTGTCACTACTTTTACTTCGTAAAACTTAAAGGACAGGAATAAGTTCGCAATGGCCATGTTTCCAATCTCCAACCATGATTTGGTGTTTTTTACGCCTTATAGTATTTGGGCTAAATCTTGTTAATTTATTGACAAAAATTAAACCAAACTTAAATTGTATCTCAAGAAGTTTATTAAGAGTTTAGAACTTTTTTTTCACGAACCCATAACTTTCGTGGTGATATATGGTGGTTTCACCCTACCATAAAACATAGAAACGAGGTCTGCAAAAAATTGCCGATCTCAAACACTTTCAGGTCGGCAGTTAGGTCAGCATTGCCAAATGCCAACCCTAATTCTGAGGGTTGTATACATACATATATATATATATATATATATATATATATATATATATATATATATATATATATATATATATATATATATACATATATATATATATATATATATATATATATATATATATATATATATCAGGCTTTCACAGGAAGACGTGCGATTTCACGTCTTTATATGACCACACAAAAATTAATATGTTTTAACGATTTGACCACGGCATTTAACATATTTTCAAAATTTAAAAATGTGCTACAAAAACTTACCTAATCTAAAAAAAAAAATTGTAAAAAGAAAAAAAATCTTACCGAAAAGAAAAAAAAAATACTTAGTTAAAGCAAAAACACAACAAAATAAATATATATATATATATATATATATATATATATATATATATATATATATATATATATATATATATATATATATATAAATATATATATATATAATGCAACTAAAACAAAACTCATCAAACTAAAATGCTTAGTCTATTTAATTTGCGCATTAAAAAACCATTTCAATCTTTGTTTTCAACATTTGTATATATTTATTATTTATCTAATATGTTTTAAAAGTTAAACATTTTTCATAAAAAAATAATACATAATTATATATATTAAAAAAAAAACAACATCTTATTAATACTTGTTTTTTAAATTAATTAGAAGTGTTTTTTTACTTCATTAAAAAGCATTTTGATAAAGCCCGTTCTCCATTCAGAACTTTTTGCGCTTTGGAGGAGCGGAAAAGTTCTTTGAGCATGCGCAAAAAGTTCTGATAGGAGAACGGGTTTTAAAAAACTGTTTGCGCATGCTCAAAGAACTTTTCCGCTTCTCCAAAGCGCAAAAAGTTCTGAATGGAGAACGGGCTTAATATAAAAGCATTTAAGATCAAACTTGTAACGGCTTTTTAAAGCTTTTTTTTTAAACAAAATTTTGTTTATCTTTTGAAACGCATTAACTTTAATTATTCTTATATTTAAATTCGTTAAAAAAACTTTCGCAGTTGTAGAAAGTCATTGTTTATAAAAACAAAACAATTCTTTATTTTTTAATAACATTTATTTTAAAAATGAACACTTAAACAATTTATATGCTATAAATTAAAAAAATATATACAACTGTCAATTATATAAAAAAACAAAAAAACATTTTCAGTAAATTGTTACTTTACTTAAAATCGTTTCATTAATATAAAAACATTTGTTTAAAAGTTTTGATGTAATTCATTTCACTTATTTTAAATATTTTTCATTTAACCCATTTTTAAAACGTTTTTTAAATTAGCTGCGGTCAAACCGCCATAGCAAAATGTAACTTGCGTGGTCATATAAAGACGTGAAATCGCACGTCTACCTATGAAAGCCTGGTATATATATATATATATATATATATATATATATATATATATATATATATATATATATATATATATATATATATATATATATATATAAATATATATATATATATATATATATATATATATACAAATAAATATATATATATATATATATATATATATATATACACTTGACGTTTTCTAGGATATATTGGAACAATAGATGGAGCCTATCCTATAACAAGTTCTGAGGGATAAAATGCAGAATTGCAGTGAAAGTAGTAGTTATAGGACCTTCAAAACAAATTTTGTATACTTGTATTGAATAGAGTAAATGTGTTCAAGGATCACAAGTTTTTACCAAATTAGCCATTAAACAGGTTTTAGAAGCTTGTCAGCACATCCATGTTTTAGGGGATAATGTCCCATATTATCAAAACAGGTTTGACAGTTGAATGTTGTTTTGGAACTTGTTTGCAACATCCCTTTACAAATAAAACCAAAAAATTTTTATAGACCTTTTATCTATCTTTGCTTCACAACCTTGTCTTTCTACAAAATGATCTTTTGGTATACAATGAAATGTAAAATTATAATGAGGAAAATGGTTCAAAACTATCTACGAGAGGAAATAAATCTCAATGTTTATTATAAATATATTTAACTTAAAAAATTAAAACATAAGTAATCGAAAAGTATCAACAAGAAAAATCTTTCCTTATTGATAAAGTAAATGAAAATCTGAAACTCAATCTGAAAAAAAAAGTGTTATCTTGTGAAATAAAAATAACAGTCAAAAACATAGAAATGCTCTAATAAAATAATCTATAAAGGGACTCCTCCGAGACATGTTGTGTTCATAATAAAGAGAATAATAAAAAAAAAATGTTTGGGCTAAATTTTTTTGATTAAAACAAAAGAATAAATGCATACCAAGAAAAACTAACTTTTTTATTTTAGCCGAAGCTCGCCTTCTCTGTATTGTTGTAGGCCAAAAAGTCAGCATAATATACACTGCAATCTACAGATTTGATAATTTATTCAAGCCCCTTTGATTTCTAAGAGTTTCAGTACATGAAGTCGTTGATTTTTTTTTTTGTCTATTTAAAAGATCATTAAACTTAAAAGATTTTGTAAACAAACAAAAAAGTAATTGACGCCATGTACTGAAGCTCTTAGAAACAAAACGTGCTTAAAAAAATTATCAAGTTAAATAACTTAAATAAATTATCAATCTGTAGATTGCGATGTATATTATGCTGACTTTTTGGCCTACAACAAAAAGGATAAGGCGAGCTTTGACTGATATAAAAAAGTTAGTTTTCTTGGTATGCATTTATTCTTTTGTTTTAATCAAAAAAATTTAGCCTAAACATTTTATTTTTATCATTCTCTTTAATATAAACACAACAAGTCTCAAGATTTGGGATACCTTTGAAAGAGTCTATTAAAATCTGTGTATTAATATGTAACATTGTCAATATTTTTTGTAAATTTTGATTTTAATGTCATAACATTTTTTGATTTATTTTAGGTTTTCTGGTACTTCAAGTTTTCTGATAATATCAGAAGACCTTACTTCAAATATGAACTTCAGTGACTCATTTGGTCATTTGTTTATAATAATATTAATATTGTAAAATGCTATATGTAAAGAGCAAGAAAGAAAGTTAAATTTGTTTTGTATCAATAGTTGCATCCTAAAAATGTACTTATAACCTTAAAGTTTTTTGAAATGTAATTAATTTTAACTCTAACATTGCATTATCCCTATAAAATTTTAAAATAGAACTAAATGATTTTGTGGCAGCATTTGCAAAATGTTGTCTCTTGTTAAGATATTGTTAGGATATTAATTAGGCCAGTTTCATCAGTCTTCTTTTTCATCTCTTTTACTATAATTCAAAAAATAAATAGGTTTTTTTAGCTGAAATTAATTCTTTATATTATAAACTTAATAAATGCAAAAAACTTTTTCTCTAATTTTGAACCAAATGGCCTCACTCTTCTTGTTATTTCAATGAACAAGTCAGCTCAAACTGAGGTAAATTTTTTGAAAAACATCCTAATTTGACATAAGTATAAGCATTTAATTATTTTTTCCATATCTGAAGGTTAGTTATCTCAAAGACCATAAAATGCTGGATCTGCCCCTGATCTATACAGATATTGGTCTTATCGTTCTACTCCTGACTTGTTAACTGTTATAACAAAAATAAGTTCTGTTTTACATTTGATAAAATCTAACTTGTGTTAACCATTTTCTTCTACTGATTTTAAATGCTACCTTTTTAAATATCATATTCGCCCTAGTATTGAAAACAGTTGTCATAATTTTTAATTTTTTTTCAACTCCCAACGTAATTTGCTTGCAACTCCCAATGTAATTTGCTTGCAGCCTTGTTGGAGTTATTTTTTTTTTAATAAAAATTTTAACAAGAAAAATGAATAATAAAAACTTTATGTTTGACATATATGCTTTGCAGTTATATGCAAATGGCATATAACCGCATAGCATATATGCCATTATATGAGCCTAGGACTAAGTAGAAGGTAACACAAGCATGCTCATTTAAATCCAGTGTTTTTTTATTAAATTACCAAGTTTTAATAAAAATAAAATATTAAAGTTAAAATTTTTATTTTTATATCGCCTTTTAATTTACTTTTGTTAATTAATATTTTTAAGTATAAAACTCATATAAATATATAGTCAATTTCTTTATTTAAAAGGTTCTCACTTTTCAAATACTTTGCCGCAATCGGCTGCAAAGTTTTCTTTTCTGATTCTAAAGCGTGATCTTGAAATTTTAGTTTACACATTTGCTCAAGCTTTTTTTTGAAGTCTAACTTGACAAAGTCAGACTTCAAAGTTTAAGTCTAACTTCACTCAAGTTCGCTTCTTGCATTCTACCCTTAAAAAAATTCAAATTTGGCTTTGCTTCAAAAAATCAAACTTTATTGATTTTGCAACATTAAGTTAGTGTTTTAAAAATGTTTGAAACCAATGCTGTGCTGTTGCCTCAAACACCAAATCTTGAATCTGATTGGATGATTGATCTGAATCTGATTGGATATATTCTGTGTTGCTGTATAGTAAATCAATCAAAACTCAAAACAAAGTCATGAACACCTTTCTTTAACACTTTCCATTTTATGCAATATACAGAAGTTACAACTCAGCAATTAATCAGCCTATTAGACCATTTCATGCCATTTAAATTAAATAATTAGACCATTTCATGCCCTACATATCATAGAACATCTAGAAGCTTCTAGAACAATCTAGAAATTTTTAGAAAAACAGCTTGTTACTTTTTAGTCAATATACTTTTTAATATTATTAAAATTTACAATAAGATTTCAATAGATTGCAAGCATTTTGATAAAAAAACTGTAATCTAGTTTTTTACAAATATAACATATATTAAAAAAAAAGGTAAAATCAAAACCATTACAGGTTTTGATTTTACAGGTATAAGATATAAAAACAAGCTTATACCTGCTATTTCTAATAATAAACCAATATAAAGAAAGGAATATACACCCAATAAGTAGTAATACATTTCGTACTTCAGGCTGGTTCTTCAAAAATGGAATTTTATTTTCTGGAACTCTGCATTGTCCTAAAACAATACTTAATTTTTTCAAAGTGTTAACATTCAAATGGATGAATGCATTTTGCAAATGCAATTAGAAAACATATATTTTCCATATGTAATTAAAAACGTATATGCAACAAATGCTACTATGTAACATAATAAAAAAATTAGAAAGATTAGTAATTTTAGATATTTAATTTATTCCAATAAACAATTTAATAAATGATAAAGAACAAATTGTCAAATCTACCCCCCTCCCCAAACTGTTAACTAAATATCTAATTTATAAATTTGATATCCAGTGAACTTTATAAATATATTTATAAACCTAATTTAATATTAACATTTTAAATTTATTTATTATTTATTTAATATAAAGAAATTAACTATACAATATTGATAATATAAACATTAAAAACATAAAAAAACTAAAAAAAACCAAAGATAAAACAAAACATACCACATTCTATAAAAGACATTATTTTAGATAAACATTGATAAGTTCCAGACACTGTTGCCAATGAAAACAATCCAATGACTACATAGATAAGGTACTTATAAAAAAAATAGAGAAGCAAGAGTACAGTGCATATCATTGCCACAAAAACAACAACCATAACTGTGGTGATTTGAAAGTCATCATCATTTTCAGTGGGTTGTTTATTTTCTTTTAAACTAAAAAATAACAGTTTTTATTTATACTTAATTCTTTTATACTCTAACAAACTAATTTCTAATAGCTCTAATAAATAAATTTCAATGTTGAGTTGCTAATGGTTTGCAAAGGTCATTAAAACATAATTTTTCTACTTATTTGGTCGACCTAATTTATTGGTGTTAGTGCTTTGAAAGCTTCATTTATTCAAAATTTGCAACAATTTTCCATCATTTTGTAAGCAAAGAACTAATAGCTCTTCAAGTCTAATTCTACTAATTTTTGCGTTGTTATTTATTAAAAAATATATAATTGAATTTTGAAAATAAATAAAGTGGCAATAATAATAGTAATAAAGAAACAACAGGTTCTGGTAGAAAAAAAAATAGGTTCAGTAACAGGTTCTGGTAAGAATTTTAGATGCATAGACAATGAATTTGACATACCTTTTAGGCATGTCAAATTCATTAGAGTTTTAGATCAAAATCCCTCTAAAAATTATAACCCCTAACCCTAATAAATTTGAAGCTTAAAGTTAATGGTTAACTTAAGGTGACTTTAGTTAAAAAAAGTAACTTTTGCATTTTAAAGATAAATCTTTCCAAATAATTTTATATAAAAAGAATAACCATTTTTATCAACTAATACACTCCAAAAAATTATAAAAACTTTTTGTTTTGATGAGTCAGCAAAAAATAAGTAAAATATAAACACACTTTTAAAACTTTATGAGACTTAAAATTTCAGAATATCTTTATGATTCAAATACAAAGAGATTGTAGAAGAATTTTTAAATAAAAAATTGTACATCAAAAATGGTGGATAAAAAGAATGGAAGCAAAATAAAAATCAATCTTTTATTTAAGATAATTATTCCAAACTTAAAATAATTAATTTTATGTAATTCTGCTACAATTCCTCAACTATTTTTTATCGAGCTAACACTGAAAATTTTCAGGTTTATTGCTTTTATACTTTTTAAGAAAACCTTTTTTAACTTTTGTGCAATATCGAAAAAAACAATTCTGTAAAAAAACACATTTAAAATTGCAATAACAAATTATTTGATTAAATGCTTCGTTTGAATTTTGGGTAGTACCATGTAGACATCGTTTTAACAAATTTTCAGAGCATAAATTAATAAAAATCGGTTTTATTGCATTATGAAGAGCTAATGGTATGTTTACAGAAGATATTTAGTGAGATTTATTTTCACTCCAAAAATGTACACCAACTAAAAAGACAGAAAATCACTGTTGCTAGGGGTATTGCTATAGAAGCTGAAAAAATTGTACCTTAAATAAATTAATATTACTCATAATATTGAGTTTAAATGTATATAAAGATATATATTTTCTGAATCTATAATAAATTTCAAATAAGAAGTTTTTTTTTATTTTTTAAATTTTTTAGTGTTTTTTAACCATAGAGCCACTTTAAACTAAAACAAATATTCATCAAGTGATGTTATAATTCCCCATTTTATGGATCATCATTTGTATACATTTAACAATAAAGTATATTGTAGAATTTAAGGTGAAGATAAATATCCCTTAGTTAAGTTTCAAACTTTGCAACATTAATTAAGATTTTGCAACTTTTTTTTTCTTAATAAAATATTTGTTATATTTTGAACACATTTACAGGGGTGTGCAAAATGTTAAGTTAAATTGTAAAATGTGAAAAATCAAAGTGAGGCTGAGATTATGTTGAAAATTATTTATTTTCAAATAAACTGAACACAGAGGAGTGTTAAAAAACTATTTTTACTCAAAATAACCTTTTTATAAAACGACAGACTTCAAACATTCAGGCACTTGCTCACAAAATGTGCACTTGTTTTTCCCATTTTTCTCTTGTGACTACACTCAGAAGATGTTGTTACAAAACTCTTCAGGCTTAATCTTTGTGGATTAGTCTTTGAATCAATAGTCTTGAAGTTTCTTCTTTAGCAAGGTTTGAAGTTGAGGGGTTTGGACTACGCTGCAACTTACAATCAATTGCATTTACAAGTTTTTTGGTTCTTGCAGTTGGTTTTCGACCTACTTTTACAGTTTCAAAAAAATTGGAAAAAAGTGGTCTCTTCCTCTATGAAGATCTATTAGAACTTAGTAGACATTTATTTATTCAAATATGACGCACACAATGAAATGATATTTTGAACTATTGAAATTTTTTAAAATAAAAAAATGAAACATTTTTTAAAAATAACTTTATAACTGTTTCAATTAACTTCTAAAAATTTCTTAAAAGTTCTAAAAATGCATTTGTACTGCAAAAAAGCGCAAAATTAAAATTTGAAAAAAAAAATTAACAACAAAAATGGTTTAACGCATTTTAATTGAAAACAAAATAGTTGCTTGAGATATATTTTTTCCACTTTTTTTATAAGTGCTTAACGTAGTCTTGTTGCAAAAACTTTTCCTTAAACAATTGACTCTCTTTTGAATCATGAATCTCATGGGATCCAGAATAATATAAGATTAATGCTTTAATAGAAATAGAACATCTTTTTAAAAGGTTGTTAAGCATACATAAATTGAAGAATGCATACATTTTGTATGAAGCATAGAAGGCACAAATTTAGTCAGAGCCAAATTTTTTGACATACAAACTTCTTTACCTGAGAAATGATCAGCTTGCCACTTAAAATTATTATTTGCAAACGCAGCATGCAGCACAAATTTGAATTAATTTAATGTAATAATATATTAGAAAATTTAAAAAATTTTCATAAATCACAATAATTTGCCAAAAAAAACAGAAAAGAAGAATCATGTTTTAGAGACCCCGACATTAAACAATTTTTTAAAACTTTCATTTCGCCAGTGTTTTGCCACTGGTTACTGTAATAAAATCCAAAAATGATCTTCAGCCTTTGAGCACCACTACAAGTACCATAATTGTTTCTACAATTACTACTGGTTACTTGTAAACAACCGGGTTTGAAATTTAACTAGAGCTGATGCCGGGTTTGATAAAAAATAGCAGAGTCTAGGTTTGTGACCAAGGCAGCATAAACATTAATACTAGTTTATTTATTTTATTCAAAATTCATATTATGTTTTATATATTTTATATTCATGTATATTTATATATAAATGCCATTATGGTCAACATGATCAACAATTATTGTCATCATTATTGTCATCATTATTGTCATCATCATCATCATCATCATCATCATCATCATCATCATCATCATCATCATCATCATCATCATCATCATCATCATCATCATCATCATCATCATCAAGTTTTAGCCTTCCCCTTTTATTCTGTTTTTCTAATATAAACACATCTTCTTTCCTTTACTAAAGCTTGCTCATTCTTTATAATTCTTTTTACTTCTACAATTTTTTTCTGAAGCTGCTACCTCTCTACATGTTGATACCCAAATCACTTTAATCTTCTCAAACAAACTTCTTCAATACAATGTTTTTTCTAATATCTGTCTGGGCTCCTTTTCTTGTCTTGTTAGAGTCATACTACACATCCATCTGATCATTATCTTCTCCTTAGGCAAATACTACACCATATAAATACTAAAATTTATATATTAAGTAAAGATATTGTATTCCATTATCTAAATTTAATAGCCAACATATGATTATATCTATATACATGCATATTATGTATGCATAAATACGCTTCTAACCTAACTACCTGGATCCAAGCAGGTATTTAAGCTGAATCTAATGGCCATATACTACTATTGAACCTAATGGCTATATCTTGTATGGCTTGTTTATCTAATTACCATTCTATTCGATTCAAAATTTAACAGAAAAATGTAAAAGAACTAGACTTCTGTTATTTATGTTTTATATGGAATGACTTTTTTAAAATTTTTTTTATCAAGTTATTCTGATTTCTTAATTTCCCATACAAAAGTTAATCGAAGCGAAGGGACAAAAAAAAAATAGTTCCACTAAACATAGTTTGAATTATCTGAGGTTCGACTTAACCAGGGATTTTTATTACCAATAAATATGACAATTTTATGGGACCAGATAAAACAGTTCAAGATAACAAAAATTCGAATTAACCAGTATTCAACTTACCAGAAATTAACTGGATCACAGTATTATTGACACTTCTATATTAAAAAATAACAACCCTCTCATTCTCAGACAAGGTCCGAAACTGAAAGCACATCTTTTTTCTTTTCTTTCTACAAACACTATCATGGTTGTTGCTCAAAAGAGCTAAAACCCAAACTCTAATCAATATTCATGTTTTCAAACTCTTATTAAGTTTTTTTCCTCGCACATCAACAAAACCCTAAAACTCTAATCAATATTCATGTTTTCCTTACTCATACAACCTACAACTTCATAAGTTTTTAGTTTTTTAACCCTATTTTTTTTTTCTAGTACCTTAATACTTAATAATGGTTAATATATATATATATATATATATATATATATATATATATATATATATATATATATATATATATATATATATATATATATATATATATATATATATATATATATATATATATATATAAACTATGATTACACAAAAGCTTTTTCTTTATATTATCTTATTATTTTATATTTATTCATTTAAAATATTGATATATCTTTGCATATGTATGTTTGTTTTTAAGTAAGTTAAACATTTGTATTTAATGAAGATTTATGGTTACTTATGTGTCCTGTTTTGTTTTAGGTATACTTTAACAATAAAATTACTGTTGACTAGGATTTGTGTATAAGCTTTTTCTTCTTAATAATGTTATTTGAACAAAGAATGAACTTTAAAAGTGTTAAGTGCTTTATAAATGTAATAACACTATTATAGTTTTATTACTTTTATAATGCAGTTAGTGACTAAAGTGTTATTACTTTTGTAGTCGTAAGTTTATTGTTTTTGTTTTGTTTTTTGTAACTTTCTTGCTAGCAAACTTGTAATAATTTGCAAACGCGATCGTATAATTTAACTCTTGATAAAAACTTGTTATATTATAAATACGAATATATTTTACAAACAGATGACGATACATATTTTCTTTTTCCTCTTTAAAAGAAAAAACACAAAAAATATGAAAAAGTCAACCTTTTTAATGCCTAAAACCGTTTTTTTTTTTTTTTTTTTTTTTTGCTTTGACTTGATGAATTTTGTTGCCGATAATAATAATCACTAAGAAAAAACAAAAAAACAAACAAACAAACTATTAAAACTATTATTATTGTTTTCTATTTAAGTTTACTTTAATTTCTTATGCAGTTATTAAATTTAAAACAATATTTCAGTAACGCATATAATATAACTTGCGCAAACGGCCGTGGTCATGTTCTCTAATTTTAAAAACGTTTTCGTAGTACAAGCAAGAAAACCGCACGCCTTTCCTGGGAAGGCTTGATATATATATATATATATATATATATATATATATATATATATATATATATATATATATATATATATATATATATATATATATATATATATATATATATATATATATATATATATATATATGTTTATATGCCAGCACTTAATAAATAGTAAATGTAAAAATTTATAAAAAAAATATTAAAATGCATAAATTTATAATATATGAAGTATTAACAATTTTGCCAGGGATGGGTTTAAAAAATGTAAATTTTTTAGCTGGGGCCAGAGGCCAGAGGCATATACGGAGGCATACCCAGTCACATACTACTGGTAAATGTAATAAAATCCAAAAGATCTTCAGCCTCTGAGCACTGTACCTACAAGTACCTACAATGTACAAATTAACTACAAATACCATTTCTAAATGGCAGTGCGAGGCTAAATTCAGGAATTATGAGGCACCAAAATATATTCTTTTATTGGTTTACAAACCTAACCAATGTATTTTTATTAATACCATTATAAGATTTTTCAAGACTTAACCCAGACTAAAATCAAGACCTGATTAATAACTTACCATAAGTTTGAGTTTTAAATTTTGTTTTTATTTTTAAAAGTATTAAGCTATGTTTAAATATCACTTTAACCTTGGTTTAAATGTTATGCTGATTGAATATTATTACATATTATTAATTATAATATTTTTAAATAACTATATTTTAATTACTCTATTCATATTTTACAGTTATAATTATATTTTTATACATTCATTAAAAATACTTTTTTGCTTAAAACAATAGTACAAACTTATAACTGTTAATTTATCATTTAAAAAAAAAGATTTTAAACTACCATAGTGTCTTGTTTACATTCATGCTATTTAAGTATAAGATATGTTTAAAAACATGTTTTAAGACATTAAATTTTTTAATGTTTAAATATTTAATGTTAATAATTTTATTTTAATGTTTTTAAAAAATAAATTAAGATAATTAAGATAAATTAAGATAAATTTAAATTATTGTTTAGATTGTTTATATCACCTGTTATTTTTCTTATCATCTGTCCAATCCAAATCAAAGAGATTCTGTTCTATCACTTTAGAACCGCTGTAAAATTATATTAAAATTATTTAATATTTAACTATTATATATTATATTTATATTTTTAATATATATATATACATATACAAATTTAATTTAGTCTCACAAAGAGCAAGTCTGGTGAACTTTGCAAGACCACTAATACTTGTAAAAGATATATTGAAACAGGTGCTGGCGATGGTTTTCCAAGATTAATATTTTTGGTTACTTTAGTCATGGTTTAAGTAAAGGATAACTTGACTCATTCATAAATAGAGCATGGCATCCAATGCATGAGTTGAGCAGTTGCCTCAGTATATTAACTAATTGTTAGTATATTGCCTCAATATACTACATGTAAGTATTTTGCATTATGTTATAATAATTTAGTTGTTTTAATCATTATTTTTATTAATATCAAACAAAATTCTTATATAAAGTCAAAAACTTATCAACAAAAAAAAAAAAAAAAAAAAAAGAAAAAAGAAAAGAAAGAATAAAAATGATTACTTATAACCTTTAAATTATAATTATAACCTGCTAAATTTAGCAGAGTTATTAGCATAACCTAAGTCAAAAAAAAAAAAAAAAAAGAAAGAAAGAAAAAAAAATAAATAAATAAAACTTTCCTTTTCAAATTAAATCTTGCTTAGAGTTTTTTCAGAGCTAATGTCATATTATTAAATTCATTTAAAAAATTTTAAATTTTTCATTTATTTTATTAAATAATTGTTTTATATATTATTTATAATAAAAACAAAAAATAACTAAATTAAAAAGAATCCAAATAATTTTATTAGAAAAAAAATATTCAAAAATACCTGTTACCTCTGTTGAAAAGCAATCCCACTCCAATATGCCCCAGCACACACAGTAAAAACTGCAATGAACCATATGATAACAATATTTGGGTCAAACAAAGGCTCATGAGGATGATAAAGTTGCGAATAAATTGGTTCACCAAGTTTCTAAACATCAAAAAATATAAACAATTTTTTTTATAAATTTAAAAAATAAAACAATTCAGATCCTTTCTAATCAAACCAAGGATTTGGCAGAAAAACTTGTATTAAATACTTTCAAAAAATTTAATTTCATCTATTAGGTGCAAAACTTAATGAGTTTATTTATTTTTGTATTGTAGCTAGTATTGATACAAAAACAAAATTTACAATTTTATACTGAGCTATTTAGCACATGCACAACAAAAATCTGAAACTAAATATCACAATAACAAGCTTGTTTTTCTTCTCTTTGAATAAATTATGACAACGAAGTTTATTTCTAATAAATCATTGTTTTCTAATAAATAGACAATAAACAATAGAAAAAAAGAATTATGTTAATATAATATTAATTCTTATCTTATTTTCAACAAAAATAAAGTTAAGTAAAATTGCATTTAATTATAACTAATCAACATAAGTTGAACTAATAACATTAACATGTTGAACTAATAACAATAACACAACAATGCGGTAGTAGTGTAGTGGTAGAGCGCTCGCTTCATAAACGAGTGGTTCCGAGTTCGATCCCCACCACGTCCCTGGTAGTACCGCGCTCAACTCGTTTCTCCGTGCAGCGGCCTTGCTCGTCAAGGTTCGTGTTTCGGAGTTATAGAGTTGAGAGAGGGTTATAACCACAAATAAGTAGCCTCCTCGTCTGTAGTGGCCTTCTCGGCCTTGAGGAGGTGAATTAAAATAGAAAAAAAAAAAAAAAAAACATAAGTTGAATTAACACTAATAGCATTAACAACATAAGTTGAACTAACACTAATCAACATAAATCAAATTTGAGTAAAAAACATAAATGAAAATTTAACACTAATTAAAAGTTAGTAGCTTGATAAAAAAAAATCTAATTAAAAAAAAAAAAGAAAATTTTACTTTTTTTCTAAATAGAAGAGAAATTTATTTATTATTTATTTAAATAAAAATAAACTTAAAAAAATATAAATAAACTATTTTATAAAAGTTTTATTAAAATTAAAAAAATAAAACTTTGTTTTACCAATAATAAATTGATTTTGCTTTTTATAAAAATTTAAATTTATATAAGTTTAGCACCTCAGAACTGAATAAAAAAAATTTTCTATAACTTATATATAAAGATATTTAAATACGCAACAGGTAATCAAAAAATATTTTAAACCAAATAACGGGTGACAACTAAAAAACGAGACTGGATTTAAAGACACATATCTCCTTAAAGGAATAAGATTTTAAAAATAGGAAAACTGTTTTAGAAGGTATTTTTATTCTAGTTTTTAAATATTTTATGTGCTTTTATTTTTTATAGAAAAATGAATAAAAAAATAAATTCAAAACAAGAAGAGATTAGATTAATGTGTACGAATTTTATTTAAATTACAAAAATGCCGGTAAAAAACTCACTTATGACCACTTTAAAGTTGAGAATATACCTAAAAGTACTATCTGCAAGATAATTAAACGTGCTGAAAGTAAATCTGGGTACCAAAGAATTTAAGGAAGTTGAATAAAAGCTAAAAAAATGACCAGAACAAACATTGAAAAGCTTAAACTCATGTTTGACCATAAAGACGGAGTTTCTCAACGACAGGCAGCTAAAAATTTCAACTGTACTAAGCAACACATTAGTAAAACATTGAAAAAAAGAGCAAATATTAAATAAAGAAAAAAAATGACGATTCCAAAACGCTCTGACCAGCAAATAGCAGAAGCTAGAATTAAGTGCAGTCGATTGTGTCAGAAATTCAAAAATCGTTAAATAATCGTTGACGATGAGTCTTATTTCACGTTAAATCACTCCAGTATCAATGGAAATTATATATTTTATACTAGTGATTGAGAAATTCCATTTTCAGAAAAAGCAATCCATAGAAATTACTTCTACGGATTGCTTTTTCTGAAAATGGAATTTCTTAACCTTATTTTGTACCAAGTGGACTGGCTCTACACCAAAAAATCTATTTAAACAAATGTATTAAGAAGAGACTTATTCCATTCATCAATAGGAATCATTCAGATGGTGCATATGTATTCTGGCCAAAATTAGCATTATCTCATTATGCAAAAACAGTAATTATGTACTTAAACAAGGAAAACGTGCATTATGTTGAGAAAGCGGATAACCCTGCAAACTTGTCAGAATGTCGCCCTACCAAAAATTTTTGGAGTATTTTGAAAGGCCTTGTCTACAAGAATAATTGGCATGCAGAAAACCTTAAAAAAATTACGTCCTAGAATCAGGTATTGCCTTAATAAAATTGATATTGAGCTCATACGGAGACTAGCTCAGTCTACACCAGGCCTAGTTGACAGAGTCAGAAGAAATGGTTTAATTGAGAACAACTGATTATATATTTAAAAACTAGAACAAAAATACTTTCTAGAACATTTTTCCTTTTTGTTATATTTTATTTTTTTAAAGAGATATGTGTCTTTAAATCCAGTCTCGTTTTTTAGTTGTCACCCATTATATACAATACATTTTAAGTTATTTTCTATATATATTTTGTACAAATATATATATATATATATATATATATATATATATATATATATATATATATATATATATATAAATATATATATATATATTAAGCATACAATTATATCTTTAAGTTTTAATAGAAGTTTTCATAACTCTTTCATTTTATAGCATCATTGAATAAACTCAAAAATTGAAAAAACAATAGTAAACCACTACTGAATAAGATTAATGTATGCATTTTAATTATTTTTATTTATTTTTTATTTTTATTTCATGGATTAAAGCAACTAAATTGGAAAACAGTTTGAATATTATTTTTTTAATTGACTGATCTTAACAATGGTTTTACCTTTAAATTAAACAAAACTTTCACACATCATCTTAGAAAATATTCTGCAACTTTTATAAGATCTTTAACTTATTTCTTTACCTGAACCTTGTTCCATGCATTGTAAGATATCATACCAACCGATAGATGAACTTGATTATGTTGATAATGGGTACCAGTTTCAAACTCCTTTTAAAAAAAAATTAAAAGTAAAAAGTAAAAATCAATGAAACAATAAAACCTATTAACACAATTTATCAATTTAACATTATATTACATAAGAGTTTCATGAGTTAGCAAGCCTTCTCATTAAAAGACATCTCTCTTATAGTATAATGAGTTGAAGTTAAATTCAAGAATATTTTACATCGTAACCAGTTCACTATATATTAAAAAACAAAAAACAAGTCAAAAAACAAATTAAGTATAGTATAGGGCTTTTAAAACATTACGCTGTAAGCTATTTGGTTACAAATCATATTTAATGTTAATTCAAATAAATCTTCCAGGTATTATATAATTATCATAAATTATTATGGTAACTTATAAAACTTTAATGATTGTAAGCTATAAGATTATAAGTATAAAAGCATATAAACTATAAGCTATCAGATGATAAGATAAAAGCATACAAACTATAAGCTTCAGATGATAAGATAAAAGCATATAAACTATAAGCTATCAGATGATATAATAAAAGCATATAAACTATAAGCTATCAGATGATAAGATAAAAGCATATACTATAAACAGGTTATGCTTAAAACTAGCAAGGCTAGTTAAAAAACTTTAACAAAGAAACAAATCCAAATTTTTAAAACCTAAAATTTATTTTATACTTTTAATTATCATTTTATAATTAAGTTTCATACCTCTGTTGAGTCATTAGATCTTACAATAATAACTTGTCTAGCATGAGCATAAGAAGCCCATTGAAATTTTTCAAACTGAGAACAGTTTCCATCTGATGTTACAAATGAAGATGCATTCCATGACCTTGTTACATCAATGTATTCTGAACATCCATGAGGTGGATATGGAACAAACACCTTATACTTAGGCTGTAATAAATAATGAAAAATTAATTTGTTAGTTATATATATATATATATATATATATATATATATATATATATATATATATATATATATATATATATATATATATATATATATATATATATATATATATATATATATATATATAGGGTGGCCCTTAAAACAACATTTTTGAAAAAAACCTGCTCTTACCCTTAAATGTGTTCTATCTATACAAAAACACAAGGTTTAAAATTTTTTTGAATGAAAAATATTTTAAGGGGTCCTTCAAGATCCTTGAAAGTTTAATGGGTCCCTAATATTTTCAAAAAATATGTCAACTTGGTACTCAAATGAAGCGAAATTATATAAAAATTTCAAAAATAATATTTATTTAAAAAAAATTGTTATTTTTGGTTTTATTACTTAAAAAATTACGTTTTTAACAGAAAATGATTAAAAAGGAATTTTTCATGTTTTTTTATGATAATTTTGATAAAGTTAAAATTTTTTTAAAATGAATATAATTTTTTTATAAATTTTTATATAATTTCGCTTCATTTGAGTACCAGATTGACATATTTTTAAAAAACTTTTTTTTGAAAATATTAGGGACCCATTAAATATTTTATATATATATATATATATATATATATATATATATATATATATATATATATATATATATATATATATATATATATATATATATATATACATATATATATATATACATATATATATATATATATATATATATATATATATATATATATATATATATATATATATATATATATATATATATATATATATATATATATATATATATATATATATATATATACATACATACACACATATATATATATTTGTATACAAATATTTTTTTTAAATAGTTGGCTGCTCTTAACTAAATGTATTCTATAATTCTATATAATGCAAAAATATTAGGTTTAAAATTTTTTTGAACAAAAAATATTTTTAGGGGTGCCTCATGACCCTTAAAAATTTGATGGGTCCCAAATATTTTGAAAAAAATAGTTTTTCTAAAGTATGTCAACCTGGTACTCAAAAGAAGTGAAATTATATAAAAACTTGAAAAATAATAATCAATTTACATAAAAAACATGTTTTAATAAATTATTTTAAAAAAAATTAAAAATATGGACTTTTTTTATTATAACCTTAAAAACAATAGTTTTTAGGCAATTATATCTAAAAAAAATATTTTTATGTAAATTGATCATTATTTTTTAAGGTTTTTATATAATTTCGCTTCTTTTGAGTACCAGGTAGACATACTTTAAAAAAACTTTTTTTTTAAATATTAGGGACCTGTCAAATATTTAAGGGTCTTGAGGCACCCCTAAAATATTTTTTATTCAAAAAAACTTTAAACCTAGTGTTTTTGTATTATATAGAACACATTTAGTTAAGAGCAAGAGACTATTTTTAAAAAAGTTGTTATTTGCATCACCCTAATATATATATATATATATATATATATATATATATATATATATATATATATATAAAAATATATATATATATATATATATATATATATATATATATATATATATATATATATTATATATATATATATATATATATATATATATATATATATTTTTATATATATATATATATTATAACAGGCCTTTACGAAAGAGACATACGGTTGCACACCTTTTATGATTACGCATATAATACTTTGTTTTGGCAACTTGACCACAGCTTTTTTGCAAGTTTCGATAACTAGCGCTTTTAAAAAATGCGAACGAAACAAATGTCTGAAATTTTTTTAAATCTATTTATATATTTGTAATGTAACAAATTTTTAAAGTAATAAAAAGTAATTAATGTTAATTAAATTTTCAAGAAATTTGTCATTTTGTATTATACTTTGTATTAATTTGGAAATTAGACAAACTTAAGATAACAATTTCATCCAACACAATTTTCATCAACAAGCTTCTAATTGTGTCAATATCTTTTTAAAACAAATGATGAAATTTTTAACTTAATTGATTTCATAATTATAATTAAACTGCTACAAAATTTCTTAGAGAACTTTATTGCAATGTAATAAAAGGCGATCATTTAAAAAATAATCAGATAAGAGTTTAAGGTAAGAAACGAGAATTTTTTTCATTACGAATACATAAATACATTTACAAATAGATTTTTAAAAATTTCAGATACATCTGTTTTGTTCCTTGAGCTTCATTGTATATTGCTGCTGAAAAAAGCACCCTAAATATAAGTAATTGCATTTTTTAAGTATCATAATAGCTTTTTTATAAAATTTAAAAGTTGCACTACAAAATTGTTAAATTTCATAGCACATTATAAAGAGCCTAATTTACTTACACTTTTAAACAGCGTAAGTAAATTAGTTTGCTGTGTTAATTAGTAAATTAGTTTGCTATGTTAATCTCTAAAAATAAAAAAAATCTTAAGTGGTGTTGGTGGGAACAGCGTGAGAGGGAATGATTAATATTGATAGAGCTGTGATAATTTTTTTTTTAACTTTCACTTACAATTAAGTGAATAATATAAGTTTTAATTTTTCTAGTTTTTCTTCTACTTATTTTGTCATTCTAAAAGATTTTTTTTTTTTAGTTTAATTTTTGTATCTATTTTATTTTTTTAATTTTATTCTCTTTTTTTTTTAATTTGCTTTGTTTTTTTGTTTTTTATTGCATTCTTTAAAAGCGCTAATTATCAAAATTTGTGAAGAGTTGTGGCCAAGTTGTCAAAACAAAGTATTATATGTGTGATCATATAAGGTGTGCAACCACACATGAAAGTCTTCTCTATTTTAAAATTTAGTGCCCACATACAAAAAAGTGCTGGCATTTATCCTCATTTGCTATTCAAATTAAAATAAAAACGACAAAAAAAAAATGTTTTAAATAAATTTTAAATAACATAATTTTTTAAAAAATGGAAAAAGAAACCTTAATTAAATTCGAAGTAATATAATTAAATAAAAAACAAAAAACATTTAATATAAATATTAAACAAAATAATTAAAAATATATATAGGAACATTTTATTTGCATTTTAAATAGAATAAATACATTTATTCAAACATTAAACAAAATAATAATAATAAAAAAAAAGACAAACATTTTATTAAAGTTCTAAATTAAATAATTAAAATAAAAACATCAAAACAAACATTTTATTTCAATTCTAAATTAAATTAAAACAAAAGTGGCAAAAACAACAGCAAACAAACAATATTTTATTTAATTAAGAAATAACTATTGAAAACAACAAAACGAACAACTAACTTAAATTCTAAATAAAATAACTCATACAATTTTTTCACAATTTTTCATAAAAAGTATTTGATGAACAAAAAAGATTTGTTTTAATTTAATAAATGCCTTTGTTTTTGAAGTTCATTTGAAATTTGATACATAAGAAGTTGGGCAATATTGTTCCTAATAGTTGAACTCTGTCAACAAATGAATCTCCCTTTATTTGAATTGGTATGGGATTGCGGAATCCGGTTTTATTTAGAACATTTAGTAAAACGGGACCTATTATTAATGAGCTTTATAATGAGGAAGTTCAGCATCCTCTGATGGGGTGTTTTATTAGTATCACAGAAACCCTATAACAAAGAATAGAGCCATTTGTATATTACTTCCCATCTTTATTTTCCTAGAATTAATGTTTTCAGTGCCACACTAACAGCTTTTTATATTTTTCCATTTTTTCGCTCGTATTGGTCACTGCTTGTTGGGTGATATAGTTCTGCTTTTAATCTCACTGTTCTTTTCTAGGAATACCTTGATTTTTACTCTTTAAAACTGTGTTCCACAATCTGTGTGAACCAGGCCTTCTTGTAAGAGGCGTGCGATCGCACGCCTTATATGACCATGCATATAGTTCTTTGTTTTATCAACTTGACCACGGCTCTTTGCAAGTTTTGATAATTAGCGCGTTTAAAAAATGCGCTAAAAAAAAACAACAAATGTGATTTTGAATTTAATTGATTCCATAAGTACAATTATACTCCCACAAAATTTCCTGAGTACTTTAATGCAACTTAATTAAATGCAATCATTGAAAAAAATATTCAGATTAGAGTTAAATTAGTACAGAAGCTATCAAAAAATAACTAAAAACCATTTTATCATGGAAATATAATTTCTAATTAAGAAATTATTTACTAAAAAAAAGGAATTACAATAATCTTGAAACAATCGCATTTGCCAACTATTTTTTTTCCCAGAGTGTGATATATCGTTTTTTTTTAATTTACGTTGACTTGTGTATCTTTATTTATTGACGAACATCTAATTTAAGAAATTTATGTCAAATAAAATTCAAATAATTTTTATTCTAGTTAATAAGTTATTAAATATATTAAAGATGCTTGGTAAATTTATTCAATTTTTATATTTCAAAAACTTTTTTTTTACACATTTGCAAAGTGCGCGCAAATTAATGATAAATGCTCAATAAAAAAACTTTTAAAAGTGCAAAAGTTTTAATATGCAAACAAACATAATTTCACTTTATGGAAAAGAATAAAATTTTAAAAAACGCATGCTAAGTTTTATTTATAATGAATACATTTGCTTTAAACTTTTCATGTAATTGCAAAAAGCATAAAGGAAACTGTCGTTAAACGTAATGATCGCTTTTCTCAATAAAAGACAGGAATGGAAATGTTTGAGCATGGTTTCTCTTGATGTTTTTGCGAAAGCATTCATTTTAACTAAAATTATTTATGCTTTTGTGAGCGCATGCAAAAACCATGCTAAAACATGATTATTTTTTTCTATAGCGTATTTAGTTATTTTACTTAAAAGTGACACAATTGAAAAAAGTACTTATGTTTTGGCGTTTATTTAAATCTGTGAAATTAATTGTTTTTCATATTAAATATGTGTTTTTTATAATAAATAAAAAACTAATGATCGCAAAATTATTTTGAAAGAATTTGCTGAAGTAATACGTTCGTTTTTAAAAATCCTAATCAAACGGCAACGTTTGCATAAGCAAAATTAAAGAAACGTGATGTTTTTCTGTCTGTCTTTTAAGAAATGCGGGCACATTTGTCGATTTGTTGCACCCTGTATACTATTAATTTTTTAACAAAATTTTAAACTTGCACCACAACATTTTATTAAATTTCATGGCACTTTTAAACAGCCTAAGATACTTACGTTTTTGAACATCAATTTCTAAAAAAATTAATAAAAATTCTGAGAAGAGGAGGAGACCTCATAATGGATTCATTGCAAGTTGTACATTGGCTTGTTAGTTGTTTGATTTTAGTGGTGGAGTAAGGTAGGTTTGGGGTTTTGCAATAATGTACCATTCTTTTATCTCCAAGATGGTATAGTTGAGAATAAATATTGTAAAACACTTTAGTGGTATTTTACTTTGTAAAACACTTTAGTGGTATTTTATGAACTTTTTTTATTCAATTCACTCCCAACAAGGCTTTCAGCCTTGTTGGGAGTGAATTGAATAAAAAATAATAATAAAAAAATAAATCCATCACATATAATGAAATTAATATGTTGATCTGCTGTTAAGGGTTTTGTTGGACATTTTCTAGAAAATTGTTTCAGATTGTTCAAATTAGATAAGCTTTCATTGATTCTCCATCTTGTTACTTAAAAGAGTGAAGTTTGAAGCACATCATGATTGCTGTTGATTGTTTCTTATATTTGTTATCAAGTATTTTGATTGGATCATTGTATGATGGATTATTGTGAAAGCTTTTACATCGAACAAATTGAAATTGAAGTTTGCAGTTCTCTGGAATCATAGCATCATCTAGTCAAACTGATGGCATTTTGTTCCAGTATATATAATCTCTTTCACATGGTTCATAACATAGTATTTTTTTTGTTGAATATTTTGGCATACATATTAACTTCATATTTGATAAAGTGGTTGTAAACCGTAAAAAAAAAGTGTATTAATTATATATAATTAATATCTCTGGTTCAAATAACTTCATTATTTTAAACGACCAATGCAAGGAGTATACATAAGGATTATGACTGAAAATATTTTTTCAGTCATAATCCTTATGTATACTCCTTGAAGTATATAATGTTAAGCTTGAAAAAAAGTGGAATTTTATAGGGATAGCATAACTATTAAATATTCCTTAAAAGTAACTTTTTTTAGAAAGATATAGTTAAAAAAGGTTTTGAAAAGTAACTTTTTTCAATTTTTATTAATAAATGTTAGTTCTTTTACAATAAATTTGAAAAAATTAATTTGTATTTAACAGCTCTAAATTTTTTTTAACTTTCTATGAAATTTCTTTTGAGACAAAACTTGATATACTTTTGGGGAGAATATTTTTGGTTATATATAATATAATAACAAAAATAATAATCTCTTTATAATAATACTGGACTTAATAGTAGTAATAGTAGTGCGCTTTCGAGCCTGTTTGACACGATACTCTTGGCAACCATTGCATCCGAGGTAGTGACGAGAAAGAGTCTTACCTTTGCTTTATAAGAAAACGCGAGCAAACGTGAAACTCATATTGTACGTACATAAACTTCATGTTATGTAATGTTAAAACATGCTTAAACATATATCAAGTTCAACAGTTTGATTTTCACTTAAGAACTGCATTTCGTCAACCTTTGCTTAATTTCTAATCTTTTGTGTTTTATCCGTTCAAAAACAATTTTTATATAATTTGAAATCTTCAAGACACTACGTGACGGCGTAGTCGAGTGGTTAGCGCGCTGGGCTTCGGATCAGAGCTGCCGTGGTTCGAGTCCTACCGTTGACGACTACTGTTTTAATTTTTTTTTAAACTTTTTTAAATACTAATTCAAATACTTATAAAGTTTTATAGATATTGTATATAGACAACATATGTAAAGATATTATTCAAAAGTTTGATCTTCGCATTTTGACACAGAACCAACTTCGCTAACGAGAGAAAAAAAATCGTTCACAAATTTCAAAATTTTGTTTTTTCGTGAAGTCTTTTAACACTTAGTTTCCAACTTTCTTGACATATTCCAAGTCTTTTTGAGAAAAAACTTTGTTGATCAAATATACAAAAACAGAAATTCAGGTTTTTTGTATATGATAAATATCGCTGTGGTACAAAGTGCCAACCTAGGTTTTTTAAACAAAATGCCAATCGAGTTTTTCTTCCACGCGGTTTTAATCACCACGAGGCTTAGTTAAATGCTTAGTTAAATACTTAAAAAAAGATAAAATTTAAGGCTTAAAAAAAGAATTTTTTACAAATTTTTTCTTACATCTCTTAAATCCTTGACTTTTGGATTTAGATTTATTACATTGATAGTAACATTATCATATTATTATTTTTAGATTATTACATTGTTTGATATTTTTTTAGATTAATAAATTTGAAAATAAATCATGTCAGGTAGCATTTTTTTTTTTTTTTTTCTTAAGTTAATTTTTTTTTAAATTGCTTATTGACCTCTTTTTAAATTTTTAGAAGCTTTAGATGACGATTTGATGTTTAGTAAGTCGCTATTATTTTATTTGTTCAGTAATTCAATTTTAGTCGTCTTTATTTGTTCATTAGGTCGCCAATTTTGTTTTTATTTATTTGTTAAGTTTTTTCGTTTATTTGCTTTCCATATACTTTACTCTTTGCTTTTAGTTAAACCACATTTTTTTAAGTTGTCTGTATTTTTTTTTATTTTTAATACTGAACATATTTTTATTTAGTGGTGCAACCACAACAAAGTAAGAATTTTTTATATACTTTTTTATAGCCCCTTAAACCTACAAAAAACCTATTTTGTATTTGTTGTGCCATTGATAATATTTTTTCTCTTTTACTTAATTATTTAATCTGTTTTTTTTTTAAGCAGATGCTCAACAACAACCACATTCTGGTAAGAAGGAAACCTTTTGTTTCAATTTATTTATATCTTTTTTTTTTAAATTTCCTAACATTTTGTCGTTTTCTTTTCTTTACTAATGTATTTTTTTTAATCTGTATTTATATTTTTTCTAGAACCGCAACAACAACTACAATCAGGTAAAAAAAAAATTCCAATGTATTTAAAGTCTCTTTTTAAAAAAATTTTAAAAAAGATTTCTATTAAAAAAAAAATATTATGCGTGTTTATTTTTTAATACTACACATTTTTCAACTTGTAGTGCAACAACAACCTGGTAAGAAATTAATTTTATACGTTTTTCAATAATCTTTTTTTTATAAAAAACCTATTTTTATTTGTTGTGCTGTTGATATCAAATTGTTTTTCTAATACTTAATTATTACTTTTTATCTTTTTTTATATTTTAACTAGAAACACAACAATTACAATATGGTAAGAAAAAACCTTTTGTTTTATTGAATGTAAATCTTTCTTTAAAAAGTTCTAAATAATTTGTTTTTTCTTTTTCTTTACTATTGTATTTTTTTAAATCTGTATTAATTTTTTTAGTACAACAACAACCACAATCAGGTAAAAAAAACTCAATTTTTTATTCAATGTTTTGTTAATAACAGTTAGTTTTCTATTTACTTGAAATTTATTGTTTTAAATTTTTAAAGACATAAAATGTATTAGTATAAGTATTATTTTTTTTTTTTGTAGTGAACTTTCAACAAATGTTTTGTAAGTTTTGATTTTTAAATTTTTTTTAAATTTATTATTGATTAAGTTTATAATTTGATTGAATTATTTTTGATTGTGTCATAATCAATAGCTCATGTTATTTTAGTGCAATCTATGGAAGAAATGTGTAAGATTTAAGATAGTATTGATTATTAAACTTTTTATTTGTTACTGTAATACTCATGTTTTATTTAATTTTTTAAAATATTACTTTACATAGAAAATGTTAATAAAATTGTTTTTTCTCTTTAGTTAAAAATTTTTTAAAGAAGATGAAGGAGCAATCCTGTATGAAAATATCTTTAACTTTATAAATTTATAAATTGGTTCTTTCCAAAAAATAATTGATTATATGCATACATATGGTGGTGGTATACACATCACCATATTATGTAAACATATTGTTTTATTTAAACATATAAAAGAATTTAGCTTTTTTTATTGTAAAGTTTCTTATGTATTATGAAATCATAGATTTTTTGATTATATGTAGCCCGAACACCATCATTGTCAATGGCAGCAGCTGCCACAACTCCTGGTAAATAAACAGCTTTTTTTATATTACAACTAGAATAATTATTAGTTACTGTTAATATTTTATTTAGTTAATTTTTTTCATACTTTATCAGCAACAATAACAACAACAACAACAACAACAACAGCATCTTCGTCAAGTGCAGCTGCTGCTGGTAAGTTAATTTTTAGTTTTGTATTTCATTTGTATGAATACTGTGTTATTATTATGTAACTGTAAAATGTGATGTTTACTTATTTTTTTAAATTCTTAATTTCTTTTTTATTTTTATAATAATGTATAAGATTCATTTTGTTACATTTATCATTTTAGATTTGTCATATGAGGCTTTTATAGCCTACAGGAGAAGTCAACCAGGACCCATATCCTACAGGGCCCATAGGATATGGGTCTCAAATAATGGGGCAGATCTCCCCTCTTTTCGTTGGGGGAGAAGAAGAAGAAATGGGAGGGGGGGGTGTTATGTATAATTATAATTATAATTGATTATACAAAATATATACAAATAAATTAAATAAAATTTTACAATAAGCACTGTTGTTTTTCTTTACCCTTCCTAAGATAAATTTTGCCAATGTTGGAAATGATTTTAAACAATAAAGGCGTTTATGACTTTTTTATTTAACATATGGGTGCCTTACAGTAAAAAGTACCAATCTTCTGAGTTACTGATACAGTTGCATAGAGTCAGGAATAAGTCACAAAATAAAACAAAAATTAGCTTGATAGCATCATTTTTAAAAGTTCTACATAGTTTTTCATGGAAGTGTTTTAAAATGAAATTACACTAAAAAAGACTTAAAAAATTGACAATTTAAAACTGTGTAAACTAACAAAGCAATAAAGGTAATGTAAATTTTCATTATTTATTTAAAAAAAAACTATTACTAAATATTAAAACTGCTTGAAAAAAAAAAAAAAAGGTAGTTGCAACGCGTATACCTCAGAATCTAAAAACTGCGACTTGGTACCTTTTCCTGTGTTTTTCTTTTCCCAGTATTTTTTCTTTTTCTGAATTTTAAAATTTATAATTATTTTATAATCTAAGTTTTTAAAAGAATTTTACCAATATCTTTATACTAGACAGTTTACTGTTCTATAACTATATATATATATATATATATATATATATATATATATATATATATATATATATATATATATATATATATATATATATATATATATATATATATACACTATACAATGTCTATATTATTCCATTTAGATATTAAAAAAAAGTATTTAAATTATTGAAGGTATCGGCAACATGTGGTTGATATGACGTTCATCAATTTTTGTTTGTAAAAGTTGGCATGTCTTTTTTTTTTATTTACAAAATAGTTTTTACTCTTTAATATTCAGTTATAAATTTTTTTAAACTATTATCATTTTTTTTCTTATTTTTTTAAAAATGTTTTATTTGTCTTACTACTTACAATACAACATGTAGTGTTTAAACCTAAACTCAGCTTCTATGTATATTTCTTTTCTAAACCAGTTAAGTGTATGCCTATATATATCTATATATATAGATAGATAGATAAAGTTATATATAGATGTATATAGATATATATAGATATGTGGTTGGCTCGCGATGCAATTGTCGTATCGCAAACCAGTCTTTGATACTGGTCAAAAAACCAGTCTTTGATACTGGGAAAAAAAAACAGTCTTTGATACTGGATATTTTTACTGCAAAGCCATTCTTTGTTACTTATAAAAAAACAGTTGACAATTGACAATTACATGAAATGACAGTATTAAAGAGATGTGCTTCATATGTTAATAGAAAAGCACAAATATTTTTTTGACAGACTCCTTAGCTCACCTTCACGTTGGTGTCTGTTGTTAAAAATGATTATTAGATAGTTTCATTGCTGAGACTAATTACTTTTAATCATTCACTAAGAGCTAAGAAAAATTAGTTTAATAAATTTATTTTGCTTATATTTGATTTTAAATTTTAGTTTAATTGTTATAAAAATCAACTTAACTTTTGGGTTCCAAATAAATATACGACCTTCTACGAACCAAATATTATGTCAAAGTAAGTTATATCTTTTTAGCATTTTTTTACCATAATTTGTAATTACCTTAATTACTTTTTTTTTGGAATTACATTTCATTCGTTGATTGTTAATAAATATTGTAATAATAACTACGTAGTTGTTTCTTTTAGACTGTCTATTTCGAATCAGTGAAGTGATTTTGCAACGAACCAAGTTGTGAAGACTTTAACATTAAATCAAATATATTCACAAAAAAAATTTTGTTGTTTATATTTGTTTAAAAAAACATTTTTAAAAATTTAAAACCTTTTACATAAAACATTTGAAATTTTTAAGTTAAATAAAGATTTCTTTTTCCTCGATTTTACAATTCTGGTTTAATAGTAATATAGCTATAAAAAGCAACAACGATAACGATAGTTTTTATTTTCTTAACACCATTTCTTAACACCCTCTCCCCTTGATTTTTGCTTGCAAAATTTTGTCACTAATTTGTGCTAAAAACAAGTTTTTGTTACGGAACAAGTAAAGAGTTTTTTTGCTTCGTAAGTTTGATATAGTTTAATAAATGGTTAAAATCCTCTTTTTACTGTAGTTTTTTTCAAAAAGGGTCCTGTAGGAATTTTAGTTCAAATCTAATATATGAAATGGGGTAGGAATGTAAGTTGAATATAAAATTTCAACTAATACTTTTTACAAAGCACCATAACGCAATTTAGTTAAAACGTGGCTCAAAGTCAAATCAACATTTTTAAAAATCTGTTTTAATTTAAATATTTGAAATTTAAAATGTTAATATAAATTTTAGTGAGCTAATAGTGAAAATGCTAATAAAAATTATAGTGATGCTAAAATAAAATTTAGATTTAGTGAGAAATAAAGCCCATTTTCGACAAATCCAGATTTACTTGGTCGATGACTTTTAAAACTGATTCTACGCTGAAAGTTTCTGTTTTTATCACTTATTGAAATAAAAACAATTTTCTCAGTTTTAATTAAAACATTTTAAAATTTAAGGAAAAATTTTTCAAATTTTTCAATTGTTATTTTTAAAAAAAAAAAATTTTCAAATATTTTTAATTGTTATTTTCAAATATTTTCAATTGTTATTTTTAAGGAGACCTGATAAGTAAAGATTAATAAACGAGGGTTGGTGTGGCTTGGTAAGTTTGGAGTGGGTATAAATATTTTCTCAAAAAAAGCGTCTCCCTCCTATCCTTTAGGATTTTAGAGTCACCATTAAATTTTGACATAAGTTGCAAGAAGTGTCTCGCAAATGCCATTTATGTTAAAGTTAGTGTTTACGCAATCAATAAGTTTAATCTTCGTATCTAGGGCATTAAAATTTTCATTTAGATGTTTTCATTTGATTGAGATTTTCTTGCGTTATAAACCGGATAATAGTTCTTATGAACTGTAAGCACGCGGATAAAGTGTGCATCAATATCCTAAAGACCCGTACTTTACGGGTCATGACAGCTAGTAATATAATAATATGGTAATATTTTAAATTGGAACTCTAAAAACATTGCTAAATATACTTACAGTACTTGACAACTCCATTGGTATAGCAGAAAATTCCGGATTATATATTGCACAGACATCAGCAGAACCAAACTGCCCTTCAAGATGAAGAATAGCCAGTGGAAATGTAGCATTTAAAGCATAAGGGAGCTAAAATATTAAACAAAATCAAAACACTATTTTTATTTTTAACACTATAACAATTTTTCTGTTTAGAAAAAATGCGATGTATACTAAAATACATTTTCATTAGCTATTAATACCAAGCCAAAAAAGTTAATACCAAATTTTAAAAAAATCTGAAAAACAAAATTTATTTATTTCAATATGAGAAAATTTAAAATATAAAGAATTTAATATAAAATTTAAATTAACTAAATTTGATAAATTGAGTCACTTTACATAAAAGAAGGGAAATATAAGTTTTATTGAATGTCACATTTTTTTGTCAGTTTTTGAATAACTTTTCTTGAATAAAAAATCTTAATACAAATTATATTGACTCTACTCTGCTTCATACTTCTTTGTTAGGTTGTTAATCTTAAAGACTATCGGGGGTGTGGAGTCGTAAAAAAAAAGTACTGACTTTGAATTCAGTTGTTGAAGTTTTTAGAGTACGACTCCAACTATAACTTCGACTCTAAAGCAAAATTTTTGAAAAGTTCTCTGAATTCTTTAAAGAATATTACACGATAAGTTAAAAAAAATTTTTTTGTAAACTTTATGAAAAATTCTTTGAGGTTTAGTATGAATACAAGGTTAATTGAATATTTTGTACATGCACGTGCAATACCAAGAAGTTTCACTATTGGAGTTGGAGTTGCAATTATTTTAGTGACTCTGACTCCGCTAAAAATGTCACGACTCTGCAACTTCGACTCCGACTCCATAGCCCTGCTAATAATAGGGTTTAAAGAAAAGTTACACCTTTTACAGCAGCTTTAAACTTAACAAAGTAAACTTTAAAAAACAGCCTGGTTTTTATCATTATTAAATAATAAAAATACTTACAACCTTTGCTATGAAACAACAAAACAATAATATATCTTTTGAAAAAGTTTTTACATTTCATGGTTATTTACTAATAGTACAAGTATTAATCTAAGTTAAACACCAATAAATAATGATAACAAAAAACAATAAATAGTAATAGCAATCATCTCTTTATAATAATGCTGAATTAAATAGTAGTACTAGTAGTAGTAGTAGTAGTAGTAGTAGTAGTAGTAGTAGTAGTAGTAGTAGTAGTAGTAGTAGTAGTAGTAGTAGTAGTAGTAGTAGTAGTAGTAGTAGTAGTAGTAGTACTAGTAGTAGTAGTAGTAGAAGTAGTAGTAATAGTAGCATTTGATTCTGTTTTGTCAGGTCTTTTGTTTGTTAAATAATTTCAAAATTTCTTATAAATATAAGCTTGTGTGGCCAAGTGGTTAGCGCACTGACATTCTGAAGCAGAGCTTTGAGGTTCAAACCCTATGGTTGGAATTTTTTTTTTTTATATTTTATTATTTTGAAATACAAAATAAAAAACTTTTAAAAAGAGAGCTATAAATTTATTTTGTTTTGTATTTTAAATTAAAAAAAACAAACAAGCTGATGATTTGAACTTGCCACGCGGCGACCTAAACTTTTTTTAAATACAGAAAAGGGGTTTATGTAATATGTTTTTATTATGAACATAATTAAAATTTTAATTTTATATTTAAAATTAATCATTCTATTGAATTTATTATTTTTAAAAATAATAAAAAGTTAAAATTACCTAATGTTAAGATAATAAATAAATTTAAAGTGTTATAGCTTTTTTATCACGCCCCTAATAAACATTCTAAACCGAGTGTGCAACAATGACAGAATTTTGTTTCTTTTCTTTCTTATTTATGTTAAGTTATGTTTATAATAAATTTTTGTTGAAAAGCTGTATATTTTGTTTCTAAACTAAACACCGTCAAAATTTCAGTCAGCAGAACATGCAAAATATTAAAATAATTTGCTGCTGTGACGTTGTTTAAGATTCTCCATGTCAGAATATTTTATTGTCAGTTTAGATTTTGTGATTACTTTAAATAGCATTTAATAATTTTCATAATAATCAACAATAATCACTGAATTAGTTGTAATAATAATATGGAATATGGAAAATATATATATGTTTTGTATGATACTCTATATACTTTATGTTTTGTGTTATTTTGTTATAGACTAGTATAATTATAGCTCTTTTGAGCCAACATAATTAATTTGGTTATTTTTTACAGGGGTAACTAATAAGTACCTACCTAATAATAACTAATAAGTACCTTTTGTGAAAGAACTTAAAAATCACTTTTTTTCTGTGTATGTTCTTTATTGATGTGTCCTTATCTGTTCATGAAAACATTAATTTTTATAATCAAAAGGATCATATTTAAAAAAAAAAAACATTTTACTATATTCTTTTTTTTTATTATTATTATTTTTTTTTTATAATTTTACATATATTATCTCACAATAAAGAGTTAATTGTCATGTTTAACTGGAAATATTTTAAATTTAGTTGTTCTTTTATTTCTTTAGTTTAACTTTGCTCTACTAATTATCATTAGTTTACTTTGTCTACTGCTAAAATATAGTTTTAACTTAGTAAACTTTAATTATTTAAAATTTACTAACAAGGCTCCTAAAAAGTTGCTTAAACATTTAAAGTTTTTTTAAATTAATCATAAAAGAATTTTTTTTTTCATAGCTTTAAAAAGTAAACAATAAGTACAATTTTTCTATAATTATTTTTTTACCGCTTTATTAAATAATATTTAAATAAGGAACATATATAGAAAAGGTCGGTGTGGAATAAATGTACTATAACCCATATTTTATGGGTCATAACAGTTAAAATAGTAATATTAAAGTAAATCTAACAAAGAGAATTATAATAACTGTTACTGGAAGAGAAAAGAAGTTGATAAACAAGATAACGATTAACAGAAAACTTGAAATATTGCCAATTATATGAATCAGAAAAAAATACTAGATAAAGGGAGCGAGCATATACCTATGTTATTCTATTATATTTATGCATATCTTTTTTTCAGTCATCAATTTTAAATCCATGCACACAATTATCTTGTGACAATTATGCGCTTTTTACCTTTTTTCAAAAAAAAATGCAAATACAGTAAATGCCTGTTCTCCATCTTTATAATAGCTTATATTGAAAATTTTAGCTTACTAGGACCATTGGAATAAGTATTTTTTCAATAGTTTGAATATTCATCATTTTTTTCCAATACATAATAACAAATGTAAAAAAGCATATGTTAGTAAAATCACTGTTTTACATTATTAGTATTATTAACTTTAATTGATGGTAATTGTGTCAGATAGTTATTATATAACTATCTGACATAATTAACAAAAGAGTTTGACATAATTAACAAATAAAACATGTTTGCATTTACAACAATATAATAAATAACAATATCTATTTCAAATTAACAATATCTATTTCAAAGTAACAAAATCTTTCTGATAAACATTCTTTGAAATGTTTTTGATTTTCTGAAACAACTAGCAAAATGTTTTTTCTCTGATCCTCAGAGTGTGAAGAGTTCACAAACTTTTGTATAAGTCCAACATTTCTTTCAGAACAATCAATTGTGACACTGAAGTGTTTAATAAAAAGGACCAATTTTTTGTACGAGGCTATTGAGTCTAAACATTCTTTATTCTGGCATGCTTCCAACAATTCTTTGTTTTCTTTACTAAGTCAAAAACAACAAAAAGAAACCCTCTTTCACAGAAAGCAAGTTCACAAAGTTTAGCACTTTCATCTACTAAAACAGGAAGTGTTTTCTTTCTATTAATTTTACTTATGTTAGAAACCTCGTGCTCCAACAAAGCCTTCAAAATGTCAGAGTTTATTTGAATTTCAAGGTCAGAATCAGCAAAAGCCATGATTATTGCTTTAGGTAAAAGATACCAGGAGTGAGATTTTAAACTACTTAAAAGTGAAGTTCTTACATTAATAACCTTTTCTCCTTCACGATTTTTGCTACTTTGAATGAATTGAAGTTGACTGGATTTTAAAAACCCTGGAGCATAAAATATAACAATCATTAGACTAACTCTAGAGACAAGAATCTGCTTTTCTTGATTTAAGTAGTTTATAACTGTCAATTCTAAAGCCATTTGATATAATGCACCTGCCATGAATCTAGCTTCAGGACAGGCACACACCTGGTTGATGAATCCTAAATATTTTTGTCTTGTCAAACTGAATATTAAGATAGAAAGCTAAGTATTTCTATCTGACTATTTCTCTGTTTATCTCAATTTTTTTCATATTTACTCCTAGGTAGTTCATAATACTAGCTATAAACATTGTTTGATCTAGGTAGCTTAAACAGGTGCTTACACCAAAAGGAATTCAAAACAATGTTTGATGTATTTCAAAAATACATCAAACAATGCCAAGAAAAATTTCAAACATTATTTTTTGAATATTTCAAAAATACTAAACATTATTGTTTGAATATTTCAAACAATATTGTTTGAAATATTAAAAATTTAATTAACCATGGTTTTCGTTATTATGATATTAGATATCTCAATTGACCTCTATAGATACCTATGGCATCTCTCTTGTAAACTTAAAGTAAAGATTGAAGTTCAATCTTTACTTTAAGTTTTTTAGCTTTATGCCCACATATAAACTGTTTTCTAGGATAAGCTATTTAATGTTGGGTTTTCCAATATCAAAAAGAATCTCCATGATTGATTGATGTCATTGAAAAACAGTCCACACGATAACATTTAACTTATTACATTGACAATGTAATAAGTTTAAATACTTTTAAAACTAGTTTACAACATCAAACACTTTTATTTATTTTTTGATTTTCTTTTTTACAGTTTTATTTTCTTGTTTGACATAAATGTCACCAAGCTTGAGTTTTTTTTTATTAAATATTCCAAAAAATAGAATTTAATTTTTTTTTAATAAAGCATAAGTAATGGGCTTGAAAAAATAGTTGATATCTTACCAAAATTGCAAATAGTAACTGTAAGCCTTTTTTCTTCATATTTTATAAAATATTTTATATATTGAGCAAATAAATATATCAAATGTTGATTTAAATTTCTACTAATAAACTAAAATAAAGTGAAGTAACTCTCACGATGTCAACTCATGATGAGTAAATTAACAGCAGACGATGTAAACGGTTTTATCCCTTTTAAAATGAGCATTTAAACTAACTTTCGGCATCAAAATAAATTGAAAACATTATCCGGGCATACGTTTAAATTAAATCCGGCATAAAACCGAGACTAAATAATAACACGGTGCTGTAAATATTTGGAAACAAATAGGCTATTTGGAAATAACTATTTTTTGCTAAATAAATATTCTTTAGATCATAATCACAAGTAATAAATTTTATTTCTTGTTTTAGATTAAGTAGTTATATTTTCAATACTTTTATTAAACTACTTGTCCGTTGTTAAAATAAAATAGTAATTTTTATCCGGGTAAAGCTACGGTTAAGCAGCTTAATTTACTTTTTTGTTGCGCTCTCGTCAGTGGAGACTTTTTAAACATAAGGAATATTTATTGGCTTCAGTACATACATCGACTATTTCATAGCCTGCTGCTATAAGGGGGTGTGCAGCTACATTGAGTGAAGGTTTAGATGAGCTGAGGGATTTCCATTTGATTTATTGGATTTGAGAATTGTGACTCAACAATATTTGAATAAAACTGGAAGAAAAGTATAATTTATAAAAGATAACTTTCCAGGAAAAGAGTGGGTTACAAGTTTTTTAAAAGGTAACAACGTTTTTTTACAAATTTTAATTTTTATTTGATAATTATCTGTTATTGATCTACATTTTTGCGTACAGAAGTAGTAAGGATGTTCGTTAGATGTTCTAAGCAACTGGTTAACCAACAGCTATCTAGCCACATTTTGTTGTGGTAGTAAGGTTGGTTGGTTGGTAATAAGGTTTTTAAAAAATTTTATAAAAAGCATTCAAAACAAATTTTTAAATTATTTTTAAATTCAGTCAACGAGTTGATTTTCCTAAGTTCTATTATTATACCACTGCGGTGGCAGCCATGGTAGCAGCCGTGGCGCTACCACTGCGTCACGGCTGCTACCACGGCTGCTACCGCAGTGGTAGCGCCACTTGCCTTAGAAACGTTAGATCCGTGGTTCAAACCCCACCTCTAGGCGAGTTTTGCGACATCGGTTGGGAAGGAGGCGTGAACTTTCTATTAAATGCTCTTCCGCGGTGCTCTGTGATAAGACCGTAAGGACTTCTTGGGGCACCTTAATCGACTAAAAAAATATATATATTATTTCATTATAGACTCTTACAACAGAGTAATAGAAAGAACCTTTAGCAAAAGTCGGTTTTCAAGAACTTTTTTGATTTGATTTGAAAAAATTACTTTTTGCTTTTGAATGGTTGTTTTGAAACCAATATTGCCACAGAACGAGCAAAAATTTCATTTAATATAACTTGATAACTTCTTTAACAATCTTGGAAAAAATATTACAAGTGTTTCAATTGACTGCATCATTACCTATGATAAGAAAAACTTGAGGAAGATCCTGGATCCAAAAAATATATTTTGAAACAAGGCAATAAGTATCCCAAAAGAATTTTAAACACTTCTAAAAATTCAACAAGCTGAATGTTTGTTGGAACTGCTAAAGGTGCTATTTTACCGGTTTATGTTGTTTATATATCAGAATAATGTGATACTTGGATGAAAGATATAAATTTGATGAAAAAAATGTGATACTTGAAAGAAAGGTGGGCTTGATAAAATTGTTTATGACAAAAGTAAAAGTGGAGTGCTTGTGGATGATTAAATAAGGTGATGGTTAAAAATGGATGGTTTGGGTCTTTTTACTTTGAAGATTCGTATTTCAAAATTTTTACTCTTTTCTGAAAAAGTGTTAAATGCATGTGAAGACTATGATACTACAATCAGATGTCTTTCAGCTAAAGTTACTCATCTACTACAACCATTAGCTTTTTTTTCTCGCTTAAAGCATTATTGGAGATTGATATTTACTGAGTTAAAAAAACACGATCGAAGAAAACAAAAAAACTTTACTAAAATCTGCTATTCCATATCTTTTGTCTCAGTTAATGGAAAAAAATGTCACAAGACAACATCTCCAAAAATAACACAATGCTGGTTTTAAAAAGTGTGGCATATGCCCTTTGAATAAAGATTATCCAAAGTCAGGTTTACAACAGTCAAATATCGACATTCCAAGTAGTAGAATTTAATACATCCGATGTAGTAATGGACAGCTAAAAGATATGCAAAATGACAATTGCAAAAAAAATTATCAAAAAATTTTCAGACATGCGATGCAATGTATCACCACAAAAAGGTATTAGTGCCAAGGATATTTTGTTTTAAATATCTCCTGTTTGTCTAAAGAACGTAAAAATTAAAGAAAAAATCAAACTGCGTATCAGAAAAAACATCAGAAAATGTAACTGCTTCTTTTGACATTATAGGAGAGATAGCTTTTGACATTATAGAGGAGATAGCTTTTGACATTATAGGGGAGATAGCTTTTGACATTATAGGAGAGGGATTATAGAGAGCTGGTATTAGCGAAGAATATTTTGCACCTCCAAATAATAGAGCAAGATTATCATCATTCAATAGCGTTGCTAAAAATCTTTATAGAAGCTTAGAAAAGCTAGAAACTTTTAAAGAAATTAAAACATATTGCATCAGTAAAACTGTTATTGTAAAAAATCATTACCAAAACTCACACTCTATTGTTATCATTGAAGAATTTGAAGTCAGCATCTAGTGTGACAATTTTTTTAAAAGAAAACTATTGTGGAAAAGGAATAAGATTTATTTTGCCAAAAAAAGGACACAGTGATTTTATAAGAAAAGATATAGTGAAAGCAAGGACAATTTTTTTTCTTTGTTTGATAAAGAAGATTTTTAAAAAAAAGAATCAAACATTTCAATTTTAGACTTCAATTGATAACATCTTTTTGGTCGTTTTAAATATAAATTGTTTTTATTATAATTTTTGTTTGTTTTTATTATATTAACTGGAACTATATGAGTTTAATATAAAAAGTATTCGTAAAAAAACTTATATTAACAAAATTTATTGACATTTTTTTTTTTGATCTATTAAAAAATATCGGTATTTTAATGAAAAACAAATCATATTATTCAGTATTTCCGAATTGCCCCGATATCAGGGTTATTTTGAAAGAAGACGAGAAATGACTTTTCTCTTTAATTATAAAATATAACTTGTCAAATCTTGAATTAAAATGTAGGTTAAACTTAATTCTATCGAAAACAACTGCTTTTTGCAATTGTAACTTACTATAAAACAAATTATTTTAACTTATATTTATACTTCTTTGTTTATAAATATCCCCAACTTACAGTACCATTTCCTTCATTTATTTTTAAATATGGAACTTTATAAACAAATGCAAACAGAAAAACAATAGGGTAGGTACAATCGGCAGAGTAGAGCAGATTGGTTAAGTATATAATTTATATGGTACCAAAAGCAGACTGAATTGTAAAAGTATCTGAACTCTTGTAAATGAACTTTGAAATAGTTTAGCAGAATAATTTGACAGATAAAAATGTCAGGTTAAAATTTGAAATCTGAAATTTGACTTGAGCATTTGCAAAGAAGGCATCGTTTATATGAAACAAACGGAAACACCAGATCATTTAAATGAAACAAACGGCAGAGCGATAAAAATACTCATTTTGGACAGATTTTAACTGTATCTGGCTACTGTCGAGTAGAAAAAACCTTAGCGGTAAATAAAAAGGTTCTATTTACTAGCCTCGTATCCCTTCATTAGGCGAGCGTAAATGTAAATCTGCGTTACTTTATTCCTTGCCTAACACAAAGTCAAGTCCAAAGTCTCTAGGATTTTTGCTTGTCTACTTGAAAGTTTGCCATGCAACTTTTCCTGTTGTCTCTAAATGATAGTACAATTTTAAAACTCAGTTTAATGGTTGGGAGGCTGTTAAAAAAGTTTCTTAAAATTTGTGATGGTTTACAGATATAGTGATTCCATTAAAAATATTTGAGTAATAATAATCCGTGTTGGGCATGAATGATGTCTCTTGTGAGTGATTTTGGTGTGCATTGACAACTTCACCTTGAGAGTATTACCATATTTATATATTGACCATATTTTACAACTTTGGGCAGGGGAGACTAGGGACACTTTTTCCTCATTTTATTTTTTTATTTTAACTTTAATAATGTAGTGAAATAAATTAATTACTATATACCAGTCAATACAAATCAAACAAAGGAATATTTTTATGAAATGTTTACTATTTTAAAGTTATTAAATAAAACGTCGTTGTGATAAAAAGAATCAAGTCTCTTTTATATGGAAGACTTGATCCCAGGCATGGGTAGACTCAATTCTATCCATGAGTTTTGTTTAGAGTTTATTCTGCCCCTGCTTATTTTTTAATAGGTAAATAAGTAAAGATAACAATAAAAATAAGAAACACCGACAGCTTCATTTTTTCTTAGTCAATTACAGTTCTTGGTTTTGTTCCCTCTTCTCTTATAGATACATGGTATTATCCGTATATATAAAAAAAATATTGCAATAAATAGAAAGTAAATAATATACTATTTAATGTGCACATTAAAGACAGACTTGATCCCGGTATCATATTTCCCCACTTCAGCCAGATTCAAGTCTCCTCATAGCAACTTTTTTTAGGAAATGTGATATAAAATTTGAAATAAATCTCATGTACTGTACAAATAGCAATCTAGACTAAATTTATGACATACTATATATAAAAACAACGAGTTATTTATTACTAAAACATTTGAAAAACAACCAAACACCTACCAAAAAAAAGTTCAACAACGTGATTTAAAAAAAAAATCTTATTTTGCATAGTATTCAAGCTTCTGACAGATAAAAATGACTTACAATTTAAACGTCTTCGACAGTTTATCAGTGTTGCTAGTCTAAATAAAATTATTATAAAGCAAACGATTTACCAGGGGTTGATCAAGTCTCCCATTGAATAAAGTGTCCGCAGTCTCCCTTATACTTAGCAGGAGTGATAAAAACCCATATATTCATATTCATAGCTTATCGGTTAGGGTGCTATGTACTACCTATAATGATATGAGTCAATAATTCTAATAACTTAAACACGGTTAAAGTAAAAATGTTTAACATAAAAAACAATCTCTGCCAACTAGTTGTTTCAATCGTAAATAATCGTAGTCTTTGAATAAACATAAAATATTCTTTGTTTATTCTCTGTAATCTCTGTAATTCTGTCTCTGTAATCAACGGCATAGATTATGTTCTTATATTAAATTAACACTACGCTCTTTGCACACAGCTTCGTTTTTTTTAAATTTGTTTTACCTAAATATTTTAAATGTTTTTAAAATAAAAGTTTTACGTTTTAAATATTACTTGATTAAAATAAAGCTTGAATTTTGTATTGCATAAGATAAGATTTAATCAATGGATTATATGGTTATTTTATTAGTAAATCAAATTTAATAAAGTCAATTTATTTTAAAAACATTAGAAATTGATTTGTTACTTTTTTTCTCTTTCATTTTTTTCCCGAAATTAAAAAAAAAAAATTCAAAGCCTTGCTTTTTTATCATCAAATGATACAAATAATTTAGTCGTTTAATTTGTAAGTAAACTTATTTTTGAAGTTTTATTATGACTTGTGAGCAGGTAAAACAACCAAATAACAATGAAGCTAGTGTACACATTATGAGCACCAAAAACATCTAAAAAATTTAAAAAAGGAAAATGAAAAACGGGTGGTTCCAAATTTATAAAAGAAATCGCTAAAAGTAACGATGTATTTGTAATTATTTATTAGAGGTATTTAAGTTTTTAAACTATGAAGATAGAGCTTGTTAAATCTTTCATTGACAAATCATCCAAAGAAACTTATTAGCTATAATTGAACATTTATGACCAAAAGAAATTATTGAATGTCTCTAACTTGATTGATTTTATGCTTTTGATTGTAATCTTATGCTTCTGATCGTGATCTTATGCTTCTGATTAGATGTCAGCTTTTTCTGTTGTTGGTTCAGAAACACTAGGAAGCATCTGTTGAGTTGTTTTATAACTTTTCTACAGTGAAATTTTCTAAACTTTTCTGCAAAATCCATTGATTTATCAATGCAAATTTTGAACAAAATTAAAAAACTGCAACAATTGTTTTTCTTGCAAATTCAGACTTGCACACTATTGTATTTTCCACTCATATACAATGCGCTGTCATACAATTTTTATCTAAAGTTTCTAAAGCCTATGTCATTCTCTTCTAAAAATGAAAATAGTGTTTTTTCAAAGCTCTTACAAACATGCGTGTGAATTAGAATAAATTTTATAAAACATTTATCTGGTCTGCTTGGTATTATATAGTTATCGTTTATTGACACTTATTTTACATCCTTATTAACTTATTTTTTTAACTTATATTACTTGTTTTATTAATTATAACTAATATTACTTATTTAAGATCTTTTGTTTCTTTTTTAACTAGCCTTGTTAACTAATCGCATTTAATTAAAATAAATAAAACAAATATGGTATGTGGCCTCTACTTTTGTTAGCACGTTGTTGAACCCGCAAAGTATGACGCAGCGTGTCATTATTTTAGATGATAAAGAGAGAAAAAGGCTTTTACTTTTCAGAAATTTTTAAGGTAAATGTTTTCTTAAATTTAATCTAAATTGGTATTTGAAAAAATTAAATTTCTTTTAATTTTATGCCCATTAGTGTTTATCAAGGTAGCTGATATGACAATTATAACTTCAAATTTTTTAATTTAACTTCAAATAAAAAAATTTGAAGTTATAAATTAAAATTAGCAACCCTTATAAATCAATTGTAGTAAAAAAGATTATGTTTATGATCAAGTTCCTATTCTAAATATTTTGAGACTTACTGATAAAAATAGGTTTTTAAATAAATAAATATTAAATCAACAATTAACTGTTTCTTCTGTAGTAGCTTCATTCAATATGAAGGGTAGTCATACCAAACAAATTACTAATCCGACACTGTTTTTCTTATCCGCGTTATTTGGCATGAAAGAGAATTACAAACATTGAGTAACCACAATTTGTAAATAATTTCATAAATGTAATTAATTCCAAACTAGTGGTGCTCTCCAGTGATGCTTATGAATCTGGAAATGGTCAGGCGTTGTAGCTAAGACTACACCTTAAAATAATCAACGAAATGAAAAATAATATATTTCAACATATTTTTGAATTAAAAATAATATAAATAATTAAGATAAGTTTGTTTTTATTTGCTGACTTTGAATGCGATTACTTAAAACTAAAAAAAACCGGAATATAAAAAAAGATTGATCATTGCAGATCGGTTTGTGGCTAAGCCACAAATTACCTGCTTTTACTGCAAAAGCTGACTAAATTATTGTTTTTTTTAAAAGCAATGTGTTTTTTTTATTGAGAAGTCGTATGGCGTCAACACTCATAGCCCGTGTCTAGGTTTCTTTTTGCATTGTGGCTGTACTTGTTTCCCAGTCTTTTAATGCCCAGCTATTTTTGAATAAGCTAAGCGCCTCTATTATTTTCTCTATTAAGTTGGTCATTATGGCGGATCTGTTTTGAAAAAATACTGTTCCGAATTCTTTTCACATTCATAACATAAAATGTTGCGAAAAAAAAATTGTTCACAAAACCAAATGGTTTAAATATCTCACCAGTTTAATTTCATCGTTAAGCTTTTGGCTTGAAGATGTTCTGATATAAATGTTTTTATACCATATTTTAAAATGGATCAAGGTTTCGTAGCTTAAAGGTATATTTTTTAACTATGTTTTCACGAACTACATTTGTTATAAAAAGATAACATGCTTTTTATAACTGTAACTTTGTTTACTTATATACAACTGTTTCTGTGCTTATTGTTATAAAATTCTTATAACATTTAACTAAAACATTCTTATTTTATTAAACAGGTTAATACTATTAATAATAGTTCTTTTTTCTGAAATTAATAAAAGCAAATACTTTTTTATTTTAGCTGATAAAGCATCTGATAGTGCCAATCTTAAACAGTAGTCGATAGTTATAAGGTATATAGACAATAACTATAATATTTGTAAAGATTTTGTAAGATTTGCTGACTGTCCTTAATTATTTAAATGTGCCCTTAGTCGAAAATTACAGGCATGTTTAAATAATTGTCTTTCTGTTGGTAAAGTAAAGCTAATCAGTGTCTATTGTATTTGTTGGGTTCAAAAAAAAGGAAAAGTCTAATAATTTTTTTTAGCAAAAGACTCTTCATTGTTGATGTTTGAATTTTCTTTCAATGTAACTTTAGTTTTAACCAAAATTTGATGGATTGAATTTTTTAGGTTATAATTAGACTCCAAGATAAGCAATACAACATAACTTAAATTTTAGAATCATGAAATTGACAATTAAAAAAACACGTTTCAAAGAATTAAATTTGGTGTTGATTTATATCACTACAACTGGTTAAATATTGCGTTTGAGTTAGCTATGGCTTTAAATGTAAAAGAAAACAAAAAACTAGAAAATGTGAAAAGCAAATCAATCGTGATAATCACTCATCATCTGATTATTTTAAGCTTTCTATCACTTTACCTCTACTGGACCTTCTTATTAATGATCTTATTAGTTATTAAGATTTCAAACAGAAAGCATGTTGGTTTATATGGGACGTTTCCAGTTCCAACTACCATGTTAAGTTACCTAAAAACTAACTATGATTGGCAAATCTACCTTCAGGAATTTCTGGATATCTATCATTCCTATCTTTGCATCTAACCTCTATTCATGCAGAGTTGGATTATGGAAGCCTCTTTAGAAAAATCAATCAAAACCCCCATGTAGTATTTCTTAGACAAACATCATGACAATGACTGGTCCCCCCCCCCCCAACATTCTTGAATGTTTTAAAGATTTAATTCTAAGTACCGAGAAAAAAACTTGTTCAAGAAGTAGCAAATTTTATATTATACCATTAGTTATTTGACTAGAATCCATTAAAAATAAATGAATAATATATGTGTGCAATAAAGTGAAAACTAAACTAGGTAAACGACGCAGAAGCTGTTCAACCCTTCAATCAAAGACACCCGGATAAAAAAAAATTGTCTGGCAGCTTCTTCATGACGTAAAGATCGAGGTCTTTTTGACGTAGACTAACCGACTTATTAAATAGTTGCAATTATGACGTAATTTTTACAAATTTTAACTACACCTATATAAAATCCTAGATCTGCCCCTGTTGGTTACTTTTTTTTGTTAACTTTGTAAGAAAAAATCAATAAAACAATAGATGCAATGTCTTCTAGCAATTTAAGTTAATGACATATACAAGTAATTATTTAAAAATAATTTACAAACATACCAAAAACGTAAATACAATAAAGACGCAGATATAAAAAACAATAGGAAAAAAAAAAAAAAAGGAAAAGAAATAATAATAAAAAAAAATCAGCAAAAAAAAAAAAAGTTCAATTGAAAAAAGTTCAGCAAAATAATTAAATTTGCAAAATATATGTATGCAAAAACAAAGAAATAACAAAAAGCAAACTTTACATCAGAATAACAAATCTATGATCGAAGTATATTTTACATGGATTGAAGATTCATAATTTATTCAGAGTTCGTTAAGTGAATGGCAGAGAGCGATTTATTTACATTATTTTCAGCTATAATTTAAAGACACCAAGTTTCAATTTCTATATTTTAATTATCTTTTTTTTCCTCTATGCATTTTTTTAAAGATTTAGCCGGAGATATTCTTGAGTATTTTAGCTGTAAAATATCACCAACTTCATCAAGGGCAAGTAAAACCTAACAACAAAAAAAAGAGGATAAACTTACAAGAATAAAACGATAGAATCACATAAATTCATTTAAAAATACAAAAAAATTGACACGTTACAAAAATATAATTAAAATAATATAATTAAATTTATAATTTATAATTATTTTATAACTATAATTATAATAATTGCAAATTATCGTATAATTTAGATTTTCCTTCGTATTAAGATTTTAAAATAACTTTTAAACATAATTGAAGACCTCGGTGCAAAAACGATGTAACTTCATTTTAGCAAATTGTTCAGGAGAAAGAAAAAATGGAATAATTTTAAATGTAGGGAATACGTATTTTTCTTCCAAATCATGTGTTTAATTATACGAGAAGTGCTTTAATCTATGTCATTTTTATACTGACTGATAAAGCTTCTTTTATATACTCATAATCCATTAAAACCTGAAAATTGATAAAAAGTGGTATTACATCGTTTTTGCACCGAAGTCTTCAATTGTTGACCGTTACAATGACGCGACAATTAAGACCGTCATAATGACAGTCTATTTGCTGATTATATAAAGATTTGTGCAATAAAAAAAATAATAAGTTCAACAGAAAATTTTAAACAAAGATGTAAAATACCTTATTGAGCATCTCAGGTGTATGTGCAGCAGACAAGCAGAAGCGAGATCTAGATTCAATTATAGGAGTAGCTGGAAAACCAACAACAACAACAGCGATTCCTCGTTTTAACATTTCACGACTAAATGCACTGAAATCATTAAGAAATATATTTTTATAACTGCACTGAAATCATCAAGAAATATGTTTTTTATAACAGCAACAAAAGAACAACTTAAAAAATAAATAAAAAAATTTAATAAAAATATTTTATATATTAAAATAAATTTCAATTAAATTTAACTTTATAAAATTTCTCACGCTATTTTAGAAGGCATATACAACAAAATAGGAATAACGGGAGAAGCATCATGACCATATATAATAAATCCCATATCTCTTAGTTTGCTACGAAATGACCTATAAGTAATCAATCAATAAAACTTATAATATAAGCCATAATTAATTTTAAAAATTAAAACTTTTTATGACATACACTAAAAATCAGCCTCAT
>NC_061160.1:17285251-17335251 GCF_022113875.1 Hydra vulgaris | reverse complement strand
TTATTTTAACATTTAATAAAGTATTTTAAAAACCGCACGCAGTTGATATAAAAGTTTGAATTACAAAAAAATTAAATATGCTCATTATTTACAAGTAGATAAAATTCAGATTAAAAAAAAAAGTTTAAATCTTTTTAAGCTAACATTTTAATAAAATTATTCAGCAATAGCAAAGTTGTCGATAAAATTGAACAAAAATACTTTCTTTTAGTTTTAGATTTTTAACTTAAATAATTACTTAACGGGGATTTGTTAGGTTTTAAAATTATTCCATAGGTTGAAAAATATTTATTAACTGTTAGATGTATTTAAAGTATGTAAGAGCAATTTCGAGAAAACATTTTAAAAATTGGTAAGCGCAAATAAAAAAAATAAAAAGATTAATATTAAAACGTATTCTACTTGATTCAATAAAAAAGTACAGCTACTAAAATTTTTGTAAAAAGTAACTCAAAAAAAATTACTTAAATAATAACAATCGCTTTTTTGTTAAAAGTTACCGAAACTCAACGAAGCGTGCTTAAGAACAGCTGCTGAAAAATAGAACGTCAATATTTTTTAGAATAATTTTGAATATAAATTTTAATGAATAATTTTTTTTGCTGAAATTTGTCTTTTATACCTATAAGATTTTTATTCTAACATTTTATTTCATTTTATTTTACCAAAAATAAAATTCCTTGTAAACATTAAAAATCTATTCAAAACGTTCATTAAAGTTTTTTAGTAATAAAAGTGATTGTGCTTATCGACCGCTTTATGAAAATAAATAAAAATAAATAAATAAAAAAATATTATATAAAATCGCTAGTAAAAATATTAGCTATTGCACAGATTTTAATCGTACAATATTAAAATTTCCAGTTTATTACTCGCTGACTTTTTAAAAAGAAAAAATAATTTTTTGAAAAACTTTAAATTACATATTTGAGAAAAAAAAAAATCAAATATTAGCATATTTTATAATCTTTTTTAAATGTTTAGTTATGTTTTTTTATTTGTTTAGTATAGACAAAACGTGTCAAACCTCGAGAAAATAAACAAACATTTTTTCATTTTAAAAAACGAAACATTCCAAAACATTTTTAAATAATGACATTTCTACATTAATGATTTAAAGTAGTTTTGCGGTAACTACGTAAATTGGTGCAGTTAATGTCGATAAATATGAAAAGCAAATAAAAAGAATATAATGACGTCAAAAATCACGTCGTGCTTATGCGTTGCGCAGTTTTTTTCATCACAAAGCCTGATATATATATGAATTTATGTATGTATGTACTTAGGTCATTAGAGAAGTTTGTAGAACTTTATCTATAAAGTTACGATAAGACAGGAAATAATTAAATATTTTTATATAATCTTAAACTGTGTTTAATTATGAACAATATAAGTAATTGTTGAAATATTTTGAATGTTTATTAAAAAAGTTTACAATTTTATTATACATGTTTGAAAGAAAAAATAAAAAATGGAAAAACTTGAATATTGAGCATATATTAAAACCTGTGTTTTACTTGGAGCTTCAGCAAAAGCCATAAACAATGAATTAGTTTTAGTTCATGGTGACCAAGTTCCAAAATATAGTACAGTTGCCAAGTGGGCTACTTTATTTACAGATAATAGAAAGAGAATCAGGAAGATGATCCTTGCTCAGGGCATCCTCAAACGATGTATACAGTTGAGAATATTAAATGTGTGCGAGCCATTATTGAAGAAAATCTGCATGCAACACATGATATAATTGAAGCCCTGACATGGATTAATCATTTTACAATCAACAAAATAATTAACAACGCACTTAAAAAATGAAAACTAACATCACGTTGGTTACCCCACGAGTTAACCAATCAAAATCCAAAGAATAGAATTGAGGCATGTAAGGAAAATTTAGCCCTTTTCAGAAACGGCGCATGGAGCCTATGTGATATTGTTACAGGGGATGAGTCATGGTTTTATTTGAGTTAAGTTGGACACAAGTCAGCTAATGCTAAATGGATTGGTGAAAATGAAAGTCCAAAAACTATAGTAAGATACGATTGGTTTCAGCCGAAAAGCATGTTCTACATCTTCTTTAAAACAACTGGTGTCGTTCATTTGGGTTATGTCATATAAAAAATTGTTTGAAACCTCTTATATACAAAATAAATAAGCAAAGACCTAAAACAGGCACTCACAATTTCAAATTTCTGCCTGATAACGCTCGATCCCAATGTAACTCAGTCTGCTGGTGAAAGTAGTGTTGCTACATCACCTAAGGGTTTGACTTGTGGCAGAAAACTTTTCTTTCATTATTCTTCATTTTTTTCTTGTTTTTTTGAAAACGCTGTATGCTTTAAAGGTAGAAAAACAGTAACAACTATATAGTACGCTATAGTAAAAGTCTTAAACTTATCATTTATGTATAAAAAGCTGCACTTAACTACTCTATGACATCTAATTTGACAAAAGGTTTGATTATAACAAAAACAAATTAATTAATTGAGGAAACTAATTAAATTTATTGCTTTTTTAAAAAACCATAAAAACACTAATTAAAATACTAGAATGTTTTAAAAGACATTCTAAATTTTTTTTTAAAACATACTAAATGTTTTAAAAAAACAATGTTTTCATTACTTTTTCACTGTAAAACATGTACAGAGTGCCGCTTCATCGACTGAGGGTTTGGTTGGGGAAGGCAGTCTATATATGTATATACATATATATATATGTATATATATATATATATGTATATATATATATATATATATATATATATATATATATATATATATGTATATGTATATACATACATATGTATATATATATATATATATATATATATATATATATATATATATATATATATATATATATAAATATATATATATATATATATATATATATATATATATATATATATATATATATATATATACATATATATATATTTATATACATATATATAATATATATGTACATATATATAATATATATGTACATATATATATATATATATATATATATATATATATATATATATATATATATATATATATATATATATATATATATATATATATTTATATATACATATATATACAGGGCTCGAATTGACGTAAAAAAAATCTAATCTTGATTTTTTTGTTGCTCATAACTCCTTCCCCCTCCTCCTCCATGGGGGGGGGGGGGCAGGGGCATTATTTATTTTAACTTGATTATATTAACATACATAATAAGTCTCATTTTTGCATAAGATGTCATAACATTTACGGTTAGCGGTTGTAAAATAGCTTTAGTTATAGTTTACATTATTCCTATTATCATATTGCATTAAATCTAAAGGCTGTATTTTCGTAAAATCAATGAACTTGATATTCCTAACCTTCTTTTAATTAATTATTTCTTCTATTTTATCTACATATTTTAAACTGTTTAAAACAATTAGAATATTTAATTTTCTATAAATTTTTAACAGTAAAAAAAAATTATTTAAAACTCTAATTTTGAAACAGTTATAAAAAACTATTAAAAATGACGAAAACATTATTGTGATAAAATGTTAAAACTAAACATTTTGACGAAAACCTGCGCAACAATCAAGAATGATAATTAAATTCTTATTAAGTCAGTTTTCTTATCTAAGTAACCTTATCAAATTCCGATGATATTTTTATCTATTGCTTTTTCATTCAATGCATTTTTTAATAAAAGTTAGCGTTCACTTTTTTCATTTAATAAAATAAAGCGAAAGAAAAAAATGTGTCTAAATAATAGAATCTTTTACGATCTAATACTTTTTTTGATTGTTAATAGAAAAAGTATTAGAACGTAATCGTAAATATTTTTATCATTTTGCAATAATTTCACTAGTTTAATGCTTAGAATTTATCAGGATTTTTTACTAACGTAAAAGTATTTTTACTAAGCTAAAAATCATACGCTATTTAAAGTTGTTATTTGATATTTTAATTTTTTTTATTGATATTGTTCCTGGTTTGATCCAGGTCATAGAAAACAATTTTGTTTGACTTATCTGTTTTTCAAATTTTTTACATAAACTGCATCTTAATCTTATAACTTCATCTCCATTTAAATCGTATTTTAACTCGCAATTCAAAAGTTTTTCCCACTTTTTAACTGTAGATAATCTGCGTCTGTGGTCCTTATTTGGCCATTTAGTGCTATTAATTTAAAGTTAGCAAGTATACTAACAAACTTTAGAGAGTTTTTTTTTAATAGCTAGTTTAGAGTCTGTATTGCCTTCCACAATTCTTCGCAAACTAAATTTATAAAAAAAATTAAACTTGTTCATAATGAATGAGCAAAATCAGAGTAAAGCCCTTGAGAATTCGAGTTAAGAAAATTTTCAATCAATTAACTTTTATTTCTTTTTTTAATCAAAATCTTTTATTACTTAATTCGAAAAGGTATTTTTTTACATTTTTACTAATACATTTTTGCTAATTGATTTTCTAAATATTTTATTTTTCTTTCTTTTACTCTATGCTCAGCTTTTAAAAAAATTTATTGTTACAGAAGTCACTGCAGTTTTATACTGTAAAAGAACGCTAAATATTTGCGATTAATACTAATTATCTAAAACTAGAATTTTCTAAAATGATAAAAGAATAATCGCGAAAAAAGAAAGGTCGCGAAAAAACAAATTTTAAGAAAAACCTAATTGCGAAGGTGCGAAAAGTAATCGCGGATCGCGATAGCGATATGCTTAATTCGAGCCCTGATATATATATATATATATATATATATATATATATATATATATATATATATTATTTATATATATATATATATACATATATATATATATACATATATATATATATACATATATATACACAGTGCTCAAAGTGAGGCGGGATGCCATCCTGTCACCTTTTTACAAAGTATAAACCATCCCGCCACTTTTCTAAAAATCCCTATATATAACAATGATTAGTGGGATGGTATTTTTAATTTACCGAATACCATCGTTACTTTTTTGAGAAAAATTATACAAAAGCATAATTTTTTTCATAAAAGCATAATTATTATTTTTAATAAAAAAAAAAAAACACAACGTCATTAAGAAAAAATTAATTGCACAATATACTGAAATGCTTTTTAAAATTCACGTTTGTTGCAAAAAAAAATTAGAATTAAAAAAGAGCACCAATTTAAATGAGGAGCAGCTCGCAGAGCTCCCCAAATTCGTTTTCGGAGAGCTTTTTTCCGCTCTCATACTCATTTATTCCCGCCGAGGCCTCTATATATATATATATATATATATATATACACTCTTGCTTGACTGTTTTTAATTTTTCCATTGTCATGTCAGTTTTGTTGTTCTTTTTTAAAAAAAATTGTTTTAAAGATTGGAAAAAATTTTAAAACATTTTTTTATTTTATTATTTGATAGAAAAGGATGCCTGTACCCAACCAAACCCTCAGTCAATGTAGCAGCACTTTCTTGTAGCAGCAGGCTATAACATAGCCGATGTAGCATCACTCCATGCATGTTTTACAGTGAAAAATAATCAAACCTCAGAATTAGGAAAAAGGAGGTTGGCAATAATTTTCCAATCTCAATCTTTTCGAGATCGGCAAAAATTATTTTATGGTCTGACCATAAAACATAGAAATGAGTTCGGCAATTTTTTTCCAATCTCAAACACTTTCAGGTTGCCAGTCAGGTCACCATTGCTGAATGCAGACCCTAATTCCTTGGGTTAAATAATAATAAAAATTTTACTTTTATTTTTATTTATTTACATTGTTTCATTTTACCTTATATTTTTTCTTTAATTCTATAATTTCAGGAAGTTTAACAATTGATCCCTCCATGCTATAAATTCCTTCAACTATAATAATAATACGTTTCCAAGCACGATGAGTTCGTGGCTGACCTTGAACAACAGCATCTTTCAATACTTTTTCTAGATGCTCCATATCTATATCAACAATTACAAAATTATATGAAAAAGGGATTTAACTATAATAAACATTCATATATGTTTGAAGCAAAAGTTATAAAATAAAAAACATAACAAAGTTAAAATCAAATAAGCCACTAAAAATCAAGAAAATTTTGAAAAAAAAAAAAAAACTAAACATCAAACAAGATTGGAATAAAACAACTGAAAAATAATATTGATTCAAAATTAAAATGTTTTCTTTTGTAATAAAAATAAAACTTTTTGATTTTTATTTTGAACAGTGTTTTGGGCCTCAAATTTTAAAGTTTTGCTTTTTAAGTTTTATTTTCAAAATTTGAGGATCCTGTGAGCCAATAATATTAAATACTATCTATTTGTCAATGGGGCATATTAGGCTCCTTCTATAGATTTATATAAATTATTTGTCTATGAAACTCAAATTATAGACTACCAATGACTTTGGATAAAAATAAAGGTTGAAGTGAATGAAATGTCAATTTTTGCTTACTTTTAAAGCATGATATTTAGACAAGCCATCTGCCTAGCATATATACTTTATCTTCTTTTAGATTTTCTAAATAGCTAATATAAAACAATGAAATAAAACAACCATGAGAAAGTATGGGCTTTATTCTAATTTCAAGTTTGAAAATTTGACACTATTTAGTCAATAATTCTAAAATATTAATCTTTATTTAAAGTCCTATATCTAGAGAACTAATTAATAATTTTTGAAAAATATTTTAGAATTGATCTTCTTGTTTGAATAACAACAACATATTTTAGATAAAAAATTAAAAAAAAAAAAATTTTTAAACAAAAAATAAAGTTAGTCACTAACGAGCTTGATTCTTAATGAAGTGAGTCACTAATGAGTCAATAATTCTTAAAGATGGTGGTTCTTAATCAAAAAATCCATGCCAATTTGTTATTACTTTTGCAATACCTATTTTGTGTTACGTGTTACGCCATTTGGTCAAGCAACTTTTTATCATTTTTTAATATTTAAAAAAGTCTAAAGATATTGTTCAAGTGGTAAGAAATAAGAAGTAATTAACTAACATTATAAAAACTAGTTTAGAAGTTTGAATGATAATTACATAAAAAAGTTTTTGTTTGATATTTGCACTATTTACAAATGTATTAAGATAAGAAAAAACAAAGAAATTTTGTTTTTATTATTCTAACTTTTCCATCAAAAATGTTCAGCAAAAGAAAAAAAATTTTATAAGACGCATTAAAAAAGAAATCATAAAAGAAACATTAAAAAACTTTTTTTTATCATCTTGTCAGAGCAAAAATAATTATTTATTTATTTCTCATCATAACAAACAACAAAAATAACTGCCAAATTTTAAAAAAGAATAAAAAAACAAAACAAATAATTATTAGCTAAAAAATAGTATACGCTAAATTTTAGCGCTACTTTTGGCTAAATGTTAAATTTTAAACATCTTATAAAGAGTTTATCTTTTATAATTGAAAAAAAAAAAAACTTTTTTTATGGTATTACTCCATTAATAATATATATATATATATATATATATATATATATATATATATATATATATATATATATATATATGGGCAATTCCGCAAGAATCAGGAAAAAAACAAAAGCGAAAAAATTATGAAAACATACTAAACTCCAAAACTATTTTTTAAAACTATTTTAAAATACTTTTAAGCAAAAAAGTTATTTAAAAAAATCATTTTATCATGGTTTTAAAGTTGTAAGGGTCGTATAAATGTGCTTTGACACTATTTACAGTCCTGTTGTGTTAAAAATCGTACAGTATATCCATAATTGAAAACTTTGATAATGTTTTATTGCATTTTTTTAACATATTATTCATGGTTGTTAATAATTATTTATACTTTTTTTCTTACATCATTGATTGTGTCGTTATATTTGTTGTTTTTAAGCATTGGATTTTTCATTATGATTGTCACGGTTACGACCCTCATGACAAAAAAAAAAAAAAAAACACAAAAAAGCTTGTAAAACTTCAAGTAAAAACTACAAAACTCAGCATATAATAACATCAATATGTGCTAAACACACACACCAAGGGATTTTTTTTATCATGCCGTTCCATGCATTAAGTATGACAAAGTTGTTTTGTTCAGAAGTGGTAAAAAGTAAGCGTTACGACTGTCACGCTACTTAGAGTTAATTTTTGAAAAAAGTTGAAGACTTTAATGCTATAACTTTTACATACTAAATTATATGATATTATTTCACATTTCTGGAAATTTTCAAGTCATTTCCATTTTTGGTTCATTTTTTTATAACTTAAAGAGTGTCAAATGTTATGACTGCCACTCTTGCGAAGTTGCCCATTTTGCAATTGCAAATTGCTCTTTTGACTACAATTTTGCTACCTCGACTCTTAAGTTGTATTTTATTGTTGTCAAAATGTCAAAGCAATTAAATTAATGCGGAAGTACATTAAATTTTATTGTTTTTTAAAAAAACTGCAATAATAATGACTAGAAAGTTTTTTTTAATTAATGGTATTTTTGTTGTTGTTTTATTAAAATATATTTTTAAAACATGCGCGGAGCGTTGCTACATCAACAATCTTATAGTCTGACTCGCAACAGGCAACAGAGTGCTGTTACATTGACTTACAAGTAGCCTGACTCACAAGGGAGTGCTGCAACATCAATTGACAAATAGCCTGACTCGCAAGGGAGTGCTGCTACATCGACTGAGGGTTTGGTTTGGGTAGGCAGTTTATCATTTAAGAAAAAAAATAAAAAATTAAAGTTTTCACATTTTTTCTGGTCTGGTTTATTAACGCGCTCTTTAAAACTACAGTTTATGGGAAAAACGTTCTGAATACCAAGCAAGACTATATATATATGTATATATATATATGTATATATATATATATATATATATATATATATATATATGTATATATATATATATATATATATATATATATATATATATTTATATACATATATATATATATATATATATATATATATATATATATATATATATATATATATATATATATATATATATATATATATATATATATATATATATATATATATATATATATATATATATATTAGACTATAGATAAGTATAAAAAATTAGGATGACTTACCATTGTGTCTAAAAACAAAGACTTTAGCTCCTGATAAGCGTGTACCCAGAACTAATGAAGCATGATTTAATTCATCACTAATAATACAACACCCAGGACCGATTATTGCTGGTATACAAGTTGAATTAGTAGCAAACCCCATGCCAAAACATATTGCTTCAGGTTTGCCAACAAATCGCGCAACTGTGCTTTCTAGTTCCAACTGTAACTCATGCATTCCTAAAAGTATTTCAAACAAAATTCAACCACATACCCTTTTTCTGTAGCACAGTAATAGTGACATATTAGGGGTAATTTTGAAACTGGTATACCAATTTAGACTTTCAAACTAATCCACCCAAACTTACAGTTGTTATATATAAAAATACTTGTCATATTGATTACTTTCAAAGAATAATTTAATAAAACAATTTGTTCAAAGAAAACTTAAGGTTAAAAACACTTAGTTTTCCTTGAGGAAATTGTTGCTATCTATGTTTTAAACATAAAAAATATTTTAAAATAAAATTAAAAAATTTAGAATTCAATTTGAACTCTTTTTAATATTTATTTTAACCGAAAAACTCAAACACAATTTTTTTTCATGTGATGTGATCATTTAAAAATTCAAATTTTTTCATAAAACATAAACCCTAGTAGCATATAATTCAAGGTTCTATATATTTTTAGAAAATTTCAGCAAACCTTCCTTATTAAAGTTATCAGAAAAAGAAACTACTAGTTATCATTTAAGTAAAATCAACCTCTTTCTAATCTTGTACTTGTAGCAGCAACGCCATACTTTTTAATTGAATTAATAGCAGAATCTGTGCAAGGACCTTCACACTCTCCAAATCCAAGATAGTTATACGAACCCATATTTATTACTCTAATCTTGTTACCAGTTAACCTACAATGATTTGTAAAATGTTGAATAAATTAAAATGTAAATAAAACAAAAGTAACTGGAAGGAAGAAATAGTTCACGGCTGTTTCAAACTGAGCATTACAGCTTCTTGTTTTTTTCCCTCAAATAATCACTCAAGTGGTGTTAATAAAACTTTTAACTTTTGGAATATTAGAGATAATTTTGTTCTGTAAAAAGAATATAAACACCAATACAATGTTTTAACTTATGATATTAAATGAATTTAAAAAAAAACTTTATTCGATTTTAGATAAAATGTGGTAAATAAAGAACTTGGCTAAATTTTGAGAACTATTTGTCACTTTTTATCAAAAAAAAAATTGAAAAAATATATTTCAAATATTTATTATTAAATAATACACATTTTACAACTACTATTAATCAAAGTAACTTTACTTAAATCTAATTGTTAACTGAAATGGGCATTATTAAAGTCAGTAAAGCAAATACTATTATTTTACTAGTAAAGTATTTGAGATCATGTGATTGTTTTAAAATGAAAACAAAAATTTACGCATAAAAATGGATAAATTTTTTCTAAATCAGCCAAGTTTGAAAACTTTTTTGATAACATAGCTGAAAGTACATAAAATAATTTTTTTATTTTCATTTGCATAAAAGCTTAAAATTTCAATAACTTTACGCCATCCATCAAAAAAAGTTACGTTTTACATTTAAAAACAATAAATTAAAAGATATAAATGCTTAAAAAGATATAAACAGTCCTTTTATAAAAAAAAAAATACCAGGATGACGTAGAAATTTGATAGAATGGACATTCATGGCCAAGTGTTCCAAATTTCAACTATCAAGCACAGAGTTATGTTATCAAATCTTAGTTGGCCCAACTCAGGTTTTCCGCAAAATATGCGAAAATCAGAAAAGTGATTCTTAATCATTAAAAGTATTTTCAGATTATTTACTTTTATTACGCCTATGTGAATATTTATTATGTGAATATTTAACAAGGAAAGATGGATCTTTTATATTTTTTTAAATTGAAGATGAAAGTATTCATAGAAGTAAAATAAAAGATGAAAGTATTCATTTTTTTATATTGAGTGAAACAGCCGTGAGTTACACAGTTTATAAAAAATGTTGACAAAAACAAAACAAAAATTTTATATAGATTGAAAATGAATATGTAGATTTAAAAGTTAAAAAACTTTTTTTTGACTTTAAAAAATTTATTTTTTAGTTGCAAACATATCAAATTATTATTTTTAACCATTGTCATTACGTTTAAAAAAACAAAGAAATTTGTATGCCATGTCTTCTATGCATAATTTAACCTTCAAAATTTAAACTTTAACTACAAAAATATTTCATTAATTTTTTCAGCTAAACAATAAATAACCATCATAAAACTAGCTTTTAAAAATATTTCATCCCTGTTACTTCAAATATTTTGTCTTCGTCACTTCAGTTAAACAGAAAATAATGTTTATAAAACAAGTTACTTCAGACTCCATTTCTGGTTATGTTTCTCCATTTAAACTTGCTATGTGACTCCATTTAAACATTATGTTGTTAAAAACAGTCATTACTAATTGTGCAGTTTAACATATTTTTTTTACTTTTTATAAAAAATATTACAAAATATTTTTAAAAATTTGTGACTTTAAGAAAAATATATTTTAGTTCATAATATATTGAAATAAATATTGAAGTCATTCCAGCAGGTGATTTGGGATTAAAATTGTTACTGATGAATGTAATCAAATACAAGAAAAAGTTTTTTTTTTTTAATGTGAAGACTTATTGCTTTTTGAGTTATGGTTTAAATCAGAAATGTTGAATAAAGGAATCACACAGTTGATTAAAATTTATCAAAAACTGTGAACTCTACGAAAACAAATCAATTTTTTATCTACAGAAGAATGCATACAATGAAAGTTATCAAGTAATTTATAAGAGATGATTCTGATAAATTCAAAAAATGTTAAAGCTGAAAAAAAACCCGAAGTTTTATAGAATATACTGAAGGAGAGACCAGATATGGTTGATGCATCTTCAGAATCAGATCAAGATATTCATCAACTTATTTTAAATTAGGCTCATAACAAAGCACGAGTGACATTATGTTTTGAACTCAACCTACCAGGAAAAAAAAATGCAATTGGCTCTATAGCACAGCATTCATTAGCACTAAAGCTAAACACAATTTTTCTGGAATTGCTCTATTGTATAGTCATTTATGCACTCCTATTCCAAATGGTTTCTTGAACTCTATCATGGTGGTAAAAACAATATGTATTTAATTGATAATTAAAATTTGTATAAACGCACATTTTCTTTTAGCTAAACAATTTATTTTTCATTAAATCATTAGAGATTTTTAATTAAAAATTATTGAAAAATTTATTAGTACAACTAAAATTTAGTTGTACTAATAAAACCATGTTTGCTAATAAAAATTAAGTTTTGTTAATTAAGTTGGGATAATTTTTGAATTCTTATAAGGGATATCGTCACTGCGGGAGTTTTAATATTGACATAGAGTACATTGCTGAAAAGCTCAGCTAAATTAATAAAACAACTGATGTTTAATTTTTAGAGTTTACAGTAAAAGTTTTATGAAGCATAACTTATTGCAAAAAAAAAAAAAAAAAAAAAAAACTAATTTATTGACTTATTTTCATTATTATCTTCAAATTTATCTAAAAAGTGTTTTATACTTGTTTGATTTGTAATATAAAACAGCGTGTCAAAAAACATGACAAAATTTGTTTACAAAAAACATGAAGGACAGATGTTGTCAGAAAACAATTCAGATATAAAATTATGTCAAAATTTTGTCAATAAGAAATATATCTGACATTTTTTAATTATCAAAATTATGTGAAAATATGTTGATAGGTCAATTATACCAAAATATGTTGATAGGTGGTAGGCCTATGAAATATGAAATTTTTTTAAGAATAAATATTATATTTTAATAAGAATAAGCACATATTAACAAACTATGAAAATAGCATACCATTAAAAAAAATTTACATTTTATAAATAAATGTGCAAAACAAAAACTTCAAAACACAATTTATCAAAAATGACAAATAATTAACACTTCAAAAGTGGTATGGTAGTATTAATAAATAAATCTTGGACATATTTTATAAATGCAAAAAAATTAGTCACAGACAGATGACAGATAAAAATCCTGCATTAGTTGAAATTGAAATTACAGTATGGAAGCAGTTTTACTTAGGAACACTAGATATAAATCACAAGTTGGTATCCACAAAAACAAAGAGCCTATCAATATGATGCACATTTTTGGAAGATAAATGCGGAAAGAATATGTTAAAAAGATAAAAAAATGTTAAAGAAAGTGGATCAAATTAAAAGTTTTTCTGTTGTGAAAAATTACTACTGCAGAAAACTAACAAATAAGGAACATATAAGGAACTAAATGTGAGACTTAAAGTCTATGAAGCAAAGTCAAAGCAAGAATAATGTGCTGTTTGAAATGAAATAGAATCATTGAAAGAAATAATGACATTGCTTCAGCTGTAATAAAAAATTTTTTTAATGTTGTAAAGGAGAACTCTACAATAACTAGTGTTATCACAGTTATACTTCACAAAAAAGAAACATTATACATTTTTCTATAATGAACAACATGAATTTAGAATTCATGTTTATTACAAAAGCCCTACAGATATATGAAATTTTTTCCCTAGTCACATATGAAAGTAAGACAACAAAAACTTTACAAAGTCATTTTAAATGAGAAAACACCATTTTTTAATTTTTAAGACTGCTTACAATCTTTCAGTTTTTTAAAGCTACATTTATAAAAGTGTCAGTATGAAGTATTCTATACTGATACTTTTATAAACGTCTCATTTTGGAAAAGGTTCTTCAAGTGATACCCTTTTTCTATTAGATAAGGTCCAAAAACCCATCCTAAATGTTATTGGAACTACTTTTGTTGCAAAGTTAAGCTTCTGGTTCTTTTTGAAAATTTTTCTTTTTACTACAAATATTACCATGATCACTGCTTAAGCAAGTTAATATCTTTTGTTTAACTAACCAAAACCCAATACTGTTTGACTCGTTATTCACTTAAGTCACATCTTTTTACTTAAATTGTTTTTAAGGGTATATTTATCTAGTTTTTTCATCAAACATCAATCCTTTAAAATTTAGTTTTTATGTTTTCTTGAGTTAGTATTACAATTAACTGTATTACAGAAGATACCATCAATTATTCAAAAAGACATGAACTTATACAATATTATTTTAAAAAAGCAAAATAGTTTTACCTAAAATTCCAATTGTAATCATCACTTGTTCGCTCAAGAAGATCTAACTCAGCCCCCGCTACACTTCCGATTGGACGATTCCAGCAATCTCTAATTCTTGTGTACAAATTTCTTGTGTAGAATGATTCAAAGTCTGAATAAAGAGGCACAAAGCCCTAAAAATAAATAACTATGCTTTTTTGTTAATTTAAAAAACTAAAAACTAACTATTCAATTAAATAACTTACAATTTTTTTTTTTTAATTACCTCCTCAAGGCCACTACAGATGAGGAGGCTACTTAATAGTGGTTATAACCCTCTCTTAACTCTATAACTCCGAAACATGAATTTTGATGAAGAAGGCCGCTGCGCAGAGAAACAAGCTGAGGGCAGTACTACTAGGAATGCGGTGGGGATGAAACTCAAAACCTCTTGCTTATAAAACAAGCGCTTTACCACTACACAACTACCACATTTATAATTTTATATAACAGTTAAAAAAATAAGTATTATAGGTTAGTGCTTATTTAGCATACCTAAAAATTATCAATCATTTGGATAGTTCTTTTAATAGTATATGATAACCCCTTAAACAGGGTGGGGAGACCCAAGTTTACATGCGAAATGAACCCTAAAAAAAGTTATCATAAGATTTTCTGTGTCAATCTGTCTAATTGACTTGATTTTAATTTAATTGCATAACTAAAACTTTGTTTAAATATTTTAAATTTATAAGCCTTATCTTGTAAATACTTGTAATTTTAATCAAAACAAACAAATGGTTTAATTTATTTAAAATTTAAAAAATCTTGAGTTAAACTAACTGCTAAACTTGTTTTTAAAACTTAAATGCTTCCTATTTTTTCAGCTGCAGGATGATAGATTGTTCATTCGATAGAAACATAAACAGCTTACAAGGTTGGAATGGAACAGTAATCGGATTGACATTAAATGCCATAAAGCATAGATAAACTCTTCTGATTTAAACTGTAAAAATTTTTAAAAATTTTCTTATTTAAATGCCTTGTATATCAAACTCAAAAACTTTTAATTTATAAAAAATCCTATAATATTATACTAATATATTATTCTTTTTGTTTTCTATTAACTATTTATAGTCATTATAGTATGAAGTTTTTACAGATTTGCTGCTTCACTACTACTTTTTTATTTAAACCTTAGTTTTTCTACTTTTAACAAACTATTATTTTTGATTGCTATGAGTACAATTGCTATGAGTAAGAAAACCAATGTCATACTTTTTATGTAAAAGTGCTGTAAAATCTAATTTTTAATTAGCTTTACACGCTCCCTAAAAAAAAAAAAGATAAAGATAACTTAATAATAATAATTATTAGTGACAATCTGACTTGCTAGTTCTCTCATATACATGTAATAGTTGTGAAGTAGAAAATAAACAAACAATTGTGCATGTGATTAAATGCAGTTATTTACATTATTTAAATCTTAATTGTAGTTATGTGTACATAACATAAGATAAAACATTTTTTGTTCATTATATTGAACAACTGTAAACAAACTATTATTAAATAAATGTTAAACTAATTTTTACACATGTTAATGTTATATTTTATTTCATCTCAATTTTATAAATTTCTGGAAAATTAATATATATATTTCTTCACATTTAACTATTTTTGATGGCTAATTAAATGAAACCAAAAAATTTAATTAAAATGAAAAACCGATTTTCAGAACCCAAATTATTCTTAAATTTTAAACTTATATTAGATACCTTACGCCCTTTTTCTTTAGCAGCTTTTGTTTTTTCTAAATGATAAAGCCTTAAAAAATCTCGAAAATATCCAAATACAACTAAAACTCCATATCCAATATAAGTTATTATAGCAACAAGTAATGGAGTTTCTTCAATTAAATGTTGTTTTTGAGGAGCATCATTTGATTTATTAGCTTTATGTTCTGGTTTTAGCTTCATAACCTCGACAGCTTTAGGCTGGAGAAAGTCGTTTTTGTGAACTCCATTTTTTTGAAGCTCATTTTCAATTATAAATTCACTCCTTGAATCAAAAACAGAACTCTGAGCAACCATTTTTTCTTAATATTTAAGATAGTGTGGTATCACATTTGAAAACACTGACACTGAGTTAACCCTATCGGTTAGGGAAAATTTGTTACACAAAGGAGGTGGTTCCTAATACTTAACAAAAACATCGGATGTCTATTGAATTCTTAGAAACCAACCCTTTGCGAGTTTATTAAAGTTCTAATTAGACTAAAGAGTCTGGTGCAAAGAGCAAACGTTAAAACTAAAGTTGTAAAATTTAGCAACTTTTTTTTTTTAATCAAGTATTTAAGGTGCTCCAAAGAGTTCATACGGTCTTACGACAGAGTACCGCGGAAAAACATTTAACTAAAAAGTTCACGCCTCCTTCATTACTAATCTAGCTTATCTATCCAGAGCTTGCATCGAACTACAGACATTTTAGTTCGCTAAAGCTGGTTATTAATTTACATCCTTAAAAAGGTCTTTATTCAGTAATAGCACAGGTATTCCACAAGATTTTTTTGTCGACATATTTATTAATGATTAACGTGGTTGTATAGAGCTTAAAAAAGACTTTAAAAATGAGGGGTCTTTTAAGTTTAGAAGTTAAAGTAAGTTAAAGTACTATTTCTTCAAGATAAAATAAATAAATACTTGATTTGAATAGAGGAAACTATAAACTTAAGTATGCTTATGCCTAAGCCAAGTGAGGAAGTCTTGCAAAAATTTGGGACAACGGAGGCCTGGCAACAAAAAAGCCCTAAAACGCTTTGACCCCCTGCTTAAACGTGAAGGGACTGATATAGTAAAATTTTCAACTTTACTATCTTAAACTAAACTTAAATTTATCGACAGATTTTAAATTTCATAGAAAAATATTGTAAATCATAAAAGTTATGACCATACAAAATTTCCAACCCCCTCAAAATGAGGGTAGTGTAAATTTTGCATGGTCATAACTTTTGTAATTTACAATATTTTTCTATGAAATTTAAAATCTGTCGATAAATTTCAGGGGGGTGAAAATGTTTTTGGGCTTTTTATTCCCAGGCTTCTGCCGTCCCAAACTTTTGCAAGACTTTCTCATTTGGCATAGATATAAGCATACTTAAGTTTGGAGTTTGCACAATGTGTGGAAGTGTCCTATCTGAAACATCAAAAAATGCTGGGTACGTGCCTGGGAAACCTTACCTTCAAAAACTTGAAAAACGTTCCCGCAAAAAGTTTTTTTATCAATAGTGATTTTAGTACATGGATAATATACAAGTGAAGCCATTTAAATCTATCTATAAATAGTTGAGTTTAATTAATTGATTTAAAAAACTTCAATGTTCTAGCTTAGTTATAAAAAAAGACATAAAACAGTAAGGTTTATGTAACAGTAAGTTACGTGTTTTTTTAAGGTTTATGAAAGTTACGAGTTTTTTATCAAACGTTAAATGTTTTTCGTTGCGCTGTTGAGTCGCTAGAGTAGGATTCAATTTTTATAATTTAATCCTACGCTACATTCAATTAGGAATGTACCGAAGCTAAGATTTTGCCGAAGCCGAAACTTCGGCCGAAGTCACTCTGCCGAAGCCGAAGCTTCGGCCGGAGCTGAAGCTTTTGGTAAAATATAGGTAAAATTTGTTGTTTTGCAGATTTAGCAATCTAGGAATAATATTAATTGCTTAAAAATTATTTTAACATTTTACTCCAACTATTTTATGTACTCCCTATTGCAAAATATATGTACTGCAATTATAAGTATTTTAGCGCACAAGGTATTTTACTATAAAAAGTCAAAAAGGTTTTTTTTAATTACACAACGTTATAGGATTTTAGGATGTAGCTATGTCTTGTTTGAACAAGTTTAATGTTATAAGGAAAAAAGATTACTAACTAATTAATAATTACTAACTAGTAGTTGAATTAGGGTGTGAATCATAAAACTAATTTAGCTTCTTGTCAACTTAATCAAGTCTAAACTTTAAAACTATATTGTAAACAATGTTTTAGTTTACATTTTGTTTGTACTTTGAAGTATAATAAAATTACTATTTATAAAATTACTAATTACAAATAAAGAAAGTTATTTTTATCATACTTATTAGTTTATTGCGTTTAAATTAATTATCTATTGTTAGAAATCAGGCAAGTTATAATTTAAAAACGTAATCTGTTCTCCATGCTCAGGCAACAGACTGTTTCTTTTGGGTTAAAATATGTTTCCCGTTGTGTTGAACAGAGGTTCACTCTTAACGGAGGTGCGCAAAATATTTTCATTGAGAACCTTGCCATATCCCACTTATTAGTGTCTTTAAAGGAGCTGGTGCAATTGAAAACACCCCACCACTTATTCTTTATTCATCTGGACATTTTTTTTTTGGTAATGTTGATAGGCTATAATAGAAGTTGACTTCCTCCATGTTGAATCAAAGCTATGAATCAATTTAAAATTTAAACTTATATTTTAAATCTTTAATCAAGTAAGGAAAAAAGAATAATAAAAATAATATTCAACATATAAATAATAAAGTATAAACATTTATAGTTGATAAATAATTATGTTATGCATTGAAAATTTAAAATATTAAATGCAACCAGACCCATAACTACAGGAAGACACGGCCTGTATATAGCTTGTGTCTGCTTGCAGTTATCTTTCTATAATATAAATATAACATAATTTTGTCTACAGGCAATTCTGGTGTGCAGACAAACAGTAACAGGGCTGAATGCAATAAAATAATTAATTTGAAAGTTAACATCAATTTTTAATTAAACTTGTAAAAAATTAAAAAGTACCAATTTTATTTAGATATATTTTATTCGTATTTTCTTTTAAATTTTGAGTTTTTTCTCTAGAGTATTTACTATTATACTTTTTTCCCCCTCCATCAGCGTTTTCACCTTTCTGTGAAGCATTCTCATTTATACACATTTGGTTTAAAAAGCTGTACTTTGATTATTATTTTTTTTTTTTTACGTCTATATAAAGTTGTATATGCTCATGCATATTTTATTTGACCATCATGATCAGAGTCTTTAACAAAATCAACTTCTTTTGCTTGTTGTAAATGATTTTAATTTAATTTGATTTAAAAACTTTATTTTTTGTTGATGGTTACAACAGTTTTAACAAAAATAAAACAAATTAAAATCAACACATTTAACAATTATAGACAATACACACTCACATGAAAATCGTTAAAAAATTTACAAAATTATAATATAAATTACAAATAACATTAAAATATTCAAATTCAAATTCAAATTACAACCATTTCATTACAGAAAAATGAGTAAATATTGTATTATAATGTCAGGATAAATAAAAACAGAAATTAAAAACGACAGATTTTACAATAACAATTTTTTGCATACCAATTTTTAATAAGTTTTTTGAACACCTCAGAACTTTTAGAGGACATGGTCTTGTTATCTAGAGTGTTCCATAACGAGATGGCTCTAAATATAGTACAACATTGATCCTTATATTTGGCAACGAAGTTTAAAAGGAAGGTTTTTTGTATTGAATAAATCTCTCATAAATTGTGGATTTAGACAATTAATTGATTTAAAAACTTCTATCATAAGAAAGCGCAAATTTCTTAAGTGGATACTCGGACTATTATCAAAACTTAACAATTCATCAAGACATAAGTCAAACCTTTTATGGACAATACAAAGAGCTTTTTTATGAATTTTATTTATAAGGTTGTCATAGTATTTAGAACAAAAAATCCATATTAGGGGACAATAAGAAAAATTTGACAATATGAAGGCGTTAAACAACAATGTAGCTTTATTACGGGTTAAAAAACTTCTTCAAAACAATTCAGTATCTTTAATAAAGAAAAATATATCATTTATAGAGATATTGAAGAGGATGGGGCCAAGAATGGAACCTTGAGGCACTCCCGATAAAATATCAACCCAATTAGAAACAGATAGTCCTATCTTTACCTTTTGTTTACGACCACTAATATACGATATAAGAAATTTAAGACTTTCTTTAGAGAAACCATACGCCTCTAATTTAGCAATAAGTAGGTCATGCGGAATGAAATCATACGCTTTAGATAAATCCATTAATAATGTTCCAACAATACCTCCATTGTTAATGCGTTCATGCCACTTATTAAGTAAAAAAATAAGTGTATGCTGAGTACTATAACCTCTACGAAAACCACACAAAAGTTTGTCATAAATAACAAAATCTGTTCATAAACGATCATTTCAAAAACTTTGGAGAGCGTAGGTAGAATACTTATAGGGCGATATCTTTTAGCCTTATCTGTTGGGTCATTTTTTTTAAAATACGGTAAAACATCCGCCATTTTTAGAAATGACGGAAATGTTCCATCTAAGATGCTATTATTGATACAATCTGTAAGACTATCCCTAAAGTATATTAAGTAAGATTTTAACATAAAAGTTGGTATTTCACCACTTGTTTTTTTTTTCATTCATAGATCCTATATTTTTTGTAATATCATCAGGTGTAATACAATGGAACTTGAAATTATGCGCATTCATTTTGAATTTATTTTTAATGTTTCTTATACTAGGATGGTCAATATACTTTTTAATAGCTGACTCAACTGGGTCTGAAGTGCAAGGAGAAAAAGACCATTTAATATGGTCGGCTCATTTAATATGCACCATTTAATATGCTCGTTGTAAATGATCATTTACAACGAGCAAGCAAATTTTATATTTTAAATTATATATAAGGGTACTACCGCTATCATTTAGAGTATCGATTCTCTAAATAAAGCGATAGTAGCCTTGATATAAAATTTCTTTAAGCATACTATGGTCTGTTTCTTTAAATAATTTCATTTGAAACGGGGTTTGAGCATCATTGATTTTTTCAGACAAACATTATCTTTGTATTAATGAAAATGATTTTAAAAATCTTTTAAGTTCATCACCAATTTTGATTCCAGTTGATTTGTCTCAAGCATAGTCAAGAAACGGTATGATCTATGATGTGTCTGCACTCTGACCTTTCGTCGCGCTTTTAAAGTGTATTAGTATGCAAACAATTTTTTCAGCATGCTGCTATTGATTTTCTGTAGGTTATCTGCTTCTTTAATTATAAAACCATCACTTATTCATGTTTTTGAGTGGTGATAAGAAATAAATTTTCTAGCGTACGTTTCAAGCGCAAAAAAATTAAATACAAATTATAGTGAAAATAGCTTTCAGTAAATACAACAACGGAATAAAATTGTACATAGAACTTAAATTAAATATAAAAAAACCAATTAATTTTGATAAGCAGGCACGTCGCAATTTATACTATGTATGCTGCGGCGTACGTCAAGGAATCAAACTAAAGGAGCAAATTACAAGTAATAGAACTGTAATGTAAAGTAATTATATTGTAAACAATAAAATTATTTTATGTTTAATATAACAGTAGCTTATTTCCTTTAATTACCTAAATAAAATTCGCCGAAGCCGATGCTTCGGCAAAAACTGACTCTGGCTTCGGCCGAAACCAAAGCTTCGGCTAAAGTGCCGAAGCCGAAGCTTCGGTACATCAATTACATTAAATTTCGACATTGTAATAGTAGATTTTGACACTGCTCCATTCAATTTCGACAGTATTACATCACATTTCGACGATTTATAAAAATATATTTTGAAAAAAATTTTTTATATTAATAATGAAATTTTTTGTTGAACAATAACGGGTTGTATTATATATCACCACAAGGTCTCCTATATACCTGGTCTGCGCACTATTTTTTCGCTAATACGCTAAGGGGCTGAATAACTATCTCATTCGAAAAGGGCTTCAAAAAACTTCACTTAAACAAACAAATAAAAACCCGTAAGAAATTAAAATAAAATTTGAAAATCTTTATTATTATTTTTTATCAACTACAAGAAATTTTTGTCCCAAATGTGTATATATATATATATATATATATATATATATATATATATATATATATATATATATATATATATATATATATATATATATATATATATATATATATATATATTAGGGTGGGTCATAAATTTTTTTTTTCTTGTTACAGGCTCTAAACATTGCTAATAGTTATTAATATTGATACTATCAAATATGAGAATGATTGTGATCAGGCGCGAGTAGGTGTCACGTGGGGGGGTGCCATTACAACTTTTGCCGACTTGAAAAAAAAAAAAAAAAAAGGTCCTCGTTTTCCAAAATTTGCCGACTGTCATTACGACATTTGCCGACTGTCTAACTTATATCGAAAGGGTCGACATTTGCCGACTAACTAGTCTAAAAAGGTCCGATTTGCCGAATAAGGGTCCAGTTTGCCGACTAAAACTCATTGATGGGGGGGGGGGGTGTCACACCCCCCTATCGCGCCGGTCTTGATTGTGATAGATTTAAAGGGCGCAACTTTATTGGGAAAATTACCGGTACCCTAATATTTTGGAGAAAAAAAGTTTTTCAAAAGTAGGTCAACCTGGTACTCAAAAGAAGCGAAATTTTATAAAAAATTTAAAAATAATAATCGTTATTGAAAAACATTTAAAAATGCACCTTTTTCACTTTTAGTTAAAAAACTATAGTTATTATGCAATAAAATCTAAAATAATAATTTTTATTTAAAAAAATTATTATTTTTGAAATTTTTAAAAAATTTCGCTATATTTGAGTACCTACATTACATAATTTTGAAAAACTTTTTTTTTGAATAATGATAGGGCCTGCTAATTTTTGTATTTATAGTTGCGGGTGGAAGACATTGTTCAATCCATAAAAGTAAATGCTTTCCTAAATTAGTACATAAAAAAACAACTTTCTAGACCATAGCCAGGTTAGCAACTCTAAAAAAAAATTTTATGACCCACCCTAATATATATATATATATATATATATATATATATATATATATATATATATATATATATATATATATATATATATATATATATATATACAAAATTTTATATAAATGTATATATATAAATATAAGTACATACATAAGAAAAGTAACTACTTTAACTTAGAACTTTTAAATTTTTGAATCTTTTTATCTGCAGGTAACATTTTTAAACGCTTTTTGCATTTAAATTACATACAACATCACTTGAAACAGTATTTAAAAATGTCTTGATAATTATTCCACAAACATCTTCCATTTTATGCTTTCCATTTGAACACTTCGCTGCGAGAATGGGCTTTATTTTAATGTCGCACAAAAATAACTTTTCAAAAATTAAATAATGATCTTTTCCTGATAAAAAAATTTGTCTCAAATGATCAGTTTTGAAAATAGTTAGAAAATAGGTATAAGATTGTAAACATAATTTCAAACATAAATCAGTTGGTCGTATTAAATCTCCTCTATTAATTTCATTAAACAAATCATCAATTTTTCCTTTTTTTTTAAATAAAAAATTGCAATAAAAATATTGCAACCTAAGCACTAATGGAGCTTTAACAATCTTCGGGGACAATAACCTGTAAAATTATAAAAATAATTACAGTATCATCTTCAATAAGTGAATAAGGATGATTATCATTAAAATTGAATTTTAGATTTGGGAACTTCACGATACCATTTTCATCCAACTGGTTATCATCTATGTTTAATAAATCCTTCATATTTTTAAGATCTTCTGTCAAAACTCCTGATTATTTGCAAAGACTTTTAATTCGAATTTTTTTCTCAACATCTAAAACTTGCTTTACTTTAATGTAATAGTTTCCACTAAACAGCTGTCTTTTTTCATGGAAAATTTTAAAACATAGCTTTGCTGATTTTCTTTGGAGATTTGTAGGTTGAAAGCATTGTTTAGATAAGTTGTAGGCTGAAAGCATTGTTTAGATAAGTTGTAGGCTGAAAGCATTGTTTAGATAAGTTGTAGGCTGAAAGCATTGTTTAGATAAGTGATAACTTTTAAAGGGTTTTTACTCTGATACTGAAAAATCTGTAAAATGTTATTAAAATCTGCATTGATATATTTTAAACCAGAAAGTGATATTAAAACTTGTAATTGATTATCAAATAACTGATCTCTTGGTATACATGATATTGGAATAGGAAACATTTTACGACTTTCAAAATCATTATAAGCATTTTTAAAGTTGTGAGTAGGATCAATTAAAATAAAGAGTTTCTTGTTTTTTAATATCCGGAACACAACTCATTCATGAAAAAAATTCGATTGACAACATGATTGTCACTTGTTGTAAATATTACATGAAATCTAATCATACTAAGCATTTCCAGGACCTAAAACCAACATTTCTTTAAAGTGGGAATATTTATTGTAGAAAAAGGAAAAAGGCAAGCAGTATTTATTTAATTTCCAGCAACTGACATGATAAAAAAATACTAAAATGGTTGTTGCTAAATTCTCTGTTTCATCACTTGATGACAATGTAAAAATGTTATAGGGTAAAATCATCTCGTAGCATCTTTTACTACTTGTATACCACAACAAACAAGTAACAAGAAGATTATTGTTGTATCTTCTACTTTGGAAGGATATTCTACTTTCTGTAGAATATCCTTCCAAAAGTTCAACACATGTAGATATAGGTGAAACTTCACTATCTTTTTTAATTAAATAATGTAGCTTAGCATATTCACTATCTTTTTTAATTAAATAAAGTAGCTTAGCATATTCTCTAAATATGATAAACTGGAAATTTTTGCCATTACTGATCGGAAAGATTCTTTAGGAATAACTATGTTATTTATGCAAACATCGAAGTTCAAATTTTTATATATAACAACAGATGATTTGACAGCTATTCCTGTTGCATTTAATTGAACAAGTGAATAGCTCAAAGATTTGAGCTATTCACTTGTTCAATTAAATGCAACAGGAATAACTGTCAAATCATCCGAAATCCGAAATCTAAAAGCTACCATTCTTTTCCTGCTGATAGCATGCTATCAGCAGGAAAAGAATGTTAGCTTTTAGATTTCAGATCACGATCTGTATCAAACCAAGACTTATATCCATAAGCACAGCATCTTCGTACCATGGTTATAAAGCTTTTATTGTAATATGTCATAAATTTTTAAGATTCACGTTTTTACCTTCTCTAAAAATTTCGTTTTAAGAACTGGTTTTAAATAGGCCCCTTAGCGTATAATTAAAAAAAAAAAGTTTGCGAGCACGCAGACCAGGTATATAGGAAATTAAAGAAATTAAAGTGGCTGTTTTTCTAATTCTAAAATATATAAAGTGATAACTGAAATTATGAATGTGGTTTCCAAATTGATTTTTTACCAATACATAGAATATAGGAGAGAATATGCGCCCATAATTCTAAAATTCAAGGGCAAAAGCAATACGAAATTCAAATAAATATAGACGAAAAACAAAGTTAAAAAGCTAATTTAGAGTTATCTAAATTTAAGGTTCAACAAAACTTTAATTTAGTCTTTTTATTTTTATATTTGATATTAGTTCTACAATTATTGTTATTTTAGGAGTTTGCTGTTAACATAAAGCGCTATAGATTTTGGATCAAGGGTACATAATCTTCGCTATATGTAAAATAAATCATGTGGATATTAGTTATTTCAAGGTGCCATTATAATTGTTTTTAATTGCCACAATTATTTTTATTTACCAGATTAATTATTTTTTAACTGTAATCAAATTATAAAGTAATGTCGTAATTTTTTATCTATTAAACAAAAGTGTTCTTATTATCCTAAATGTTTGTTTCTTCATTGCTACGGTCAAAAAACTGGGAAAGAGATTGAAAAAATCAGAGTTCATAGTAAAGGTTTAAATATAGACGGAAAAAATACAATAAACAAACAGTTCTATTTGTGTTAATAAGTATTTGTGTCAATAAGATACGGAAAAAAACACATACTGAAACTTTTTAGTCCCTGTGTAATAAGCAAAACTAATGATAATAACATTAAAATTTCACTGACAGGAGGTAATCCACTGTTATTTAGGGTGGTAGCCCTCCTATCCAGTAATCCAAATGGTTAACTTACAACTAGGTGATTTCAATACTTACAAATGTGAGCAAGAAGCAATAATTGTAGATTTAAAAAAGTTAATCGAAACTTTAAGAACAGATAATGCAAACTTGACTAAGAGAGTTCTGGATTTAGAAAATTCTAAATAAAAATCTAGTTCAGCAGTGACAGGTGATTGGGCTAGTAAAGTAAAAAAAACTCCAGATCAAATGCAAATTATTAATACTATCGCAAATGAAACCAAAGAAAGAGATAAAAGAGAAAATAACTTGGTTATTTTCGGTTTAGAGGAATCAACATTAAGTGATAAAGTCAAAGCTATTGAAGAAGATAAACAAAATATTAAAACAATCATGAAAAAGTTGAAGGTAAATGTCAAAATAAAAAATGTTATCAAATTAAAGTCAAAAAATGGATATAAAGCTCCATATATTGTTGTTTTAAATGATAAATTGGAACATAATTCTGTTTTAAAAAATGCCAAGGAATTAAAGAAAGATAAAACATACGAAAGTGTATTTATAAATCCTGATTTGACTGAATCTGAATAGACAAAAAACAATCTGAATCTGAATGGACAAAAAATAAAAAACAAATCAAAGCTATTAAGAGAAGAGTGTAAAAAACTAAATAATGACAATATTAACACGGCAAACTTTTACTTTGGTATTAGAAATGACAAAGTTGTAAAAAAAAAAAAAATAGCAACTAAATGCCAAAAAAGACTTAAACCACATTCGATGCTTTAACTATGAAACTAACAATAAAATAGGTCAAAATCTTAACAAGTTGCTGAGCAATAAGAGACAGCTAGATATTGAAATAGTAAACTTTCATGAGCATAAGAAATGTGATTTAAGTATAAACAAGGAGCACGATACTCAAAAATGCAATGAACTGATGATTTGGTATACAAATGCAACGTCTCTGAATAATAAGATTGACGAGTTTAGGTTACAATGTGAAATATATAAACCGGATGTTATTTGTGTTACAGAAACTTAGTTTAAAGCAGAATCAGATGTAAATATAATTAGTTATAATATTTTTAGAAGTGATAGAAAGACTCATGGAGGAGGTGTTTGTATTTATATAAAACAATGTATTAATCAGTTTAAAACAAATAATTTACAGTTAAACAATAATTTTATAGAACAAATATGGACTTGTATATGTTTTAAAAATAACAAAATGCTAATTGGATGCATTTATAGACCACCAGATATATCTCATAAGTATAATAACTATGTTTTGCTATCTATTAATGCTGCTAAAATGAGTATTTATCAATAAGAATACAGCGATCTTATTATCACAGGTGACTTCAACTATAATACAATAGATTGGTCTGATAATAATTGTCCTTTTTCAGCAACTGATAATGAATCTCAAACTAATAAATTTATTGAATGTCTTGAAGATTGTTTTCTGTTTCAATGTGTATGTGAGCCAACATTCCAAATAGCAAACTACAAATCAACTAATATTCTAGACCTTATTATCACAAACGATAAAAACAAAATTGTTTCTATAACTCACTCGGCTCCTTTAGGAAATGTCAAACAGGGTCATCATTTGTTAAAGTGTTGTTATCTAATGAATGATTATAAGTTTTCAACCGAACATAAGAAATCCATTAGATTATATCAAAAAGGAAATTATGAACTATTTTCTTGCCATTTCAATAATGTAGATTGGGAAAATGGATTTAAAAGTAAATCTATAAATGAAATGTATGATTTATTTTTGTATCATTACAATTATGCAATTAATCTGTTTATCCCAAGAATTAATTATCAAAATAGAAGGAACAGAAACAAATGGATTACTCCTGAATTGAAACATAAAATAAGAACTAAAACCAATAAATGGCTTGCTAATAAACGTAATGGCTGGAATGAGGAAATCAACAAAAATTCAGTATAATAAGCTAAAAATTAGAATAAAGAATGATATTAAGAGCAATATAAAACAATTAGAAAGTACTTTAGCTAGCAAGTTTAAATCAAATCCTAAATTGCTTTATAAATATATCAATGAGAAGAAATCAGTGAAAACTCAAATTCGAGCTCTGGAAATTGATGATGGGGAAATCATAAATGATCAATTCGCTATAGCTACTGAACTAAATAAATATTTTTATTCTGTGAATGTTAATGATAATTGAACAAGTATTATTGAGTTTCATAACATACCTTCAAATTTATTATTAAAAACAGTTTTAATAACACAAAATGATGTTCAAACTAGACTTCAAGCACTTGATAAGTCAAAGTCAGTTGGTTTTGATTTTGTTCAACCATATGTTTTAAAAGAATGCAGCTCGTCAATATCAGAAGAAGGCAAATGTAATTTGCCTTCTTCCACATATCTGGTAGGGTACCTGTTTCCATCGATTTTTTGAAAATTAAATATAATGGGTACCACTTTTTAAAAAAGGAAGCAAATTAAAAGCATCTGACTACAGACCAGTCTCATTAACTTCAATACCATGTAAAGTGTTAGAAAAAATAATAGCTGATTGTATCATGCAACATCTCATAAAAAATAATTTACTTTCAAAAAAACAACATGGTTTTATGAAAAGCAAGAGCTGTACAACAAACCTATTAGAATACCTAGATATTTTAACAGATGCGTTCCACAATACACCGTATTGTATTATAGGTCCTCTCCTTTTTTTGGTATTTATAAATGATTTACCAGAAAATTTTATAATGAGTGTCGTTTATACGCTGATGATAATAAGATAATTGCACCTATTTCTTCTCAAAATGATTCACAATTGTTTCAAAATGATATAAATAAACTTGACGAATGGTCAACAAAATGGAAATTAGGATTAAATTTTGAAAAATGTAAAATTATGCACTTTGGTTCAAATAATAACGAATATTCATATTTTATGAACAATAACAATACATTAATGGAAATTGAAAAGTCAAAACTAGAAAAAGACATTGGTGTTTATATATCAAGTGATTTAAAATGGGCCAAACAAGTAAAATATGCAGCTAGTAAAGCAAATAGTATACTCTCACTACTAAATAATACATTCAAGTGCAAGGATAAAGATCTATTAAAAACACTGTATTGTACATATGTTAGACCAAATTTAGAGTTTTCAATTCAAGCATGGAGTCCGTATTATACAAAAGATATTAATGAACTAGAAAAAGTCCAACGAAGAGCTACCAAAATGATACCGGAGCTAAGACATCTTGAGTACAAAAAAAGATTGGAAATTTTGGGTTTGACTACTTTGGAGACTAGAAGGCTAAGGTGCGATTTAATCCAGCAATTCAAAATATTTAAAGGTATTGAAATCATTGCTATTAAACAAAATCAAACAATGAACTCTATTTGCTCATCAGGTCCTGCAGCTAACATTAGAGGAGCAAAACATCGAATGAAACTTGAATTGGTCAGAAATTGTTTAAAAAGGCAATATTTTTTCAGCAATAGAGTTGTCGATGGATGGAATAGTCTACCAGCCGAAGTTGTTCAATCTACAACAGTTAAAAGCTTCAAATAAAACTTGCAATCGGTCGACTTAGAAGCAATAACAAACAAGATAAAAACCAAGAAAGCTTATTATTAAATTTATAATAACTTCTAATAGTAACATAAAAGTAACATAGTTCATAATAATAATATCAGGGCTGTGAAAAAGGTAATTTATAATATATATTAATATAAATTATAGGAAAATTAAGATACTCGGTTATTTGGATATTTTAACTCATCCCTAGTTAAAAGTTTGTTTTTGAAACAAAAATTATGTAAGATACTAATCAAAAATTGGATTGATGATAATTGTGGAATGGGATTAAACGAAGAATTTTTGAACAAAAAACCATTTTAGTTAGTCTCTCTTCTTTAGTAAGTGGTGTTATTTTAACTTTACTTTAAAATGTGTTCCCAGTATTCCAGAAAGAAAATATTCCGAAGGCGTTGTCGATGAAAAAGCAATTTATGCAGAAAGATCTATGAACATTGTAACTTTATGATTGAGACTAAATATGTTTTTTTGTTGATGAAGTAGGCTTTAAGCTTTCAATGCAAATTAGAAGAAGGCGTTCTTGAGCTGGAAAGCAAGCCACGCAAATAGTGACAAGGTCACTGTTTGAAAAAAGAGTCAAAAAATATTTTTGTCTGTTGTGCAAAGAAAAAAAATGGAATTTTTAAATATGATCACAATCAACAGAGTTTAATACAGAGAGATTTTTATATTTTATTTTTCTAGTATTAGCACAATTAGTTGTTGATGAAATTGTTGTTGTTATTTTAATTTTAGATAGCATTTGTTTCATAAAGCTGCTGTCGTTTAAGATAAGAAAGTACTTTGGTTTTTGAATATTTTTGCCTCCATAATCTCAATTTTTAAATCCTAATAAAAACATGCTTTCTGATCAGAAACAATTTATCAGAATATATTTATTTAAAACTGAAGAGGGCCTACATACAAATATTCCATATATTGCATCAAATATAACAGAACATTTCAATATTTCTTTTGGGCACGTACTACAGTTTATGATTCTGTGTTTGAATAAACTTATTGTGATTATTTTTTATAAACGATTACTTTTTTCATAAACGATTATTTAAAAATATTATTATTTGTAATTATATATACATATATATATATATATATATATATATATATATATATATATATATATATATATATATATATATATATATATATATATATATATATATATATATATATATATATATATATATATATATATATATGTATATATATATACATATATATATATATATATATATACATATATATATATATACATAAATATATATATATATATATATATATATATATATATATATATATATATATATATATATATATATATATATATATATATATATATATATATATATTGATATTCATTGACCTACCTCTAGATTTGATGCTGTAGCAAGGACATTGATGTTAAATGTTGTGGGGCAGAAAGAAACAGCAAGAATGATTAGGGGTCGAAGGATCAGAGGAGCACAGTGACCCAGAAAACCTTTTAAGATTATGGACGCAATTAACACATTTATTAATGACCTTTTATGATTTTAATAATAACTATTATGTAAAAAGGCACAAACAAAGGCAACAACAACCTAAAAATTTTACTTTTTTTAACTCAAATCTACCTTGGTTATTTAAATATGTATATTTCAAAAAATTATTAAAAGCATAAATTAAAGAAAAAAAGTTGTTTTCCAAAAGGTTTGTGCAAGTTGTTTTCTTCAATATTTTTATGTAAATTTTATCTACTAAAATATTTATCAACAATTAAAAGGCAATTTTCTTAGCGAGCCTACGTTCAATTAAAGTAAATGTCAGTCCAGATAGACGTTTATTTGTAATTTTTAATTTCAAATATATTAAAGTAGATTTGGGTAATAGGAGCAGCTAGATAATATGAGCATACCAAAAGTTCAAGATGGGTTGTATTTTTTGAAATGAATTTATGGTGATAACAGGGAGCAGTATAATTAGCATATATTAGTATAATTAGCAACGATACAATGGTGTACAACAAAAGTTAAAGAACAGATTGTTCTATCAGTTTGAATACCTTGTGCTCGAAATTCAGAACTAAAGCAGTTTATGTGCTGTGTATTTTTTATTGAAAGGCTGTATGTTTATTTCTCTAGTTACACACGCCGCTATGTTCTGTGAAGATATAAAGAAAAAGATAGCAACAACGCATGTCTACTTGTAAAAATCAGTTCAACTCCTATTTCTAGAAATATTATCAAGATGGAATTTATTTAGTTCCAATTCAATTGGAACAGTTTCACTACTCATTGTTACTTTAAAATCTAGCATTATCTGCATAAAGATTTTATGCATTGGTGAAACCTTATTATGTGATAACATTCTTGTATTTACAACTGACCAAAACAATATGGAGATTTATAAAATGATTGTAACTTTTGACTGTTATGAGTAATTCTAGTGACTTTTCCTAACAGAACACAAGAGATACAAAATAATGCATTATAGTATTTTGAATAAACGAGCAATGAAAACGTTTTTAACCAAATAGAATTACATTTACGACCATTTGTTTTAGGAAACACTCAGAAGGCAATTGTATAACGACTACATTCATTAGAAAATTAACCAATATCCCATTTGTTGCATTTATTCGGTTGTCATCTTTTCATAATTTAAATGCAATGTAAATTTGGATTTTCGAATTTTTGATTTACAATATTTAGTATTGGCTTTTTAAATTTATTATTTAGGATCAAAGATGAATTGGGAACAAAGATGGTTTATTTTTTACAGAAAAAATCCTTAATATCCATAGACATTTTTGGAATCTTATTTTTTTGAGCAACAGAAGATTGGGATATTTAAACAATTGCGATTTCCCTTTTACAACAATATTCTCAAAAGGTCTTAAAGTGATCTGAGTACGAATTATTATTTTCTCAAAACTCTGGGTGAATGCTTTTAAAAGATATCAAAGGCGCATAACATTTGGGTTATAATAATTCATTTTCCTCGTATGTGTGAGTTTGCCTGTAAGATTTTTATTAGCATTAAAATTGTGTAGTATTAAGTGAATTATTTTTTAAGGGTTATTGGATTCCGTAAAAGATTTAAGGCACAATGTACTACTATATAGGAATTCTAAACATGCATCTCCTGAAGTAGGATAGAACTTTTAATGGAATCTGAATTAAAACAGAAAATAAATATATGTACAGAAAATAAATATATGTAAAATAACATTGATATTATAAGCAGTTCAAGAACAATGAAAATTGAAGTTCAAGTACTTAGTTTTATACATATTTTTAAAACATTAGAAACACAAACTATAGATGACTAAACATGAGAGTGAGAAATATTTATTGTTTCAGCCACAATGGCATCAACTTTGAATTTCTTAACTTCAAATATAGTACATGTCACATTAGAGATACCCAACAAAAAGCTGATCTCTCTAATCAAATAACAGCATTTAATTGCCTCGGCCGAAAAACTGAATGCATAGCAAAAACTTCGTGTTCTTATATAACTCATTTGCAAAATGTTTTCTAAAATTTGGTGCTTTTCCAATTAATTCAATAAAAATTGCAGAAAACAAACAACTGCCATCTTGAGGTGTTCTGGACAAAAATAAAATAAATCTATTTAAAGATAAAAATTTTTTTTAGTTTTTTGAATAGACTCTATAAAAAATAACCCAGAAAATTACTATTTCAGCCACTTTATTAATTAAGCTCTGACCTTTGTACAGAACGAATTAAAAAAATCCAATTCTTAGGGCCAAAACTCAACTCTTAGGCCCAAAATTGTTAATTTTGCTAAACTTGCTGTAACTTAAACACATCCATCGGTTCTACTAGGCAATTTAAATAAAATATAATTATGTATAAATTATAAAGTATAATTCTGATTGCAGACGCTGTTTACTTTGGCTGCGCTATTTAATTTAATCTTCTTTAAAAAAAATTTATATACCAGTAGCAAATATTCAACAGAATTTCTGTTTTTGCTACACTTAGTATAGGTTCTTGCCTGTTAATTTTTAGATTAAACGTGAAACCTCTTTGTTTACAAAAAGATTGTAGCTAAGTAGCTAAAATATATTTAAAATAATTGGGTTAAGTTAAAAGTTGTTTAAAAACATGAAAAATGGATTTTTTCTACAGTTGCTACACACGATTTGTCTTTTTGTTTAACTTCCAGTCATACTTAAGTAAATATGCACCGATATGTTTGAAATTCTAACAAAAATTTATAAACAAGCGAAAAAAAACCCGATAAAAACAATTTTTAACAAAGCCTTTCAAAATAGTCAATTTAGCTTAACTACACTTAAGAACACCACGACTAAACAAAAACCCGTATCTTTTTTATATTATATTACTATTTTAATAGAAAAGAAAATATATGTAAAAAATAATGAAAAATGAAAATGAGTTGACTGTAGGAATTACTTACTTGCTACACGCAAGATCCGCCTCTGATGAGTAGTGATCTCAAAGAGTTGTTTATTCGCAAAAATTTTAAATTCAGCATAACTATTTTTGAAGACATACCGCTTATATTATATTTTGCTTAAGGTGCTCATTATACCCCAATTACCCTAAATATTCTTTAGCTATTGAAGCTCTTTCAGAAGCAACAGGAAGAGCTCAGATCCGTTACAGATAAAATTTACTCAAACAAACGTTATATAATTGATCTTGATAAATGTATCAAACTTGATAAGTAGAGGGTTAAAGGAGGATTAGGGTTGTCCACAATTTACGTCACGCAATTTTTGACGGTTTTTGCCCCTTCCCTCCCTCGCCACAACATCGTAACTCTTTAGTAGTAAGTTTTTTTTTTTTTTTTTTTAAGTTGATTAAGGTGCCCCAAGAAGTCCTTATGATCTTATCACAGAGCACCGCGGAAGAGCATTTAATGGGAAGTTCACGCCTCCTTCCCAACCGATGTCGCAAAACTTTCCCAGAGGTGGGGTTTGAACCAGGGATTTTACGTTTATGAGGCAAGTGTGCTACCACTGCGCCACGGCTGCTTCCCTATGAGTCGTCACAAAACCACTAACTCCCCCCCCCCCTGATGTGTGACTTAATTTTTGGATAACCCCTTAATAAAATTTCTTAAAAATATATTAATAAATATTTGCTTTGAAAAATTCTTTTTACGTTTAAAAGATATGTTATTAAATTGTTGAATTAGATTAAAGTTTGTTTTAAATTGTTGAATTGTAAAATTCTTGTGAAAAGTTGTAAAAAGAAACTATAAAAATGTAACATAAAAAGCAATAAAAATTTAGTCTAAACTTCTTTGAAATAATGGTTGCTTAATAAAATTAAGCTTAATTTCAATTATGTTAACTATAGGTTAATAAGAATACTTTATTAAGCAGCCATTTTTTTCAAAGAAGTTTAAATTAAATTTTTAAAGTAATTAAACTGTCAGAATCTTTTTATAAGTTTAAGACACACGTTTAAATAACAAGGTTATTAATATTATTTAAATTTATTTTATTTTACTCTTAGAAAACGCTTATTTCACCATTTTTTATTTGTTTTGTATTAAATTACTAAAGTTTAACGTTAGACTACGGCATGATTGATGGATATCGAAATTAAAAGAGTGTTGAAATAAAGGGTTATTCAGTTGTGGAAAAAAGCAGTTAATTTATTCTTAAGAAGACGAATAAACAAGTTTATTTTATTTTGTTTAATACAGTTTGAAATTTCCTGTACTCTAAATAAAGAATTCTTATAGTTCTTATTGTATTTTGTAACTTTCAACAAGTGATTTTAGCGCAGTTCTTTCAACTCTATCTAACATTTTCATTAATACATCTTTATTTTCACATAGCTCCACACCGTAAGTTAACTGGCAACGATTTGTATATTTAGGAAATGGAACTAACTGGTGGGCAAACTGGCCTGACGGGCATTTGTTTTTAAAAGTTACGATCTAAATGTATTTTAAATGTCTTTTAAACGTCTTTTAAACATTAATGTTTAAAAGACGTTTAAAAGACATTTAAAACACATTTAGAACGTAACTTTTAAAAACAAATGCCCGTCGGGGGGTTCCAGATTAATTAAGAGTTTGAGAAACGGCTCTTAAGTTTGAGATTTTGTTATCCAAATTTGAACAACTGAGTGATGCAAAAATTGAATTTTTTATATCCCATATGAGCCCTGGTGTTTAGGTTTATTTTGAAGATTTTCTTTATTACCAGAAATGGCATCGCATTGCTTTGTATCTTTGTTTTAGCTGAAATACAAAACTCAATTTTTTCGGCATTTAGTTTAACACAACTATTGTAAATATTGCACTTTTTTATAAAATTTTTGAGATATGAAAAGATAGACCTTTAATTCTAATGTCATCAGCATATGCTTTAACAAATGCTGTAAGGAAAAAAAAAATTGTAACGTCTTCAAACATTACAGTCTACATGTTGGATGTTTTATGAAGCATAAAGAAGTATAGAAATAGTTTACTATAAATAAAATTTAAATAATAGTAATTTCATAAGATATCAGTTTTTTTTTTTGGAAAGTGGATAAAATAATTCCCATTTATTTTTTTCAACTTATTAAAAAAATTAGTTTGTTATTATTTAATTCACTTTTCTTAAAATAAAACAAAAACTAATATCATATGAAATTCATTCTCTATTTATTATAATATTTTAAAAAAAAAGAGCAAAAACTAAATGCAGTTTAGGTAGCTATAAAAATCTCACATGGAGACAACATAAAGAAAAGCAAAAACAAAAAATAATACTAATACAAAAGTGTTATGCAAAAACTTCGTTGAATTTTTTTCTAATTCATCGCCATGTTAACTATGCGAATAATTAATGAGAGACAACATGAACAAATACAAACTCTAACCTTTTTATTATCAAAAAAGACATATAGCACATTTATTTAATTCATGTGGTCGAATAACTCATGCGAAGTCTTAGAATGAATATATTAAACTAATTCAAATTATTAAACTAATATTTTTTATGTTATGTTCAAATTTAATCATTATTTATATGTTCAAAATAATTTTCCATAACCAATACACTTATTAATTAAAAAAAACCCAAAACAAGTATAGTTTACAAAATTCTTTAAAAGAAAGTTTAAACTCTTTCTTTAAAAGAAAGTTTAAACTCTTTCTTTAAAAGAAAGTTTAAACTCTTTCTTTAAAAGAAAGAGTTTAAACTTTCTTTTAAAGAAAGAGTTTAAACTTTCTTTTAAAGAAAGAGTTAAAACTTTCTTTTAAAGAAAGAGTTTGAACTTTCTTTTAAAAGAAAGTTAAAGTAAGTCATTTTTTAATTGACAATATATTTATATACTTTTTAATTTGCAAGTTATTCATGTTCTTAAATTTATTAGATCTGAAAAGCAAAAATGACACCTGATGTACCATCAGGTACACCAGATGTATACCATCTACATGTAGAAATTTATTGTTCCTAGATGTTGATGGGTTTGAATTTAAATTTTGAAATTTGTTTGTTTAATAATGCTAAAGTCTACAGCCGTCACTTTAGTAAGTCTAACCTGTCTATTGAAATATTGTTTAAAAAATCACTTTCTAAAAAAAAGCACAACTTTTTTGTTGCTTAACAATTAAAAATTGAAACTTCGTTATGAAAAATTTACCAAATTGGAACCAATTTTCCTTTCAATAGACATATTTAATGTTTTAATGAAGATTGAAGAAGAATATGTAGAATTAATATTTAATGCAATTTTTTAGGACTAACTAAATGCTTTGTTTAGGATAAAAAAATAAATAAAAAGGTTCTACTTTTGGTAACACCTAATTTCTGATCTTGAGAGCATCTAAAAAAATAATAATAAATAAAAATATCAAATTCTTCTTATCCGGTGCCGTGCAGACCTATTTTGGGGCCCAAGGCAGACTTTTGTGTAGGACCCCCAACCACCATTTTTTTTTACCAATTTTGATGTATATTATTACAATGTGGTATTATTATTGTGTTTCAAGAAAAACTTTTACAACTTGACATATTCTTCCAAATTTACAATGCAATCTTTCTGGAATTAATTATTGCAAACTCTCTTATTATTTCCTCGTAATTTAGACTAGTGCTTATTTCATGCTCAATGCTCAGCAATGCTAGCCCATTGAGTCACTCTTGTAACATGGTGGTCCTAAAATATGTCTCAATCAATTTCAGCTTGGAGAAAGATCTCTCCCCAGTAGCAACAGTGACTGGAATTGTCAGTAGAATTCAAAGTGCTATATAAAGGTAAGGGTTTTGCTCTCGTATATTTTAGTTGGTAATATATGGAAGCACTTCAATTGGTGATGTCACATCAACTAGTAGTAAGTTTATAATATTCAAAATTTCCTTGAAAAATTCTCCCCTTTCTATCCAGTTTTGTTTTCAATTCTTCACAACTAGTACTTAACCCTTTCTTATCAACAGTCAATATTAAAAAGGAAACCAAATGATTCAGTTCAGTGAATCGTTCATACAACCCATATATGGCTACTTCTATTGTATCATTGAAAAATTTAATCCGTAAATTTTCTATTGGCGTAAACTGTGTTTGTTCAGCTGATTCATAGAGAGATTATTTTTTGGTCTTTTTCATTTGAGGTTGAGGCACCTCAGTATTAATTTCACAGCTAGCTGCAATTTTCTGAGTAACTTCAAGTAATAAACTTCAGGTAACAAACTTCGAGTAAGCTTCAAGTAACAAACTGTCAAAATTATTTCTAAGAGCACTGAGAGCTACTTTACAATTATTGATATATTGCATAGCTAATTGAAGGTTCATATTTTCAGGCTGCAAGTACTTGCTTGCAATATTAATCTGCAGCAGAAGTTCATACCATATCACAGTTTTTGTGATGAAGGCATATGGTTATAATTCGTTTGTCAAAGATCTCAGTTCAGTAAAGGCAAAGGGATCATGCAAAATGCATACAATCAGAAAAGGTAGTAATTAACTTTGTAATTCCATCACCTGTTTGATCTTCAGCTACCTTTAATTGTTGCAGAACTTTTTGAAGTTTTGACAAAACGTACCACTACAGCCGTTTGTTCTTTATGGGCCAAGTCTGGAGAGCAACCCAATATGAGGGCAAAGTATTTTTCCATCTTTAGACGATGAATAGTTTCAGTTTTCACTTTTCTTGACATTAGTATGATTAGCTCATTTTGAATCCTGTTACTTAAAAATGATTTGGCCGCTGATTATTGGTTGCTCAAAGAACATGCTCCTTCATGACATTATCAAACTTTGCCAATAACTACACTAGGCCAAGAAAGTTTCCATTTCCATTGGCAATACGCTTTTCCTCACTGCCACGAAAAGCCAAATTGTTTTTTTTCCAAAAATTGAATAACTCCCACAATTCTCTCAATTACTGATCACCAGTATTGCTGTTCTTGCTGAAAGATACTCTGATTCTGTTGATCAATTGTACTATTTGCTTTTAAGCAACTTTCCAGCTCCATCCATTTTATCCAGGAATTGTTGTGGTCTTGTGAACGTTCATGCTCACTAAACATGGAACTATTGTTTTTCCAATCAAGAAAACCACTGGTTCTTAGTTTTTGTTTATCGACACTAAACAATTTGCAGCAGAAACAGTATACAGCATCTGCTTTTTTTGAGTATTCAAGCCATGATCTTGTTATGGTTTGATCATTTATCAGGAGTCTATTGTAATTTGAAGCACAAAATCTTTGTTTTCACAAAAATATTGTCCTCACCATTTTCATTAACTGCTGCTGCTGCATCATCAACTGCCCATGTTAGAAATTTTTGAATGAGCAAAAGTTGATTTTCGGGACTTGATTGACCGTACGACGTCCTTGAAACGTCCAACAAATGTTATGAGCCCGCTGAGAGTAAGATAAAAGTTTAAAAGTAAATTCAGATAAGAGTTGAAAGAAACAGTTGACTCTGAATTTGTTTTGAATACAAATTCAAAATACCTAAAAGCAGATAAATAAATCTATATCTTAAACAGAATTGTAAAACTATATCAAAATTGTACAGGCTTCCGGGTTGAATGCTTGTCATAAAGTTCTTGTTGTGTTAGTTGCCAAGGGATGCCAAAAGTACACATAATATAAACTTTTTCAATTTATCAACAAAATAATTTAAAAGTTCCTATAAAAAAAATCATTTTGCTCATAACTCTGTCAAATAGTTTATCCTTGTATTTATCACCTTAGTAACAAAAAATGTCCAAAATTTATTAATTTATGTCTTAATAACTTCAAAAAACTCAATTGTAGCTAACAGAGTTAATGCAATGCAATGCAACGCAATGGTTTATCTTACGTAACGGTTTATTTTATGTAACTGTTTTTATGTAACTGTTTTTATCTCCGATAAAAAGTCTTTAGAAGAATAAAAGTAAAATAACTTCAATTAAATCTTTAAAAAAATTGTTAAATACTTAACATATCGTAACAGTGGGGTTATTTTAAGTTGATAGATCTAAAATTTGTTTATAATAATAGCTATTAACAAGCTATATTTAAAACTTGCAGCTATAGTCAAGTTTAAGTTTTAAACAAAATACATGCAAAATATTTAGTCCATAGTCTACCATGTCTTCAGTTGTAAACAAGAAGCAGTAATGGGTTGATTAGCCAAACAAATACAAGCCAACTCATTTTGATAAGGCTATGAACATGACCATGCTTTGTAAATAACATGTTTATTCGTATGATTTGTATAAAAATGTTTGAAAAGTTATAAACATTCTTGAGGTTTAAACAGATGAATAGTATTCTCGTCATCTGTCTTAAAATTTTGTTAACTGTATATAGACAATCAAGGAATTTTTTTTCGATTTCTTGTTTTTAAAAGACAATTAAAAAAATATATTAGTTGCAAAAAAAACTGTTGGCTGAAATGTTGCTTGCATTTTGAAATAATAAGAACTGTAAAAAAAAAAAAAAAGTGCAAAAATATCTCTAAAAAAATTTGTCTAAAAATATGTAAAAAAACGTCTCAAAGACGTTTAAACGTCCGTAAGATGTCCAACAGACGTCCCCCGAACAACGCATGCCCACTGGGAAGCATTAAACATTTTAATAGCGTTTGAGTTTGACTAAATTCAATTACTAAATAACTTTTTATACTTGTTAAGTGTCAAAGGTTGTCAAAGGTAAGTAGAAGCGCATTGTTCTTGTCACATTTTGCTGTTGTGTTGTTTGATTCATATATATATCTAAATATTGCAAGCTTCCAACTATTGTTAATACATGCATAAATGGTGACTTATGCCAAACCAAAAGTTGATTTGAATTTTTTATTTTATCAATTTTGTAAAAGACCATTTTATCTTGGCTTTAATTATTAAAAGTTTATAAATGAGGCCAATTTTAATAACTCACTTTTTAAAACTAAAAGTACTAGAAGATGTAGTTTACTCGCTTTTAATTCTTTACACAACTAAATTCTTCTTTTTATATAAATAAAATTTTTTTGCATATATAAATACAAATAATAATCGTTCACTTCAGTGACGGATCCAGCATTTTTTTGTATTGGAGCTAACTTCTAGACATGCAGCAAGCTTCAAACATTTATAGTTATGTCAAAAAATGATGCTTTGCAAAAAATTGCGATGATTAGAGGCTGGGAACAAATAAACCCCAAAACTTTGACACAAATCTCCCTCTTCCTCCACCCACCCCAAAAGTAAAGGCAACAAGTTGGTAAAATATTTTTTGTACTACTCTCAACTAGACTTATATTCATGAATAAATTTTAAGTTTCATTGTAATATCTCTTAGCGTTCAAAAATTATGATCAAACAGAGTTTTACCCCCCCCCCCCCCTCTTAATTTGAGGGAGTTACAAAATTTATATGGTCATAATTTTTGAAGGCTGAGAGATAATAATATTTTATCAACTTGTTGCCCTCAAGTTTGGGATGAGAAAGAAATAAAATTCAGGGGTTTATTTGTTCCCAGCCTCCAGATCCTTATTTGTTCCCTCCTCCTTCATAAAATGTTCCATAAATTTTCACAATAACATTAAAAGTGCTATTTAAAAAAGATTTAAACAAGCTTTAAATGAATAAAATTGTTCTTTATGCGTCTTCTTCAGTTTTTAAAGCAAAATCTACAAATGGATATTATTAATAGTAACAAGCCGCATCTACTGCATTTAGCTGAGCTCAGAAAATTCGGTTGTAAACTTTTATCTATATATGAGAGTGTAATTTAAAGTAAATTACTTGTTCGGCCTAGTATTTTTTTTGAAAAGCAGAAGCGACGTCAGCATTTTGACGTCGCTTCTGTAGCGACGTCAGCATTTTGATGTAAATACGATGTCATTCTTACAGCAAACAATTTCAATTCAACTTCCGTTATATATATTTTTGTTTAACTCAAGAAAAAATCTATTTTATGTATGTAAATGTATACATATACACACAATAGATTTTTTCTTAATTTAAACGAAAATATACATTAAAACACATAATAAATTTTCAAACGACTAAAGGCGTAAAATAGAAAGAATAAAGACACAATTTTAAGTAAAGAAAATATATATTTTTAAACTGACAACTTTTAAACATGTCTTTTTTTATATAATTCTATACAACGCCCACTTTCTTCAACATCGACTATCAGGTACGTATCCTAAAATCATATGAACTTCGCATTTTATCTCTGCAATTGTCATGCCGCTTCTTCCCTTTGCTACACTAACACTAGCTAAATATAAATGTACAATATATGTTAACTTACGTTAACATAGAAGCTAATAACATAACAAATATGAAAAACAATTAAACATAAAATAATAAATAATGAAATGAGAAATATGACAAAACATTAAAAAATAACAACTACTTACCTAGTATTAACAATTAATAAATAACAACCTTGACTTACTTATAATAAGAAAACATGCAATTTTTTAAAACTTCATTTTTCTGATACTGTTTCTATATTCTTTTTCTTATCATGATGATTGGTCCCTTTCATGTTGAAGCACAACATCACTTTCTTTGACATCAGACAATAAAATATAAATAATAATAAAAATATATTTTTATTATTATTTATAGTTCTTATGGTGCTCCACCAACACTTAACTTATCACAGAGCATCGTGGAAGAGAATTTAACTAGAAAGGTCTAGCCTTTTCCCTTACCAATGTCACTTATTTGGCAAGTACCGGGATTAAACCTCTTGGTTCTGAACCAGACCACTAATCACTGCGCCACAGCTGCTTATATAGTATATAGACTTTGCATAGTAAACCTATAAAAAATATTAAAGTTTTATTTCGAATTATTTTTATGTAAAAAAGTAACTTAAAAAAGCAACGAAAGGTCTTTTTTGATATAAGAGCTATTACCAAAAAGTAGCATTGTAAAATTTGTAACCTCTTCAAATTGAGGGGGTTACAAACACCCCCACGGTGTTGGCGACCATGAGGGTATAGTATAATATTATACAACTAAATATTACAATTTTAGTGTTGTCATTATGTTCTGAAAACAACCTGAGTTTATTATACTTGGTCATTTCTGTGTTCTAAAACTATCCCGAGATTATTACCCGAGTTTAAGATAATATTGTTGCGTCTATCAAATTATTTTCTTTAAAACGTATAAAGTTCCAATAATATAAACTGTTAAGTTCCCCTTGGCAATAGTTAATATAAATATTGTGGGTACAAGTGTTTTGATTTATTGCAGTCAGCTATCAAATATCAACAGACTTGGGCGCTCTTCTCTACTATTTCTTAGCAACTCTTCTTTATGTTTAAACTATCTTGTATCCTAATTTTGTATTATAAATATATAAATAATTGAATTCGTTTTAGAATTCCACTCTAACGTAAAACTACAAATATTACCCTGATTATATGTACTAATTAGTAAATATTCAATCTGATTATCGCAACAACAATTTAACAAAAAATTTATGCTCAGACACTGATTAACTTAATTTTTTTTTTTTTATTAACTAAAATCATTTTTGTTTCTATTGTGTGTCATTAATAATTAGCGTGCTAATTATTGACAAAAGTCATAAGTTGTGATTTTTTATTATTATAACGTTTTTTTTATTAATTGTCGACAAGAGTCACAGGTTGTATTATATGCTATATAAAGCGAACAATTTTTTTTTGTAAACTTTGTATATAAGTAAAAGAAAACGTCAACAACAAAAAAATGGCTTTTAAATGTGTCGAACAACAAGCTAACCGGGCATGTCTATTATCTCCGCAATATGAAGATGGACAGCCAAAGCAATTTATTCGAAAGATTTATTCCTTCTTTGCAATAAAAAATATAACTTCAGATCAACACGTAGCGTTTTTGCTTGCCGCTCTGCCGTTAAAGACTTACAAGACCATGGAAGAATTAACAGCACCGGAAGTTCCAGAGGATGTTTCGTACAAAGAATTGGTAACGAAATTGGAAACGTTGGAAATAAGAAAATCATCGTTAATCTCACGGTATTGTTATCATCTGTTAAATCATCGTTAATCTCACGAGTTTGGAAAAATTTACCGAGGTACTGAAGAATCTATACAGACGTTCGCGCATTGAGTGATTCGAGCAGCTCAAGACTGCAAGTTCTTGCCCTCAGAGAGAGACGGCCGACTTCGTGACCAATTCATAATTGGCATTAATGATGGTGCCATTCTGCGTGCCATTCTTAGGGGAGACGATGCATTGAGCTTTGACGATTGTGTCAAGACTGCATCCGTGGTTGCACAAACAAGATTAGATGCGGCATGTTTATCTGTAAATGAAGAAGTAAATGCGATTCACCGGACGACTGGAACGACAAGTTATACACGAAGAAAGAAAGAAATTCGATGTAACAACTGTGAATCCTTAAATCACTTTGCAAGTGAATGTACCTCTTTATGCAAAAAATGCTTGCATAAACATGCTGCAAAAGACTGCTACAAACGTCAAAGAAACCAGGAAAACTTAAATGGGACGAATTCGCATTAGGTATCTTTACAAGAACTCGTCCCGAAACAAGACTACCTACTATTGACTCGGTAATAAACGGAAGAAAAGCTAAAGCGCTTGTGGATACTGGTTGTTTGCAATCAATCATCACCAAGAAGTTACTGCCGCCTGACTATAAAGTGATTCGTGTAGTAAATGTTGCAACAATGGGCGGAATAATTCGATGCGAAGAAGTTAGTGCTAAAATATGCCACCCAACGAACGGGTGCTTGATGGATGTGGTGGTTCTGAGTGTGAATCAAGTAATAAACAAATACGATATGATTATGGGTATGAACTTAATAAAGACGTGTAATGGACTACGAATTGGCACTGGAAAACTGAAATTGTGTAATTCTTTGATTGAGTTGCCATCGAAACTTTGTGTTGCGACAATTGAAATTGGAACAAGCAAAGCTTATTTTGATGGCAAAAAATGGATTGTAAGTTGGGAGTGGGAAAACGAACCTAAAATGAAAAATAGAACAAGTCAGTATAATGTAGCTGACCAACATTGTGAGGCGTTTAACAACGAAATAAATGAATGGATCAAAGAAGGTATACTCATCAAATATGACGATAAAATTATGGGAAAACCTGTAAAAGTCTATGTAAAAGTCTCTACAAGGGATGCTCATGTCATCAATGATGCAATGAGGGAGTGGAGACTCATGAGTAAAAACAGCAATGACTCGGTAGTGGATCTAAGAAGAGCATATTTACAAATTCATGTGCATAAAAGGCATTGGCCTTACCAGACGGTCATCAATATAAATCAGCGATGTGCACTTACACGTTTGGGCTTTGGTTTAAGTTTAGCACCAGTGATGATGAACTCAATATTGCGGTACGTTCTCCAACAAGATTCTGCACTGGCAAAAACAATAAGAGGATACATTGTTGGCACCCTAGCAATCAATGGAAATGGAAGAAAGCTGGTGATACATATGAAGAAATGGGATCTTCATGCAAAAGCACCTGAATATTTTGGCGAAAACACAGTTCGTGCACTAGGATTAGAAGTCACAGTAAATCCATTAACAAAGGAGATGTTTTGGAAGAGAGGACGCGAGCTTCCTATTATTAAATCTGTGCTCACAAAAAGGGATATATTCTCATTATGTGGTAATCTGATTGCTAATCTACCAGTTGCTAGATGGTTGAGACTGGCATGCAGCTATATAAAAAGATGTACAAACGAAGCAGGTTGGGATGAACCTATTACGAATAAGTATGTTATCGAAATGATGCAGGAAGTTGGAGATAAAGTCGTAAAGTGCGATCCGGCAAAAGGTGTATGGAATGTTAAACCAAATGCATCTCTGACTGTATGGTGCAATGCAAGTTCGCTGGCAAAGGGAGTTGTGATAACGCAAAGTGACAGAAAGATAGAAGATGCAACATGGCTCCGACCAAAGTCTGATGCAATGCATATCAATGTGGCCGAATTAGATGCATGTATTGAAGGTCTAAATATGGCATTGAAATGGAATCCAAGTGATGTCTCTATTAAAACTGATTCTCATAGTGTATTTAGTTGGTTAAATTCTGAATTGACTCGTGATAAACCTGTGAAATGTGCTGGGCAATGCGAAATGTTAATTCGACGAAGACTTCAAATATTTGAAAAATTGGTCGAGGATTATGTCATAAGTGTAACTGTTACATGGGTACCAACAACTAAAAATATTGCAAATGAACTCACAAGAGTGCCAACAAAATGGAAAAAAAACAAAGTTGCAACACAAGAATGTAATACCATTTATAAGTACGATAAACAGCAGATTCGAAAAATTCATTCAATAGCACACATGGGAGTTTCCAAGAGTATGGAGTTATGTATGCGCGCTGGTATCCACGTTACCAGAGACACAGTGAAACAGGTTGTCGCTGAATGCGATGAATGTAACTCGATTGACCCTAATGTGATGTCGTGGGATAAAGGAAATCTTGCTGTCAGCAAAGTATGGGAAAGAGTAGCCTGCGATGTTAGTCATGTTGATTCATCGCTATATCTCACTTGTATTGATTGCGGCCCAAGCAGATATACGTTATCGACACCATTAAGCGACGAAAGTGCAACTAGGGTTGTTCAAGCGTTAGAAACAATATGGTCAACACTTGGACCTTCTTCTGAAGTTCTTCTAGATAACTCTAAGTTATTTAGATCTCAGCTTATGCAAACTATGGCTGCGAAATGGGAAATAAGGCTCATCTATCGAGCTGTTGAAAAACCACCGGGAAATGGGATAGTTGAAAGAGTTCATCGGACGGTAAAAAGAACAAATGCAAGAGTAAAATGTGGTATTCCCATGTCTGTATTTTTAATCAATAACGCTCCATTAAAACACGGCACACCTTTTGAAATATTTTGCCAACATCACAAACGAGTTCGAATTCCTGGAATCGATAAAATCGAATCAACACAAAAGTCGACGACAGAGTGTCGTGAATGGAAAGTTGGCGACAAGGTGTGGGTGAAACCCAAGCACATAACGCCGTATACGCAACGATGGCTGAAAGAAAGTATAGTGGCATTGCATAATGGTTTAACAGCTGAAGTTGATGTCAACGGACATACGTTACCACGACATTTTTCTCATCTTTTTTCTATTATATGCTATATAAAGCGAACAATTTTTTTTTGTAAACGAAAAACTTTGTATATAAGTAAAAGAAAACGTCAACAACAAAAAAATGGCTTTCAAATGTGTCGAACAACAGTTCCAATAAATAATTTTTAATTGGTGTTTTCATTTTAGAATTATCTGTGCGTGTATAATATTTGGAGTTCAGCGTCTTTTACAAAATTTATTTATACGCAGCGATGAACTAAATAAAATTCATAACTATTTGATTGAATTACATGATACAAAAAAGTCAGCCTTAATAATGTATTGAATGTTAGGCGTAGGAAAGAGCTTGCCAGAAAAAATTGCGAAATTTTTCATGATTTTTATAAAAACTTTCCCAAAAAGAAACTTTTTGGATAGATGCAGTATTTAGAAAATTGCAGAATTTAATGCACAACCTTTACTATAAACTAGGATTTGCTTAAGATTTAAAAATGGATTATTTAAACATAGATGTAATAATTGAAAAAAACTTATAACTTCTACAAAAAGCAAAAGATTTATTTTTGACAATATTGACAACGAGTCTGGGAATTAGGAAAATATATTTCAAAAGAATCAAACTCGTTTACTTTGATTACTTCACAGTGGAGAACATGGTCCGACAATGTATATCAAATGCAAATAAATTTTTTTCCAGAAGATGCTTTCTGTTACATGAAAAGTTCAATAGAAACAACTGATGACGAAAAATTGAGAGAAATATCAAAAGAACTTGGCTTTCATCCATTTGCCATAAGTCAGGCAATAATTTATATTAACGGTAACTCAATTTCGTTACAAACATGTTTAGATCGATATAAAACTCATCCTGTTGAAATACTAAATGAAAACAAGTTTCCTAATGAAGAAAAATCAAAGTCTGCTATAAAAGCTATTTATTTAGTATTGAAAAATGTTAAAGAAAATAGAAATGTAGCATTTAAAATCATACACTGTTTATCTCATTGTGATGGTCAAAACATTAGAAAACAATCTACAATCAAAATTTTAAAACTCTTAAATATAAACGATAAATATTTGATTGATAATACTATTAGATTACTAGTTAGTAATTCCCTACTAGATCAATTCAATAACGAAAAATATACTATGCACAAGTTAACACAACTGTCATGTAAATATTTTCAAAGCAAAAAATTCTGTAAACTTCATGATTATATTATAAATCTTTTAATATTAAATTGAAAGATGTAGAGGAAATGCTGAATATGGAAGCCATTTTGTTTTGCATTTTCTTCACATGTTTCGAAATAACACACACAAAAATGTCGGCTACATTTCATAACGATACAAACGATATACAACGCTTCTTAACATGTAAAGGTATTTTTCACGAGACCATTAAAATATTGGAGGCTATTCAAATATATAACAGAAAATTATGGTGAAAATGATCACTTAACCTTAATTACAAAACATATTGCACTTTGTTTGTATAAAATGGGAGAATATAAAAACGCCTTAGAAATTAATTTTTTTTTATATTGATTTTAGGTGCCCCAAGAAGTCCTTACGGTCTTATCACAGAGCACCGCGGAAGAGCATTTAATAGAAAGTTCACGCCTCTTTCCCAACCGATGTCGTAAAACTTGCCCAGAGATGGGGATTGAACCATGAATCTTACGTTTCTGAGGCAAGTGCGCTACCACTGCGCCACGGCTGCTTAATTAATTATTCTGTTGATAAAATAAAAAGAAACTTTTGGGAACAAGTCATTTATCAACAATGGCCACTAGCATAATATAAAAGCAATGGCCACTAGCATAATATAAAAGCATAATAAAAGCATAATATTGCATTCTGTTTGTACGAAATGGGAAAGTATAAAGACGCTTTGGAAATTTATTATTCTATTGATAAAATAAAAACAAAAATGTTAAAAATTGATACTTTATCAGCAGTAGATATTAAAAATAGTATTGGAAGCTGTTTATACAAAATGAGAAATTACGCGGAAGCTTTAAAAATTTATTATTCTGTTGATAAGATAAAACAAAAACCCCAGGAGCTAATCATCTGCCAACGATGAACGATGGATACAAAAAAAATATTGATAACTGTTTGTGCAAAATGGGAAAGTATATCAAAGCTTTAGAAATTTATTATTCTATTGATAAAACAAAAACTAATATTCTAGGAGTTAGTCATCCATGAACAATGGATACAAAAATTAATACCCGAAACTGTTTATGCGAATTAGGAAAGTACGAAGTACGAAAGTACGAAGCTTTGGAAATTTCGCATTCATTCTCATTTTCCCTAATTCCGAGAAAGCTTGTTGACATTTTTATTCGGTTGATAAAATACAAACGGATGATTAGCACCAATGTCGAATGATGATTGGTACCAAAATGTTTTTGGTACCAATCATCCTTCGACAATGGATATAAAAAATATTATTGGAAGTTGTTTGTACAAAATGGGAAAGTATAACGAGGCTTTAGATATTTACTGTTCTGTGGATAAAATAAAAACTGAAATTTTAGGAAAACATCATCCATCAACTATGAAAACAAAAATTAATATCGGAAACTGCTTGTGCAAAATGGGAAAATATACCGAAGCTTTAGAAATTTATCATTCTGTTGATAAAATACAAACTGAAATATTAGGAATCAACAATTAACAATAAGAACAAAAAAAAAAAATTAGAAACTGTTTGTGTGA
>NC_061160.1:17265251-17280251 GCF_022113875.1 Hydra vulgaris | reverse complement strand
TTCTCATGCGGAATTATAAATATTGGTGAAACCAAAAAGAAAATCACTTCAAGTAGTGTGGAACACGGAAGAGCCTGTAAAAATCAAAAATGGTCGAGTTCTGGAGCCATGGAACATTCTAGAACATGCCGTGGTACTTTTGATTGGCTGAATCCTAAGACCTTGGCAGTAGGGATGTACCGAAGCTTCGGCTTCGGCATGCCGAAGCTTCGGTTTGGCCGAAGCCAGGTCAGTTTTTTGCCGAATCTTTAGCTTCGGCAAAAAATTTTAAGTAATTAAAGTTATAAGCTACTGTTTTACAAGTTATAAAAATATGCTAATTGCCAGTGTCTAAATTCAGGACTACAGAGTTAAAGTTGGAGTCTATACCATATACTTAGTATTATTTACTCCCAAATGTCTTGTTATGGAGGGGATGATAATAAATAAGTAGAAATATTTTGAATATAATTGTAAAATTAAGGAAGGTCCTCATACAATTTGAAGGCTTCCAAGTGTGACTTTAGATGAACTGAATCAGCATTTTTATGCAGAATAAAAACCTTATAATTTAAAACAAATTAAAACTTTTTAAAAATAAAATGGAAAAAAAACCTTAATTTGTATTATGTAACGAATTTATATTAATTTTTGTGTGGAATTACCGCAAATAGAACAAAAATTCGTTTCAACATTTGACCTATAAACCTTAGTAATCTCACTTTAAAGAAGATTAAAGATACGTTGCTACTATTTTAAATTCTGTGTATGTTTAATTTTTTTAAATTTTATTTAACCATAATAATAAAAATTTACAAATTTTCATCCTAAGATTACAGAAATTGGTTAGGTGTCACTTATATAGTTACAAACTAGTTAATGGAGTAACACATAAAAAACATAAAGTTCTCAACAAGAAAAAAGGAAGAAAAGCAAATGAAATATAAATGAGGAGAATAAAAAAAGAAAAAAAAAGTCAACCAAAACTATATAAATTAAAAGAAAAAGAAAAACAATTATAATAATTATCCTTGCTTTTTTATTAATATTATGAATACTTCTAAATTGAATTTATATATTAAACATATAAACTGATATTCTTCTTATGATATGAAGACTTTTAAATTTTATTTAAAATAAATTGAAGGTTAAAGCTTTGATTACTTTGAGCTCTTATATTTATCATCAAAATTTATTTAAATTAAATAAACAATTTAAATCAAATAAATATCAGCCTGCTCAGTCCCTGTTTATTTATAAATATAAAGTAAATAATAATATTATTATAAATAAAAAATTTATAAAGTATTCTATTTATTATTTTATTTAAAGCTCATTCTACTGAGTTGTTAGATTACTATAGAAGTTTTTGTCACAGATAGTTAATATTTGATTTCAGATACTGATGCAGATTTATCCATTACAGAAAAAGAAGAAGAATGAATACTATAATTTCAGAGTGTAAAAGATTAATAGAAGCTTAAGAAAATGTTATGTAGTGTAAAATTAAAAATAATAAAAAAACAACAACAACTTAAAAGTGTGTAAAAAAGAAGTTAGAGAGAAATCTATCAATTGTACTTTTTTTAGCAGCAGGTTCAAAACAGTTGTAGTGGAATACAAAATGGTCTTAACTTAGGTTTTTTTTTAAGTTTAGAAATTGTTTGTTTAATGAATACAGAGAAGTAAAAAAAAGATATTGAAATAAACAGCAATAAAAAGATAAAGTGTGTTTGTAAGATTTTTTATGTTGTAGATCAGCTAGATCAGCTAAGATCACTAGATCAGCTAAGAGTGTTTATTTAGAGAAAGAATGTTCAAGTGTAAAAGATAAATTTACTTGAGATTGAGATATTCAGAGATTTTTATCCACTCTTAACAAAAGGTGCATTAAAAATAAAAATAAAATATACAGCACATGAAAAGATGCGTAACAGTAATTTATGGGGAATAAAATTTGAGGATGTTCAGCTAGCACACGATAATTAGATAGAGCAAACAAGATGATTAAATAGAGGATTAAAAATTAGATGATTAGATAGAGGATTAAAGAGAAACAATGTTTACATAAAAGAACAGTATGGCTATAAAAGATCAAAAAAAACAATCTTAGAAGAATATTGGGAATAGTTGGAAATATATGTGAGTTACTGATATTGTGCACTATATAACATTAATATGGTTTGCACACAAAAAAAGTAGAACTAGAAGTAGGAAAATTTGGGGAGAATGTTTCAAAAAAGCTTAAGTTTAAAAAAAAAACACTAGGTGCGGTGAAGTATCAGAAACGACATAATGAGAAACTTTCAAACAGGGGCGCTGAAAGCTTTTGCCCTGTCTGGGGCAGCAACCCTGACTTGTGTCCTCATTTTTATACATTTTTTCTATACTATTAGTCAATGATCTTAGTTTTGGAACCTTTTTTGTTTTACACCCCTGCTGATCTGAATGCTGATTAAATTTTAAGCATATATAGTGCCGAAGCTTCGGCAAAATTTTAGCTTCGGTACATCCCTACTTGGCAGTCATTCAAGAATACAAGATAAAAAAAAATTAGAGAATCCTTAGAGATAAATAAAGCAAAAGTTCGACACGGGATAGGTATGGGGCAAACTGTTCTAAATAGAGATGACGGGGATAATGTGAAAACAAAAACTTGGGGAACAATTTTGACAAAAATTTAACTGATGTCACTTTTATATTATTTGATTGGTTTTTATATTTTATGCTTTTTAATGTCTTCTTTTTAAAATAGTTGGTTTTTTGTTATTTTGTAACGTTTTTTCATTACCTCATGACGCTGACCACAATAGGTCAGCAAAATATTGTTAATATATTATTATATCAAAATATATTTAAAAAATAGTATACGCTGCCTTTTTCATTGAGATCAATTTATATATTTATGAACATATCGTATAACAAGAAATGACTTTTAAAGATTATATGTATATATAAATATATATATATATATATATATATATATATATATATATATATATATATATATATATACATATATATATATATATATATATATATATATATATATATATATATATAATATATATATATATATATATATGTATATGTATACATATATATATATATATATATATATATATATATATATATATATATATATACATATATATATATATATATATATATACATACATACATATATATATGTATATACATACATATATATATATATATATATATATATATATATATATATATATATATATATATATATATATATATATATATATACATATATATATATATATATATACATATATATATACATGTATATATATATAAATTATATATATATATATATACACACACACACATATATATATATATATATATATATATCCTTTTATCTCGTTTTGGTGAAACTTAAGGGTAATAAAATGAATTAATAGACTAAAGTGCACCCAAGTGATTTTACAGTTATCAAGAATCTGCTTTTCATCAAGCCTTCTACACTTATCACTTTGCTGATCTTCATTGTAACAACTTTGAGAAAATTGAATATTAAACCACCTAATGGAGACAAATTGAGTGTAAACTTTTTTAGAAATTAGTTGCGTTGGATATTGTCAAGAAATTTTATTGCAGGAGCTCTATAATAATGATAATTTAACTCAGATTTTGCATTGCCTTGGAACAAAATACAAGAACATACTAAAACATCTAAGGGCAGATAAGGTGGAAATGCAGTCCTCATGACATCCAGAACAAATTGTTGCATATCATGGCATGGTTTTAAGAATAAACGTTTCAAAAACTTGCGGTCCAAATTTCTATTTCATTATCGCTGACGAGGGAATGGATTTTGAACAGTCATCATTCTGTGTTTATTCTGTTGATACCATGTCTGTACATATCAGAACATTTTATAGAATTTTACAAACTTGCACATATCAAAAGTGAGAACATTGAAAATTTACTACTCATACACAGTATAGAAGCGGGGATTTGAACCTGCAATCCTACTGCTACAGCCAATAATAGTTCCGAACTTTAGCAGTGCTCTAACCAACTGAGCAACCCCAGCTCGGACTAATTAACTGAGCTACCCTGGCTCTAACCAGCAGAGATATCCCATACTCTATCCAAAAACTCAATAAACTTTGAGTTAAATAGACCATTTTTCTAATTGTCATAACTGTTTTCATTGTTATCATGGTAAAGTGTTTTAAAAAGATAATAAACAAAGACTTTTTAAAGTTATGAGAGCAATCAGCAGAAAACTTGGATTTTGTTACAAGACCAAGGATAAAAGGCTGTAAAAATCAAATGAACTTACTAAACTTATATTTTGCTCTGTATTTAAACCAAAAACTGTATGCAATTACGGACCTCTCAAAAATTTAGAAAATAGTTCGTTGATTTAGTTGTTCAAATATTAGAAAACATGAGGAATAAGTACAAATTTAGCTTGATTTACTAAAATATAAGTGTCAGCTAGAAAAATAAAAGCCTTTAACTGCCTAGTTTCTAGTCTTCTAATAAAGAAAAAATCCTATTAGTCTTTACTGCATTATCTCAAGAAAAACCCGAAAGGGCAACGGCGAGAGCAAGTTATCTGGAAAATCTGTATTACTAAGGAGCTTATGATTCTATTATTAACTCCATAAAAGATTGATTTTATCAACCAACGTTGATGCTATTTTCTCAAGCAGAGCAGTTTATTTGAAATTGGCAAGCAAACAGTGTTTAATCAATGAATTAAAAGTTGGAGATTCATTTTAATGACTTTGATGGTGATTCATTGGTTTTAGAGCTTCGAGTATTTCCAATAGTATATTCAAAAGTTAGCCCATCAACTTGGAAAAAGTAATTTACGTGTTAAACTTATTCTCACAAGAAAAATAAATATTATACAAAAATTGCCTTACTGTCACAACAATCATCCTGACAGCTGGTGCTACATCCGCAAAACCAGAAAGGTCATTTTCAATATTGAGAAGGAATAACATGGCTTTAATCAAGAAAAAACTTAGGTAAAAAAAATCTTACAATTATTAAATTTGATTGATCTTTATTGAATCAGGTAAAAAGATAACCATTTTACCATGTATATAACATATAGAAAAATCTTTCAAGGCCAATTCATGTAGAATCAAGTGTGATACTAAAAAGTTATGATTCAATCACTGAACCTCATGCTAAAAAGATATTAAGGTTATCTATAAAAATAAAACTGAAATTAACATTTAAAGCAGCTACCTTTACAATTGATGAAGAGCTAGTAGATAAGGAATGTGGGTGGACTTTTGGAAGAAACAAAGGCTCACTTTTCCTATCAACCATACTTTGTGCTTTTTTATTCAATATTTCATCCATATTTATGATAGTCCTATTGTGAAAAAATTTGAATGTCATGTAAACCTTAGGATCCAGATGTAACTTAAAAACAAGATCAATATTGAATCAGTGTTTCTAAATTGAACTCTATGGATTTATTTAAAAAAACCTTCTTACCACTTAATTAAATCTAGAGAAGTTAAGTATTCAAATAACTAATTTATATATTTTTAACTGCAATAAAAAAAGTCTTACATACACAAAAAATGATATTTGAAAGTATTATTTCTTATTAACTCTTTTAACACACACAGGGAACAGTTCTCATAACATAAATGTTCATTAGAAAAAATTCAGAGTATATTTTTTGTACCAATAATTTGGTAATGTATGTCAAAACCATCATAATATTATGGGTGTTATCATCTTGAAAATTGGGTTTTCTTATTTTGCATTATTTACATATAAATGTAAAATAAATATATAACCTAGAAAATAAATTAAAATGAAATATTTTAGAAAACCTTTCAACTTTTTCATTCCAACTAACAGCTAAATGACTATCTGAAAGATAAAATATATAGCTATAATATATAAATAAACATGCAGATAAAAAGATAAAATATATAGCTATAATATATAAATAAACATGCAGCCATGGCGCAGTGGTTAGAGATCTGGCTCAGAGCCAAGAAGTTGGTGGTTCAACGCCAACCAGAGCCCAATAAGCAACATTAAGCTAGTTAAATGCTCTTTTGCAGTGCTCTGTGATAAGACCATAAGAATTTCTGGTAGCACCATGATAGCATAAAAAAAAAATTAAATTTTCCATTATGTATTTATGTGAGATTTAATTTCTTATCTAACATTTGACTGATTTGTCAAATAACACTAATGACTGATGTTGAGCCAATAGCCACTAGTACCTTTTCCTTGCTATTACGATGCCCAAATTGTTTCTTCGATACACATTTTTATATGTTAAGAGTCTTATTTCATAATTATAATGTGAATAAAAAAATATATATTAAAAATTATCCTCCTTCTGACTAAGAGGGAGGATAATTTTAAATATTTTTTTTTAACCATGTTATTTTTCATCATGCGATTCAAAAAAAAAAAAAAAAAAATACCAACAATACCAACCTGGAAGATTCAAAGGTAATATTATATCATGTTTTTGTTTAACAGAATGGTATCTTTTACAAGGTTCTAAAAGAAAAATATTGCTGCATTTTATTTATTTCCTTTTTTCAAATATTTAAAAAATATATATTACCTAAACCTCTCTTTTTTTTTCCTTCCATTTTTTTTGCTCTCTTTAATATTAGTTCAGCTGTTGTTCTATTATTAATCCCCCTAAAAGTATTATTTTTTCTTTTTAATAAAAATATATATTTTTATATAATCCAACTAAAAGTATTAATTTTTCTTTTTAATAAAAAAATATATTTTTATATAATCCCCCTAAAAGTATCAACTTTTCTTTTTAAAAACAAGATTTTTTTTTCTTATATAATCCCCATAGAAGTAACAATTTTTCTTTTTTAAAAAAGAGTATTTTTTATATAATCCCCCTAAAAGAAACAATTTTTTAATAAAAATGTTTTTTATATAATCCTTATTTTTTTTTTATAAAAAAATAGCATCCAGCAAAACTTCAACTGTAACAATATATTGGTTATTTAAAAACTTACTATGGTATTAAAAACAACAAACCAATCTTTAGTAATAACATCAGTTTTTTGATCTTTTTGAGAAACATATCTTGCATTATTGATTGTTGCAACTAATTTTGGCAAATCATTGTTACCAATGGTTGAACAAGGTCTAACCCAACTTTTATCTATACATGAATGGAATACATTCTAAAAAAGACAATAGAAAAATATATCTAATTAATCGTAATGATTAATAAAAACTAACAAAAACAATAAAGATTACTTCAGATTGAACTGTTTTTAAAACATCTTTAGATTCTTGAAACCTAAGAAATATAATATGCATCACTATAACACTACATATAATAATGCTACAATTTATTTTCTCTACAAAAATTTTTTTTAAATTAATAGTCTGGAGACATAAAATATTCTATAAATTTGTTGAAAATATCTTTTACAAACATAGAATTGCAATTATTTTTTCAACACGTACAAAGATCCTATCTTTATTTATTAAAAATAAACTCAAAATAAAGTAACTAAACAAAACTAACTTTTGATTTGGCCTGTTCTCCATCATGCTATCAATAAATTCAAATTGGTTGAGATCCACTTCTTGATTATAATCAAAACTACTGTTACTTGAATCATCTTTATTATTTGAATCATTTTCATTATGTATTATATCTATGGAGTAATCTGTTTTTAAATCAGATTTAATATCACTCAGGTGAGTAAGGAAAGACGATTCAACTTTTGTATTCATTCTCATTGGATTTTCATTACAAATTTTCTGAGAAGAAAGACTATTGTTTTGAAAAGTTATTTTTGGCTTGTCATCATTTATATCTACAAAATTTGAATAAGCACTAACTGATTCTGTTTTTTTACTTTGAGAACTAAGTTTTTCAAAATTATTAAATAATAGAGTTTTTGTTGGAAAACATAAACTTGATCCTTCAGTTGATCTCTTTAAAACTATACATGAATCTTCAGATACTTTGCAATGGATATTTGGTTGGGAAAGATTGGATAACTTGTTAGATATATAACTTTTTAGCATTCTCTAAAGAAAATCAATTAAAATATTTGAACTCATAGAAAGAACTCATAGAACTTTATTAAATTTTTTGAAATGAAGAACATAATGTAAACTAGCATGATCCTCCGAGATTGACTAATTCATAGAGAAAAAGTAGACTACATAATTTACTTATTAAAAGATCTGGAGTAAGGTATAAAAAAAAACTTCTTATCAAATCGCATTGTTTAACTAGTTAATTGTACATGTGGCAGTTTCAAAGCAGAGGCAGTGACAATTTCAAAGCAGAGGCAGTGACAATTTCAAAGCAGAGGCAGTGACAATTTCAAAGCAGAGGCAGTGGCAGTTTCAAAGCAGAGGCAGTGACAATTTCAAAGCAGAGGCAGTGACAATTTCAAAGCAGAGGCAGTGACAATTTCAAAGCAGAGGCAGTGACAATTTCAAAGCAGAGGCAGTGGCAGTTTCAAAGCAGAGGCAGTGACAATTTCAAAGCAGAGGCAGTGACAATTTCAAAGCAGAGGCAGTGACAATTTCAAAGCAGAGGCAGTGACAATTTCAAAGCAGAGGCAGTGGCAGTTTCAAAGCAGAGGCAGTGACAATTTCAAAGCAGAGGCAGTGACAATTTCAAAGCAGAGGCAGTGACAATTTCAAAGCAGAGGCAGTGGCAGTTTCAAAGCAGAGGCAGTGACAATTTCAAAGCAGAGGCAGTGACAATTTCAAAGCAGAGGCAGTGACAATTTCAAAGCAGAGGCAGTGACAATTTCAAAGCAGAGGCAGTGGCAGTTTCAAAGCAGAGGCAGTGACAATTTCAAAGCAGAGGCAGTGACAATTTCAAAGCAGAGGCAGTGACAATTTCAAAGCAGAGGCAGTGACAATTTCAAAGCAGAGGCAGTGACAATTTCAAAGCAGAGGCAGTGACAATTTCAAAGCAGAGGCAGTGACAATTTCAAAGCAGAGGCAGTGACAATTTCAAAGCAGAGGCAGTGACAATTTCAAAGCAGAGGCAGTGACAATTTCAAAGCAGAGGCAGTGACAATTTAAGAGTAAAGATAAAAGTAAGAAAACTTAAAATAATTATGTAGCAGATTAAATAATAAAGCTTCACTTAACAAAAAATAAACAATTTTAATCATATCGGAAAACATAATATTTGTGCCATAACAAGAAACCATTCCAAGAATGCTGATAAACGTGGCTATTAAAATAATGACTGCAGTTTATATAACATAAATATTTATGCTATAAAAACTTATGTTGGAAAAATTTATGTAATGATAATTTATTATATTATGATGAGTTATGTTATATATATCTATATCTATATATATATATATATATATATATATCTATATATATCTATATATATCTATATATATATATATATATATATATATATATATATATATATATATATATATATATATATATATATATATATATATATATATATATATATATATATATATATATATTATATTATATTATGTTATGCAATAATTTATTATTATATATGTTATGTAATGAAAATTTATCGTGTTACGAATTTATGCTATGTTAAAAACTTAATTTAAAATAAAGTATAACTTATATATTTAGAATTGCATAAAGGCATAATGATATAATCAAAAAAATATATTTTAAAGCTTTCAAATATAAAAACCTGAATCTTTTTTGTACTACCAAATTGTTTAATTAAACATTGAATTTCAAGATCAATTGAGTTTTGGATTTCAAGATCAATAGAGTTTTGAACTTTAATATCAGTTTGTACAGTTATATCTTTGCTTTCATTAACAGCAATTTTATGAGCTTTTATATAAGTTTTCTCAGTCAAATCTTGAACTTTACTAACAGTAGCTTTCTGAGTTTTAACATTAGTTTGCTCAGATAAATCTTGAATTTTACTAACAGTAACTTTATTAGTTTTGACATAAGTTTGCTCAGTGTAATTTTGACTTTTATAAACAGTAGCTTTATTAGTTTTGACATCAGTTTGCTTGGTTAAATCTGAACTTTCATAAACATCAACTTTAGTTTTTACATCAGCTTGCTCAGTGTAATCTTTTCTTTTATTAACAGTGGCTTTCTGAGTTTTAATATCAGTTTGTTCAGATAAATCTTGAATTTTATTGATAGTGCCTTTATTATTTTTGATATCATTTTGCTCAGATAAATCTTGACTTTTATTAATAGTGACTTTCTGAACTTTAATATCAGTTTGCTCAGATAAATCTTGACTTTTATTAACAGTGGATTTATTGGTTTTAATATTAAATTTTTCAATTAAATCTAGACTTTCATTAACATCAACTTTAACAGTTTTGACATCGGCTTGCTCAGTGTAATCTTGACTTTTATAAACAGCCACTCTCTGAGCTTTAATAATAGTTTGCTTGTTTAAATCTTGACTTTTATTAGTATCAACTTTATCAGTTTTGACATCAATTTGATAATTTAAAACTTGAGTTTTAATACCAGTGGCTTTTTGAGCTTTTATATCAATTTGCTCAGCCAAATCTTGACTTTTATTAACAGTGGATTTATTAGTTTTGATATTAGATTTCTCATTTAGATATGAAGTTTCATTAAAATCACCATTAATTTTGATATCAGTTTGCTTAGTGTAATCTTGACTTTTATTAGGAGTGGCTTTCTGAGCTTTAATATCAGTTTGCTCAGTTAAATCTTGAATTTTATTGACAGTGCCTTTACTATTTTTGACCTCAGTTTGCTCAGTGTAATCTTGACTTTTTTGATTACCAGTGCCTTTCTGAGCTTTAATATCAGTTTGCTCAGTTAAAATTTGACTTTTATTAACAGTCGATTTATTAGTTTTGATATTAGATATCTCAATTAAATTTGGAATTTCATTAACATAAACTTTAGTTCTGACATCGGTTTGCTCAGTGTAATCTTGATTTTTAATAACAGAGGTTTTCTGAGCTTTAATATCAGTTTGTTCAGTTAAATCTTGAATTTTATTGACAGAGCCTTTATTATTTTTGACATCAGTTTGGTCAGTGTTATCTTGACTTTTAATAACAATGACTTTCTGAGCTTTATTATCAGTTTGCTTAATCAAGTCTTGAACTTCAATACCAATTTGATCATAATTTTGAGTTTCAATGTCCGTTATTTCAGTTAAGTATTGATTTTCCGTCATTTTGGCTGCATCTTTTTGAGCTTTACAAATAATTGTCCTGTGTGCATCTTTTTGAATTCCAATACCAACTCTTTCAAGTTTGCAATTTAGAGTTTTATTAGAGTCTATTATTTTAAATGGATCTTTTTTGATCAAAATGTCTCTTGGAGTTTTGTTATTACTTTTTTTAGATGTTTTTTGTTGAGATGCCACTTCGTTTCGATCAGCTTGAGTTTCAATAAAACTAAAAATATTTATAATAAAAATTTTTAATTTTAGTAAAATAAATTTCAATTGCAAACAATATATTTTAATTATAATATTTTTTGAAAGTATTTATAAAGTTCTTATACTTGATTGATTGAAAAAAACATTTCTTTTTAATTAAACTTTTAATTTACATTTATGTTTAACATCAAAATTAACAGGTAACAACCTAGTTCAGATTACTGTAAAAGGTTCAAATTTAAATTCTAAAAAGCTAAATCTAGAAGTATGATTCAAATTCTGCTAAACTACAGTTTAGAAAATCTTTAAAGCAAATACTCAGGTTTTGGTTTCCAGTCTAAAAAGTTTATTTAGAGCAAATTAAATTACCAAACACATTTTTGACAAACTTTATTAATTTCAGTCATATGTTGAATCGTTCTACTTCATAAAGTTAGTTGAATTTTGCTTTTTTTTTTTTTATTTTTTTTTCAATTTATATATTATAACTTGAATAGCCAGTGAATAATATATTCCCGTTAACTCCAAATGACCAATTAAAGTTTGACTTAAGGAAAGTAAACAAATGTTTTTGTTTTCAAAGGACTATCAAAAACAATTTGAAATAAAAAAAAGTTTGAGTTAACCAGTGTTCAACTTACCAATTAACTGCATATATTAAGAATTAGTAATTAGAATTATTAATTAGAGTACAACTTAACAGTTTTATTTTGTTATTTTTTATGTTAATTGATGTTTTTTGTTATTCAATTTTGTTTATTACTTAATTTAATTTTTTAAATATTATTTAGTTTAATTTTTATTATTTAATATTAAAGTGATAACATGAAATAAGTGTGAAAGTAGAAAAACAACTAAATAAAGGTACTCATTAACTTTTTTTTAGAACTAAGTATTAATTTTAATACAATAGTAAAAGAAGATAAATTATTTCAAAGAAAATAATATATTCCAGCAGACATCTAATAAAATTTCAAACTTTTGTTTTGATGGTATCCATAACCTTGCGCACAGAACAACAACCAAAACTATTTGATACTTTTTAAATGTCATTTTCAAATTTTTAACATTTCTCCATAGCTTTGATATGAGACAGTTGATTTTTACTATAAATATTTTAGTTGTAACCAACTGAAGTTTGACTTTGATGTGAGACTAATTATTTGTGAGGTTTTTTCCTCACAAATAATTAGTTGCAATTAATGATTAACAATAAATTGTGATTAATCATAATTTTCAGGATTAAAAGGTGCACAGGTGAGTAATTCATAATTAAAACAATCAGCATTATAATAATAACAATGTCTTTTTCCCTTTCTTGACATAGGTTCAATGATTTCTGAATAAGGCAATTTTTCAATACTTTTAATTTTGCTTTTTTTCTCCTGTAAACCCAGCTCCCTCATGTGATCCATCACACTCTTTCCCAGTTTTTCATACATCTGCACTTAACCTTTATTTCTAAAAAAGAATTGTAGAGCTAACTATTGTTATTATTACACTCTACATGCACAAACTATAGTGATATTTCCAAATCTCTTCTCAGTTTTATTATCTAATCATATATTCTAAATAGTAACAATAATCCACCACATATTACAAATACTACTTCAATCTACCCACTCATTACTTCTCTCTTTTTACCCCAAAATTAAGTTGTCCTAAAAGGTTAAATTGAAAATTTCTAATATGATAACATGAAGGCTTGGTTTATTCCATTAACTATTTAGCATCAGCACACACCCGATAATTGCAATTGCAGTTATATGGAAGACCAGGTGTTACTAAAAGACTTTTCACATTTTCATTATTAAAAAAACCATTTGAAATTTTAGCATCATTTAATTTAGTTATTTTAAAGCCTTATACAAAAAAACTAATGTCTACATGTCCAATGTAATCCATAAATGGAGTAAAATAAAATATAGATTGAATTAAAATTTTTTTTTGAAATTAAAAACATAACATAAAAATGAATTACACTTTTTGTCTATTTTTCAAAATAAGAATAAACAGAACATATCGGATGGATGAAATTATACAAAAAGTTACAAAGTTAACAGGATAGCTCATTGTTTTACAGCTCTCTCTGCAACAACTCATTTTTTTTTTACAGTAGTTACACCTGTAATGATGTTATGGCTTTCCATAATATAACAATTAATAAAGAAGCATTCGACTTATGGAATAATAAGTTAAGGTTTGTTTGATTCAAGGCTATCTTTATAACAGGCCTTGCAATTGCACAATTAAACTGAGAGGCTGATTTTTAGGCGGAATTTTGAAAATGATTAAAAATTTTCATATCTTGAATGCACTATGCCTCGAAAGTGTTGTGTTACTTCATGCTCATCTAACTATGACAAAAAGAATGAAAAATACGTATCTGTTTATCATTTACCTAAAGACAAAGATGAACATTTGCGATGGATAACTGCAATTCCAAGAGATAATATCCCTGATTCAAAATATACTGTGGTATGCTAAAAACATTGGCCTGAAAACGTTAATTTGATAATGATTAACGGTAAGAAATGACCAAATGTACCTCCAACAACATTTAATAACATTAATTTTAGCCGAATTCCATCAGCACCAGCAAAACCACATAAAACAATTCGAACAAGTTTATCAGTGAAAAATATTCAAGAGGATGAAATTAACATTTTTAATGATGCTGATAACTTAGAATTCGGTGATATTATGTTAAAGGTTGAAACTGAATTACTACCAGTTCTAAGTTTCAAGTGTAATGATAACATTTAAGTGTAATGATGACATTCAAGTGTAATGAAGACACTGTCTTACAATCAAAAGATTTTATTCAAAAAACTGGAGTGCTTCGGTGAGGAACATTCTAACTATCAAAGCTTTTAGTTTTTATGACAATATATTGGATGCTTTATGATAACATATTCTAGTTTTTATGATAATATATTCTACTTTATGACATGAAAAACACTGTTTTTTTTGTCATTAAGTAAAATCACATATAAAGTCCTAATTTCATGAAAATACATATCAAAATAATAATAATAATAATAATAATAATACTATATTGGCAATCATTGTTATTACAATATTAATATTATTATATTTTCATGAATAAAACACTTTTTATTTCATTCTGCTTTATGTTGTAACAATGTGACTAATTTTATATTCATAATACTCTTTAAGATTTATTTTTCAAATTAAAAGTGATTCAACATATACAACATTTCATATGGGTTTACAGTTTTTATTCCAAAGTTTTTATTTCACTTTCACAAAGTGGAATAAGAGTAATAAACAAATTTTTTATTTTATTTGAAGCACTTTTGTTTTTTAAACAATATTGAAATGACTAAAAAAAAAAGAAGTTTTACAAGAATAATTATTTGCGATGAGCAGTAGCACGGTTGGACAACCTTTGTACTCACCAGATATTATTGTTCAAGCCTTTGAGTATATGGGTGTATCTCAAGCATTATACAAGTGTTTAAGAAATGACTTTCAGGTACCTTGTGTACAATCTTAACAAAATTGACCTCAAGAGCAAATAAACTTGATACTGTATCTTTTATTTCCAAAGTATTTCACAGTTTAGAAGACACACATTAAAGCAACTGTCACATTTCATG
>NC_061160.1:17242751-17262751 GCF_022113875.1 Hydra vulgaris | reverse complement strand
CATGTGAGGAGTGTTGCTATATCAACTGATAAATAGGTAGAACATGCGAGGAGTGCTGCTACATCAACTGATAAATAGGTAGAAATGTTATATATAATAACATATATATACCAATAACACAAGCCTTCCCAGAAAAAGAGTGCAGTTTTTTGTCTTGTATGTCCAGATGATGGACATACAAGACAAAAAAACGAGTCTATTATGTTATTGCTGAACAATTGTTAGAGATGTGTATCATTCAAAAACACACAACAAAAAGATTTTTAACACAAAAAAGAAAAGATAAATGGTTACAAAGCAAATATATGACCAGCTGTATTTAAAAGAAAAACAAATCTAAAAAAATGGATAACAGTGAGTTTTGAACCACGGATATTCTGTGTATGAAGTAAACGCCTTATTCAAATAAGCTAAACATGCATACTAATGAACAATATAATTTAATAATAAAAAAAGTTATACAATATATATAGTTATAAAAAAACAATCAAATAAAATCAATTCATTCTTTTTAATGTTGACTTAAAACTGGTTTTTTTTTCCTTTGCTTTATTCAATCACGTTGCTGAAAATAACAACTTACTGAACACACAAGAAACAAAAACAGTACACAAATTATTTAAGTTATTATTTTTTAATATTTTTTTCTATCTGAATTTATTTAAATTTCCTATTTTGTTAGCTTTCTATGTTTTTTCCGCAACACTTAGTATAATAAAACTTGCAAACGGCTGTGATCAATCTGTTTAAAATAAAACACTCATGCGTGAATGTACAAGACAAAAAACCACACACGTTTCCTGGGAAGGCTTGATACCATGATTAGAGCATTTTTTATATGTAAAAATGGTTTTTATTTTTAATTATTTATCTCTAAAAACTTATTCTATTATATTTTCACTAAATTAAAAAAATCATCATTAAAAAATTTTAAGGATGCCTAAAATATTTGACCATTTTATGGGTATAAGAGCTCATCAATTAAGTCCATATAAAAAAATTTTTTTTTTTTTCAAACAAAGTTATTTATCTGGGTCAAAATAGCAGAACTTGAAGGATATATCAAAAATTGTTTTTAATAAAGCAATTTGAAATTATTTGTTTTAAAAAAACTTTTATTTTTAAAATAAAAAAAATAATTATTTATGTTTAACTAAGGTTTACTTCACATTATTATGCTATTAGTATTAATTAAGGTTTACCTCACAGTAATAATGCTATTAGTATTAGAAGTAATATGTCTTTCAGTTTTATAGATTTGAGTTTCTTCTTTATTAACAAGCTCTTTATTTATACAATGACCAGCAAAAACATATTTTTCTTTATTATTTATATTTTGGTCATCATGAATACCTTCAACTTTTAATTCTAAAAAAAATAAACACAAATTACTTGATAATTCTAAACAGTTAATCTTGTATACCATTTAATGGCTAATACGCATGATTCTAAATGTTATATATAATTCTATATGATTATCTTGTATTACACCATTACCATTATTATTGTTACTTTTTTTTGTTATTATTATTATCATTACTTTTGTAATTATTATTTCATTTATATATACTCCTGCTTAATTGAACTGGCGCTTATTCAAGTTTTCCGCATATTTGAAACAATCTTCCTTCCCCATGAATTTTCCTTAAGAAACTTATGTAAATATCCATCAGTTATTCGAAGTTGCAGTTATTCAAAACTTTAATTATTCAAAATGATTTTTCACTCCTCTTGACAAAATCTCTGTCAGTTAATCTAAGTTTTTTTTTATTGATACCATTCCATAGCATTTCAAAACATAACATTATGGAACGTTATCATTTATATGGAATATTATCAAAATATAACAAAAAAAGTAATGGTATTAAAATATAATAAAAAAATGGAACACATTGCAACAAAAAAAGTAATGGCATTAAAATATAATAAAAAAATGGAACACATTGTAACAACAGTGCAGTAGAAATTTCAACAAGAAATTTACACAAAAGAAGACAGTTAGAGATTTAGAAAAATGCTCTTGGAGATTTAGAAAAAGGGCTAACTAAACAAAATGTTGCCAAAAAGTTTAGTGTTCCTTAAAATACTTTAACTGACTGGACAAAACATAAAGAAGATATAATCAGCAAGTATGAGTCTAGCCAATTTGATAAGGAGCAAAGAAACAAAAGTTAAGTTTGGGAAAGCATGATTCTGTTGATAAAGCTCTATGTGAGTGGTTTGTAAACGCACGTGAACAAAATGTGCCAACTGGTTGACAGACGATTAGGGAGAAAGCTTTAGATTTTGCAAAAGAACTCAACATTGTATTTTAAAGCTTGATTCTGATAATCAGTTGGAATATGTTGGGCAAAAACAAATCTCAGATCAGAGAAAGTATCATTTAACATTTTCTAACTACATCAAAAGTGCTTTATATAGTATTTAATTACACTAAAAAACAGTCTTCTAAATTTTACTCATCTTATTTTCAATATTATTTAAATTTTTTATGTAAAATTCATTATGAAACTTAAAATAAGGTGGTTCATAAAACATTTTTAAAAGAGGTGTTGGTGTAAGTTGTACTTCAATGTACAACTTACACCAACACCTCTTTTAATGGAACAGATACAGTAAAAGGGTGCAATTTGTTAAATAAAAAGTCAAACAAGAATAAGTTTTCGTTTATAATAATAGAGAAGATAGCTTGTTTGAGTATTGACCATGATTAGAGAAACAAAAGAGGAAGGCTAAAGCCTTATGATAATGATGATGATGATAATGATGATGATAATGATGATGATGATAATGATTTCTGGTAATGATGATTATGTTAATCATGTTGAATATAACATGAATCTTAAATAAAAAAAATACTTTAGGATGTATAAGCGTTTATGCAGTCCTGGTCACAAACCCGACCCCAGCTACATTTTAATAAACCTGGCCCCAGCTCTGGTCAAACATCAACCCTAGTTGCTTAATAACTGAAGCCAAGGAGACCACTTCAAGGTAAAAAGGCTACAGTCAAAAAAGCCAATAATTTCTTATTTTGCCTAACTGTTATTACAATTCTTTCTCAAATCTCTGAAGAACAAACACTCTGAAGGACAAACCTTGATCGATGAGACTGCTGTACAAAAAAAAAACAACAACATATTGATCATGGTATTATTAGGCACATTGTGTGGTTTTGGCACATGGTGTACATCTTGATATAAAATATTTACATATCTATGTCCATTAATATGGTTCATTAAAACTGTTATAAAAAGTGTTTACAAGATAATAAATAAATCATTTTACATAATAACACCTGATCCGATTAAATCTGGACAAAAAGAAAAATTTAATAACTTTTTAACAGATAAAGATTTTTTATTTCAGAAAAAATATAATTATAGATAAAAAATATTATCATTCAAATAAAAAAAAAATTATAAGTTTTGGATTCCATTTTGCCGAGCTGCATCAACTCGAGTAAAAGACAATCTTCCAAATCGTTGTACTATATCAGGATCTAAGTTTTTAAAGCAGTAGTCAATTCTATTACAAAGTTGTTCCAAATTTTCAGCTTACCAGCATTTAGCATAAACTGTTTGTTTGATTTCACTCCAAAAATCTTCGATCAGTCTAAGTTCTGGAGTGTTAGCAATATTTCTCTCTTTTGGTACAAATTCGATGTTTTTTGAATTTAAGAATGCTTGAACTTTTTTTGAATAATGTAACGATGCTAAATCAGGCCAGAAGATTACATTATCATTTTTATGGTACTGTTCAATGAATGGAATTAATCTAGATCTTAAGCACTTATCTAAATAAACATCTTCGTTAATAGCTTGACCTGATGGTACAATGAAGTGTTTTGACCTACCTTTAGGAGACAATGCTACCCAGACCAACAATTTAGGTTCAAACTTTTGAACTCTTTTAAGTTTGACTTCATTTGATGTAGTGTCACGATCGTTCGAATAATATCCTGAATTTCCAGACAACTCGAAACCAAAATAAGACTCATCATGCTCAAACCAAAGTTAGACTCATCATCAATTATGACTTGTTTTTTGCGAAAAAGCTTGGTAAGTTGATAGCATTTTGTACACGCAACCTCTTTTTGTCTAATAGTTCTTTTAGGTGCTTTTTTCTTTTTGTAATATTTGATGCTTATCTTCTGTTTTATTGTTCTAAATATTATTGATTTAGACACAGCAACTTTTTTGGTAAGAGCACGTTGGCTAATTCCATGGTGATGATCAATTGAATTTTTTAAAAGTGTAACTTTTGCTTTGGTCATTTTTAACACCAGTGGTTTACTTCTAACTTTCTGTTCCGGTTGTATTTTATTCTCCATTCTTTTTAAAATATTATAGCAGGTTGATTTAGGAATTCCTTCCTCTTGAAAGTGTTTAACAATCTATGGTTTAGTCCAAGACGAATGGTTTTTAACGAACTGGTACATCGTTTTTCTTATATTTTCTTCTTTTGATTTGTCAACTTTAACCATTTTTTTAAAAAAATTCAAACTTCAAAATAATTTCATATTATAGAGAATTAAATTCTCTACAAAATGACATATCACATCATGTGATAAAGTTATTAACAAATTAAACAAGAATGACTTGAAATTTGTCCAGATTTAATCGGGTCAGGTGTTAAAAAATACAATTTTAACATAGAGTTTCACAAAACACTTACTTTCTTCTCTCCAGTGAGTGTTGATATCTTCTGACTTCATATATATCTCATTTGTTCCAATTTCTACAGCTGTACTTTGAATATTGCAAAATTTAGCAGAACTTTCAAGCTCCTTTAATAACCTTTGAAGTCTAATTTGAAGAAGTAATATATATATATTTATATATACACATATATATATATATATATATATATATATATATATATATATATATATATATATATATATATATATATATATATATATATATATATATATATATATTGCATAATAATCTGTAATGGCATTTTATGTAAAAGCTTGTTAAAAGGTACGGTTGTTGCAAAAAAGGAAAAATTAAATAAAATATAGCAAAAACATTTGCTAAAAATATAATCTTTTTGTACCAAAAAGTAGAAAATAAACTTTTTGATTTAAATTTAATAGTTCCGTAAACTAAAGATTGACAGGTCTGCGCAATGTTTATTTAGAAACATACCTGTCAATCTTTAGTTAACGAAATTATTAAATTTAAATTAAAAAGTTTATTTTCTACTTTTTGGCACAAAAAGATTATACTTTTAGCAAATGTTTTTGCTATATTTTTTTTCTACTTTTTATTCTTTACAGAGAGTTACAATATTTAGCAATGCATTTTTCAAGACATGACATGATTATCTAGACATGTTTAATTAAGTCGAGCTTTTTATCCTAAAGAAACGTAGTATTTATAGTGATTAAAGGTTTGGAATATTTTTCTTTTAAAAGATAAAATTTTTTTATATAAAAGTAAAATAACATAAAGTAAAAATATTTAATTTGCATCGCAACCCGCGTCCTCCCACAGATGTAATATATTTTTATATTAATATTAAACAAAGTTAACATAGCTTTGTAACTTAGTAATATATATATATATATATATATATATATATATATATATATATATATATATATATATATATATATATTTATATATATATATATATATATATATATATATATAGTTAGTTAGTTGTAAACTGCGTGGATCTTATCCACAAGCTGAGACATTGTAACGTTCAGCTATAGCAGCCCAGTACTTTTTTTTTTCTTTTTCTTTTAAATTAATATTTTCTTATTTTTCCTAAGCCATTCGTCTAAACTTGCTTTAAAACTATTCAAATTCTCGAAATCTACAACTTTTTCCGGAAGTTTGTTCCGAATTTGGCAAACTCTGTTTGTGAAGAAATGGATTCTGGAGCTAACCGATGCATGAAAGTCATTTATTTCGCGAGGAGTAAAACACTGCATTCTAATTTTATGTTTGAGACATCTAATAGAAGAACATGGGCCATCTAATTTAATGCTTGATTTATAGACTGGTTTGACATTAAGATTGACAAATTCTAGATTGTTTAATATCTTATATAAATGAATAAGGTCTCCTCGTTTTCTTCTGAGATTTAAATTAATTAAATCCATTTTAACTAGCCATTTCTCATAACTTAGCATTGGGTTTGAGTATGGTATTTTTGTGGCCCTACGTTGAACTCTTTCAAGCATTGAGATTTTGGCCACATTCGGAGGACTCTACGCTGGAGCCGCAAATTCAAGATGAGGTCTCACATTAGTATACAAAATTTTCCACATATAACAATCTCTACTTTCAAAGGCATTTTTCAATAACCTCAGTATTTTTGAAACTTTGTTAACACATACTTGCGTTTGATGCTTCCATCTCATATCCAGTTGTACAAAAACACCTAGATCTCTTTCTAATACACTGTTTGAGAGGTCATAAATCATTCCATTTATATTAATTGTATATGTTTTATCAATACCTCCAAAAACTTTCTGATTGCCGAATCTCATCACCTTACATTTTTTGCAGTTTAGTTCCATACCCCAATTATTGCACCATTTCACAATGTTGTCAAGGTTGGTTTGTATTTCCGCTTGTTTACAAATGGAATCTTCTACGGCTATTATTTTGCTATCATCAGCATACATTTTAAATGTGTTTAGCACAACTTCTGGGAGGTCATTTATGAATAGCAGAAACAATATTGGACCCAAAATGGAACCCTGAGGCACGCCACTGGTAACTGATACCCATTCTGAAACTGTATTACTAATAGCAACTCTTTGTTTCCTATTTGCAAGAAAACTTTCAATCCAGTTATATTGTATGTATATGTATATATATATATATATATATATATATATATATATATATATATATATATATATATATATATATATATATATATATATATATATATATATATATATATATATATATATATATATAGATTAGGGTTATAACTTTCTGACTTTTTAAAAAAAATTCATTTCTTGTGTCATAAATCGATGAACTTTTATTATAAACGATCGAAAATATTTTATTAAATAAAATTTTTTCAATCTTTTCTATATTAATTAAAATATTTGATATTATTAGAAGATTGTTCAATTCATCTTGGTTGTAAAAAAAAGGTCTTCCCGTAATTCAAATTACATTTGGTCATTTCTTTAATCTTGTTACTGTTACTATCAATACGCGTCAAGCCTATTTTAAGAATGAAAAGATTTGTTACTTAATGATTATTACTATTATAAACAAACTGACAAGCAATTTAGTAGCAAATTTCTCTATTAAATGTTTACTTTTTAGAGCGTCATGGACGACAATAAAAGTTAAGGAAAAATATTATATAAGTGAAAGAAAAGGTTATAAAATATTAAATATTTTAGCAAATGTTATTGCTATATTTTATTTTCTTCTTTTTAGTCTTTACAGAGAGTCACAATATTTTGCAATTTCAAGACATTTATTATATAATTTATGTTTTGTCAAGACATTTGAAATTAAATCAAGCTTTTTATCCTTATTAAAGAAATGGAGTATTTCCTGATTAAAAGGTACGACTGAATTAGCCCGAATTTCATAAGTGCAAACTGGCATAAGTGCGAATGGCATAAGTACGAAGTGGCATATATGCAAATTGGCATAAATGCGAACTGGCATAAGTGCAAAGCAGTTACAAAAACTGGGACAAGAGCAAACTGGCATAAGTGAGCCAAAAGAATTTGGAAACATTAGCATAAATGGGAAATGTGATAAGTGCGAACTTCCATAAGTGCGCAGAATAAAAAAGCAACATATTATACTTCGTACTTGTGCTCGTTTTTTCAACGCCTAGCACTTATGCTGGTTTGTACTTATGCCAGTTCGCGCTTATTAAACCTCCTGGATTAAAGAAGCGGAATATATTTTTTTAAAGGATAAAATTTTTTTATATAAAAGTAAAAAAACATTCAAATACCATACAAATATTTCATTTGCATTGCCACCCTCGTCCTCCCACATATGTAATATATTTTTATATTAATATTAAACAAAATTATGCTGTAAGTTATATTTTTCAAGTTTATTAAAAATTTTTTTTTCAAAAAATAAGTATTAAAAAAAGATACAAACCCACAAACGCAATATTAGCGGATTTTTGCAAAGGAACATTTTTCTTTAAATAAAGAATATATTTTAATAATAAAACAAACCTGCAAGTAGTTTAGAAGCAAATTTCTATATAAAAGGTTACTTTTTATATAAAAATTTGAACAAAATCTCTGAACATTCTGAAGTTTATTTGGGTTAAATGTGTTAGTACCTGTGGTACTTTATATTTCTCAAATACAATATAAGAATGGAAAATCTTTATTCAAGAGATAATGTTTTATATAACTTTTTTTTATATGATATGGAACTATTGTATAAATAAGTAATTACATGTTTATATATTTGATATATTTTTAGTAAACTTAAACTTAAAAGTTATAATAAAAATACAAAAATAATAAACATTCAAAAGAATAAAACAATGATTTAGTTTTATAATTTTTTTTTTTTTTTTGTTTAAATAAAAATAAAAACAAGTAAAAGAACTTAATTTCTTGAAAATAAAAACTTTTAATTAATTTAATTTTAATTTTAATTCACCTCCTCAAGGCCGAGACGGCCACTACAGACGAGGAGGCTACTACTAATACTAATAAAAGAACTTAATTTAGCAGTACTCAGATTAATAGGACGTGAAAACTTAAAAATAAAAAATTATGTAAACTCTAGTACGTTAAAACGTAAAAATTAAAAATTATGAAAACTCTAGCGCTTCTGCTACTATTATTACTTGATATTACTGAAAAATTATTAAATTTTTTTTTTTTAAATTGGAAACTGCCTAGAAGTGTGCCTAGCAGAACAACATCACTTTGATAAATTCTGATCAATAAAAATGTAAACAAATAAATTGTAATCAAAACAATAAATTTAAACATCAAATTACTAAAACAACAAACCTTTGTTTTTTATAATTTCTTTGTAAAGAAATGACAGTCCTTATAAAAATTTCATCTGAATTTATTTTCTTTTCTTGCTAAAAAATATTTCAAACATTTTTTTTACATTTTAAACACAAGTTAATATTATAAATTCTTATTTAAAATAATAAAAATTCAAGCTGTAAAAATGTTAGAAGAGTTTGAAGTTAATAAAGGATTAAAGGTATTTGACTTTTTACAAGTTAGTTGGTTGACACAAAACTATAGCGAGTTTTATTTTAGAGTTTTTCTTTTCCTAGATTAATTGTTTTCACTAGCAAAGGCTTAAGGAGATAAAGACTAATGACCTGACCTACCCTAATATCGAATCAATATGTAGGACCATGACTAGTGTCAAGACTAGGACATAAATAAATAAACCAAACTATTTTAAGCAGAAAGAGATGTAGAAATTATCATGAAACAAAAAGTTCTTTAAATTTGTTTTTAACCAACAAGTATATATTTAATGCATCTCTTATGTAGATGTGTAAGAAAATAACATAATAAAAAATCAACAAAACTATTTATATTAAATAGTTAAAAAAGAATGAAAACAAAAAATTAAAACATAATAAAAAATTAAAAGAATTAGTTTAAATAAAAACCAAACAAAAATCATATAGACATCAAAAAAAAAATTTCATATCACTCCAAATACTTCAAGCCTAGGAATATATAAAATTCCTTATTTTCTTATCTGTAATAGCTAAAAAAAAAATTTTTCTTTGTAATCCACGAAAAACTCTTCCTTTGAAGAAAGATACCCATCATTTAAAGCCATAATACTTAATACATTTTTTCAAAAGTTTCACTGCTAACTTTTCTAAAGTTATAATGTATATTTGTACTTTCAACATGATCTTCACGATCTTAAATTGTGAGTTTTACAAAATTAATTGCAATATGTTGTATTACTAAAAAAGTAGAAATGAATTGGAAATGAATTTTTGCAGCCATCGATTAAATACTTTAAGGGTTGTTTAAAATTGTTTTTAACTCTAAAATTTAAATCACATACTTATTTTGATCAAATTTTTAATGTGCAATTTCCCATTCTTATTGTAAGTGGTTTTTAATCTATATACCTAAAATTATTAAATAATTTTAGGTATATAGATTAAAAAGAAAGTTTAATAAATAAAACAAAATAAAACAAGTGTACAATAATAAAATAATAAAATAATGTTTTTATAACTAAACATTATTTTATTATGAAAAAATATTTACATATATTGTTAGATTTATGTCTGGCGATTCCAAAAATATATTCTAAAAACATTCTGTCCTGATGAAATATGGCATTTTACAAAAAACAAAAAAAGATTTTTTAGAGTAATTTTTAAATGCTAAATTTAGGTATATTGAAACACTTTAGATGTTTATATGTTCATTTCAAATCATTTATTGAAAACACTGTATTCTGTGTAATTTATTTATTCAAAATTTTCTTGTATGATAGCTGATATAACAAGATATTTCATAAATAATATAAAATCCAAAGAACTTAAACATCTGCATAAATAAAATGCAAAACTATTTTCCATATCATTCTAAAGCAAGACAAAAAGTATGCGCAATATGCTACAAAAAATTGATAACCTTAATTAATCCTCTATTAATTCATTTTATAAAGATTTTTTTATCTTCTGAATTTTTATCTTCAATGATCCAATATTTGCATCTGAAATTTTCTCAACATGTAAAACAGTTCTTTATCAGCATGCTCGCCTTTATACTATCTTACTAACTAGATGGTTTCAAATTCATAAAATTGCTCTAACAGGTGTGGTCTTGAAGACTGTTACTAGGAGACAAGGGTTTTGCTTGTGTCTTATATGTTCAGTTGCTAAAAGAAAAGGAGCCAACATAAAACTACATATAGGAAGACCAGGGCAAGTTTTATTCAAGTTTATATGTATATTTTTTTCTAATTAAAAATAATTAGATTTTACAATAAAATAAAAACCATTTATTAATTCAGAATCAAACCACCTGCATCTCAAAAATCTGCTTTGAAGATTTGCAACCAATGTTTTTTTGAAATTTCTAGTTTAAGAAGACACAAATGTACGACCAGACGCAAGTATCAAATTTACTTATACTAACTTCAAAAACCGCTGTAATAAACGTTGATGAAAAATTTGCAACAAAAGTTCTTCAAGAGAAATTTGCCTCACAAAATAATATTACCTTGGCAACATGCGGAACAACATTAATAATTTCTAAAGGCATGGCCTTTAAACTAAAATTAGGTATATCTTGTATCTGTGTGCTAATTTTAAAAACTCTATAACTATAACTATTAAATAAATTGAATGTAGGTAGTATCCATGGTGTTAATCCTGTGTGGACACATAATGATATGAAAAATCACTGGAAGAGATATTAGCAACATTGCTAAATGCATACGGGTAATAACTAAATACTTACAAGAATCAAATAAATGTTTACAAGAATTCTTTGAAATAGTCAATTAGAATTCTTGAAGTTTTTGATTCCCAAGAAAAATCTTTTAGGTATTATTTTTCACTATACTATGTTATAAAATAATTTTGTGAAATTAATTTATTTAATTAAACAATGTCTTATTTTATTTTGTTCCTTAACTTTTTTAAATCTTAAACTCTTTTTAGTTAGCAGTAGACATAACATTTAAATAAGAAAAGTTCAAAAAATATTTACCAACACTAGCTAATTTTATTATATTATAGCTAGTTTTGTAAAAAAATATTTAAGAACTTCTATGGAAAATCATAGAGAAAAAGAAGATTTAACCTCACGATGCTTTGGTAGTTTTTACATTTTTTTGTTTTTAATTTAAAAATCTGTTTCAGGTTAAAGTGTTGGCTGATGGTGGAGGTGGTAGTTATAAAATAGGTCTTGGCGTCATAAACATTTCAAACTATAAAAAAGATGTGCATCTTAAAAGAAACCTTTACTAACAGGTACAAGTAGGCATAATGCAACTGATTTTTCAAAACTATTATTTATAACAGCATATTATAATTGACATTTAACTAAAAAAAGTTAGTATACATTTTACTTAAATAACAGGGTATTAATCCTGATTTGGAAAAAGAGACATCAGTAAATAAAACCTTATTAATTGGAATTGTTCCAAGCATATAAGAATGTTACTTGAATTTTGAGTAAATATGGAAAAAAAGATGGTCTATCAAAGATAACATATATCTGCTGATTCTGGGACTATAAAGCCACAGTAAATAAAATTTTCCATTTAAACATTTATTATATTATTGTACATCATGTTAATTTTGGGTTTACACATTAGGTGCAAAACACTCCTGTTGCTTTTGCAATAAAAGTTCTGAAATGGAAGATTTTTTGTTTGTATTTGGAGAAGTTAGAACACTTGGATCAATCAAAGAAAAAATTTAGCCTGGATAGCAGCTGGGAAAAAGGATTCGAAGCTAAAAGACTTTAACAACTGCAAGAATTTTCTGTTACTAGTTGGGGATGATTCAACCAGGATTCTAGACATTTGCAGCATTCCAGAATTACAAATTTTCACTGTAAATGTTTTTAAAACTTTCTGTATAATATCTATAATAAAAACTATTTATATTGCATAATGATTACAAAGCTATACCTTTAAAATAATCTTCTATTTTTTAAATTTTTATTCAAACTTATATATTAATATTATTAGGGCTGTGTTAACATTATCTGGAATGAATTAGCTCACAGCTGGGGAACTAACAAATGGACACCTTTTTTAAAAAAACATGGTCATAAAAGCAAAGTATCATGAAGAGGAATTTGAAGGTTAATATATTATTCTAAAATAAAATTTGATTTGTTAATAAATTATTGAATTAGAAATATTTTTTACTTTAAAATGACAGGACCCCAGTGTAAAAGGCTACTCAAACTATCCAAAGAACTGAGAGAACATCTTTCAGATAATCGTCATGGGTTTTGTGATGCTTTGGATGCTCTTGATGTGGTATCTCAGTCAACATTTGGAAAGAATTTAGCAAATGGTTTTGATACTGATATAAAAAAATTTTGAACATTATTTTTGGCTTTAAAACTATCAACTAAATCAACAAAACTTCATATCTTGTTCAGCCATATAGCATCATATTGCGCAGAGAATGGTGAGGCTCTTGGACTCACCAGTGAGCAAGGAGGAGAGTCTTTCATTCAAAATTTTCAGAAATGTCAAGGTACAGGTTACCCAAAGACTATCATCACGACTCATACAATAAAAAAACTTATGGGTGTTATTTTGACATATAATAATGAAAGGATTTAACTTTACAATGATATATTATAAAACTGTTTAGATTGTTATAAAGAATAGTTATTAATATTGTTAATTTATTATTTAAATCACTAATAATAATAACAAAATCTATGTAAATATATGCAAAATACTGTTGTTTTTTTTTAAATGTCATATTTTATCAAAAAGAAATGTAACAATTTTTTAGTGTATAATTTTGTCGCCAGATGTAAGGCTAACAATTTATGTAAACAGTTTTTCTGTACAATTTTTTTTTAACCTAAAGTTAAAAAAAAAATTGTATAAAAATTAAAAATTGTTCTTAAACTAAAAAAGAGAGATTTTTATCATAATTATCTGAGTATTATTTTATAATTAAAATTGTCAACGTTCGAATGCAATTACTTTTTAGACTCAATTTCATGACTTTTTTTTTATTTAAGAATTTTTTTTTTTGCTCAAAATTTTTTTTGCTTTTTTTTCTTCCTTTTCTTGTTTTTTCATTTAATAACTTTTTCTCTGTAGACAATTTTTTTTATTTTTTTTCCTTTCATTTTTGACCTTTTTTCTGCAGCCAATTGTTTCTACTTTAAATTTTCTTCCTCTATTTTTGACTTTTGTTGTATTTTTGCTTTTTGAATTTCCTGCCATGCTTCTTAAAATTAAAACTAAAACATTTTCAATTAGATTTACAATTGTTATTGCTATTTTCAAAATAAAACAAGCTGTTTCTATTTTTATTAGAGCTACAATATTTTAATCAGCCATTTCCATATTAGATATAATTTGCACATTTTCTACATTGCAATTTAGGATTCAATAAAAGTTTTATGAGAGGAAGCTGATAAAATCATACTTGAATGTAAATAAGTACCACTCTAAATAAGTAGTTTGAGCATTAATTACAGTTGATTCAGATAATCCTTGAAAATTTTTTGTGTAGTCAACACTATTAGCATTAAATGGAAAAACTCTGGTAGTTTTAAAAGCACTTTTAATATTACTTGTCATATCAATTATAAATGAATTTAATGCCTTTGGTACATTATTTATATCCTTGTTTATTTCCTGCCCTTCTTGGTCAACTTGCCATTGTAGGCAAAAAGATTTTCGCTTACAATGGCGTGTTGTCTTTCATTAGCCCAAAAACTGCCAACTGAGCACTTTCTTTATGCATTTTTTCCTTGTTCACCATGTAAATTGCATTTTTATATTATTGTAATAAATCCCATTCTTGTGCATGTAAGTAATTATTCAACTAACCGGTTTTCAATTTTATGGGCCTAGTGTCTGACAAGGAATATCAAACATCTTGCTCGGTTTGAAGACAACCATACCTTTTTAACCACATTTATAGCATCACATAATTGACTATCTGTATCCTGAAGTCTTTGTTTTGAGCTATAAGTTTTGGTCTTATATTTTTGCCTTGCCATTGTAAAAGAATCAAAGTAAAAAATATTTATTTTATGGTTAAAAAGAAAATGTTTATTGGATATGTATAGAACATTATTTTTTTAGTTCATTGTTATAATACATTTAAAAATACTACATTTACACTATAATGATGAGCAGTTTCATAATATTAATAATAATTCATGTTTTATTTACCTGATTAAGTTTAATTTTAGAATCAAACTTTATGTTATTATGTTAAACTCCCTTGTTTTCATTGAAACACTTATAACAGCTGCTATTTTTAAAAAAAAGTATTTTCATAAGCTGACTAAACCCACTGAGTTCATAAAAGTAACTATGTGTTGCGGTTTCTACGCATTCAAATAGAGATGTATGGTAATATGGTTCATAAATAAAATATAAATACAAAAAATAAATACTTTTTTCAAAATTTCTGTTAGTACTTAAAACCTACTATAAGTGTCAACTCATGGCAAATGTGCAAACAACCCTAATCACTGTTAAATGTTCGTTAAAGTGAAGTATTGCTTTGTTGAAAAAGTTTATTATTGGATTTTTTTTCGAACAAGCTATTCTAAAATGGTACAAAAATTAATTATTATTTTCAAAATCCAAGACAAGCAAAAGCTACAAATGGAAACCATGTTTGTATTGTCACATTTTGAATAACATTAACTCAGGCTATATTTCTTCTCACAATGTGACAATCATATTGCTCCCTAAAATTTCTTAATCCTGGAGCATTAATGAGTGTTTTTGTGAATTTTACAATTGGAGAAGAAATTTTGCCTCTGTTCCCAATGCTTTACCAGTTGGCAATTTATATGCGCATCATGACCACAAGTACCACCAGCAGGTCCATCCCAAAGAAAAGTGGGAAGCAACTTTGGTGGGTAGTGCTAGTTAATAATCAAATATTTTTACAACAAAATAGTTTAGGCAGTGAGCTTCTTATAAAATCTGGTTTGTAATTAAACGCTGTTGACTAAATAAAGTCAAGTTTGAATGTTTGTTTAGAAAATTGATTTGAATGTTTGAAACTAACAAAAGACTGCCATATAAGCAGGCACAGTTATGTAACAGTTTTTGGGGACAGCAAAAAACAACTGGATGAAAATATTTGAAAGCTTAAAACAGAGAAGAAAAAATTATTTTCCATCAAAATAATACTGCTCAAAGATTATTTTCTTATATAATCTTATAAAATTAGGCATTAAATTATTTTCTTATTATAATTCTATATTAACCTGTTTTTCTCAGTGTTACATGATAGTAATTGTGATATTACATCATTTTGATGTAATATCATAATTACTATTATGTAACACAATACAATTAATATTACTTGTAATATCATTTTGTATTTTTTTTTCTAAATACAAATAAATGAAAGTAAAAATATATATATTTATAAATAAAAGTCAGCCACACCCACTTGATAATAGGTAATATAAATTAGTGGACCAGAAATTTTAAATCTAATATGAGCTAACTCATCCCAACATCCCAGTTTTAACAGAGGATTGTTATGTTATCTTTAATAAGACTAAAGCTATTCTTTTAGTTTTTTTTCATCTCAGAATGATGTTTAAGCTTTTTTTATATAATTTTTGTCAAAAAATATTTCTTAGTAAAGATTTCTTAACTTATAACAACTTGGCTATTGGTGCTTATTTGGATTTCAGAGCTAATTGGAATGGATCTACAGATAAATATTTATCATTATCTTTATCAGATAAATATTTATCATTATATTTATAAATATTATCACATAAATATCATCAAAGCTAATAATAGATTTAATATTCTGCTCTAGAGGCCAAGTGCACAATAAGACAATAATATAAAATTATTTTGAATACTACACAAGTTTTATTTCTTTGTCATAAAATATGTTGCTTAGAAATAATAAAAATTTATCCTTCTAGAATTGAAAAGATACAAATACAACAATATTTTTTATTTTTTTTAAATATATAATAATTTTTTGATAACTAATTCTTTTCTCTTATGATGGACATTCTAGTACAATTTTATTTTTATTTGTTTTGGGTTTTGCTACAATTTGCAGTTTTTTGCATAATATATTTTTACTTATACAACTTCTTTTTTTTTTTTCTTTTTTTATCTTGTCATTGAGTGATATATATCTTTCCTTTACATGGTAATTAATGTAGATGAATTCATTTAAACTACAAATTTAAATAGAGATTTCATTATTAATAAATTAGAACAACTTATAAAAACTACAAAATAATCAACTTTAAACTTAATATTTTTGTAAAAATATGCAAATCATACAAGTATATTGTGGCTGGATAGATCAGTTGGTTAAAGTGTCAAACAAATTGTTAAAACTCAGTCAGTTGTGCAATAGGAGTTCAAGTTCAGTCGCATCAACTCAAGGCTTGAGTAATACTTCAATATGCAAAAATGTGGGTAAATAACAGACGCTACTTTGGATTAGTCCTATTAAGCCAATAATATCTTTGGATATAAGAGCGTTGTATAGCAAATTATAGCATGAAATTCAAATAAAATAAATAAAGTAAAAATTTCAAAATAATTTCAAAAGATCAAATCGAAAAAAACAAAAACATGAGTAATATTTTTAAAAATACTAAACTTATTAGATACCGCATTCTTTCTAGATTTATTGATCATTATATCGCACTAAGTATAATTTATTTTTTCATTTATATGGTTTTTACATTGATGTTTTCATTTAATTTTTTTGTTCAAATTGTTATGTAATGAAATAAAGTGAGAGAAAAAAATTTGGTGTTTTTATGAAAAAATTATGTCAAATTTTGACATAATTTTTTCATAAAAACACCAAATTATTTTCATAAGTTTAAGCATATGCTTAAGCTTTAATTTCTTTTTTTTAAAAAAAAAAACAAAAACATTTTTGAACAAAATATTAGAATAATTAGTTTTTATAAATTTAAATTTTTTGAAACTTAGTTTTTATTTTACCTGTTTAATATTTGCAATAGAATGTTTCTACTTTTTAGATTATTTTTCAGAAACAAAAAATTTTAATTTTTAAAATACTTAATTTATTAAAATGTTTACTAAATAAATAAAAAAATTTCTTCCAATTTGCTTTCTTTTTTAAATTTGATATAAGACCGGGTGAATAAAAAAGAGCAATTGGTTCTAATTTTTTATTTTATTCTAATTTTTCATTAAACAATTTTTAATTTAATTATTTTGCTACTTTATTTTACTATTTATTTTTAAGAATGACCAAATAATAATGCTAAATTAGAAGAGAAAAAAATAACTAACACACATACACACACATACAAAAAAAAAAAAGAAAAAAAAAAAACAATACACAGAAACATTTTTATAAGAAAAAACTAATTGCAATTGTACAAAAAGCAATTGCTGAATCCAATCACGATACGCTTAATTTGAGCCCTGAAGTAATATGTAAAAAATACAAATAAAAGATAAGAAAAACACTTAAATGTTAATTTTAAGTAAAATGTAAATCAATGGACTTAATGAAAAAATAAACAAGAAGTGATAAATTACAAAGACCCTACATCTGTTGAAATATTTGTAAAGGTAATTTTTAATATTGAAAAACTTGTTTCAATAATAGTTACTTGTTTATATCTTTTGAACTAAGTCTCAATCTTATCAAAAAAAACAAACATCAACCTACATTTAATGAAAAAAGCTTCAGTTTTTCATTGAAAATCTCTTCATCAATTAATTTTATGCGCTGATCCTAAATTAATGATAAAATTAAAAGTAAAATACAAACAGTATTTTCTGAAAATGTTTACGCTGATTAAAAAAAGAAAAAAAAAAATTTTTCTAAATGTCTTTTCAAATTAATGGTGAAACCAACTTAAAAAATGTAAAAATAGTTTTGGACAATATTTGAATTCTGTCTCACCTGGTTTTTTGAAATCAAATCAATTCCAAACCTTTGAAATTTTAAGATTAGAGGGCATTTTTTTAATTTAATCTTATAAATCAACTTTTGATAATTCAGAAAAATACTATTATAAACAGAAAAACTGTTCTAAGATTTTTTATTTAAATTCTGGGATACCCAAAAAATTTAACAGCATTTTGGAAACTTGGTTTATTACCAAATGACCAAAAAAGTATCTTCCTGGGAACAATAATAAACCAAATTTCTCTATTTATCATCTTATCTTTTATAGTCTTTTGATTTTATATCATGCGGTAGGAGTTTATTGGTAGTGCGTTAGCTTCTTAAGCAAGAAGTTTCGAGTTTGGTCCCTACCACATCCCTGGTAGTACAGCGCTCAACTTGTTTCTCTGCGCAGCAGCCTTGTTTGTCAAGGTTTGTTTTTCAGAGTTGAAGATTTGAGAGAGGGTTGTTATTACAATAAAGTAGCTTCCTCAACTGTAGTGGCCCTCTCGACCTTAGGAAAGTAAGTTACGCTGAAAAAAAAAAGCATCAACAGTAAATAAAGTCAGTATTTAAAAAAAACCTGAGTGAAATAAAGCTAGTTTTTTTTTATTATAGACAAACAATATAAAAACAGATAACTATGGAGAAAAAAGATTTACAGGAACATTTTTAAGTCCCTATAACATTTTTTTAAGAATTTTATATTTTTCAGATCTAGTTTTAAAAATCATTTTGAATATACTTTTTCTGGTTATACGTAGAACTTTTTTCTCTAAATTTAACTTGATCTTAAAAAGATTTTTTTCAAAAACTTTTCAAAAATAATAAACCAAAAAAATATTTTTAAAAATCTGCAACTTGTAGAATGCAAGCAATAAAATAAAATAAGTTAATAAAATAAAGTTACATAAAGCATTTATATAAAACCTAATACAGTTCTGCTGGGTATTCTAACATGTGAGAGAGTAATACCTAAAATGTTAATTATACTTGAAGACTTTTGTATGCTTGCCAAAAAATTAGACATTAAGTTCTTGTGTTTGTAAAAAAATGTTGCACAATATAATTCTAATTTTTAATTTATTTCTTAAATAATTGCATAAATTTTATCTCTTATTAATTAACTCTATTTTTATGTAATAATATAGTTTTTTAATAACTAATCTAATTATATTTAATTGCATAACTTATGTGCTTATCTAATTATGTATATTGCCTTTTTATCTATAATATCTCAATTTAGTTAGACTCAATGTACAATCAGGCTTATTTTTATTTTTTAACTTGAAACACTGAAGTTTTAAAATTTTGTAAAAGATTTTTTATATATTGTTGTATTTAATATCGTATTGTTTTTTTTATTTTTTATAAAATTATAAATTAATAACAGACTTTGAAATTGCATG
>NC_061160.1:17225251-17237751 GCF_022113875.1 Hydra vulgaris | reverse complement strand
AGATTGATTTATTAAGTATAAAAAAACGCTCTCATTTATCTATTATTCTATAGAGTACTTTGATGCAATTAAAAAAGTTAATTTAGGTGAAACTATGCATACCCCAGATATTATATTTAGAACATATATTTTGCAATATGACAAAGTTTATGTAATTTTTTGTGTGTTAACTACAAGTTGCCAAGTGAACAAACTTCAACACATTTAATACTAAAATTTTAATATAGATTGTATTAAATGATATTAACTCAATAGAGGACTTGAATTTTATAAAAGTATTTTTATGAATTTAAATTCAATAAAAGAAGTTTTAATTAATAAAGTTTCTAAGATTTGTTACTTAACCTGATACTTTGTTTGGTCATATAGTAAACTACAATTTAAAAAATGACAACAGCAATTTTATTATTTATAATTTTTTTTAAAGGTCTTAGAATTTATGAGTTGCAAATCCTTCCTGGCATGTAATTTGCAGATAAAAACTAAAAGTTGATGCAACAAAAAATATTGACAACAGTAAGATAATGGGAATACTTACTGATGGTAAATCAAAAAATTTTTGAAACATTCAATACTGTTAAAAGTAAACAACAGTTAACAAGGTTGGGCACTTATTTATTATATGTTGTACATTTTTAAAAATCTATACAAAACAACTAATGACATTTTAGAATGTATCCAAATATTTAAAAATTAATACAGCAGTAACTTCAAGACATTGAAAGGCACTGGTTTAAAAAAAAACTTTTTTTGAAGTGTTATTAATATTAAAGCACCAGGTGTACTTGACTTAGAAAAGAAATATGCATTGAAATACACTCAATTAATGGTAAACTCTTAGAACTACTACAAGATACTGCTGGGTTGTCAAACTTTATGAAACTTTATGAAGCTTTATGAAGTCTATTAAACAGGTACAAATGCTGCAATCACACAAATTTCAAATACTTAATTAATCTAGTGAAAACCTTTTCGATTATTAAAGTCAAATAGATGGTGTCTCGATAAAAATACTCATTTATATAGTAATAAAGTCAAAATATACTATATATAATATATATAGTAATATAAATATAGTAAATATAGTAATAAAGTATAAATATAGTAATAAAGTATAGTCATATATAAATATAGTAATAAAGTTTATAGTAATATATAAATATAGTAATATATAAATTATAGTAATATATAAATATTATATAATAATTAATTAAATAATAGTTTATAGTATTTATTATATATATTATATAATTTATTATATATATTATATAAATTTATTATATTAACTTAATTTATTAATATAAATATATTAATTTAATATAAAATTAATAATAAATTTAATTAATAAATATATTAATTTATTATATATATATATATATATATATATATATATATATATATATATATATATATATATATATATATATATATATATATATCCTCATCTATTAGGCTGGCGCAGATGTATTTTTAATACATTGTTTCCAGTTTAGGATGTTGAACGCTGGATCTTCTTGACTCAATGCGTGGGCATTGCTTGTGTCTCTATTTTTATGACTGGGCAACTCATTCTATTATCTCCTAATGAGGGTACAGCTCTAAAACTCAGTTTTATGGTTCTGAGGCCGGTCTGACTGGTAGTCAGGTTTCCCGAACTCTGTGGTAGCTCTCAGAGAGGCTGATTCCATCAACAGCCGAAAAATATCAGAGTACTAACAGTGCCATGTTGCGCATGGATGGTGTCCCTGTTTGTACTTTTGGTGTGCATTGCAGAGGCCACATTTGGAGCCCTTTGTTACGGCTTAGGGTTTATTAATAGTAATGAGGCTATTGCTTAGTTGTTAAATAGTGTACTGAGTACTATCTATACTTGAGTCAAGTTCTTTATAAATTTAAAATGACTAAAGTACCTAAAACTAAAAAACACAAAAAACCATCGTCATCACCAAGTTCTCTAAACCTATCATTTACTAATATTCGTGGCCTTCGAAGTAACTTTTCTTCTGTTGAGTCTTATCTCTTGCAAAGTTCACCAGACCTACTTGCTCTTTGTGAGACTAATTTGAGTTCGGCTGTCCCATCTTGTGATCTTAGTGTTGATGGTTATCTTCCTTTAATTCGTAAAGACTCCAATAATCACATGCTTGGCCTGGGCATCTACATTCGTAAGAACTCACCCATTTGTCGTGAAACTAGGTTTGAATCTACAGACTATTCATTTATGTGCTTTCATTTAGCACAACTTCACTCTATCGCCTTTCTCTTTGTTCTATATCGCTCTCCTTCATCCCAAGATTGCACTATTCTTGATGTTATTTCTGATCAAATTGACCAAGCCCTCTCTCTTTATCCATCAGCCAATATCGTCGTTGTTGGTGACTTTAATGCCCATCACACCGATTGGCTTGGCTCTAGTGTCAGTGACTCTGCTGGCGTTAAGGCCCTCAACTTTTGCCTTTCTCAATCTCTAACTCAAATAGTCAACTTTCCAACTTGTTTTCCAGACAACCCTAATCATTTACCTTCCCTACTCGACTTATGTCTTGTTTTGGATCCTAGTCAGTGCTCAATTTCTCCACATTCACCCTTAGGTACTTCTGATCACGGTTTGATCTCTCTAAAACTATTATCAAATTCTTCTACTTCATCAGAATCCCCCTAAATTCCGGAGAGCGATCTGATTCATCTAACTACCGTCCCATTAGTCTTCTTCCTGTCATAAGCAAGGTTTTTGAATCTTTAATCAACAAACACTTAATCTCTCATCTTGAATCAAATAACTTACTTTCTGATCATCAATATGGATTTCGGTCTTCTTGTTCTACAGCTGATGTGCTAACAGTAATAACCGATAGGTTTTACCGTGCATTAGATAGAGGTGGAGAGGTTAAGGCTATCGCACTTGACATTTCTAAAGCTTTTGATAAAGTTTGGCATGCTGGTCTTCTCCATAAGCTTTCTTCTTATGGTGTAGCTGGTAACGTCTTTAAGATTATTGAGTCCTTTCTTTCCAATCGTAGTATAAAAGTTGTCCTCGATGGACAACACTCTTCTTCACATCCTGTAACTTCAGGGGTTCCTCAAGGTTCAATCCTTGGCCCTATACTCTTTTTAATTTACATTAACGATCTTCCAGATATTCTCACATCTAAGGTGGCATTATTCGCTGACGACACTACCATTTACTCTTGTCATGATAAGAAGCCTACACTCTCTGATTGCTTGGAGGGGGTATCTGAGCTTGAAAAGGATCTCACTTCTGCTACAGCATGGGGCTCACAGTGGCTGGTGAACTTTAATTCAGATAAAACTCAATTTTATTCGGCCAATCGTTATCGTAATAATTTAGATCTTCCTATATTTATGAATGGTAATGTACTAGATGAGTCATCTACCATTCATCTTCTAGGATTAACTCTTACTTCTGATCTTTCTTTTAAACCGTATATCAAATCCATTGCAAAATTAGCATCTGCTAAGGTTGCATCTCTTTATCGAGCTCGACACTTTCTTACTCCAGATTCTATTCTCTATCTCTATAAATCTCAAATCCGTCCCTGTATGGAATACTGTTGCCACATCTGGGGCGGATCTTCTAATGATGCTCTTTCTCTTTTAGACAAGGTGCAAAAACGAATTGTAAACATAGTTGGACCTGCTCTGGCAGCCAATCTCCAACCTTTGTCACATCGTCGTAATATTGCTTCTCTTTCTCTTTTCTACAAATACTATAATGGGCACTGCTCTAAAGAGCTAGCGTCCCTTGTGCCATCTACTAAAATTCATTCTCGTGTTACTCGCCATTCAATTAAGTCTCATCCTTTTTCTGTGACTGTTCCTAAGTGCTTCAAAAACTCTTATTCTTCTAGTTTTTTTCCTCGAACATCAGTTCTTTGGAATTCGCTTCCTTCATCTTGCTTTCCTGATTCATATAATTTGCAATCTTTTAAGTCATCAGTCAATCGTTATCTTGCTCTACAGATTTAGTCTTTTCTCTTCCAGTAACTTCCAACTCTTATAGTGGTTGCTTGCAGCCTTGTTGGAAGTGAAGATGTTAAAAAAAAAAAAAAATATATATATATATATATATATATTATATAATAATTATTAAATAATAGTTTATAGTAATATATAAATATAGTAATAAAGTAAAAAATATAGTAATAAAGTATAAATATAGTAATAAAGCATAAATTTTAGAATGTATCCAAATATTTAAAAATTACATAAACTTCAAATTAAGTAATGCTAAAACATACTAAAACATTTATCAAGTTTTACAGTTTGATTTTTACTTGAAAATTGCTGAAAAAAAAGTTTTCTGAAAGTTAATAAAGAAAAAACTTAATAAGACAGTCCTGCTACTCCAGAAGGTGCTGCTGTGGAGGCAAAAAAAACAACAACCCATAGCTAGAAAAAAATTTAAAACTTTCTTTTGACAATTAGAAGTTTTTTTTGCTATAAATATATACTGCAGCCAATTTTCAAAATGCCTTAATATGCTTATTACATATTTCTAGAAAAACACAATTAAAAAAAAAATTATTAGGAGAAACCCTTTGTAAAACATTTTTTGAAACAAATAATTTTTATTAACTTTTTCAGAACTCATTGAAAATATGTATTCAATAACATTTGTAGTCATCTAACTAGCTTATTTTGTAAAAAAGTCAAAATTGATTTTTTTTTACTTTAAAGCATTTTGAAAAATGGTTGCAGTATGGATGATACAACGAATATGTTGAAATAAGATAATTTGAAGCAAAATTTAAAAGCTCATAACAAAAGCCACTAGATCAAAAAAATTAAAAGTAATTGCAATTCAGTGTACTTGAAAATTTCAAGTATAGTGTATTGGTATTTGCAAAGAAATATTATGTAAATCATTTTTTAATTTTAATTTAAACTAATTTTTTTTTAAATTAGTTTATATTAAAATTAGTTTATATTTTGTTGTGCTTAACCATCCCTATATAAACAAATATGTTCATTTGTTTATGTATATTGTTTACAAAATGTAAAAAATCTTATATAACAACTTATTCAGGATTATATGTAAAATAAATAAACTTTTCTAATAATTACAAGTCTTTTTTGATCAAGCTGTTTTGTTTTCATTTTTCATATGTGTTATTAAATTTAAAAAATTGACAAGATTGAAAAAACACGAAACATATTGTCAGTGTGTCATATTTGTCAAGTGGAAAATTTGAAACTTAAACTTTATATTTGCTTATTTGCTTCGTAGACCTTTAAAAATGATAGTCATAGAAATAAGATTTTATTTCAATTTTTTTAAAAAACTCTATCTATTAAAGATACATATGGAATATATTTTCATGAGATATATTCTAATAAAGACAAAAACTATTTATCTATTACTATTGCAATAAATTACTATTGCTTCTAATTCCACTCTTGAATCTTGTGGACATTCTCTTCATTTCATTCCAGTCAAACAGGTTGACCCATTGTTAGACATTTAAATCACTCTGGCTTCTGTTGCTAAAGTCATATCTCAATTAAACTCGTCTACAGCTTGTGGTCCAGACAACATTCCTGTCACAGTCTTGCAGAATTGTTCTCCAGAACTTTCTTCAATTCTCTCTAAACTATTTAACAAGTGTTTGACTGAGTCTTGTTTTCCTGCTTGTTGGAAAATGGCATCTGTGGTTCCAATATTCAAAAACTCTGGAGAAAATTCTGACCCCTCCAATTATCGTCCAATCAGTCTTCTTTCTGTTATTAGCAAGGTCTTTGAGTCTTTGATCAACAAATTCCTCGCATCTCATCTTGAGTCAAATAAACTACTGTCAGACAATCAATACGGTTTTCGATCCTCTCGCTCTACGGCCGACTTGCTAACTGCTGTAACTGAAAGATTTTATCATGCACTAGATGAAGGCAGTGAGGCTAGGGCTATTGCTCTCGACATATCTAAAGATTTTGACAAAGTTTGGCATGCTGGTCTTCTCCATAAGCTTGCTTCATATGGTGTTTCTGGGAAAGTTTTTGAGATTATTAAATCATTTCTTTCTAACCGGTTTATTAAAGTCATCCTTGAAGGCCAACACTCTTCTTTATTACCAGTAACTTCTAGGGTTCCCCAAGATCAATTGCCTAGAACAAGCAGCTGATCTTGAATCCGATCTCACTTCAGTAATAGATTAGGGTTCACAGTGACTTGTGAATTTCAACTCTAACAAAACCCAGTTGTTTACTGCAAACAACTACCGTAATATGGTCAACATTCCTATATTAATGAATGGCAATCCTCTTACTGAGTCCTCCTCTTTACGTCTTCTTGGATTATCGCTTACTACTGAGCTTTCATGGAAACCATATATACAATCGATTGCTAAATTAGCTTCTGCTAAGGTTGCTTCTCTTTATCGCGCTTGCCATTTCCTTACTTCTGATTCCATTCTCTACCTCTACAAATCTCTTATTCGTACCTGTATGGAATACTGTTACTGACCTGGACTATCTGCTAATCTTGAGCCTCTTTCCCATCGTCATAAAGTTGTATCTCTTTTTCTTTTCTACAAATACTATCATGGTCACTGCTCAAAGGAGTTATCATCTCTAGTTCCATCAACTAAAATTCATTCTCGTTTTACTTGTCATTCAGCTAAGTCTCATTTGTTTACTGTATCTGTCCCTGCATGCTCTAAAAACTTTTAATCATCTAGTTTTTTTCCCCATACTTCAATCCTTTGGAACTCTCTTCCATCTTCATGTTTTTCTGAATCATACAACCTTCAACTTTTCAAGTCTTCTGTCAACCGTTTCCTTGCTCTATAACTCTGTTCTTTTTTTTTCCTAGTAACTCCCAACTTAATAGTAGTTGCTTGCAGCCTTGTTGGGAGTGAATGCAAATATATATAAAAAAAAAAAAAAGTATAAACTCTTATTTGTGAAATGATATATCTGTACCAGTTTTATATATTTTTATGCAATTGTATGCAACATAATTAAAATTAATCAAAAAATGTTAGGTAATGGGCAAAAGGAAACTTGACATAAAAGTTTTTTTTGGCCTTACTTTTAGATTAGTGTTTAGCTGACGCCGCATCTTTAGCTTTTAATCAAAATTATAAGAATAAACTTTTTTTTAATGACTAAGTTTTAATAGTCTTCTTAGTTCCATTTTTATAGCGTTACATACAAACACCTGTAAGTGTAAACATCTTTAGCATATGTTGATTTTGGATACGTTATATGGAATAATCCCGTATAATGTATCTATAAAATAAGAAAACTTTAAAATTTCATTTTGAATTTTAGAAATCTTTTTTGCTATATTATTATTTTTTTGCTATAAAAATATAAGAAAGATTGAAAAAATTTCAAAATTTATTATGCTAAGGGGAGGTTTAAACCCCACGAGATGACACTGATGACAGTCCACTAAACCACTGAGCTATTAAAGCATTTAGCAGAAAAACAAGCCTAATTATAAATCTCTTATAAGCTCTAGGTATATGGGAAAGGTGTGCATGTTAAGTTTTTTGCTCTAAAAGTTTTTTTTCAGAATAAATTATTTTACTAAAAATTATTGAATTAAATAAGGAATAGGTATAGAAATAATCGGTGGGGAATAGATATGGATAGAAATGGTAGGTTTGGTAAAAACCCGTATTTTACGGATCCGGAAAGCTAGGATAATATAAGAAAAAAGTATAGAAAAGTTTGGTTTGAAAAAGACTTACAAAGACCTGTATTTTTACGGGCCTGAATAGCTACTTAATAATAATAACAATATATTATTATAATAATTGTAATAAAAACTTTAATTAAAAAAAAAATAAAAAAAGAAGAACTGATCATTTTGCTAATAAAAATTTAATCCTTTTACAGAACTTCCAACTCTCCAGGTTTTGCTGTGAGTTACACAGTTATATTACAGTTATATTTCAGTTATATTACAATTCAGTCTCATGATACCTCATGGTATCACGAGGCTGAGGGTGCCAGCCTCACAGTTGATTTAAATTCCCCAGATAAATTTTAAAAATGTTAAGAATTTTTTTTTTTTATATTCTAATTCTTTTATCTGGTAATTAAGTACTGATGAACACTTGATGTAAATATGGTTAAAATTTATATTGACCAATTTTACTATTCTTTGTGGTAAACAATTACATCAAGGTTTTACCTGATCATTGCAAAAAAAGCAGTCACAAAGCAAATGTTAAAACATTAATAAATCAAACTGAATTAAAAAAAAAAAAAAATTTAAAACCAAACATTTTATGATTTTACGCTTCTTTAAGTTCATATAAAAATCTCAATTTTTTAAAAAATTAATTCTCAAGGTTTTAAAACGAAAAGGTCAGAAGGAAGAAGATTTGGAATAAAAGGTTCAAAGATTTGCTTTTGCCTATAGGTAGTGGGATAAATTAAAGCTTTATCCTAATCTGAAAAATATATATATATATATATATATAGGTAACAAATTAAATTGTGCATTAAACTTCAACTAATTAGAGTGAACAACTTAAATATATATTTACATGGTCACACTGTCCATTTTTCAAGCCATTTTGTAATGGAGATGACAGATAAGTGTTTTGTTCTCTAAAAATATTAAATTATCAAGATTTTATATCAAAATTACAAAACTATATTAAATTATAAAAATGTGAAGTAATCAAGGCTTTATATTAAAATTAAAAAACTATTTTATATTATAAAAAAAAAAAAAAAAATTACATAACTGTTTTAAATTATAAAAAAAAAATGTTTTGCAACTACTATTTTTTCAAAATCAAAATTTAGAAACAATAAAACTTTGTTTAAACAAAAAATATTTAATAAAAAATCATTTAAAAATCTGTTTTTTATACACAATGACTTTTATATGCTGGTAATGTTTTTTACATATTAGTTTTATAAACTCTAAATAAATATTTTAAACAAATTTTGACAATACAATTTTTTGTTTTCAATAGTTTAATGCAAAATATTGACTAAAAACCCAGTGTGTAGGCTAAACATAGTCCTAAATATTTTAAATGTTCCCCACATCATGCAATTTAAAATTGACTTATATTTGTTTACAAATTTATACAAGTTATACTTATATTTGTTTACAAGTTTTTTTCTTTAAGTTAGTAAAATAACTTTTGGTCAAAACCTTTTTTTTACTTTTGCACTTTAATTTAGCTCTATTGTCTTCTAAAAAAATTTAGTAAAGCTCCATTGTCTTCTAAAAAAAATTTAGCAAAGCTCTATTGTCTTCTAAAAAAAATTTCTATTGAAACAAAAGAACTTCTGTTCTTACATAATTTCTTCTTTCGTTTCTTGTTTTTCCTTGATAAAATTATTGTCACTAAGTTGTTTTGAGTTGCTTATATTATAATCAGTTAGACCATTAATCCAATCACTTTTATTGTAATCAGTTAGACCATTCCAATCACCTTTAACAGCTGTTTGTTCAAAATCATTCAAAATCATTTGCTTAATCACAACTGTTTTATCATCAATCATATCTAAAAACACAATCAAATAAAAAAACATTAAAAAATGACCTAATATTGGCATTTAGAGGTACGAAAATATAATTTTAATAATAAGATAAATGTGGTTATAAAAAATATTTAAATTATTTAACAATTATTTTTAAATAGCATTTCTTTCAACACGAGTGTTATTTTAAATAACAAATTTTTGAACAGAGATTTATAAATTTGTTTGTTTTTTATTACCATTGATTTTGACAAAAAACGTTTTTAATTGAGAAAATTTTGAAAACAAAAATAAAAGAAGAAAAATTTAATATCATTAGCAATTTACTATCAACCAGAGACAGAAAGTCCTAAAAAGAGACACAAGATCCTAAAAAGAGACACAACATTCTAAAAAGAGACACATGGTCTTAAAAAGAACATTGCTGTTTAGAGCTAGCCATTTATAATTTTAATTTATCCTAAAGCTCTAGTAATGCTTAAAAACTTATGAATCCCACAAAAGAAAAAGATGCAGGACATTAAAAGTCTTTTAAGAATCTATTTAAACTATTACTAAGAAATTAAACTGTATAGAAAAATAAATTATATTAACCATTTGTAATGAACTAATAAAAAGATTGACCTCTTGATTAAGGCTTTATTTAACAATAATTGTGCAAATCTAAAGATACAAGAAAATAGACACATATATAAAACAAATAGCTCAATAAAAAAAAATAGAAAACACAACAATCTTCCCATCTATGTAGAAAAAGGCCCATAAACTAGTTTGTCATTTTAAAATATAGTCATCATATTTTACAGGAGCTTTACAAGCTCTGGCAGAACGTCGTAATACATCAGCAAATGGCTCAGTTACTGGCTCATCTACCCTAACTCTGATTTCCGATGCAATTTCAGGTGAAGGGTCTTTATTTATATCAAGTACTTTCGCAGTTACATTCTAATTAGACTCATTGATACTATTCTCATTGATATCATTAAACTTTTCTTTTGGGGGAAGATACGGTGCAAGATCTTGAAGTGAAACAGTTGACTCTCGTCCATCAGGGTAATGAATATTAGCATATGTCGGATTTACATCCACTAATTCAACCTTATCCATGAAATTATCGTTTTTGTTTGTACGCACAAAACGTCTTGGAAAAATTGGGCCAGGAGTTAACCATGAGGGCAACAAAGTTCCGGATGACGAGCGCCTAGGAAAACTGAATAATCTCTCATGGGGTGTACAATTAGTTGCAGTTGAAAGTAGTGAACAAAGCGAGTGGAGAGCGTCTGATAGAACAATTTCCCAATTTCTAACATCTAGGTTGTGGGTTTTTAGTGCCAAACAAATATTTTTCCAGATCAAGCCATTATATCTCTCACCTTTACTGATAGGATGATATGGGGTAGAATTACTTGTTGCAATTCCTTTCTGAGTAAGGTAAGCTTTTAATTCATTAGATATGAAAGATGAGCCTCTGTCGGAATGAATGTATGTTGGAAAACCACAAAAGGAGAATATTTGATCTAAACACTTCACAACAGTTGTTAAACTAATATTAGGACATGGGAAAGCAAATGGATACCGAGAATATTCATCAATGACTGTAAACAGATATTTATTTCTAGAATTAGATGGCAATGGTCCTTTAAAATCTATACTTAGGCGATCCATTGGACGTATTGACTTGATTAACTCACAGGCATTTGAGGATCGATAAAACTTTGGTTTTAATTCTGAACAAATCTGGCAGTTAGAACAAACTCTCTTGACCTCTTCTATAGAAAAAGGTAAATTTTTAGATTTAACAAAGTGAAGCATAGAGGTAACTCCTGGGTGACATAGACAGCTATGTATACCACTTAGGTTTGTTTGAGATTGGGTTGTAGCACAAAAAGCACATGTGAGTGCATCAAGGACGATATTATCGCTTCCAGGACGATACGATATAGTATAACTAAACTCTGCTAACTCCATCCTCCAGCACTGAATCTTACTATTTTTAATATTTGTTTTCTTTCGGTTATCAAACGTAAAAGCTACAGAAAGCTGATCAGTAATTGATTTAAATTGATTCCGTAACAGTAAATGTCGCCATTTTCGAACGGCTTCAATAATAGCCACAGCTTCTTTTTCTACTGATGGGTAATTGATTTCACTTTTGCCTAATGTTCAAGACATAAAGGCAACTGGACGACCATTTTGATTCAAGGTAACTGATACGGCTAAATCTGATGCATCACATTCAACAACAAAAGGTAAGCTCTCGTCAATAGAACTCAAAGTGGCAGCATGAAGTTCTCTTTTAAGAAGTTGAAATGCTTTAAGTGCCTCACTATTGATAGGAAAGGATTTAACATTAATTAAAGGCCGAACTTTATTAGCAAACAAAGGTATCCACTTTGAATAGTAAGAAAACATACCCTAAGTTCGCCTAAGTGATAAAATGTTAGAAGGAGGAGGTAGTAAGTCTAAAGGACGTAATCGCTCAGAATCTGGTTTTATGTTGTTATGACTAACGCAATAACCAAGAATGTTTATAGAAGAAGCTGAAATAACCGATTTTGATTCATTTAAAGTTAGACCCCAACATTGTGAAGCGTCTTGAAACCGCAGACAATTTTTATCATGATGTGCCTGATCATAACCACCAATGGTTATATTGTCAAGATATGGAAAAGTGTCATGTAACTTTTCTTCTTCAACAAACTTGTCCATAGACCTTTGGAATATAGACACACCATTAGTAACTCCAAATGGAATCCTGCAAAATTGAAATAGTTTCCCATTTGCCTCAAATGCTGTATACTTTTTGTCTGAATTTTTAATAGGGATTTGGTGGTAAGCACTTTTCAAGTCCAATGTAGAGAATACTTTGTACTTTGCAAGTCCATTTATCATATCATCTATTCTAAGAAGAGGATATTCATCTAACTCAGTGTAAAGGTTAACTGTTTGAGAGTAATCAATACAAAGTCTTTTTTTGTTAGATTTAGTAAGATCCTTTACGACCACGACCTGGGCTCTCCATGGTGAGA